>CANTUQ010000193.1:0-667936 GCA_947683425.1 Excoecaria cochinchinensis | reverse complement strand
GAGGAGGAGTAATGAGGAACGGAAGAAGTATCCGGTGCAGAAAGGTGGTGGTGGGTGGCGGCGGAAGAAGAGGTGGAAGCGGAAGCGGAAGCGGAAGCGGAGGCGGAGGAAGAGAATATTTCATCATTGGAGAAGTCAAGGAGGTCATCAACGCGAAAGTAATCAGGAGTTGAAATCCCGTAAATGTCCATTTTCTCTTCTCTCTGTGTTTCAGCTCTCTAACAAGAGAGAGAGAGAGAGAGAGAGAGAGAGAGAGAGAGAGAGAGAGGAGAGAGAGGAGAGAGAGAGGAAGAGAGTGGGGCGGAGGAGGAGGAAGGAGGATGATATAGTGACAGAGGAGGCAGGTGAACGTGGAGACTTTTAACTCTTTTATTTGATTATCTCCATCTGAAATAGATAAAGCAAAATAAAAGGATCAAGTGCATGGAGTTGTGCATGCAATCATGGACACATGGCTCCACATGCTCTACTTCTGTATTAGTATGGGTGTTTTTGCAGCTATGCACCCTTATGCTAAGTTACTATAAATAAATTCAAATAATATATAGCTTATACAAATCATCCTTCTCCTCCACAAAATTAACTCCATTCTTGTTATAGGTAAATTTTTTGATACAAATTCAAATGTATACATGCAATAATCCTAAAAGGTTAGAATACACGTATCTGAAATTATTTTAAATATTGTTAATCCAACTATATAATTTGGGGTTTAAAAAGATGGATTTGTTCTAAACTTATATTCTAGATACTCTTGTAAAAGATATATTTGTAATAGAAAAATTTATAAATATGGATGACATGTTATATATTCCGAACCATTATTCAGTATTAACGACTTATTAACTGATTTAATACTATATAATTAGACACTAGATAAAGCCAATATAAATTCTATATATAGGGTAAACTTTTTAAGCTCATTTGTTGAAATTTTCTTTCTTACATTTCTCTCAATATATTGATTCGACTACTAGGATTTTCACTGTTGGAAACTCGCCAATTCTTTCCTTTTCAAGTCACCGAAACAACTAGACAAGTCGTGAAGTGAAATGTACTATTTTTTATCTATACCCTAAAAAGATCACATAAACTATAAGCGATTTTTTCTCGGAATTCGTTATTGGTAAAGGATAGGAGATCGTTTTTATAAGTGAGGAAACCAAGTACGAGCTGACCTGTAGCTGTAATCCCAACAGTAATGGATGGCATCATCAATGGTGTTTATAAGTGGATTTAATTAATTATTAAGCACTGAAAAAGATGGTATTAATTTCACTATTTTGGTTGCAATGAATTAAGAAAAGACAGGCTCGATCCACTTTTATTAGGCACCGTTGTTTTTACTTAAACCACATTGACGCGATCATCATTTTAAAATGCACAGTATTTGACCTGGGATAAGGAAAATGCAGTGGCCAAGAAAGTTACTTTGCATCATACTATTCATAAAATAGTAAAAATTTCCACCCGGAAATATAATTAACTTACTAGAGTTGACAACCAGAAGAATACATTAATTAGCGGTATACGGCAGGAAAGTTTGGGTAATTTCATATGTTGTCGGCAAAGGAATTTACTATATAGTCTCTATAGCATATATTACCAGCAGCTTAGATTTGTGATTTATGAATGGTTTTTGCTGCTTTCTTGTATGGCCTATCAGTCTTACGTACGTTGTTTAACCAAATTTAGTCTTTTATACTTCTTCGATCTCCGCCACCTCAATTATATATATATGCATCACCCTATGATTCTCCATTTTTCTCTACATGGAAAATCGTTTCCTAATATCCTTTTTATGATTTTTTTGAAAAATATTTTTTGATGCTGTAAGTGTATATATATTATGAAAGCTAATTTTAAACTTATTATTAAATCAAAATATTCATTTAATTATTTCAAAAAAAAAATTTAAATTATTGTTTATGATTTTAATTGCTGATAGTTTGTTTTGAGCTAAAATTGGTCCATTTAATTTAAAATCCTTATATTATTGATCGAGTGATGCCAAGCCAAGGTTTACTCTCAATTTTTGTTCTGTACTACAAAATTTATCCATTATCAATCTAATAGTTGACTTTATTAAAATTTTATATGAAAAATTCTTATCTATATTTGATATATAATTTATTTATAAACTAAATTAATAGTATATTAATATATCAAATTAATAAACATTGCATTACTTTTCAATTTTTTCCCAATTCAAAATATCTTACGTTAACTTGTGCATGAATTCCTATTTAAGTACTTCTTGTGTTTCCCAATTTACACATCGAGACGAAGGAAATTTGCAAAACTGAACACGGCGCAGTTTAAGAAAAGGTATGTAGGGACCACACCTCGTAAGGGAGGCAAGGACAAACCGGGAAAAAAAATGGACTTATCACGTAATAATTAAAGCTACCCACACAGAGAGTATGAGGAAGAAACGGGTCGGGTGCTCCGATACGCCCCGCTCAATTTTATTATTATTATTATTATTATTATTATTATTATTATCCTGACGTCTCACTGTCTATGACTCTACTTCTTACACATCTGTATCCAGCTGGTCATGTTTTTCTTTGTTTTTTTTTTTAAAAAAAAAACTGAATAATCAAATTATGGCAGAAAAAATAAAAAAGAAGGGCGCACGTGTCCAGTATTAATAAATAATAATAAGAACAAAATTAGAGGTCGGTGAGTGAAGGTGGCGTGACGGTGGTGATGGAGAAAGCGGAGACTTGGCAAGTAGCAAAAGTACTCGCCGTACGGTGCGCCCCCATCCACCAAAATACACATTATCGTATATCATTTTCAGTGATTGATTAATTGCTCTAATTATAATTCTTAGATTCAAAGTTTTATTCACGAGATTTTTGGTAATATAAATTGAATCTTGGGTTAGTTAATGTCGTATCAGAAGCAAGGAGGCAGTGAAGTTCAGTGGAGTTTCATATTTAAGGGGTATATATAATGCATGGGATACGTACCTAAGTTTTTGGCATTGGTTTAGGACACCTTGAAGCACGTGAGGTTACAAATGTGTGAATGATCCCAAAGCAAAGGGAACGCACGTGAACGATCATGTGCTCCCTACATCATTATTTGTTTATAACTAAATCGTTATTCAACTACTGACATCGATCAATTTTAAATGTAAAGATGAAACAATAAGGAATTTGCAAAGTGATAATTTGTAAGGTAATTGACTGTAATATTGCCCAAGTCACGTGAACTATATTTAATAGGACGTGTCGGTGAATATGGGCTGTGGGGCCACCTTAAATGAAAACTAAGATGATAATAAATGGCATGTAGCTATATTATACCGTCGATATTTAACACTAAGATAATTGAATTCCATTCAATAAAATAAGTAGATAACAGGAGATAGAAGTTAAAGAAATAGAAGCGACATATACGGTCACTGTTTTCAGCAATTTCCACATTACAGTCTACACAGCATGTTGATTATGAAATTCACATGCAAGTGTATTAAAAAAAAGGAAAGAATAAGAATTATCCCAAAACATCAAGCGTGCCCACCATCCACATAATGCTTGTATAGCGATGAGTCTCATGAACTTTAGTAATTGCTCTCGTGTCTCGTTTTGTCATGGGCACAAGCTGTTTACTTTAGCTCATTATTTCCTTAATGCCTCTATATGCGGTAGGGATTCGTATTATATCGAAAATTTTCGATCCACAAAATTATCTTAAAACGTATAATAAAAGTAGTTATAGAATGTAATTAATTTTTTTTGAATCTTCTTTCTATATGGTATTTTGTAATTGATTTAATTTATGAACAATTTCACAAATCCAATCTAAGTAGGAATAATTATACATCTTGTATGTCGTCCTGATAGCCCATATTTTAAAATGAATCTTCATAAATATGTTCTTTTTTTTTAAAAAAAAAAAAAACATTATTAAGTAACTTGTATCCTGCTCACTGATCCAGATAGCTACTATACTCGATCCTTTTAGAGAATCTAACTAGTATGGTGTTATCTTATTCGATCCTTTTAGGATCCAAGATTATGCTTCTAATGGGAGATTTATTAAAAACGGTACACGTGAATCCGTACATTAACTGGCAACATTATGCACAAGAAGCTATATGCAGTCATGTGAGATCACATGTCTTATGTTTTCCCCCTCCAGTTCGTATCCAAATCATAATTTTGGAAAAAAAAAATGCATTGTTAGAAAGATTTGTAGAAAAATATGGAATAACGATCCCCGTGCATTTGAAAATAGAAGGCTAGCCCTCACAAACATGCACATAAATCATATTAAGTTGAATCAAAGCACAGCTTTAGCTTTCCGACTAGATAACCCTGCTCATAAAATTGCCAAAAATGACGAGATAATATGTGCCTAATTAAACCAAGCTCCACTATCCGCTAGTTGGGCTTGATCGCTTGGCAGGTTGGTGCATTCTAGCTTACAACAGTTACAAATTGATCTTGACCATGAATAAGCACGCTTTAAGAATTTAATTTTGCGTTTTGCTATAAAGGGCAGCTCGGGCAAGAGGGACACTGGTATATTCAAGGGAAAATCAAATCAACAACAAAAAACCGCATAAATCATTCCCACTTCTTGCCAGAGATAAAAGACAGAAGGCATAAATAAAGGATGCCAGTATTTTCAAGCGGACTGACCCTATTCCTCGTCATTTTGACTTTCATCTTTGACAAGCTTGATCATGTCATCAATTCGAAGAATTGTTATGGCTGCTTCAGTGGCAAACTGCCAAACAAAAATTTAATCAGCATTTGAAGACAAGCCTTCATCATGGCATAAAATCTAAAAATAAGCATATGTTTCCAAGCTATTACCTGAATTATCTTCACTTTGCTCATTGCAGGCTCAATCACTCCAGCTTCTAAGTTGTTACGAACGGTGCCCTTTGAAAGATCAAGTCCCATGCTGCAGCAATTTAGTGGAAGCCAAACATAATGTAAGAGGTCGAGCAAAGAGAAGCGGTGGCACATTAAAGACAATTTTTTTTTCCTTGTTCTGGTTAAAAGATACAGGCAATTATAGCATATTCTCTCTTTTCAGATGAATTTTGTAGAAATATCTCTTTGCTATGTACCAAACTATGAAGATACACCAAACATGATAGCATGCTCTAATCATAATGCAGAATACCTGGATAAATGCTTCTTATCTGCCTTTGTTTGTGCAGTATGGTGGTATGCCCGTAGCTTTGCAACCAACTCAGTGGCATCCTTAGCAGCATTAACAGCAAGTACCTGCACCCGATGCATGTCACTGACCACATTCAGAAATCATAGTGGAAGAGGACGGAGATACTGCTATTTACAAATGCTCCACATTCAACCTTTGGGATAATTAGTAAAGCTTCAGCAAACTCTGCAATTGCCAACTGCTCTCGTGATCCTAGAGTTGTAGCAAGATACTCCAAATAAACAGATAAGGCAGCCTCAACTGCCCCTCCACCTGCTACTACCTGCGATAAAGCAAAAAGAAATGCCTAATAAACAAAATTTTGACCATAAATCTTTGCATTAAAATAGCTGCATGCTTTTTTTTTTTTTTCTTACAAACAAAATAATAGCACTTGTTTTAAGTTTCAATTCATCCCACAAAAAGGAAATAGGCAAGAGCCAATAGCAATTTCTGCATTAGAAGAATACTAAAACTGCAGTAGGCCTCATATTTGTAGTATTTCTGCACTATTTGGGAGTCCCAAACCATTTGAAATACTGTTAAAATGGTTGCTGCTAGCATTTGACCTGTGTGCAGTAGAGACCAAAAAGAAATCCCTAAAACAGGGCAGAGACCCATCGAGGCTGACAAGTCAAACAACAAAAAGTTTCAACTGATTTATGACCTACATGATTCCTCTCTACAAAATTTCCATTCCGTGCCATGGAGATAATAGAAAGCATGAGATCACATCTTCAGTTCCCAAGCTCACAGCAACATGTATAAGGATGACAAATTTCTTCCCTAATCCTGGTCCACAATTAACCCTGCTCCGGTTGACCTTGTAAAAGGCCTTTACGTTATTTTTATTTTACCACCAATGACAATAGAGGTCCAGCCTATGTTTGATAAACACAAGTAAATACTCTTAACTTCTGATGACGATAAAAAGAAACAAAGATTCGGAACCAAATTTATCATCTTGACATTTCACAATACTCCATACATGTCTGATCATGCTCAACACTGACATGGTATTATATAAAAGAACTATGGCATGAAGCTCCAACTAAGTTGAAAGGCAGAGATAAATACTGTGAACACATACAGAAAATAATACAATCAGCAGGTATGAAGTTTACCGTATTAGATTCAAGGGTCCTTTTAACAATACATAAAGCATCATGCAGAGCTCTCTCCATCTCATCCAGCATAAAATCATTTGCGCCTCTAAGGATCAAGGAAACCTATGCATATAAGAAATCAATCAAACAACTTAAGGGGGTCATAAATGCCATTCATATCATAAAACATTGTATGCAAATTTCAAATCCTTAAAAATGTTCTGATCTTATTCTGTTCCTTGCTATCTTGATCTCTTTCAATTTTGAGAGTAGATAAGTTATATTAAACCTAGCAAAAGAATGTATTGAACGTTTAAAGTATAAGATTTCTCCTTTTGTTTAACATTTAGCACTACTATCAGCATTGTTAAAATGCTTAAAGTAAATCACACACCGCACTAGTAGATTTTGTCCCCTTTATCATAATCACATCATCATCAGCAATGCGCTCTTCCACTACTTCATCAGCACATCCTAGAAATGATGGATCAAATGTTTCTTCACCTTCCATATCAGCAAAAGTTGAAACCTACATATAAATCGAGGAAAGCATAAAATTAAAAGATGACTACCATAATGCCAAGAGACATGCATAGCAAAATTCTGCATGCAACGAGCACAACATAGACCCATGCCAAACAAAAGCAGGCAGGTCAGAGGGGGTGGAAATACGCTAATAGCAGAGATAAATGAAATATATAATGGAGATCCACCATTGGTAGTACATAATGCAAAAATTAAGTTGAATATATAAGAGGGCAGGATCACTGCAATTTTATAGTCTGAATTTTACATTGAGAGTTGGTGAGACCAAAATTATAATACAATCCTCTTTGAACACAATGGCCAATACAGTAGCATGAAAGATAATGATTTTTGCAAGAATAACCCAAGGATAGAAGGATTACCAAGGTTGCACCAGTGGCCTTGGCAACATGTCGCATATCTTCTTTTCGTACACGTCTCACAGCAATAGCCCCAGCCTCCACAAAATACTGAAACAATGACAATATCAAACGAATTAAAATCAATAATACAGTTAATATCATTAAAGGAGATTGCACAAGCAAAAAATCCACAGCTCTCATATCAGCCTCAGCAAATAAGTTGCAGCAAATAAATTGAGACATTCAATCAAAGCATTGCATACTGATTTTTTCAGAAAATGTATAGCAAATGCACCCTGCTGTAGCAGGATTGCTTAAAGTCAGAAACTTCTATAAAAGGGGCTAACCTTAAGAGCCATGTCATCAATTCCTTTTGTAGTTAAAATAACATTTGCTCCAGCTTTTAAGAGTTTCTCAATACGTTCCTTTGTCATATCAGCTTCCCTGTAATCACAAATGATCATCAAAGCTGAACGACAAAAGTAATCAAAAGCAGAGCAGATTATTAATATTGATATGACACCAGCAACCAAACACAAGGGTGGGTGGAGAGGTAGCAAATGAGAAATATGGTTATATCATTATTTACTTCATATCATTATCTACTTCATAAAACTATGTACTTATTGCTATTATCAAAGTTGCAGCCAATTCATGAACAAGATGAACAGATTATCAAAATGTTGAAGACAGCCTAGTTCTTCAAGAGATTGGGGCTAGTAATAGTCACCTCTGACGAATTTTCTCAAGCTCCCTAGGATCACTGACTAAAACTTGTACACCCAATTGCATCTTTGTCTTCTGAAGATTAAAGTCAAGACATGCAATTTTTGCAGGGGCAACTCTTGTAGGCATTCCTTGAGCAGCACGGCCAGTATTCAGAGCATAACCATTCAATAGGTAGCTATCTTTTGCACTTTGCCCATGAGCTTTCAAAATGTTGATACTCTGGAAATTCAAACAAGAAAGTAGACATTAGAGCTATCATCATGCAAGATGGAGGGGCCATACCAAATTGACGGAATCTAGATAAGGCATCAATCTGAGTTTGTAAAGAGCTATGACATAGAAATATGAAAAAAGAAAAAAAGGAAAAAAAAAAAAAGAAAAAAAAAATCATGCTACATACATAAGCAGGCAAAAGAAATATTAAACCAAGAAAACCCACTAACCTTGATTGGATATTTGACTTCGCCTCGTGCACTATTCATCTTCACTGCTTGCACAGCCTCAACAACCTACAAAGATATATTAATGGTCAAATGCGAGCATGTGAAACTCCTCAGTCCCTCCATCTAGAAGCCACAATAAAGGCAAGGTGCAGACCATAAAAGCCCAAAGAAGGCATATAACCATTCACAAGCAAATGAACTTATTCACGAAAAAAATCTACAAGAATGACACTGAATTTTTTTTTTTTATTTTCATTGCTTGAAACATAGATGGAGAAAGTGATACGTTGGGAAAAGAATAGAGTTGGCAGTGGTAATCAGTTATCATAAGCAGCAGACTGACCGTTAATACAAATAGTAGAATAGATTGTAAATATTTTTCCTTAGCCAAAGAAAGAATGAATTATTTCATCAATCCATTTAAGTCAATACCTATTCAAGGGTTTAGAAGCCTAGAACTGCATGAACACTATATCCTTCAAGCACGACATATTCATAATACTTTGAGAAGCATACCAGATTTGCAAAGAAATCGCTGTCATCAGCTATCAACTTCGAGGACATGCTTGTTTTTGCACAATTTATCAGAGAGTCTTTTCCAAGCTTTTCAACCTATGAAAATTAACACAAAATTGATAAGAATATTTTTAGAATATATTATAATGCATTCAGCAGCGGATGAAATCATGAAGCATGGCATTCGTTACCCAAAATATACAAGCTTCTTTACTTTCAGATGCATGCCAATTAGTTCTGAATAACAGAAGGTTTAAATCAAAGTGAAGTAAACATAGCACAATGACTTGATATATTGAGTATGGTCATAAAAATTTCAGGCCAATCCTATTCATTGCTGGAACTATGAAAAGTTCATAGTGTAATATTGCATGAATGAGAGCAAATAATTCTTTTTATCCATGCCACATAGATAAGAAGCTGCCAGATTTTAAAGCACTGATGCAAAAGTTCTTAATGGCTATTCATGTGTACAATTATCAAAAGTTACATGATAATATGTTCAATGAAGCCATACCTTCACTGCCAATTTTTCTTCAACATATTTACATGCTTCTCTCATAGCAAGCTGTCCACATGAAAAGGCAATGGCATGAGTTAAATCAACAAGGGAAAAAAGACCAAAGACAATCATTCTATATCTATGTTTTATGCACAGAAATATCTGCAATTGACAGGAAGTATACAACAAGTGGAGGAAAAAAAAAAGATGAAAGAATGAAACTCACTCTAAATCCGCTCATTATTGATGTTGGATGAATCTTATTCCTCACCAGATCGTTTGCTCTCTGCAAAAATTTTGATCCCATTAGGAATTTCCACTCCACTTAGAATAATTCCTTAGCCAACCTTAATAACAAAAACAGCAAAAGCAGTGATTACTTTGAGAAACTCTGCAGCAATAATAACAACAGAAGTTGTTCCATCTCCAACTTCTCGGTCTTGAAGCTCTGCCAACTCTACCAGCACCTAAGTACATTAAAGGGAAAATGTGAACAATCATGAAAGAATAACTATCATAGGAAACTAAAAAAAAAAAAAAGTAATAAAGATATATCCACCTTGGCTGCTGGGTGCTCTACTTCCAACATCTTCAAAATTGTGGCACCATCATTGGTAATTGTCACATCACCAATATCATCCACTAGCATCTGCAATAAGAGTATAACTAATAAATGAAGGAATGCTATAAATCAATCTCTTAAAGGACTGACCAATATAAATAAATAAATAAATAAATAAACCTATGAGCCTATATAAACTTGATAATAAATTCGTGTATTGAAGCCACAAATTTCCATTAAATCAAAAATAATACACAATATTAGTCGAAGGTTATGGAAGGCAAATTGTAGCTTAGATGCTTAATTTGTCACTTAGTAGGCAAATTGTAGACCTACTGTCAGCAAGATAAAATAAATTATGATCTTATCAGGCAAGCAGCAAAGCTATTCTCAATAAGTAGGTCACTAGCATAGCATTCAGATTAAAATGTGCCTTCTAATATAAGCTGGTGAAAGATTAGACTACTATAGCATTAGTGTTTAAAAAGCAAAAATGAACAATAGAGAAGAAGCGATACCTTGTCGAGACCAACGGGACCCAGTGAAGATTTAACAATGTTGGCCACAGCTTGACACGCGACCACTGAAACAACATTATAATTGCGAAAAAGCAAGTAATTACTTTAGTCGAGTCGCTTAGAACAAAAGATGACTTCCAATTATATCAATGGAACATAGTGAGGACACATAAAAACTTAATAAGTAAAAGAAAAAAGAGAACCGTTTTGAGTGCGAACGTCCTGGCCGGATTGCCGTTCACCAAGGATGTCGAGAGTTTGAGCAGCGATTGACATTTCTGCTTCGAGTTATGAAAATAGGAAACCCTAGATCTAATCTAGGAGTGACAGTGCAGAAAGGGACTTCTATTTCCTGCGAGTTCAGAGAAAATGAAAAACTGAAACAACTACTGAACTATGAAAAACCCCTCTGGAATGTTCAAAGTGAACAATCATGCGGGCTTTTGAGAGAGGGAGAGAGGAGGGTTTCGTAATATACGATGTCGTTGCGCTATGCGGAGTTTGCCTTTTAAAAGAAGTAGCCCGTGTGACTGCTTTTAAAATTGAGGAAATTACGCTGTATACAATATTTTTAACTTTTTTTTTTAAATATATCCTTTTTTTTAAATCTTTGGTAAATACCACTTTTAAATTTTCACTTACTAAAATAATTTTATTTTTCACGCTGTCCTTGCCGTTCTCATTCACCTTCCATCTCAACGGCATCTTTGTCTTTCCTTTTCCGGCATAATCGAAAATTAAGATTTCTTATCTCAACTTACCATTCAGTTTTCATGGTATCTCGTAACCATCTCGACGATGTAATATTTTATTTGGATGAAAGTAAGTTGAATTTACTTTAATAAAGAGAAATGGTAGAAAATGAGAATAAAGTAAATTTGATTTCTTTTACTTTCATTTTCATTATTTGGTTAACTTAAAATAAATATAGAGTAAATTAGATTTTTTTTTCAATAATAGATGGGATTTTGATATTTATACCCTTATGATATTATTTTATAATAATAATATTAATTATTACAATTTTCTTTCTCAATACTAAAATTAATACTAGTATTTCCAGTATAAAAGGAAGAGGTGAATCGGAGCACGACTCGTGAAGAAGATCACGAGTCGGTCACCAGGCAAAGAAAAGAAGAGAGAGCAAACGGGTTAATGTTCATTTTTGCTTCAATAATAACAAAGGAATGCCCAGTATAAAAGGAAGAGGTGAACCGGAGCACGACTCGTGAAGAAGATCACGAGTCGATCAACAGGCAAAGAAAAGAAGAAAGAGTAGGATAATATGGTCATTTACACGTTCTTTCTCTCAATTACGTTCGTTTCTCTCCAAATTAGAAGCAAATCAAATTGAGGTAATAAAGAAATTGGAAAATCTGATTTCCTTTATATTCCTTCCTACATTTTTGCCATTTTAACAATCAAACAAGGGAATGTAAGGTTAATTTCACTTACTTTCCCCTCATTTCCATCCACTTCTCCCGATCCAAACAAGGGGTAAGTTTCTTTACATTCTCATCTCTTCGCTAGGGTTTTTAACTACTTTAACTCACTGAATTTGATTTCTGCAAACACATCATAGGATAATGATTTTGGCGGTGATTTTAACCAGGTGCTTAGATTTTGTTTAGTTCTTTTTTAATTTTCTAATCCTGTAATTTGATTTAGTGAATGTGTATTTCCTATTGTGTAAATTAGGCAACAAGAGAAGCTTTGGAGATCTTGAGGATGATGAAGTTGATATATTTAGCTCAAAGAAGGTTAGAGCTTATTCACATTTAGATTTTAAATTCCAACGTTATCATTGTTGAATTCTATTTCACTAGCGAACTTATGGCTTTCATATGTTTTATCGGGTTATTTTGTGGAACTCTGGTGACACTTATTGTGGTGATTTTTATTTTAGATAATAATTTTGTTTGTTTATGGTTTATATTTACCTAATTGTTGTGTGCTATATAGAGCTACATAGCAACTCTGTCAAGTCCGTGAAATTGAAATATTATAATGTTTAGTTGAAAGTGTTGATGACTTGCAGATTTTTGGAGTGTATTCTTGCTTTCTTTTATTGCAGGGTAACACCAAGGTAGAAGTAACTGCAGTGATTTTGTCTCTTCTTAAGAGGTACTGTGATTTTTGGAATATATTCACAGTTTAAGGAACAAGAGGAATAAAAGTTTCTATATTGCTAGTTGATTTTCAAATTTCTAACGGTCTTGCCCTCTCTGTGTTTGCTTTTACAATCTTGACAATTGTAAAAATGCATCACTACAAAAAAAAGAAAAATTAGCGACGGCTAATTCCGTTGCTAATGTTGATATTATAGTCGCTAATAACTTTTAGCGACGGGGCGACGGAATGTCGCTAATAGAGCCGTCGCAAAAAATCAGTGACCAAAAGGGAAACAGTTGCTAAATTTAGCGACAGAAAATTCCGTCGCTAAAAATAAAAAATTTCGTCGCTAAATAATGCCTGAATTAGTCGCGAAAATATTGGAGAAATATTAGCTACAAAATATTCCGTCGCTATTCCGTCGCAAAATTATTAATTTTTTATTATTAATTTCCATTTAATTTATTATTATTATTATTATTACATAAAAATTTAATTTATATAAATAATAATTATGCAATATTATTAACAATACTATTAATTTAAAAATATAATATTATAAAAATATATTAAATTGTACAATTAAATGTGTACAAATAATCAATTCGATTCTATTTTAAACGTAACCGAATAGATCGAAAATCGAACTTATATTAAACAAAATAAAACCATTTAAATAAAATAAAAAAAATAACATACATGAATTTTTATATTATGTTCCTAATAAATACTAAGCAAAATTACATTAAAAATAAATATACATAAATTACATTAAATATTACATATGATTTCGTGCTTTATTGGTCCCGGACTGATTTGCATTGTGCTCATTTGAGAATGATCGCAAGCCCAAAATCTGCAAGCTTTAAATTACCCTCATTGTCTATGAGAAGATTAGAACCTGCCCACCAAAAACAAGAAAAAAAAAAAAGACAAGAAAATCAGCAGTTTAATGCCTTATGAAATGAAAAACAAGACTCAATGGTAAATAAATTGATTGTTTAATAACCTTTGATATCACGATGAAGTACTTGGTTAACATGACAATAGTGAAGAAAATTAATAATAGAAAACCAAACTCAAAAAAAAATATTTTATACTTTTTAACGATGGAATTTTAAACAACATGAACTAGAAAATCACAAACTACATGAATTCAATTCAAGACAATAATATTTCACTAATGCAGAAAGGACGGTAGAAACTAGAAAGACTTCAGACCCTACCAACTCACAGAAAAATAGCAGATGAAGATCAGCCTCCATCAATTTCAAGCCAATTTTTGGTCATTGTGTCAATACCCGAACCCATAATTCTCGAACAGAAATAACTTAAGGAAGCTGGAGTGCAAAATGTGACAATAATTAACTATGTAAAGATAGGTTGGTATCAAATTTTAGAAACATCAGTTTAACTATGCTAAAGTAATTAATTATCAATCTATTAATTCATTCATGTTTGCTGTTTGATAGGAATCTGAAACCATTTCATAACTTCATGACAAAAATAACTTAGCAAATTCTATCAGCTTTTGATAAAAAGGCTCCACCAACTACAATAACTCAAAGAACAAAAAGTACATTAAATAATTAATTGTTAATCTTGCTGAGGCATGATTACTGTGTGAAGTTGATTGCTTCTAAGAGAGCAGATAAAACATATTGCTGGATGACACATCATAACCCAAAAAATGAATCAAATCTCAATAACATTACTGCATATAGAATATATATCACGCCATTAGTATTTTCCCATGACACTTTCAATCTCTTCATTTGAAAATGTCAATGTTTTAACCCCAGAAAGATTGTTTCTTAAAGTAAAATGGCTAAAAGTACTCACTAATAGAAGACACAGAGGGCAATCAATCCCATTAATCTCCAAGACATAATCTAAAAGCTAAATGGACAGCAATTGTAGTTAGTAAAAAAGGAAACACCGATTCAAAAAATCCTCTAACTCAACAAGTTACATCCTGTAACACCCCGCCATCCCCGTTGGAAGGATACCGGAGTACCACGCGGGCAAACATATAAACAAATCCAAATACATGCTAATAAAATAAAACAAAAGATAATATGTAAAGAAACTTTTAAATCATTTATAGAAAAACCTTTAACATATACATATACATATCACTGTCGTTTACAAAAAGAGGCTCGTATGCAATTACATATACAAAAAGAATACTTGTTCCTTTACAAAAGATTCATCTTGCTAATTACAAGCCATATACAAAAATAATTACAGCGGAAGACTTCAAATATAACAATTTCATCCAAAAAGACTCCTAGTGGCCGACCTGCAGATATCTGACTCCAAGCTACACTCGCCACCTGCACGGGAAAAGAGCCCGTGCTAAGCGATAACGCTTAGTGGGGAGGAACAAAACAAAAATAACAATATACATATACAATACAAGTAATTAACAAATACAAACATACTTTTCTACATTACACTGATATAGGATATACAAGGATTCATGTGCAACATATACTTTTAATCATGTCAATAAACATCTCAACATATATATATATCACATATAAACATGTAGCCTGATTAGTCTGGTATAAACCTAAGAAGTGGATACGGTCATTTGGATACTGATAGAACACAGTATCCCAAGCATATAGAGACATGAGTCTCAAACATGTATTTTTCATATAAAGACCGAGGTCCCGCTTTATTTCCATATAGATCCTAATAGGATCGAAACAAGGATCCAAACGGACCCGCATATAACATTTTTATCATATAGCAGCTGCACACACACTCTGACCTAAGTAAGCGCTTACTTGTCCACTACTATGACTTATTCAGGCTTAAATGACACAACTCAATAATTCATGTATTCATGTACGTTGATCAAAATAAGAAACATATACATATATCCAAATATTAATTACCAGAAGTAATAAGAACTTATAATTCATTTTGTAATAATCTATGTATTTGTATATATTAATTGAACCCAGAAACATGTAACATATTCAATTATCAACCACAGGAGGTAAAAAGAACATAAAATCCGCATTGGAATAACTATATTCATGTAAATTATAAACATATAAATCATGTATAAAAATATTATTAATCATGTATTTAAAACCCAATATTATGCATTTCTTGAAATACAATCAGTTTTTAACACTAATTAGTCTTCATGTAGTGTAAAACCCTTGAAATCAGAAGTTAAAAATCATGCTTTTAAGAAAACAGGCAACTGGAGGAAGGCTGGTCACGTCGTGACCTCCAGTCACGTCGTGACTCCAGCTTCACACGAGCGCCAGGCAAGAACAGCAGGCTGTCACGGCGTGACCACCAGTCACGTCGCGTGACGCCTGTGAGAGGAGAGGGAGAAGTCGCGCAGGAAAAGGGCGAAAGTCACGGCGTGATGCCGCTTCACGCCACGTGACCTTCAGCAAAGAAGGAGTCACGGCGTGAAGCTGCTTCGCGCCTCGTGACCTTCAACCGAGAAGGGGGTCACGGCGTGACCACCAGTCACGTCTCGTGACCTTCTTCTCACACTTCTTCTTCTTCTCAAAGCCAATTTTCATAAACCCGAAAACGTGAAAAACCAGAAGATTGCAAAAACAGAGTACAATCAAAACTCAAACCCCAATTTGTGCAAATCAATTTTTCAGGCAATAATGATGCAAATACGTACCTTTAGGTCTTCTGAGCACAATCAAAGAAATTTTCACTCACATTCTTCACATTATCATATATTTACAGTAACAAAAAGAGAGTCACAAACAACCCAGAATTTCACACTCAAAACCATGCATGTTCATCTCATTTACCTACTTTTCTACAGAAATCATATATATACACATCACATTACTCATACAATTGACAATCAGATGCATATAACTAACATTAACAATACAACAGCAATTAGGATCCAAAGAGGAGAAAGGACAGACACTCCCAAACCTGTATGAAGCTCAAAAACAACGACCACTGTATTCCTTCTTCAATCAACCACCTTATCTTTTCCCTTCTCCTTTCTTTTATCCACAGAGACTTGCAAACAAATAAACCACATTCAATAACCCAAGAACAGATCCTCTATAAACCCACATGAGAAAAGAACCCCACGAAAATTAACAGTACTTACCTTCTGTAGCTTCAAAACTAAAAACCCAAGCTCTCAAAACAGATGCTCATGCACATGCAAATGGAAATAAACAGCAAATGGAGAGGGAGAAAATGGCTAACGTGAGAGAGTGCAAAAGAGGAAGAACCTCATCAGTTTTGTTTTTCCAGGAACCAAAGAAGTTCAAACTCCTCTTTTCCCTCACCCACGCACACTCACCTCTTCCACTTGGCACACATGCACAATGACACAAAACACTTACTCCAATTTACCAATTGCTCCATGCCAAATTACCTTTTACTTACCAAAATAAAATCTACCATTTAATTACTTTATTAATACTTGCAATTTAATCCTCCTTTCCACTTGAATATTACCCAATTAGCCTTAATTGTCCAATTAAAATCACTAATTCCAATTAGGCCACTTATGGGGTGTGACAACTCACCCCTCCTTAAGAAAATTTCGTCCTCGAAATTTCCTTGCTTACCGAATACCACTCAAATATCAAAACCGAAACGAGACAAAACTGAACATGTAAACACTTACCCGAAGGACCCGCTGCACCCGTCGCATCTCTAGCAATCATAGCATAACCTCTATACTGATTATGATCCTCAGTAGCACCAGGTCGCTGCACTGTTTCTGATGGTGCTCTCGGAGCTCGACTTCCTTCACGATTGCTTTGGATAACATTGGATTTTCGGCTCTCTTGTTGATTCTGATTCTCTTGTCGATCAGGGCAAAAGGCAAATCGATGTTCCATGCTCCCACACTTGAAACAAGCGCCAGTAATCTTCCGACATGTACCCCAATGGTACCTATGACAATGCTCGCATTCTGGTGCTCGATTTCCTTTATTTCCTTGTGGGGCTACACTCTCTACCTGTGAAGGCATCTGAACACTCCCTCTAGATCCTTGCTCAACTGGAGTACCCTTTGCTTTCTTATTGCTTGCAACTCCCCCTTCCGGTGCTCTCCTCTTTTGTGCCATCTTCTGCTTAATCTCTTCTGATTCCTCTAACCTCATTGCGGCAGCCACAATCTGATAATACCCAACTGGCTGCAAAACAATCATCGCAGACAAGGGGCCTCTGAATACCTCACGCGATCCCTCTAAAAAGTGCCTACATCTGAACTCATCTGTCAACAATTGCTCAGGCACATACTTACTCAGCCTATTGAACTCCTTGTCGTACTCACTGACAGTCATTCCCCTTTGCTTCAAGCTAATAAACTCTCTCCATTTCGCTTCTTGGTATGCCTTTGTTATATACTTTTGCTCAAACTCTTTCTTGAAATATTCCCAAGTCAGCTCAGCTGGTCGCTGAGGATTCCTCATCACAAGTTCCCACCAATCATATGCTGGTCCTTGAAGCAACGAAATAGCACATGAAGCTCTCTGATCTGCGGGACATCTAATCTCTTGCAAAATTCTGTCCACTCTCTTCAGCCAAAACTCAGCCACATCGGATTCATCTAACGCAGTCCCATGAAAATCCTCTGCTCCTCTCTTTCTTAACAATTCAGTTGGAGCCTTAGGTGCAGTCAACCTATCAACCACTTGTAATAACCCCTGAACTAACGCTGGATCAAAAGCAATACCTCTATTTGCACCCTCAGCTGGTGCAGGTTCCCGTTCATGTCTATCCTGTCTAACTGGATCATCTCTTCTAACTGGATTCTCTCTAGGACCCACATTATAACTGCTCATAGTGTCGCCCATATACTCACTTGGATCCGACTCCATATAAACACTACAAAACACAAGACATCTGCATTAGGCCACTAAACAAAACTGACTCTCATGCATAGACTCGACTCTATACTCAAACAATCACAACATAACCCAGAACCACCAAACCTGGGCTCTGATACCAAGCTGTAACACCCCGCCATCCCCGTTGGAAGGATACCGGAGTGCCACGCGGGCAAACATATAAACAAATCCAAATACATGCTAATAAAATAAAACAAAAGATAATATGTAAAGAAACTTTTAAATCGTTTATAGAAAAACCTTTAACATATACATATACATATCACTGTCGTTTACAAAAAGAGGCTCGTATGCAATTACATATACAAAAAGAATACTTGTTCCTTTACAAAAGATTCATCTTGCTAATTACAAGCCATATACAAAAATAATTACAGCGGAAGACTTCAAATATAACAACTTCATCCAAAAAGACTCCTAGTGGCCGACCTGCAGATATCTGACTCCAAGCTACACTCGCCACCTGCACGGGAAAAGAGCCCGTGCTAAGCGATAACGCTTAGTGGGGAGGAACAAAACAAAAATAACAATATACATATACAATACAAGTAATTAACAAATACAAACATACTTTTCTACATTACACTGATATAGGATATACAAGGATTCATGTGCAACATATACTTTTAATCATGTCAATAAACATCTCAACATATATATATATCACATATAAACATGTAGCCTGATTAGTCTGGTATAAACCTAAGAAGTGGATACGGTCATTTGGATACTGATAGAACACAGTATCCCAAGCATATAGAGACATGAGTCTCAAACATGTATTTTTCATATAGAGACCGAGGTCCCGCTTTATTTCCATATAGATCCTAATAGGATCGAAACAAGGATCCAAACGGACCCGCATATAACATTTTTATCATATAGCAGCTGCACACACACTCTGACCTAAGTAAGCGCTTACTTGTCCACTACTATGACTTATTCAGGCTTAAATGACACAACTCAATAATTCATGTATTCATGTACGTTGATCAAAATAAGAAACATATACATATATCCAAATATTAATTACCAGAAGTAATAAGAACTTATAATTCATTTTGTAATAATCTATGTATTTGTATATATTAATTGAACCCAGAAACATGTAACATATTCAATTATCAACCACAGGAGGTAAAAAGAACATAAAATCCGCATTGGAATAACTATATTCATGTAAATTATAAACATATAAATCATGTATAAAAATATTATTAATCATGTATTTAAAACCCAATATTATGCATTTCTTGAAATACAATCAGTTTTTAACACTAATTAGTCTTCATGTAGTGTAAAACCCTTGAAATCAGAAGTTAAAAATCATGCTTTTAAGAAAACAGGCAACTGGAGGAAGGCTGGTCACGTCGTGACTCCAGCTTCACACGAGCGCCAGGCAAGAACAGCAGGCTATCACGGCGTGACCACCAGTCACGTCGCGTGACGCCTGTGAGAGGAGAGGGAGAAGTCGCGCAGGAAAAGGGCGAAAGTCACGGCGTGATGCCGCTTCACGCCACGTGACCTTCAGCAAAGAAGGAGTCACGGCGTGAAGCTGCTTCGCGCCTCGTGACCTTCAACCGAGAAGGGGGTCACGGCGTGACCACCAGTCACGTCTCGTGACCTTCTTCTCACACTTCTTCTTCTTCTCAAAGCCAATTTTCATAAACCCGAAAACGTGAAAAACCAGAAGATTGCAAAAACAGAGTACAATCAAAACTCAAACCCCAATTTGTGCAAATCAATTTTTCAGGCAACAATGATGCAAATACGTACCTTTAGGTCTTCTGAGCACAATCAAAGAAATTTTCACTCACATTCTTCACATTATCATATATTTACAGTAACAAACAGAGAGTCACAAACAACCCAGAATTTCACACTCAAAACCATGCATGTTCATCTCATTTACCTACTTTTCTACAGAAATCATATATATACACATCACATTACTCATACAATTGACAATCAGATGCATATAACTAACATTAACAATACAACAGCAATTAGGATCCAAAGAGGAGAAAGGACAGACACTCCCAAACCTGTATGAAGCTCAAAAACAACGACCACTGTATTCCTTCTTCAATCAACCACCTTATCTTTTCCCTTCTCCTTTCTTTTATCCACAGAGACTTGCAAACAAATAAACCACATTCAATAACCCAAGAACAGATCCTCTATAAACCCACATGAGAAAAGAACCCCACGAAAATTAACAGTACTTACCTTCTGTAGCTTCAAAACTAAAAATCCAAGCTCTCAAAACAGATGCTCATGCACATGCAAATGGAAATAAACAGCAAATGGAGAGGGAGAAAATGGCTAACGTGAGAGAGTGCAAAAGAGGAAGAACCTCATCAGTTTTGTTTTTCCAGGAACCAAAGAAGTTCAAACTCCTCTTTTCCCTCACCCACGCACACTCACCTCTTCCACTTGGCACACATGCACAATGACACAAAACACTTACTCCAATTTACCAATTGCTCCATGCCAAATTACCTTTTACTCACCAAAATAAAATCTACCATTTAATTACTTTATTAATACTTGCAATTTAATCCTCCTTTCCACTTGAATATTACCCAATTAGCCTTAATTGTCCAATTAAAATCACTAATTCCAATTAGGCCACTTATGGGGTGTGACACATCCAATCCAATAACCCATCATAAATCTCAACATAAATTAAAACCCATTAAAACCTGCCAAAGCAACCACAAAAAAAAACCCCCAATTTGTTCTTCGTTCAAATAATATGAAAATAATCCAAAATTAAACCTGCAAAATAGCGCAAAAGTTGCAGAAAACTTACTCTTCAACGCACAAAGAGAGAGAAAGAGAAGCAAAATCACCTTACCAATTTGAACACAATTTTCTTCTCTTCTGCACGCAAACGGAAAGCAAAACAGAACCCAAAATTTTGAAATTGTTGACAAGTAGACCATTTTGGACATTGTTCGTGATATTTTCAGAGAAAACACACAAGCATCACTTGAGAAAACCAAATGATATAAAAACACAAACACACAACTCAAAAGAGTATCAAATTTAACATAATGATATAAAAACAAACTGCAAAGAGAAAACCATCAATAATTAACAACAAGGATGGCTTGAAGACTAGATATATGTGCACAAAAATAATAATATAGAGATAGAAACAAAGACAAATGCTGTTATACTTGCCAATGGCATATAGAAACGACAGTTCAATAGGTCCTATCATGAACAAAAAACCATAAATCTAATTAAACTAATTTTATGTACTCTAGGAGTTTAAAACGACAATTATATCTAACAGAATTACCTATATGGCCAACGAAAGCTGTATCGACCAGCGAGACAACAGGATCAGCGGCAAGAGCCAGGGCAGCAGGCAACGCGATTGACAATATCTCCACTTCAATCTCATCAACCATAAACCCATTTATTTGAAAAAAAAAAACGAATTTTAGTACACTTCAAAATTCCTAACCTTTTTGAAAGAGTCTGAGAACGTGGGAGATCTGCAGATCTGCAGCGGTTGGGACGCGCAGGGGGAGAAGGCAGATCGAGTGTGAGGACCAAAGAATGCGACGGTTCGACAACTCCGATCTCCTCGTCGATGACGACGAACGGCGGGATCTAAGCGACGGTAGGGGGCACGACCAAGAGAGACAATGCGCGAGGCAGTGGTGGAGAGTGGCGCGCGGGGAAGAGAGAGAAAGCAGCGAGGGGACGGCGGGGGAGGGAGGGGCGGCAGGGGAGGGAGAGGCGGCGGCTGGTGGAGGGAGAGGCAGCGGCGGGCGACCGAGAGAGGCCGAGAGGGTGGGGTGAGGGAAGGGTGAGAGAGACAGAAGTGTTTGGGGTTTTTTAATTAATTATATATATATATATATATATATATATATATATATATATATATATATATATATATATATATATATATATATATATGAGGGATATAGCGACTGCATTTTCAGTCGTTATTTGGTCGCAATATTTTTTGTTTTCTTTAGCGACTAATATTTAGTCGCTAATATTTAGCGACTAAATTTTCTGTCGCTAACTTGGTCGCAAAAAAAAGGCGCGATTTCTTAGCGCCAATTTTTAGCGACTAAAATCACATTCAGTCGCTAAATTGCACTTTATATCGAAAAAATATGATTTCGCGACTGAATTCTAATTTGGTCGCAATTTTGTCGCAAATTAGTGACTACATTTTTTTAGTCGCTAAATCGTTGTTTTTTTGTAGTGCATTAACATGCCAAGTATGTATGCCTTGTATAAAGTTTATTTTGTTCATTGAGTTTATATTTTCTAGTCGTTGGTAGGTTTGTCAGTTCCTTAAATAACCATAAAAGATAATGTTAATATTTATGGTGTCCTTAAATAATGTTATCATTCTTGGTTGATTCATGGAAAGAGCTTGCGAGTGATAGTGGAGGCTTTTTATTTGACTGTATCAAACATTTTCAGCAAAACTTCATTGCTTCGATGCCTTTAACGGCTTCTAAAGTTTTGGCTTGGCATAACTATTTGGTGGTCAGTTTCTTTTCATTTTAGATTGATGGTACTTTTTAGGGGTGTTCAAAGATGGGTTGGATGGGTTATGATCGATTTTCCATCCAATCCATCTAAAATTTCAAATGGGTTGAACCCAACCCAATCCAGTTGGGTTATAACTTAAACTCTTTATATAGGGTTGGTTGGTTTATGACTGGGTTACATGGGTTATATTAATTTTTTAACATATAAATTTTATATTATCTATATTTATATTTTTCAAGTATAAAAAATTAATTTCATTCTTGTAAATATTTTTTTAAATAACACATGCATTTTTTATTTTTTTAAAAAAATAAAAAAAAATTAATTCCGAAAAATAGCATGGTAAAAAAAATGAAAAAAATTAATTCCAAAGAATAGTGTGGTATATTTGGAAGAATAGTGTGGTATTTAAATCAACAATAATCAATTTTATTTTCAATGGTTTGTTCCTTAATCCACCTGTTATGTTCTATTTCTTTTTAGTCTTATAATTTTTTTTTTAAAAAAAATACTTGTATGTCTTATAAATATAGGATTTTTCTTCTTCTTCTTCTTTTTTCACATGAACTATGAAAGTTAATTTTATTCATATTTTTTGTTATATACCCTCAATTTAAATGGAAAATGATAAGTGTAGGAATCAAGAATGTCTTAGTAGTTGTTTAACGCTATTATAAGTAAATAAGTGTCAAAAAATTCTTAAAAAAAAATTAATAAAAATGTTATTGATTGCAAGAAAATTGAATAACGATATATTAAAGAATATGTATATAAAAACTATAATCTAAAATGAGAAATAGGATTATATTATAATACAGATAAAAATGAAAATCAGGCTTATATTTATGTATAGTAAGGACGAAGTAGTGATAGTAATTAAAAAAAAATGCAGTGTTAATTAAGCAATTTTGCTCAATAAAGATTATATTGTCAAAATTCGCTAAGATGATGAACTGAATTTACTACAGCATGATTATTGGGTCACGGATAGCAAATAATTCCATCATCCGTTGATTAATTAGTTCAAAAGAAATTAACACACACACGCACACTCAAAAATTTCCTTACATTATTTGGAGTGAATCCATATGTCATGTTAATTTTTCAGAGGTCTATAGCATTTTTTTCAAGTCTGGGCAAAATTTAGTCAATTGCCGTTACTATTTAAATCGAACCGCGTCTTATTTTTATTTTTAACTTTTAAAAGTCTATTTAAACTTAAATTACACTCTCGGATTTTTCATAAATTGTACTTTTAAATGGTCGAATAAAATATTTTTCGATATCAGGTGGTATCATTCACAAAAACTGAAATTTTGGAATATTATATGATAAGTATACGAGTTTAAATATGTTAAATATTTTGATATAAATTTGTATTATATTTTGATATAAATAATAATTGGAGTCAATATTTAAATGGGTTAGTTGGCTGGATTATATAATAACCCATAACCCATATAAATATTTTTTAAATTTTAAAATGGGTTATATGGGTTATAATAATCCATTAAAATTATGAAAAAAATGGGTTAGACGGATTGGGTTAAACGGTTTGGGGTTACACCATTTTTGAACACCCCTAGTACTTTTTACTTGACATGGTATAGGAATGATTTATATATTTATCTCAAAAATTAAAATTGTGTACATGTGTGTGTGCACGTGAGAGAAGTGTGATTATTAATATACTTTGTTGCTAATTCTTTAGAAATATTTACTCCAATTCAAGTGCTAAAGTATTGATAAATTGAACTAGTGTAAATATCATATAGATAAGCTGTGCCAAGTTCCAAAATAAAACTTTGTTTCATAATGTGCTTTTGCTTCTACATGATTCTTAATCTTACAATATGGTTCGTTTTCTTTATTGCTGTAAATATTGTTTTTTTTTTCTTGTGATAATTCAGAAGAATAAATGTTTCTGTTATTTCCTCCAATTGACTATATAAATTCACATTATTGTTTGATATTCTTTGTTTAGTTAGATTTTAATTCTTAAGATGCAAATATAAGCTTCTCCACTAAACCAATCCTTGATTCTGATGCACAAGCTCCATTAATCGAGGAATTGGTGTTTAGAGCGTGTATGATACCTCTCATTCTCTGTGGAGGATTCAAGATGTACAGTGTCATTTTTCTCTGTACTATTCTTTTCAGCTTGGGTATGATTATAATATTGGCAAATACGCATTTGCAGTTTGTTTTCTCCTTTGTTCCGAAATGCTTCACCGGAAAATAATTTTGGCACGCTTTCTTTTGATCGTTTGTTTAGCTCTCATTTCTTGAAATTTTTGTTTCAACTTCTGGTGTGAGCAGTTAAGCGTTGTTTTGCTAATTGTATGCCACTTTAGATTCTAAAGTGAATTATATGCATATCATTTTTAGTGTGTGATAAT
Organism: Excoecaria cochinchinensis; assembly: GCA_947683425.1. Taxonomy (NCBI): domain Eukaryota; kingdom Viridiplantae; phylum Streptophyta; class Magnoliopsida; order Malpighiales; family Euphorbiaceae; genus Excoecaria; species Excoecaria cochinchinensis. The sequence goes on along the minus strand of CANTUQ010000193.1, from coordinate 642,560 downwards.
TATTTTGCAGCACATTTAAGCCCTATTTTGAGCTCTCTCTTTTCTTTGCTTTTTGGTGTACATTGTGATTTTTGAACTTTTAAATCCATGTTGTTATTAGCTTAGTGTTTTGGTGTTTATATAATGGAAATTTGGAATGCGATGCTCAATTTGGTTTATATATGTGAATTGGTGATCTTAATGAAATTAGTGTGGAGGAGATTTTATGCTAGATCTATATAAAGGCAATAATTTGGTACATTTAGCTTCCTCCTAACTTTCAAATTCGCAAATTGGTTCCTACTGATACTAAAACATGTTCATAAGAAAAATAACCTTAATGCAGTAGTACTCTTCCAGTGATTCACTGACAATAATAATGATAAATCAGTTGTTTTCATACATCAACAATGAACAAAATGAAATAAAATTAAAAAAAGGCATTAAAATAAAAAATAGATACCTCCAGGACATAAAATTAAACTTAAAACGCAAGTCTGGACGTAAATTGACAGAATAGAACACAACCTTGTTCCAATCATAGCTGTCAAAATAACTCATGGTACAAAAGTCAAAAACAGTTGGATATATAGATATACTATGAACATGGTGGACTAAATCCACAAGCCACCTCGCAAAACTAACTTTAAGCATGCATATGGATCCCCATAAGACTCACTTTAACCATGCTACCATGAGCATTTCCTAATACAAAACCAATCTCCTGAAATCTTCCCACCAACTTACCTAAAACGAAGGTTCCACAGAAGTTGGTAAGAAAAGCAATGGTTTGAAAAAAATAATCTACATTGATAAAAATGAAAAATAAACAGTAAGAAACTATTACCTTACAAATATATTGATTTCATCAAAGGCTTTATTTTTGGCAATTTTGGATTAATATGGCCATTTTGTGGGCAAACAATAAAAATGAGAAGATATCACTTTTATCTTGTTGTTTAAAATTTTAAACTCATTTCTAAAATAATTTAGTTTGATTAAACTTAAAACTAACCGAGTTTATTCTTTTCATCCTTTCAACCATATTTTTTAAGTATACAATAATTACACACATAGTATACAATAGTTACACAAATAATATATAGCAAGTACACGTATAATATACATAAAGTACACTAACAGTATACTAGAAGTACACTCATAGTATACATCAAGAAAAATGCACAATATACATCAAGTAAATATACAGCAAGTACACGTATAATATACAGCAAGTAAATATTATGACTGGAAAGAATAGTGCTCTACTACTTGGCATCGTGAATAAACGTATGTGAGTTTACCTATATGATATAACTATTAAGCTGGAGTATCTTGGATTTTGTTTTTGGTGATCTCACCTACTTTGATCACTGGGAGTGAATCTGCCCTCTTTTGATATCTATGATTAAATGTTGAGGAAATCTTAGCTTGATTTGTCTTATGATGATCGCAATGGCATGTCTTTAGACTTTTTCAATGTCATTTTGATTGGTCCATTTTGATTTTGCATTTTATTCTGTGAAGCATTATTGTATATGAAGTATGGCTCCGTTCAAATTGGAGTATGTGTCAAATTGAAATGGATTTCTCAAGGCAGATTCCATAAAGACATGGGTCCATATTTAACTCGGGGACATAACTTTGTAGGAGTTGGTGTTGCTTTTTAAATTGGCAAGAACACCATGCTTGCTCTATCCACTTGGATGATTCAATTTTCTTTATTATGGTATTAATAACTGGGTCCAAGAGGATCTAGAACTTATCATATTGAAGACACCATTCTCTTATTGTCTGAATTTCTTGTACTTTTAATAAGTGTGTACAATTGCTTGACTGTTACATGTGCCAATTTCTCAGGTTCGAATCTATTACCATGGAAACTATGCAATTGTTGTACGTGCTCCTTATATGCGGTCAGAGTGAAGCCTGACAAATTGGTAATTTACCACTCATATGGATGAAATTTGGAATGCACAAAGCTTTTTTTTCATAGAGTGGTTTATTGCCTATTTAATATCTTATATTACTGTAATTTTTTATTCATTTTAAAACTGTTTATCCAACTTATAGAGTTGAAAAAATTTAATCAAAGTAAAGTTCAAGCTAATTAAAAGACATTGTCAAGTGCAAATCAAGAAACACCATCAAATTTGGAGAGTATAAATGTAGATGATCGAGAACTTAATAGTATTGTAAATTTAATTAAGTATAATTTAAATTTTATTTAATTTTCTATTTGTTGTTAATTTCATATTTTATTGTTTCTCATAATTTATATAAAATAGGTAGTTCATGAAGTAATTAATAAAGATCGAAAATGGTGACATTTTGTGAATAATTAAATTTAATATTGTTATTAATTATTATATAATATATGTTTCAAGAATTTTTAAATTATTGCTTTTTTGTAATTTTAAAATATTTTATGATGGTAAACATGTTAGTTTTTATCTTGTTGTTTAATTGTGGTATAATTATATATTAATTAATTTTTAATCAAAGACTATACAAAATAATAACAATAAATTCAGATTATTCGGGCTCATCGGGTTAAGGCCCAAAAATTTTGGGTTCAATAAGTCGGGCCTCTACTAATACTTAAGATCTATTTCGGTTGGCATTTAGGTAATATTTCAGGTGTTAGGTTATTCGGATTGAATTGACCCGAACCTGTCCGATGCACACACCTAATTGTCACACTATTTTAGTGCATGAATTATACTCGCAATTGACATGTCGACAATTTTAAGCCATGTCATCAATTTAATGCCCATAATATATATTTTTGTCAAATAAAGGTATTTAATTGAAAAAAATATTAAGTCTGACTGGCGGATGACAAAATGATGAAAATTCAATGGCCTTTTTATGTATTATGCCTAATAAAAAAAAACTTGAATATTAATAAAATAAATATATTTATTTAATATTTACTGAAACGAAGTATGTAAGTTTGTCTGTTAAAATTAAATCATGAATTAGAAGTACGATGCTATCTTTCCCTCTTGAATGGAGAAATACGTTCGATATTTTCTTATTTAAAATTGACATAAAAAAATATTCTACTCATATAAATTTTATAAGTTCCAATTAAACATTTAAATTTGATAGAAATGCTTTCATCACCCAATAAAATGACAAATTGCATAGTAACATTTTGTATAAGGCATGTAACCAAAATTAACCCTATCTTTTTTTTTCTTTATTAACCCTATCTTTTTTTAAAAAAAAATATTTTCTTCTATATTTCTCAACAATAATATATTAATAACTAATAAGAAATTGTTTCAAAAAAAAAAAAAACTAATAAGAAATAATTTGGTAGTAGGTAGCAAAGCATGGGCTATCCTTGTTCTAGGAAATTTGGCTTGCTTAAGTTTGGTTAATAAAATATTTTATATGGATAATCAGAAAAATATCTATGAAATGCGAATAACAAAAATTTAGGCCAAATTGTCAATAGTAATAATGAGTCCATACACTTAATTTTCTATCAAATTATGATTTTTTTTTTTAAATTTGGAAGCTTCTAATTCTTGATATATTCAGGCATTCTAATGATTTTTGTATAGTTTGGTTATTTAATAATGGAAAAACAAAATGATAAGGATTGGATTAAACAAAAATTCCACCACTTAAAAGCTATCTATACATATGAGCTAAAAGAAATAAAATTATAGGTGAAAAACGTGTTAGAATTGAATCAACATTTTGAATCAAAAATGATAATTTTAAGGTGAATTTTGTTTTATTTTTATAATATATGGACAGCCATTTATTGGTTCAAAAATATATGTAAATATGAGAATTTCTATTAAAAAAAAAAGGAAAAAGAAAACATAATGAATTTGAAGAGGTTCTACGTGAAATGCGGTATGACCGTTATTAACGATTTAGCTTTCCAACCTTCCAAAAACAAATCCCTATCTCTGTCTCTTCATATCTTCCTTTTCATACCCAAAATTCTCTCTCTCTCTCTCTCTCTCTCTGTCTCTCCCCCTTCTAAAACTAAAAAAATTATCCTTTAAGGTCCTGCACCTAAATTATTAACAATGTAAGTTCCTTAATCTTATTTCATTATATCTGCTTAATTAATTGCTTTGTTTCAATAGTCCCTCTAATGTTTTCTTGCATAATTGTTTCATTTCTTATATAATCTTCTTTTGTTATATATTTCATGTTCTTTGATGTGAATATTTTTTCATGTAAATGCCAGCAATGAAGGGGTGTCATGGGGCTGGAATTTTACTGCTTTAAACAATTAAAAAAGAAAAAAAAAAAAAAGAAGAGAAAGATATCATATTTTTCTTTTATTGAATTCTGGAAGCCAAATATATTGTTCATATTCCGGAGTTCATCGTGAGACGCAATGCATTGTTTTTTTCTTTTTATTTTATTATTTTTTTTTATTTTTGAGCATGATAATTGATTGAGCTGAGTAATTTTGGGATTATTAATTTCTTTCTGGTAATGGCAATGGTTTGGAACATGACCGAGAAAAAAATCTATTCATTAGCATCTTATGACTTAAAAAAGAGAAAGAAAAAGGATTTGTTTTTGGGCGTGGTTTGGTTATATGCATTTTTCAGTGAAAGCTGAATCTTTATGCGCTGTTACTTACCTGCACCCTTCACTCTTTCTTTCTTTTTGTTTTTTTTTTTGTTTTTGTTTTTTTGGTTTCATAACAGCTTCTACTGACCATTAATGTGACCACGCGCTAATTTGGTAATGCAACCTGTTCGACAAAATGTTTGATTGTGGTTACAAGTCACAATTCATTGGTGGCCAAAGGGAGAAATTTGTGAGGTATAATTGGGATTCAATCCTCTTTACTTCACTCTAATTACCCTTTTAAACTTATGATTTGAGCCTGATTTTTTGCTTATTGTTGGCAAGGATAGATTGGATGATCTAGATTCTTCATTGTCACTCAACACTGAAAAGGGTGGAATGAAGAAATGGTGGTATGGTTTAGAAGGATTCTTCAAGAAAGGCAATGTACAGAAGAATCAATCACAATCTTTCAGGTTCGGGATGAAAAAGGGATCAGAAGGACTGATAACATTTGGTCAAGCGCTACGAACTGGAGTCTCCCGTGCTGTATTTCCTGAGGATCTTAAAGTTTCTGAGAAAAAGATATTTGATCCTCAGGACAAATCTCTCCTGTTATGGAATAGGCTTTTTGTCATTTCTTGCATTGTTGCAGTTTCTGTTGATCCTTTGTTCTTTTATCTTCCTGTATTTAACTACAAAATGGTGTGCCTTGGCATGGATACCAATTTAGCAGCAACTATTACAGCTGTTCGTACGATTCTTGATGTTTTCTATTTGCTCCGAGTGGCCCTTCAATTCCGAACAGCCTTTGTTGCACCGTCTTCACGAGTCTTTGGTCGTGGTGAACTTGTCATTGATCCTAAACAGATAGCTGCTCGATACTTAAGCCGTTATTTCATTGTTGATTTTCTGTCTGTGCTACCCTTGCCACAGGTATTTGAAACTATACTTGTTTGCTTTCCTAATCTTAATGCCTTTCCGAAATTAATGCATTTATTCTATTCATTTGTGCAGATTGTGGTGTGGAAATATCTTAACAATAAGAAAAAAGGTTCAGAAGTATTGGCTACTAAACGACAATTGTTATTCATTGTCTTTCTTCAATACATTCCAAGATTTCTCCGCTTTGTTCCTTTAACTTCAGACCTAAAGAAAACTGCAGGTGCTTTCGCTGAAAGTGCCTGGGCCGGTGCTGCATACTATTTGCTTTGGTATATGCTTGCCAGTCATGTGAGTATTTGCTGTACCTTCTGTAATCAAGCTAGGTTCTTTGTGGCTTCACGTCTTGAACTTTTGGACAATGCTTTTTATCTTTTATGTTTTGCATTTCTTGATTCAAATAAAATGGATAAAGTGAACTTTCATGGAATAACAAGCCATGTTCTTTATCATGCATGGTGTTCTAGACAAAAGATGTGAAGCAACAAGTCTTAAATTACCTGACCAATCTCTGTTGCAACTTTACAGATTGTTGGCGCTTTTTGGTACTTGCTAGCAGTTGAACGCAGAGATACATGCTGGCAGAAAGCGTGCATTCATAGTGGGAAATGTGAAATAAACTTCTTGTATTGTGGCAATAGGGTATTGCCGGGTTTCCATGAATGGCGGAGAGTGAGTGATGCTCTCCTTGCACACAATTGTAATGTTGATGATGGTGGTAATTCATTGTTTAATTACGGAATCTATACACAGGCAATGTCATCAGACATTGTTGCATCCAGGATATTTTTTTCTAAATTCTTCTACTGTTTATGGTGGGGCTTGCAAAACTTGAGGTACATATTGCTAGATAGGTTTCTTCCTTTCTTTTTTTCTTTCTTTCTTTCTTTCCCTCCCACTTTTATTTTCCAATAACACCTGAGGATGAATTTTGCAATTGCTTTAGTCTCTGTGAAACATATTTGGTGTGGAATGGATAGTGCATTAAGTACTTAAAGTTTCAAAATATTGAAGCTTATTGGCGTTTTATTTTTGTGCAGTACACTTGGCCAGGGTCTTGAAACCAGCACTTATCCTCTAGAGGTTCTCTTTTCCATTTCAATAGGCATTTTTGGCCTTATCCTCTTTGCACTTCTGATTGGAAACATGCAGGTATATTATAGTCAAGTTGGATTTTGACTTGCTTCTTTCATTGGATAGATGTAAATGTCATAATTGATTGTAGATGTTTACATTTCAAAACAGCTATTACAGAAGCAATAACATTGAATAATGATAATGAGGTTTGATGCGTCTTGATTGCAACAGACCTATCTTCAATCAATAACAATCCGTCTAGAGGAAATGAGGATCAAAAGGCGTGATTCGGAGCAGTGGATGCATCATCGCTTGCTTCCGCCAGATCTGAGGGAACGAGTCAGACGCTATGATCAATACAAGTGGTTGGAAACGCGAGGAGTAGACGAAGAGAGTATAGTGCAGAGTCTACCAAAAGATCTAAGGAGGGATATCAAGAGGCATCTATGTTTAAATTTGGTCAGAAGGGTAAGTACATATAGCTTTGCATTCAGTTTTATCATTGTGCTTTTATTGTAAACTTGATCCTATGATGGTTATGCAGGTCCCTCTATTTGCCAATATGGATGAAAGATTGCTAGATGCCATATGCGAACGATTGAAACCAAGTCTATACACAGAAAAAACGCACATAGTTCAGGAGGGAGACCCTGTGAATGAAATGCTATTCATAATTCGTGGCAGACTAGAGAGTGTGACTACAGATGGTGGAAGGAGTGGATTTTTCAATAGAGGATTGTTGAAAGAAGGAGATTTTTGTGGAGAAGAGCTTCTAACATGGGCACTAGACCCTAAAGCTGGTGCTAGCTTGCCATCATCTACGAGGACAGTGGGGGCCATAACAGAGGTAGAGGCTTTTGCCTTGGAAGCTGAGGAGTTGAAGTTTGTTGCAAGTCAATTTAGACGTCTTCACAGCAGGCAGTTGCAGCATACATTCCGCTTCTACTCACAACAATGGAGAACTTGGGCTGCCTGCTTAATCCAAGCTTCTTGGCGTCGCTATTCTAGGAGAAAAGCAGCAGAACTTCGTATGCTAGAGGAAGAGGAAGAAGTAGGCAGTCAAGAGGAATATGATGATGAGAAGGCATTAGTTTCTAGAACTAATAGCTCTTCCACGCTAGGGGCGACATTGCTTGTGTCTCGTTTTGCGGCCAATGCCCTTCGTGGGCACAGGCTTCGCAGCAATAGTTCAGGACGCACTCTGCAACTGCCGAAGCCCCCAGAGCCTGATTTTAGTGCAGAATAATGAGTGAGTTGGTGTGTTGAATGAGATCAATTAGATGATTTTGCTCCCATGCTTAGCCTTTTATACCCCTCTGTTTTCACAATTGTAAAGTTGTGTTTTGAATTCCTCTCTTAAATTTTTAATCACTTGGATATGAAGAGATGCCACAAAGCCTATGTAATTATTAATGGACATGAATTTCAAATTTTAGGACAAACCACTAATTATTTTGAACTGTATCGCACCAAAGAAAAAGGCTGCCCATGATCGGAATTCTCAGCTGATATGTGCAATTAAATCCATTGCTGAGTGATAGATGTTCAAAAGATGCCCTGTGATTTCCAGGACAATAATAACAAAAGTTTCTCTTTGAACAGGATTTCCTCTACGTCTTTTATATCATTTTTTCCCCACCACTAAATAAAAATTAATAAATAAAGTAGTTCAAAAATGAATGAAAAAGAAATCATGAGGCAATTGCAATTTAATTTTTCTAATGGGAAATGATAAAATGAACAAACATATAAATCTCAGTTCTTCAATCGTCACTATATGTATATAAACGTTTTTCCTCTCTTTACTGACACTTTATGGTGCTTTTCTGGTATTTGCTGCTGATTTTCAACTACGCCACTCTGACGATGCTTCCAATTCAACATCTTCTTCCCACCACGTTGCAGCCTGCAACATGAATACAGTTTAAGAATATTTGTTTCCAAGTGCCTCTTTTCCGTTGTGTTAATATATGGATAAGCAGATTATATCCTTAAAAAACCCAATCCCATGGTAGCCTGGAGTATGTTGGTCGTAACAAACAAGCATTGGTTTATAAGCAAAATTTAAATGTATCTATCAAGAAACCATAAAATAAAGCAAGATCCAAAAATCAACATGAAAAACTTTGGTTCATATTCAATTGCAGTATTTTCCCAAAAGTAAATGAACTCAAGAAGTCATGCGGGAATTTAGTAAAAGCCATTAATCTTTTGTGTTATTAAGAGCAAACTGGATCTGAACTTTTTCAGTCAAAGATCGTAATTTAATAATGGAAATATTATGCAACTTTTTAGGTCAAATACACATAAAGATCTGCATTTACCGCAGTACACATAACTCTGAAATACTTTGACAGTATACATAACTCTGAAATACTTTGACATGTGTGTTTCCCAAAGAGCCCATCACTTGCATCTTGAAACCTCCAAAAATGCAAATGATAAACATATCTGATATTGATTGAAGGTAAGGAAGAAAGTTTGGGGATGGGTAAGAATGCAAATACTTGCGTTTTGGAAAGTATTTGTAGAGGTATGTGAAGTACAATGACTGATAGGAAGAAATTGCTCAGCTATTGATAATTACCTTGTATCCCCTGCGAAGAAATTCTAATGAGCTTCCTTCTTCCTCCTGCAGTCCAAGGACCCTCAATAGTTCTTCTTTGGTCTGAAGTATACAAAAGAAAATCAAGATTTTGCAACTAGAAGGGAGTGAATGGAAATTGTTGAGTAAAACAAATGTATACCTCGCCAAGGGGGAAGCGTGTTGCACTTTCTGCTACACAGGCATAGGAACCATCAGCTTGTTTAAGCATCACCTGCCAAGGGCCTGCACGTGTTACAAGTTTGATAAGGGGCAACAAATAATATGTTGAACCAAAGTAAAGGATTCAGGATGCAGAAACATATCAATTCAGGAAATTTTTGTACAATCATAGGGATCCTTCCAGTTCAGCAGAAGTACGGGAACTAGCCTATGAGTTGAATAAAAAAATCATCATATCGATGTGTTTAAAATTGATTTTTAAATCCAGAAACTCCATTTTTTTTTAATTGAACTGCTAACTGTTCAAATTCCAAGCATACAACACTTATATTTTTTAGCAATTTAGAGAGGCAATCACATTCTGCAGGAAGAGAATAATCTTTATTTTATGACAATTCATGGCCTAAAATGCATTCGCACTTCCAAATAGTATGGCAAAGAAAAAGATTGAATTGATTTTGTAGGAAATATGCATGCCTCCAAAATCAACAATTTATTTATTCATGATCCATCAAGATTATTCTCCACCAACTTATTGACCTGATCTAAAACAATAGGTATTCACTAAGCTGAGCAGAAGCAGGCATGCAAAGCACTTAAGCCAGAACAGAGGTGAGAGTTCTGTGGCCTTGTTCCAATTTAAAAGCCCTGATTTTCAGCTACAAATATTCTATCTTTTGCTTTTCTGTTGTAAAATCAAATGCCCAATCACCATGAGAGGTTAGCAAAGGGTATATTGACTTAGTGAATTAGTGTACCCCATAGTTATGAGTTCTCTCAAATATGTTTTCCATCTATAATAGATACTTGCAAGCTAGTGCTCAATTGATAGCTAAAAGCAATCATGGACCCAGAAATAAAAGTTTATTAAACTAAGGAAGCTGATCTAACTTGAAGAAGATAATTCACACCTGGGTATTGGCGGAACAGTGCTCCACTGTAGTTTACAATATAAGGTGCTATTGCAACTGTCTTTACATCATTAAAGAACAAAAAGTTAATTAAGGCCTCAGTGAGGATAAAGATAAAGTGATACAAAAGATATTCAATGGCACATCCATGGATTTTGCTCTCTCTTTCCATAATTGAATCTTTTCTATTTTCTATACTTGTTCATTCCCTTTGAACTTCAAATATCCCAACTCTCGGGATGATCACCACCATAAGTTATTTTGTGAGTTCATTGCTTTCACAAAACAATTCAATCATATAAAATAAATCGATTGAAAAATAAATGAAGTGTTAATTAACATAATCATATCTAATCATTCAATTCATCTATAAAAAATTATGGACTGGCTCTAAAAAAAAAAAATCAACTTAGAATTACTTGTCACATGCGTTTTCCAAATTATATTATGGTTACAAACCAATATATATGTGTGCAAGCATGTAACATATAACCATTTTATTCACTGCGATAATCAATATTAGTATTTACTAAATACATATAATTAAGAAGTTGCTATGTTTGTATTTTTTACATTAATTCTTAAAATATGTATATAAATTATACTTTCTCTTTTTCAAAAAAAATATTTGTTTTTTTTTTCCGCTAATTTTACTGTAAAAATATTAAATGTCTAATATATTCTTAATTATTCAACCTGCATACTAGTAATAAACAACAAATGCTAATTATTACTATCATTTACTTTACTAATATGCCCCCACTAAATATAGAGACATATTGAAAAAAACACAATAATTTAATTTTAATCATATTAACTAATTTTAAATTAGTAAATATTTGTGAAGAAAAAGTAGATTATTTTTTTGTGACGTATGGAATATAACTCAATCCATATTTCATATGAAAATACATTTTGAGTTTAGGTTAATTATTTCAAACTCGTAATAATTTTATTAAATATTAGTTTAATAAACATTCTCTGATTTTAAAATTGATATATCCCTATCTATTCATGACTCTTTGGTGCGGTGCTTATATGTGTAAGCTAAAACACATGCAGCTTCAAAACATTTAGTTAGCATCAAATAGACTACTGTTGGTGCAATCGACTCATGTGTCGTGGCAGTTGGTGCAATCGACTACTGTTGTTAAACAGTAATTACTTACAATAGTTTTAGACATTACTAGTACCACTTATTATAGGGTTAATAAAATTGGGTTTCCTTTATATAATTGCAAGTGATTAATTAGAGATAAATTGGAATATAAGAAATCCAACAGCAGTGGTAATCAAAATCAGAAGAATTATGATGCGAGTTAGTTAAACAATGATAACCTTGTTAATCCGGCATATAGTTTTAATTTGAATTTAGCATCAATCATCAATTCAATCTTTTCTGAAAATAAAAGCATATGTGTATTTCGTAATATTCTATACCTAATCCGATGGATAGACTGAATATCGAATGCTATAAACTATTTTATGATCCATAATTGCCAAAACCAATCTAGCGTCTATTACAATCACCACATGATCAATTAATATTTTGCCTTCCTATAAAACTAAATAATTAAACGATAAATAAACACATACAACTTAATTTTATTTGAATTGTATATATGAATGTATCTGAAATTTTCTAATAAAAAATTTATGTAACTTATAAATTCCAATGTTGATATGATTTAAATAATATTCAGTTTTACTGTTTAAAATGGAATAACCTATATAAAGCGAGTTATTCAAATTGAATTACACTGTAATTCCAATGTATATTCTTTATACAATAGCGGAGTTATTGTCATGGATAAAAATTGAATATTTGTTAGTTTCTCTACATTTCTATGTATTAAATTAATGTGTATTGTGATGAAAATGATTAGCGCAACAAATATATAGCATATATTAACATATAGGCCATCTGAAATTGATTTATAACAACCTTAAACCCAACTAAATGTTAAAGTCACGGCGACCTTGATTTCAATCTTGGATTGGTCAAACTATTCATTCGCGGATCATGCCTTTGCAGCGAACCTACCACCAATTTTTTCTTCAAATATAATGAAACCCAAACATATACGTGAACCTACCATTCAAAATGATACTCACCGTTTTTATTGGGAGATGACGTCTAATTGTCTGTGTATATTTCTTACTATAATTATTGTTATTATTCGATTCGAATAGAATTGGATCATCACAGTTATAACGCTAGAGCTATATTAAAAATTAAAAAATAAGTTAATCGAAATTGATGGTTAAGGTTAACGTTTTTAATTTTAAATTTTTTGAACTTTATTTAAGGTTTAGGTTTTGATTAATTGATTAGTCGATACTTTTGGTTAATCAGTATATATTTATATATTTTTAAATTTATATTTTTAGTATATATTCATTTGTAATTTTAATTTTATATGGTCGCATATATTTTTAAATTTATATTTTTAGTATATATTCATTTGAGAAACTTAAAGTGCTAGCGATGATAACGGCGACAAAAGGGCTATTGGAGAGTGGAAGATGCGGCTATATTAAAAGAATAGAGATAAATCCACACAATATTTGAATGAAGTAAATAATAGAACAGACAAAGTGAGAAAGATGAAAACTAGGATCTTGAGAACTTAAAGTGCTAGCAACGGGCTCTGCTGTCAATGGCAACGAAAGGCTGTGTTGGCGACAGCAACGACAACGGAATGACTGCTGGTGAGTGAAAGATGCGGCTTTTACTGCTTTGGGTTTGGACTTTGGAAGTTAAAACATATTAGGGCAACAATTAAAAAAATGAGAATTTATATATGGGCCAAGGGTTTCGGGTCGAGGATCCCCGCAGGGCAAATATCCCGTCCCCATTCCCCGCCCCGAATTCAGAAAAGGATAATTTTTTTCCCCCAGTCTCGTCTCTGCGAAAAAAAAATGAAAATTCCCCGTCCAAATCGGGTCAAGTCCCCGTCGGTTCCAAAAAATTCCCGACCTGTGAGTATCCCTATGTGAAGTAACGACCCTTGGGACTGCTTTTAAAATTAATGTCCGGCCCAAGCCCTTTTAACAGGCGAATACTAACATAGTCAGTAACCGCCAATTTTATGATTTTTTTTTTAAATAACTTATGAAGTTGTTAAGTCTCTATTTGGATGGGGGTGGGGAGTAGGGCTGTGCATCGGTCGGGTTCGGGTCAACCCGACCCGAACCTGAACAACCCGAAACCCGAGAAAGACACCTAACTTCCCCCCGAACCGACCCTTTTTAGGAGTAGGGGCCCGAACCGACCAACCCGAGTTTTTTCGGGCCCCGACCCTAAAAACCCGACAAGCCCGAAATTTATATTGGAAATCACTGGGAATTCCTTTAGAGAACGGAGGACACAAAAACAAAACCTTTAGGTGCTATAGGTATAAACATTCTTGATCCACTGTTCATTTAATCAAATTGAGATATCATAATAATCAAGATACAAGAAGGCAGTACAAATAATCTCACAAACCTGTTAAAGTTATCCCAAAAATGGGTACAGAAATTGGAAATTCTTAGGAGCAGCAGGATAATAAATCAAACCAATAAAATAAAACCTTCTCCTATCTTTTTTGTTTTCCAGAAAATTAAATTATCTGTATCTAATAGTTAGCATAATCCACTCTGACTCATATTAACAACTAAGGGATCATAAATTAATCATGATTGATTGATGGTCTATCATCCAAACAAGTTACCAACCTTCAAACGCCGAAGCGAAAACCCTAACCTGAAATTTGATTCAAAATCAAAATTTAAAAATAAACTAAGAATCCATTGTGGAGTTTCTAAAGGCTTCTTTTCTTCTATATAAATGGGGGAGAGAAACAAAAAGTAACGATATTTACCATAACCGAGATGATGTGCAAAGGCTTGGAGAGACGCGACGGTGACTGGTGGCGGCGATAGGCGGCGGCAGCGGTGCTAGGGCAGAAGGTATTTGGGAGTTTACTGCTTGTTTGGATCGGGGTAAGTGAATGGAAATGAGGGGATGAAAATGAATGGAAATTAGGGATTTTGAGAGAAATGAAAACGGGAAAGAGGAATAGAGAAAATGAAATTGGGATTTTCTTGGTTTATATATATCTTTAATTCGGTCGAGTCGGGTTTGTTAAGGTTTTAACCCGACCCGACCGAACCCGAACAGTCTCTTTTTCTTGCACCCGACCCGACCCATACTACCCAAACAACCCTACCCGATTTATAATTTCGGATCGAATTTGTCGGGTTCGTTGGGTTGGGTCGGGCGATGCACACTCCTAATGGGGAGAGATAATTAATGGCATGGTAGAGAAGGGTAGAGTTAGGAAATGAAAGAAAAAGAAGGGAAAAAGTATATGACTATCTTTCTATTGTTTGGGAAATAATAAAAGTGGAGTAATTAAAGGAAATATATAAAATGATAAAAATGCCATTATGGTAATATCAATTTTATATTTATAATATGTTAAAAAATTATACACAAATTTACAATTATATATTTTAAATAATTTATTTATTTATTGGGATTATCATAATTTATTTATTTATATAATTAATATTATATTTTTTTATAAATATTAAAAAATTGTCTTAATATTAAAGAAAAAACAAAAAAACAAAAAATAAAATCAATTCAATATATGACAAAAATATCACACCATTTTGTCTTGAGTGAGCAGCTACATGACTGTCATTGAATACATGCAGATGTAAAGTAAAACGAATCACTAATTTAATTGCTAAAAAAATAATTGAAATTTATTCTTAATACTTTCAATAATATAAGCACAATTCAAAATCCAATACAGAACAAAATCACCAAAAAGGGAATATTTTGAAGTATACTTTAACCCGGTAACGGGTTAAAGTATAAATATTATACACAAAACAGTTTTTTTAACTTAACCCACCACTTTAAAGTTATAATATTTTGAAATATACTTTAATTCTGTAGCGCATTTTACTACACAGATAGTTTTTCACCTGCTGCCAAAGTGGTTACTGTTAGAGTTTTGTTAGTAATAGCAAATTTTTTGGTGTATATGTCTCCACCAAAAAATAAATAAATTAGTGGTGGTTTATTTTAAAAAACTGTTTTGTGTATTATATTTACATATAAATCCGATAGCGGGTTAATGTATAAATATTATACACAACGCAATTGTTTAATATAAATTATTTAGGCCTATTTTTGTGGTAATAAGTTATTATAAATGAATAATAAATTATATTTTGAAGTATACTTTAGTCCGGTAGCAAGTTAAAGTATAAATATTATACACAAAACAGTTTCGATCAGTTGTTGTTCATAGCCAACAAAATCTGGAATGGCCAATGAGAAAGTTAAATAATATTAACGAGAATAGCCAATGAAGTCTGCATAAACACATCCAAGTAAATAAAAAAAAAAAGAAAGATCAACGCTATTAAGAATATTTTTCTATATTATTTCGATCAGTTAAGGTTTATTGCTAAAATACAATAAAAAAATAAAAAAAAAAAGAATTGACCTAAAATAAAGAGTCGAGTGAAAGAACAGTTTAAAGATGCTGCTACAAATGGCAAAATGACCAAAGAAAATAGAAGATTATGTGTTTATAATATTATAAATTAATAAAGTGAGAATAAAATTGAAAGGCAAAGTATTTTTTAATCAGTTACCTCTTCCTGCTAGGGGTGTGCAACGGTCGGTTCGGTTCAATAACCGAACCGAACCGAATTAACCGAAAACCGAAATTGCTTGATTTTACGAAACCGAACCGAACCGAAGTTTGTGTGGTAACCGAACTCAAACCAAACCGAATTTGTCGGTCGGTTTGGTTCGGTTATATGGTTAACCGAAATTTCATATTTTTAAATTAAAATAATATAACTAAAAATCATACAAAATTACAAATTATAAATCTAAAATCAAACATACAAATTGAAAAAAAATACAAGTTCAATTGTCCAAATTAAAAGATACAATTCAAAATACATTGAAATAAACTTCATCTTCATTCAAGATCATCTCATCAACCTTCAATCCATAGTCAAAATCTTGCAAAATTGCCAAAAAAAATTATTAAAATCTGTCAGTAAAAAAAATAGTATTGTATATGCATAAGAATAAATTATTAAAATTGTTAAAGTATACCAATCACATTCACTACAATAATTAGTGTGTATATATATATATATATATATATATATATATATATATATATATTAGCTAATATTAATAATCATCATAATAACAACAACTTGAACAGATAAATCAAATATGTGAATCTTGAACAGAAACTTATTAATTTGATTCAAATTAATAATATGCAAACCAAATAATATACTCGTTATTAATAAAATTAATAATATGCAAACCAAACAATTTAGAACTTGAACAGAGACTTCAATTATATATCACAAGAGGCTAAGAAATTTGAGATTGAAGCAGTAAAATTTCTTAGATATCTTCAAAAATTGGACGACAAGAGAAAATGCAATTGAAGTAGAAGAAAATATGAAAATCTTGAAACAAACTGAAACAAATAGGAGAACAACATAGCATCAGAAATGAAAACGAGACAAGAATAAACAAAAGGCAAAAGAAAATCAAAATACCATATTCAATTTTAATAACCAAAATTGAAAAGCTGTCTGCTGGTAGTTGCTCTTGTAAATAAAATCCATATCAAATTTAGATTCCAAATCAACTAAAGCACCAATTTATGGCAAAGCGGAGCCCGATTTAGCCTCTTGAGTTTCTTTTGCCTTTTGTTTCTAAAGCACCTACTAAATCCGTATCAAATTCAGTTTCTAAAGCACCAAATCAACTAAGCCCGATTTAGCATAAGAAAAATTACTATTCTTGAGTTTGAGATTAAAATCAATACCTGAAAATTTGAAGAGTACTGCACTTCTAAGCGAGCGGCTGCTAGGCGTGGAGGAAGAGTGGAAGGAGGCGAAGACTGAGTGAGAAACAGAGGAGTGGAGGGAGGCGACGATGGGGGTGAGGAAGATTAGTGGACCTGGTGGCTGGTCGAAGGGGAGGGCGGCGATGGGATTTAGGTATACAGAAGGGGCAGACGCTGAGTTAGAGAGGGAAGTGAAGGAAATTTAGGGCAGAAGGTGAGGAATAAAGTGATAAAAACTGTGTGTTTTTAATCCAATATGCAAAACGATGTAGTTTTGCATTTACTTCGGTCGGTTCGGTTATTGCACGGTTTCTGCCTTCCAAAACCGAACCGAACCGATATAACCGAAAATAGTATAAATTAGAAACCGAAACCGAACCGAAAAATCGAAAAACCGAACTAAAATAAAAAAATCGGTCGGTTTGGTTCGTTTTTCGGTTAAACCCATAGTTTGCTCACCCCTACTTCCTGCGGCCAAATCGAGGTGTAAGTAAAATAAAAATAACGAAGAAAAGAGAGTGTAACCGCTACGCTTCCAATTCTTTCTGTTTTTCAGCCTCTCCCTTCCTAGACAAAGGTGAACATACTTTCCCTTCCCCTGTCATTACTTACCCTCCCTAGCGCATCCAAACAAAGCCTAAAGGGAAATTTAAAAGGGGATTTCTCAAGGGACATTTTTATTTTTGGGGTGTTTTAAAAAAATATTTAGAGTTTTAGGGTGTTTTAAAACTTATTTTGGTAATTGGGGTGTTTTGCCCATTTCCGCAAGAAATTCTTGCGGAAATGGGCAATTTTTTTTTTTTTTTAATTTATGGGCAAAAGCTGCAAAATGCAGCTTTTGCCCAACTCAATCCATTTCCGCAACTATTTGTTGCGGAAATGGATTTGATTTAATTTATTTTTTTTTTATTTTTTTATTTTTAAATAATGGAGCTTCCCCTCACCCAACCGGCAGCCAGTGCCGGTTGCCCCTCACCCAACCGGCAGCCAGTTGGCTGCCGGTTGGCCCCCCACCCACACCCAAAAATTAAAATCCCTTTTTTTATAATAAAAAAATATAAATTTAATTTTATTTTTTATTTTATTAATATGAATAAATATTTTTCTTACTCAATTCAATAAATAGGATAAAAAAATTATAGTTTAATGACAATTTATTAAAACAAAAAATTAGTAATATTTGTCCAATTAAAATAATTCAAAATAAAAATAATATATTTATTATGTATATAATTAAAATTGAATAATATTTTCGTTTAACTAATAACTCTTTTTCTAACAAAATTCTAATTATATACTTCAACACTTCATTTTATTTTTATGTGTATACTGCAAGCATCCCTCTCAGTTCTTGAAGGTAATTTCCTTCCAAAGACATAAAAATCCTACTATTCTTTCACTTTATAGACTTTATATTTTTTTTACCATCAAATTAATTGACAATACCATTCAGAATATTATATAATAATCAAAAAAGGAAAGCATACTATATTTAAAAGTACGATAAAATCTAATAGTGTGAGGCTATAGACTTTCTAGATCTTATTAAAAGCTATTCGACTTTTACACTTGTCTTAATCTCAATAGAACGTATCCAATCGAGAATATAGCAAGTTTATGAGGTAAAAGTAAATGTTGATAGTACAATATTAATAACAAGGAAATAAAATAAAATGAATTGAAAATCTCAATAGGTAATTTTATATTTCATTGGATTTTCATCCAATATTCAATCTGCTATATCAAATTAAAGTTTAGCCTCATCCCAAGCGCCATTTATCTCGAACTTGCATTCTTTAATTTCAACGAGCCAATACAATTTATGCTTACAAAAACTAACAAACCCAACAATAGAATATTAAATTATAAAAACTATAATTTATATATATGTTTTCTAAGTTATACTCTTAAAAAATAAGTGTTGAAGTATATAATTAGAATTTTGTTAGAAAAAGAGATATTAGTTAAACGAAAATATTATTCAATTTTAATTATGTACATAATAAATATATTATTTTTATTTTGAATTATTTTAATTGGAAAAATATTACTAATTTTTTGTTTTAATAAATTGTCATTAAACTATAATTTTTTTATCCTATTTATTGAATTGAGTAAGAAAAATATTTATTCATATTAATAAAATAAAAAATAAAATTGAATTTATATTTTTTTATTATAAAAAAAGGGATTTTAATTTTTGGGTGTGGGTGGGGGGCCAACCGGCAGCCAACTGGCTGCCGGTTGGGTGAGGGGCAACCGGCAGCCAACTGGCTGCCGGTTGGGTGAGGGGAAGCTTCCATTATTTAAAAAAAAAAATAATAAAAAAAAAATAAATTAAATCAAATCCATTTCCGCAACAAATAGTTGCGAAAATGGATTGAGTTGGGCAAAAGCTGCATTTTGCAGCTTTTGCCCATAAATTAAAAAAAAAATAATTGCCCATTTTCGCAAGAATTTCTTGCGGAAATGGGCAAAACACCCCAATTCCCAAAATAAGTTTTAAAACACCTAAAACTCTAAATATTTTTTTAAAACACCCCAAAAATAAAAATGTCCCATTTCTCAACCACCGTATTATTATCGTTTTAGAGCAGCAGGGAGCTCAGTGTCCATGGCAACTCAATCGCTTCTCCTACCGATTTCCTTAACATCGCGAAACTCCACCACACATAATTACATCCACACCTCTGAAATAAGTTGCTCCTCCGCGGCAACCCAATCGCGATCAGCTAAACAACATCTTCTCAGCCTTATCTCCGACCAGGACCGTGGCCTCAAAACCCAGAAAGACCCTAAAAAGCGAGCCTCTATTATCCAAGCCATTGACGCCATGGCTGAACTAGGGGAAGGTACAGTTACCACCGATTCTTCACTTTCTGCTACTTGGCGGTTGCTATGGACCACGGAGAAAGAGCAGCTTTTCATAATTGAGAAAGCTCCGTTGTTTGGTACTCAAACTGGCGACGTTTTGCAGGTAATAGATGTCGACAAAAGGACTCTCAATAATGTGATCACTTTCCCATCTAATGGGGTTTTCTTGGTGCGGTCAAGCGTCGAGATTGCTTCGTCTCAAAGAGTGAACTTCAGGTTGTCAAATCCTTAATTTCAATGGAATTCATTTACAATTTGGATTCTTTAATTCGTTTCCCTTGTTTGAAGAATTGATGTGATGGGTAATTCTTCTTTGTTGTAAATATCTGCTGCGTCAGATTCACCAGTGCGGTTTTAAGAGGGAAAGGGTGGGAGATCCCGTTGCCTCCGTTTGGACTGGGCTGGTGCGTACCCGAATTTTGTATATCCATAAGTTATAGTTATTATTTTTTTATTTTTATAATTATTTTTCATATTATCGCTATGCTATGGTAATGCCTGCAGCAAATGTGCTTTGAAGCTATAATTTTTACTGGTTTTTCATGGGAAAAGAGATTGAGTTTGATATCTGTTCTTCCCAAGTGAGAAATGGTTGGTTTTAATAACTTCAGTGTGCTTGTCCAGCAACTTGTTATATTCATGTAATTCTGGGTTTGAAAAGCTTTTGATTTTGATTAATTCAAGGTAGTGTTTATTTTCTAACTTCACTGACAAGCATTCCTTTACTCTGTTTAGTACTCATTCGTGCTTCTGATTCTTTGTATCTAGCCCGGTTATTTCGTATTTTGACAAAGAAATACGGATTGGTTTATTTGCTTCTGTTCTGTTTTCCCACTTTGTTTTATTGTTTTAATTGGTATTGTATTTTTTTTCCATATTGTGTAGGTTTGAGACTGTGTATCTTGATGATGATATTCGAGTAGTGAAGGATATCAGAGGAGATTATTTAGTTGTTGATCGTGCTCCATATGACTGGAAAGAATAGTGCTCTACTACTTGGCATCGTGAATAAACGTATGTGAGTTTACCTATATGATATAACTATTAAGCTGGAGTATCTTGGATTTTGTTTTTGGTGATCTCACCTACTTTGATCACTGGGAGTGAATCTGCCCTCATTTGATATCTATGATTAAATGTTGAGGAAATCTTAGCTTGATTTGTCTTATGATGATCGCAATGGCATGTCTTTAGACTTTTTCAATGTCATTTTGATTGGTCCATTTTGATTTTGCATTTTATTCTGTGAAGCATTATTGTATATGAAGTATGGCTCCGTTCAAATTGGAGTATGTGTCAAATTGAAATGGATATCTCAAGGCAGATTCCATAAATATATGGGTCCATATTTAACTCGGGGACATAACTTTGTAGGAGTTGGTGTTGCTTTTTAAATTTGTAAGAACACCATGCTTGCTCCATCCACTTGGATGATTCAATTTTCTTTATTATGGTATTAATAACTGGGTCCAAGAGGATCTAAAACTTATCATATTGAAGACACCATTCTCTTATTGTCTGAATTTCTTGTACTTTTAATAAGTGTGTACAATTGCTTGACTGTTACATGTGCCAATTTCTCAGGTTCGAATCTATTACCATGGAAACTATATAATTGTTGGGCGTGATGAACTTTGGAATGCACAAAACTGTTTTTTCATAGTTTGGTTTATTGCTTATTTAACTTGGATCTTGTTGTGCGACTATTATGATGCTAATGTAGCATATTTTTGTTTTTGCTCGTATCTATGCAGTGAACATTCAAGTTGTGTATAGCTCATCCTCCTCTTATTCACCCGGTAGATTCATGAACAACCTTGTGAAGTCCTTGTATCATAATGCATGGCAGTTGACCCTATAATGTAATATGAATGCCTTCCTTTGTAGTTGCTATTTGCAAAGCCAATTCAGTCCACTTAATATTAAATTTTAGTATTTGGGATGATGATCTGGAATTGTCCAGAAGAGCTTTGCTCTCTCCATTGTTCTGCTAGTTTTCCATTATTAATGTTTCAAAAATTTGATTAATCATCTGATGAAGTAGTATATAGGATGACAAGTGTTACTTTGCGCTTTTTCCTTTTGTGACGAATAATACTATCTAATATGCTAATTAAGCCATTTATGCATTGAACTTTTGTACATCAACTAATCAATTGATCATCACTTCCTGTGAGCTGAATAAAGAAAAGCAGATAATGATTATTGAATTTTTAGAATTGTAGAGTTATACGAAAAATAGTGACATTTCTTTATGAAATAAGCATTAAAAATGAACAAACGATGATTCTATTAATTTATCTTTTGATTAAATAAAGTCTGATAAAAGAAGTTGCACGAGTGGTTAAATAATCATATGGTGCACATTGCAAGGAGAATCAGTCCATGACTTTCTCGAATTCATTGAGCTCCCACCAGGGATTTGTGAAATTGGGATCCACATCACATGTAATGCGCTGCATCAAAATCATTATTCCTTTGCTTAATTCCCACTCAAATTACAGAAGTATTAATTTTGGCCTCATTCTTAACGATTTTTTTAGATTTTAAGGATAAAATAAACCTTTCAAATATTTTTCAATAGCTCATTAAGCTCAGTAAATTCCATATGTAAAGAATCAAAATCAGACTAAATAGGTTTTTAAGGAATTGAAATTGAATTAAATAGACTTTGATTGATTTATCTATTAGTATTACGCACTATTTCTTTATTTTGGTTAGTATTTTTAATTTACCACAAGTCTAGTCATCGAATATTTCCTCAGTTAAACTGGACAGCTCATTTTATGGATTATTATTTGAACCAATTTTAATTTATAGATTAAATTTTTGGTGAAATTGGTCTAATTGAATAATTGTTAGATATTTAATTAACTATTAAACCGTAGTTTTGTTTCTTCGCTTCTAAATTTTTGATGGGCCCATTAATCTATTAAACATGGTCAGATTTTGTAATATTTTTTTGACAGCGACACATATCCACCTATAATAATGTTTGTGTTTCTTATCAATTCATGTTGTGCTGTGTCCTACACACTGTTATTTTTATTTATGAATTAAATTAATAAAAAAATATCATGTGATATAAGCAGTTGAAAGTTAAAAAAGTAGTGGGCAGCTTATTACTAATTAATAATCATATGAATCAATATACTATTAATTTAATTTATAAAAAATTTATAGTCCATATTTAAATAAAAATTTTCTGCTACAGTATAGAGTTGTTAATTAATTAGATTGCAAACTTAAGGGCTGATTTAGTGCAAATTGAAATATAATTAAAAGCAATATTAATTGTGGATCCTTGGTAGTCGAATGAGTTGGGCCATGAAAGTGACGTTGCCTGCATCATGAAATTAAAGTGTCAATGAATAATTCCTGAATTTTCCCGTACCTCATTATATTTCATGACTTTGGTTCTCCATTTCCACATGGACATGCTTACGCAATTGTTTTTATATTTCAACTCTTTTAATTCCCATTATTTATGAGCACATACACGCAGGGGCCAAATCAAAATTCTTTTCTTTTTTCTTTTTTTTTTTGCACCATCAAAACCAGAGAACGTAAAGCAACCACATATGAAAGATGTAATAGAGATGCAGTTGATGTTACACAATTTTATGCCTAATAAACTGAAAATAAGATGGTAATAAATTTCTATCTAAGTTTGGTCCATGAGATTTTTCATGAATGATAATTATATTTTCATTGTGTATTTGTGCTCAGACCTAGCTAATTGACGATGGAATAAATATCAATTCATGTATGCTAACTCTTTTACTACATTTCATAATTATGTATTTGGCATATCTTTACAGGCCTTAAAAAATATTGAGCAGTCACTAATAGTTTGATTTATATGAATATTATACGGCAATAGTTTGATTCTTAATTGCCGATTAGGTTCGTTTGATGTGCATGACGAAGGCCAAAGCAAGATTTTAGAATAATAATAATAATAATAATAATAATAATAAGAGAAGTTGAGGTGGCAAATTTGGTCAATTCAAAAATTCTGTACAAATCCACCTTAAAAAATCGATCAAAATCTAATTCAATCCAGAAATATGCTCATTTGGGCTAACTCAAAATAATCTATTAAATTTTGATCCAAATAGGCATGTTCCATGTGGCCTAATGGATATCAACTGTACTATCAAATGAGTCGATATACTAAATCTATACCAACAACAATTTTTTCATACCAAGTATACTCAATCCGATTCCAATCCATCCAAGCCCAAAACCAATCTAACCCAAACCGTCATGGCCCATCTCGAACCATTCCGATTCGGCTCAAAATTGGCTCATTCCTACCCAAACTCAGCCCAGTCTGAAATAGGTTTGAATTTTATTTTTTGTAAGCTTGTGCATAAAAAAAAAAATCAAATTCCGGTTAGGCTCGGCCCGAATCCGATCATTCTCGTTCTGGCCAAAACTAGGTTGAGCATGGCCTAAATTCAGCCCGGCCTAAAGTAGCCCTAGATTTTATTTATGTAGGCTTGTGCAGAAAAAAATTTCAAATTTCGTTTAGACTTTATTCGAATTTAATCCATCATGATCTGGCCTGAACTCAGCCTATTTTTGGCCTGAATCCAGCCTGAAGTTGTTCTGAATTTTATTTATGCAAAATTATGTAGAAAAAATCTTAATATTTCATCTAGTCTCAGCCCAAATCCGACCAATATCAACCCGACTCGAACCATCCATGTCCAATCCAAACTCGGACCCATCTTGAACTGAATCTGATCCAGCACAAAGTACATTTGGATTTTATGTATGCAGGAAAAATCTTCAAATTTTGTTTAGGTTCAGCCCGAATTCGACCAATCCCAATCCGGCCTAAACCCGACACATCCCAGCCTGCCCTGAATTCATACAATACCAAATCCAACTCAGTCCAACCCGAATTATGCTTATATTTTATTTATGCAATCTTGTACGAAAAAAAAAATTTAAATTGCAGTTAGACCCGGTCCAAACCTGATTTATTTCGAACTCGGCTTGAAGTAGGCCTAAATTTTATTTATACAAATTTGTGTAGAAAAAGTATTCAAATTTTGTTTAGACTCGGTCCAAACTTTATCCATCCCGATCTGATTTGAATTCGACCCATCCCAGCACAGATTTGGTGCAGGCCGAGTTAGGTCTAGATTTTATTTATGCAAAATTGTGTAAAAAAATCTTCAAATTTCGTTTACTCTCATCCTAAATCTGATCCATTATGGTTCGAGCCAAACTCAAACTATCCCAATCTGAATTTGGCCCCGCTCAAAATAGGCATGGTTTTTATTTATGTAGGTTGGTGTTAAAAAAAAAATAATTTTGTTTAGGCTCGGCTTGAATCCGATCAATTCCAGTTCGGACCAAACTTGGCCTAGCCCATTTAACATGTCATAATTGTATCAAAAATAAATTTTTATTAAAAAAATATTTAAAAGGGTTGACATAGAATTTAGTCCATTAGGCCTACTATGAGATCCATTTGGATAACTATGTACCTAATTGATCTATCTACACTACCATACAAACCGTCTAACCAAACATATAGCAAACTCATGAATTGACCCAAATTCGTCCAATCTATTTGGGTACTTATTTATGACCCATAAATAATAGTCATTTATAACCCGATCCAAATCAACACATCCCGACCAGTTTGCCACCTAGAAAGAGAAGTGATAATTGTTTTATCTTTATTTACTTCTCTTTTATATTTCATCATTTATATGATATATACCCTAAGTAAAATTGAGGTCATATAACACATAAAATGGACATGTACGTGTTATGTAAATATGGAGGAAGTAAAAGAAATTGTAATAAAGAGACATTCTTTAGCATTTATCTAACAATAATGAATAGCAAAATAAGAAATTTTATCAGTGCGCCTTTATATTGCAGTTTTTTTTTTCCTTGTATATATATATAAAATATGTAGAAATATTAATAACAACTAAGCAGTTGGTTAATTATTGTTTTTAATTTAGGCGAAGAGACTGACACATAAATAGTGGTACTTTAGAGGGACGTATACATAGAAATAGAATAGCATCAAATAAAGGTCCGTATCTATTAAAAGTTTAATTAGGAAAGCCCCATAAGTCAATGCTAGCAAATTGGAGAGGAGAGGTACCACCCCAATCAGTTCAAAGCCAAATGGATGTATATAAAATTACGAGATTATTCTTCTACCAAAAAAAAAAAAAAAGATTTGATTGTGATCAATTGTTTTTTTATATATATATAAGATAGTCTATATCTCCAACATAGGTTAAAAAAAATTTACATAAACTAAAGAAGAAAAGCTGTGATCAACTTGAGATACTCGAGATGCGATTATCAACTTTCTCCAGCGGCAATGCCTTTCTTGTTGAAACTGACACATTGCTTAAATTGTATGATGACTATCAAAGCCACGTGGACGGTGAAGGCTTTGTGGAGACACAGAAGACAAAAGTGAGTGGATCAGACTGTAGAGTGGCCTATTTATGGAATTCTGGTGCAGATCTTTGGTGGTCCAATGATAGATTAATTTCTATTTTTTTAAGACAAAAATTAAAGAGAGAAAGTGTTCGAGTTGTTTGTCTTCCTTTAGGGATACACTTGCGTGTGGTTGACGTGCACACTACGTTACCTTGTCCCGTTGCTTAGTGCATTTCGTTTCCTCTTTTCATGATCTTAATTTTCCCTTTAACAGAAAATTAATTAAAAAAAATTCTCATATTTTCTTTAGCTCAGCTAATTAATATTTAATTGCAATATATTATATGCGTAGTTCTTCAAAAACCAGTATCATTTTTTTATACAGAAAAAAAAATTAAAGACTCGAATTTGAAATTTTCTAAAATTCAGCCATAATTGCATCTAACCCCAAATATGCTAGTCAAATTTCCTGGTATTTTTGCGGATGATTTCATTTAATTAAGGTAACCCCGACCCGACAGAGAAAGCCTTGTTGTAATGTTCTTCACATTCCTTCAGTATCGATCAATTATCTGATTTACATGAACTATCAACACTGCATATACAGTAACATATACTCCTCCTTCTTCCTTGCGTATCAATTATGCTCCTCCTCTTTGGAGTATGGGACATATATATATGCTAATAATGCTATGCTTTTTCTGACTTTTTCAGTGGCATATTCTTTTAAACTTCTACTTCTCTAGATTTGCTTTATGAAAAATTTTATGCAATTAGGATTATTCTATTTTGAAGGATAAGTAGAATCTTCACGATTTTGATATGCATGGTTGGCTAAGTCTTAACTTATTAGGCTTGGATTAGTTAATTATGCGCAGATAATGTCAACTTTTCTGCCTTAATGCGGTCGGCATTCGTATTGTTATTCATTAAGGTTTAAACACCGAATATTGGATTAATTATACTTTGAAAAATGCTTATCATATACTCTATTATCTGTATTTGAACGGCGAAAATTTGATACAGATGTCCTCATTGCGCCGCAATGGTGGAAGTTTATTTTTATCTGATTTCTTTTTTGTAATTTCAATGATAATTTTATATTTTAACAATTTTGTGTCATCCATATCACAATATTTAGATAATAATAAAATTATAAGAAAAAAAAAAGAGGAAAGATTAGCAGTAGACATCAATGGTCATGACAACGATTGAAGCATTCCTTCTGGGAGAAATGAAACAAACATAGATGTGGACGTAACAATGGCACATCCATGGATTTTCCTCTCTCTTTCCATAAATGAATCTTTTCTATTTTCTATACTTGTTCATTCCCTTTGAACTTCAAATATCCAAACTCTTGGGATGATCACCACACCATAAGTTATTTTGTGAGTTCATTAATTAATTTATCGCTTTCACAAAACAATTTAATCGTAAAGAATTATATAAAATAAATCGATTGAAAAATAAATGAAGTGTCAATTAACATAATCATATCTAATCATTAAATTCATTTATAAAAAATTATGGACTGGCTCTAAACAAAAAAAATAATTCAAATTAGAATTACTTGTCACATGCATTTTTCAAATTATAATATGGTTACAAACCAATATATATGTGTGAGTGCGCAACATATAACCGTTTTATCCATTGTGAGAATAATATTAATATTTACTAAACACCTATAATTAAGAAGTTGCGTTGTTTGTATTTTTTACATTAATTAATTCTTAAAATATGTATATAAATTATACTCTCTTTTTCAAAAAAACGATTTGTTTTTTTTCCTCAAATTATAGACTGCTTTTTTTTCCGCTAATTTTATAGTAAAAATATTAAATGTCTAATATATTCTTAATTATTCAACCTGCATACTAATAAACAGCAATTGCTAATTATTACTATCTTTTATTTTACTATTATTCCCCCCACTAAATATAGAGACATATTGAAAAAACACAATAACTCAATCATATTAACTAATTTTTAATTAGTAAATATTTGTGAAGAAAAAGTAGATTATTTTTTTGTGACGTATGGAATATAACTCAAACCATATTTCATATCAAAATACATTTTGAGTTTAGGTTAATTATGTCAAACTCGTAATAATTTTATCAAATATTAGTTTAATTTTTACAACCGTACACATATCATGAATCACTAATTTCTCAATAAACATTCTCTGATTTTAAATTTGATATATCCCTATCTAATCACGACTCTTTGGTGCGGTGCCAATATTTATATGTGTAAATCTATTTTGAAAGTACATGTATTTCTTAAGACAATTTATTTAGAATTATTCACGGAAAAGAAAAAGAAAAACACAAAAAAGAGCTAAAACACATGCAGCTTCAAAACATTTAGTTAGCATCAAATAGACTACTGTTGGTGCAATCGTGGTGCAATCGACTACTGTTGTTAAACAGTAATTACTTACAATAGTTTTAGACATTACTAGTACCACTTATTATAGGGTTAATAAAATTGGGTTTCCTTTATATAATTGCAAGTGATTAATTAGAGATAAATTGGAATATAAGAAATCCAACAGCAGTAGTAATCAAGATCAGAAGAATTATGATGTGAGTTAGTTAAACAATGATAACCTTGTCAATCCGATGGATAGTTTTAATTTGAATTTAGCATCTATCATCAATTCAATCTTTTCCGAAAGCAAAAGCATATGCGTGCTCTGCAATACCCCATACCTAATCCGATGAACGGACTGAATATCGAATGCTATAAACTATTTTATGATCCATAATTACCAAAACCAACCTAGCGTCTATCACAATCACCGCATGATCAATTAATATTCCTCCTTCCTATAAAACTAAATAATTATTAAACGATAAATAAACACACACAACTTAATTCAAATCAACTTAATTTTATTTGAATTGTAGATATGAATGTATCTGAAATTTTCTAATAAAAATTTTATGTAACTAAATTCCAATGTTGATAGGTTTAAATAATATTCAGCTGATTAACTGTTCACTTTCAAAGAAAAAAGTTTTAGAGGTTGTTTAGTTCTAGAAAATAAAGTCAGTTTTTCAGAAAATTACTCCAAAAAAATTAGAAAGTATAATTAGCTATTTAGTTATAATATTTTTCAATTTAGAAAACTAAGAATCAATTTTCAGAATTTTTCAAAATTAAATTATTGTATAAAAAATAAAAAAAACATGTTTTCTCATTTTTTTTTATTAAGGGAGTGTATTTTGCAAAATAGAAAATACGGATTTTCACTAATTGTCACCGCCGCCGCCGCCACCGCCACCACCACCACAATCACACCGCCGCCACTACCACAACTACACAGCTGTCGCCGCCAACGCCACCACCACATCGTCGTCGCCGCCGCCACCACTACATCACCATCATCATCACACTGCTATAACCACCACGCCTCCGCCTCCACTACCACTACACCGTCGCCCCCACCACAACCACAATGTTACCGTTGCCGCCCCTACCACCACTACGCCGCAGCCGCTACCGCAACTACACTGATGCTACCGCCTCCACCGCTACCCGCAAAATCATTATTATAATGTACATTAATAATTAAAAAATATACAGAAGTATTGATAAAAATTTTAAATATATAAAATAGTTTTATAAAAAATGAAAATGAAAACTGAAAAATAAAAATATTATTAATATAAATAATAATTATTGTAATTATATTGATAAAATATATAGAATATAAAAAATAATTGTAAAGGAGATGACCAATAAAAATACTTATAAAAGAAAATAAGCAAACATGATTTTCATTTTTCAGTTTTTAATTTTGGAAAACAAAAAAATAAAAAATAAAAATAAAAATAAAAAATATTTTTTAGAACTAAACAGCTCCTTAATTATTGTTTAAAATGGAATAACCTATATAAAGTAAGTTATTCAAATTGCATGATTTACACTATAATTCCTATGTACATTCTTTATACAATAGGAGAGTTATCATGGATAAAAATTGAATATTTATTAATTTCTCTACATTTCCATGTATTAAATTAATTTGTATTGTGATGAAAATGATTAGCGCAACAAATCTATATATATATATATATTAACATAGGCCATCTGTATACTATTTTATAGCAACCTTTTTTTTTTCCCCTTTTCTGAAATCGAGTTATAACAACCTTAAACCCCACTAAATGTTAAAGTCACGGCGACCTTGATTTCCATCTTGGATTGGTCAAACTCTTCATTCGCGGATCATGCCTTTGCAGCGAACCTACCACCAATTTTTTCTTCAAATATAATGAAACCCAAACATATACGTAAACCTACCATTCAAAATGATACTCACCGTTTTTATTGGGAGATGACGTCTAATTGTCTGTGTATATTTCTTGTTATTATTCAATTCGAAGGTTTAAGTTTTAATTAATTGATTATATATTTTTAAATTTATATTTTTAGTATATATTCATTTGTAATTTTAATTTCATATAGTCGCATATTGCAATGTCTGATAGCCGGGCCATGAATTTTTCAAGAACTGTTAGTATTTTAATTTAATTACTGTAAATTCTAAAATTTCTAACTTAATTTATTGTATAGTTGGTTGGTTATTTCGGTTACTATTTACGTTACATAACTTAAGTTTAATTGAATTTCATATATTTGATTATTGATTCTGATTGAAAGTCAAATATATGAAGTGATGGAAAAACAATTGGTTATTATCTCTGAATTATCTCGTGTGACTGAATATTCTCTTCTCAAACAATGATTACTAAGAAGATGTTAATTTTTGTGATCGAAAATTTAGAGACAATAAAATATTTTTGAGAATTATGTTGAAATTATATTTTATTTACCTTGAAAAGTATTTTTATATTGCATTTTTATCTTAAAAAATATATATATTTTTTTAAGTAAATGGTTAAATTAAAAATTCCAAATTATGGTGTGTGTATATATAATAAATACATATTTTGATATTTTTCTTTTTCGTTTAAAAGAAGAAAGAAAAAGCGAATTACATAAGCATGAAACGTGGGAAGGCTGCAGCAGCCATGCCCCCATATTTTGAAAATTTGAATCATGCATCCTTACATTTGTGTTGAGATATTTTTAATTTTACAAGGTTGATATAAACATGCATGTGACATATGCTTTGCTTTAAAAAACAATCCAAAAGAGAAGGAAGAGAAGCGAGACAAAGGCGATGACATGTGGAACACGCACGCTTAGGATGCCAAAATATTAGGGGGATTCCAACATGTTAAATTGATGTGATGACAACCTAGTATTTTAAACAATATTTCTGTCTCTATAAATTTGTCACATTAATTAATTAAGTTTGGCTTATGCATGCTGAAACATTATTAGTAACATTTTATTAATTTTGAACCGTTGACTGTGACCCTTTCTCGAAGTATTAATTTAGTTGTTAAATAAAATAAAATAGATTCAAATTCATGGGTTCCACTGAAGCATGTTCTAATTAACAGCTTGGTTTGTTTATTTATGGGTAAGATGGAAAGAGTCATTGGAGGGCAACAGCAGATGACGGATCATCTTTTATTAATTGATTTTTTTTTTTTTTTAATTTTTCTCTCCAAAGGGTACTGAATTCTTAAACAAAAAGCAGATGGAAAGAGCCTTTGTCTTGGCCCCACGTGATGCTTATCACCTTTATCTTGTACAATCTTGTGCATCACACCATTCCTCATTGTCCTAACTCATCCCACTTTTCCTTCTCTATTTTCGATTTAATTCTCTTACATTCTTAGAAAAGGTTTTAAGAAATGAATATCCAAAATAAATTTCACCTAAATTCTTTAGGTACTTTCATCCACCAAACAAGTAATGCACTCTCATATATTCTTATTCATTACCAAACAAATAACATTCTTCATAAAATTGATAATATATTAACACATAAAATTAGTATATTTTTCATGTATCATACTTGTATTGATCATAAACCCGGTTTAGGTAATAAAGACCTAAAAATTTGGAGCAAGTAATTATTTATATGATAATGGACGGTTAAGATCTCCGATCAGAAACAAACATTTACAGGTGCGATCCAGGGTGGTGTATTTTTGCGGGGTTGCTTTTGATCATGGTGTTGTAGACTTGGGTAAAAGGCATGTAGCCAAGTTGTACTGTATCTTTGACTAGTGACATTCCTTAACTATCCTATAACAATTTTCTTAATGACAATTACATCCTTTCTTGCCAAGTTGACCCTTCTACTTGCCCCTTACCTCCATTTTTACACTCAACGTGCCCCGAGAAAATTAATCTGAGTCTCTACAACCGCGCGTACTGTCACTCGGTGGTGAAAGTGAAACAATCCAAGTTTTTTTAAAGATTGAAATTAAATTATAAATGGGAAAGTGGAGGCCAATCAAAAGATATAAAAAAATAATGTTATTCATAATAATATATATATATGTACGTATAGGTTCAATATTTTGAGTTCTATTTTTCACTAAAATTGTAATTAAATAAATACATTTATAAAAAGTGCAGGTCACGCACAGTTTTTTATTTTAATTGTAATTTGGGAAAGCAGCCAACTGACACTGCCAGTTATATATGGTAGAGGAGAGAACCAAAAATAAGACAAAGACAAAAGGAGGAGAAAAAGAATAGGTAAGGGAATAAAATAAAAATAAAAGGTAACCCAAGGACACAACTGTCATTTCAGTCCATCTAAAATTTTTAAGGTTCACAGCTCTCTCTCTCCTAACTGAAAACGACTGCAAGCAACCTGTGGTCTACCTGTGTATATATTTCGCTTATGAATTTATTATTTTCTGTTGGGATTTACACACCGACTCTAAAACCTTTCTTATTTCTTTATTATTCCTTATATATAGACGCACAAAAGATTTATGGTTCTCATAGTTATCTCTCTCTTCTTCTTTTTCTACTCCTGATTTATATATATATATATTGTTTCCGTTTAAGCAAATTGAAAAGCTTCTGATTTTGTTCCATCAATGGTGGATCTTCAAACTGTATGTTGCATGTGCGGCGACGTCGGTTTTCCTGACAAGCTCTTCCGTTGCAGCAAATGCCGCCATCGCTTTCAACACTCGTATGTATTTCTTCTCATCATCCACACACTAAATTCGCTAACTCTTACATAAATTCTGATCTTTTTTATATGTGCGTTTATGTATATAATCACATATGATCATGGGCGTGTTATTTGGAAAAACAAAAGAAAGAGAGAGATTTATTGCTAAAGATTGAATCTTCAAATGATCGTGGGCGTGTTATTTCGAAAAACAAAAGAAAGAGAGAGATTTGTTGCTAAAGATTGAATCTTTAAATAGGTATTGCAGCAACTACTACAGTGAACTATCGGAGGCAATTGGGGTGTGCGATTGGTGCCAAAGCGAAGAGAGAAATGGGAGAAATGGAAACTCCTCAAAGAAATCAGGAGTTGGGCATGATAGCGGAGGAATCACCAACCGATCCGAGTACTCAGGCGAGAAAATCAAACACCATGATAGAGAAGATAGCGCCGCCGAGAAAGGGAAGAGCCCCAGTGGAGTACCATCACCAAGAACAGCAACTCGCAGGTACAAGCTTCTCAAGGACGTGATGTGTTAAGAAGAATAAGATGGTCCTAAACTTTTGTTCTATGTCGTTCGAGTAGCAAAATATTATAAATCAATTACATAAACAGTTTTCTCGAGTGTTTTCTTTTCAGTTATCGTCTTTTCTTTTCTTTTTCCGCCTATGGTTTGATCAGTAAATTGTGAATAAAATACTGAAACTTTGTTCAACAAGGATCGGTGGCACAGCTTCTTATGAGCTCTTTTTCCAGAATTCCTCTTGTTCTATAAGTGTTGTTAGATATATAGTTTCGGTATATTTTCAGCTTCGGTTGATATATAGGTTTCGTGCAAGAAAAATGACTCAACTAACAATAATAAAATCGGCTTGATACTCACCAAATTAAAGAATCTGATTCTGTCGGGAACAATATGTTTAAAATAATCTGTCTTTGTTCAAGACAAAACTGTTGGATAAGTATGAAGAATATAAATCTATATAAATATATAAGTGGTGGTCTAATTAAGAAAAAATATATTAACAGATCACACAACATGGATGTGAGCTGATTGCAGTATATGGGTGGTGAGTGGCGAGTGGCTATTAATATAATATAATATTAATTCGACTGGAAGCGTAGGGTTTGTCCCTGTCAAAGCAGGGTTCTTGGGAGGAGTTGCACCTCCTCATTTGCTGTTGAGTCTCTTGAGGAAAAATGAATGCATTTGGCTAACTTTTTGCCAAAGAATAGAATTCATAGTACCTAAAGCTTCAAACTTTTGCAGATTCATTGAAGGCCTTTAATTGCTAGGCCCCCCATGTCCATCCTTAGCGGAAGGAAAAAAATAGGAAGGCTAATTAAAAAGAGCAAAATATTGATAAAATTAAATATAAAAAGGATATATAATGGAAGCAAATATAAAATAAAATAAACATGTATAGTTAATTTGTTGGTGTGGATGAAACAAGGAAGTTGGAGAAGAGAAGAAATCGAAGCGGGTTTTAGACCATTCATTTCAGGTCATCAAGTCTTGACATTTTTTTTTAATGCTGACTCGTGGTTGTATGAAATATCTCCAAAGTACACAAACTGATAAATCTCTTCTACTGTATTTGTTTTGGCCATTTATGGGAAACCAACAAAACTTCCTTCCATTGAAATGACAATCAAACACTGTCCTTTATTTATCTTTCAAAATCTGCTTTCTTTTCCTTCATTCCTTAGTAGATTTTTGCCTTCTCACCCACAAATTCTCTGTCTTCCCCATTTCATTCCTCTACCAACTCTCCGCCTGTCTGGTCTCCACGTGAAACATAATTTGAAGATGAAGCAAATGAGTTACACGTATATGTGTGTTCACACTATCCTTTATTTCAAAACTACTATCAAGAGTCACATTGTTGCTCGTTAGTTTCATGCCCATCTCTTCAATAAATAGCAAACAATTACTTAACCATATAGTGATTTTAATTCTAATGCTTTGCGATAAGTTCTATTTGTCTTAATAATTTTCTTTATTCTTATTATACTCCCATCGAAATCTTTGTCAACACCAAATGCTATTTTTTTTTTTAATTATCATTAATTATTTCACTCTACACAGGCAAAAACTAGTTGACTAGAATGTGATTATTATATGTTGTATGGAAAAGGTTGGCCGGTTGTTGTAGCAAGCTCCTTTCTTATTTTACTGCAGGACTAATTCTCTAAAGATGGAACCTTACTATAAGATTTTTTTTTTTTTTTTTTACCCTCTTCGTTTCATCCTTCTTTCGTTTTTTAAAGTACAGTGCCAATTTTGTAGCTACCTAATTAACAGCAGGGATCATACATAATATTTGCAATTTTTTTGATAAGTTCATACAATTCTTATCTAGCTGCTGTTTAGATATTATATACAGTGGTTTCACTGAACTATATTAAGACATTTAATATAAACAGTCATATTCATAAATAAATGATTTGGTCTCACTAAAGTGACGGTACCCTTATAGATACATAATCTAAATAGTTAAAGGAGATCTAAAAAATTTAATGGTTATATATATATATATATATAAAAGAAAGTGGCACATAGCCAACTATAAATATCAAAACGAAGAATCAAACTCAAATCGTCCAACATCTTTGATTAAGTGTATTCTGATAGATAGAAAGATATTTGCATTCAGTTCAAGCTCCAAGATACTTCCCCCAGAAGTCCAGCTTTTTTGGAATCAATCTTGAGTGTCATATTTCAACGGCATAAGATCTCATTTTATTTGGCAAAATTTCAGTGCTCTAAGACTTTAAAGAGAAACAGAAAAATCTACTGATCCAAGTTAACATTTAATAATCGAGCAGTACTAGCGAGAATTTTGAAGCTAATGCTAATTAAAAAATTTTCATAATGGACTTTAAGATATATAATATATATAGGCACGCATACTATAATGCTCCATTCTGTATATATGATTTGCTTGTTTGTCTTAATGGGGGGCTAATTAAAGCATATGTAATAATAAGATACGCAAATTCCATCTTCCTGGTTAACAATTATGCAAAAATTTCTCGTAGCCAATAGATACCATGTTTCTTCGAAGTTGCCTTTAAAAAAGTCGTAAAACTTGGTCTACTGAGGTTTCGAGTAGTTCTAAGTTGGCTTTGTAGGATGGAAGGTGGGCCACGCAATATCTTAGCCACGATGAATTGCGGTTTGTGGTTTGGATATATAGTTAATTATAGTTGACTGGGTTGACCTAATTTATTAACCAAACTGAACTTTATATATGGATATTAAAAAAGAAAAGATAAAAAAAAAAAAAGGTTTAATGGAGTTTGTCTTATATCGACATCTATCTGTATGCCATTAACATCGAAAATGTCAAAGCGGAAGCTATATTAGTACTCAACTAAGATCTTTTTTTTCTTTTCTTCGCGGAGAATGGAAAGATGATGCAAACCCACTATTACGGAATAAATTAGGAACAATAAAGAAAAGATTCCCAATTTAATCTTGGTTGCATTGCTAATTAAATTATAATAAACGTGTATGTGATGACTGATTGACCTTGGTAAACACAAGCATGATTATAACGATGGCTATAGTTTGTCTTTTGAAATATTTTTGGAGTTAAAATAGTGACAAAATGTAACACAAGTTTTGAAGAATTACAGAGATAAACTTACTAAAAAACAAGTTGAAGAAACGTAAAGGGAGCATTATTATTGATAATAACGTTACATGTGAGGGTCATTTTATCCTCTGGTAGTCTGGTGTGTGTGTGCGCGTTAGAGCAAATGAGAGAGAGAGAGAAGAGGAAATGGTCCCTTTACGTTTCCCAAGGAAAGAGAGGAGTAGGGTTCGCTTTTTGTAGGAGAGTACTGTAGAGGGGCTTTCACAATGTTTATTGCTGTTCGTATATGGCGTTCCTAGAAACACCTTAGAACTTGCCAAATATTGCACTTTTATATTCTTCTTCTCAAAAGTAGGAACAATCGATATTTAACTTGTGTTTTTATTTTCTTTATTTTAAGACAACACATCCGTACAAGATTAAAAGAAATTAAGTAGTGCAGTTTTGAGATAATTTCAGAATTATGCATATTGTTTCATAAAAGTTATAATCTTACCTTACCTCACCTCACCAAAAACTTATAATCTTTGATGGATGTTTCACTACATATAACCTCGTGAAACCCATATTTTTTCCTTCTCCTTTTTCGATTAATAGGGAAATCAGTAATATGCAATAGAAATATTAAGTCTTAAATATTAGAATAGCTCATAAAAATATGAGTTTATTGATTAAAACAAATGGGCTTGTCGTTTAGGAAATTGAGAACCCATTCAACATTTTTTTTTCCGGTTAATATATTCAGCACCACAGTATTAAATTTTCTTAGATTTGGTATAGATAAGAATTTTGTCATTTAGACTGAATTCATCATTAATTAATTGAATGATAAATTAGTTGATAGATAAATAAATTGTTGTTTTCGCGGTGTTTGATTAAAAAATACACCAGTAATTTGTTTCATGAAATTTACTCATATCCAGTCTAGGCAATAATATTTCGTCAAGAAGACTAAATTTATCATAAATTAACTAAATGATAAATTACTTGACAGATAAATAAGTTGTTATTTTGCTATGTTTGATAGATAAATTCTTTATTGGTTTATTTCATGAAATTTACTTAAATCTATAGTTTAGGCAAAACTATATTAATTGGAAACATCTTGATGTCTGGACAAATTTTATGAACCGAATGCTGATTCAAGCCAATGGTGTACTAATATCTTAAAAAAAAAAATTATTTTGTAATCTTTTTTAGAGCACTTATAGAAAAAAATTTGCATGATCATTTATGAATACACGTAGCATTTGAATTGGAAAAATGAATAGGTAAATGGAGGCCCAAATTAAGGAGAAATTGCACGGTATTATTCATGAAAAAAAAATGATTTCCTGCTGCAGCAGTTATAGGATTCTTTTATATTCTTCTCAACTACTTTCTCCATTTAATATTATTGTCCACTTTCTCTTTTTAAAAATATAGTTAGTAATAATTTATTAAATATCTATCATATTTCTATTTGATCTACATATAGTAGTAATTTTCCACTAACAAATATTATGCCCCTAATTAATATAGAAAAATTGTTTGAAAAATGGTGTACTATCTTTTCGGATGGAGTGATCATAAATTTTTAACGGAAAATTCCCTCCAGAGAAACATTAATTTCTGTGTATAAGTTTTGGAAATTTTTTTCTTATATCAAGTGCATGATATATCAATTCAATTCAATGATATATTGACACTTAAAAAAAATTATAAAAATAGTTTTTTCTCTTAAATATCAACATACCATTAATTTGCTACACTACACCCGGTATAGAAAAGTATTTTCTATAAGTTTCTGACCATGATATTATGAATCTTATACATTTTTGGTATTTAAACGATTAGAGGCTGTGCCATATTAATTCGAGAAAAAAAATAATAAAAAAAGGAGTTGAATTTTGTAAATTGATGCCCGTCTTCTTAAGTCATTGGCCGTCCATGTTGATCATATCAATAAGAAAATGACTGCTTTAAGTCTTGACTTTGATATTGACTTGCAAATTTGTTTATTAAATAGTGTGCACCAATTTCCTTTTTTAATTCAAAAAAAACATACAAAAAATAAGATAGGATTTAGTTAAAAGCGATAGTAAGACAAGAAGTGAAGAGGGAGTTGTTTAGGTCGCCAACAGCCACAGTTTGGTGAGCAAATTATCAACTCAACCGCCTGATGGAGATGTGTCGACCTTTGTTACAGGGGGCTTTCATGAAAACCGTGGCAGAAAATTCAATTAGAAAACTTAATTTTTAAATGCCATTTATTTATCAATTTATATACCAATAAACAAACTATGAATCAGAAAACATGGATGCTAGCTTATAATTTTTCTCTTATAACAAAACAAAATGCTTTTATATAAGTAGAAAAGAAAGAGCCATGAAAAATGTTATGTCCAATTCAGTTTAAAATGTTGCTTATCGTTAACGTATAAGCAAAAGAAATATGACTATAAAGGTTGCTTATATCTGAAAAAAGATTTGAAGGTTGGTGCCGTTGAGACTCCCGAGTTGGGTCCTTTTATCAAATTCCAACAAATCATTTAGATTTTTCCAAAAGGATTTGATTGAAGTTAATCAATAACACTTCAAAATTTTGAGTCTAATTTGCTAAAGAAATATTTTTGATGGATGTGTTTGTTTCACCATACTAAACACTGACTCCTCGATTTGCCATTCCACATATCCTCATGCAAATGTAGGGCCATGAAGTGCAGGAGTTGAGGACATGTCATTTCTCCCTAGAAGGGGAAAAAAAAATTAATTTCCAATTTCGAATTTGCTGATAGAGTATATTTGATATTCATATAGACATTTTTTTTAAATATATATAATACGTTTTAAAAATTAATACAAGAACGCTAAAATTCGATTTCAATTATATTATTTTAGAAAATTTATGACTCCAATAGCTTTTTTGAGTTTACCTAACTATAAAACATCAATAACCAGAATAGATAAAATGAAAAGCCGATTTTAACTTCAAATATTTAAGGAACGAATACAAACTCAATAAAAATTCATTAAAAAAAAAATAGAATGTGCCAATTGCACAAATTTACATAACCTAAACATATATCGTGGTCATGTTTGCTTGTAAGAATGATGTGTTAATAGTCAGCATAAAAAAATTAAGAAAAACTATAGAACCATGCAAAATTAAATGGGCAACGAAAGTATTAATATAAAAGCAGCAATGAACGTGAGGCGTAGAGATGTTGGGGTATGAAGATGAAGACCTTGATTTGTAGAAATGTCATACTCTAACAAATTTTCAAGTCTGAAATTAGGGTTTGATCCATAGAGAGCTTGTACTCCTTCTATATCATCAACCGTTAAATCAACCTTCTTTTTTCTAGGTTTCAAGCTAGGGTACATCACGGCTTCTTTAACAGAAGAATGAGCCAACCCTAACAAATGCCCAATCTCATGCACAGCCACCGATTCCAAATCGACGGCTTCCTTTGACTTCTCCGATTCAAAATCAACGGCCCACGTTTCAGCTGCATCAAGATGAAACCTCCCACTCTCCGGTGAAAATGAATGCGCCAGAACTCCTAGTACTCCGTCAAACGCCTCTCCATCGCCGTGATCGCCACTGTAAAAGCCGATCTTAATATCGGCGAAACCGTAATCTTCTGTCTCAATAAAACTCACTGGAATCACCGACTCCCATCTACTAAAAGCTCGTTTAACCACCTCTTTTACATCCGATGAGTTTAAATAACGAATCCAATTCTCCGGCGAGAATGCATAGGTCAAATTCATCGGGATACGGCGGGACCACCGTGGTTTCCCGGGGAAATAAGCGTAGTTTCTTGAAGCATGAATTTTGTGATCGGGCACTCCACATCTCGGCGCCATAATTTCGGAAATAGTATCGAAATCGAGCTTACCGGTAATCGGAAGACCTAATTTAGCTTGATAGCGAAACACCGCCGACTCGAATTGAGAATCGAAAGCATCTGTTAGGTTTCCGAAATTTCGGAGATAACCGAAATGGTGAAAGTATCTTTTGAGTTTGGACATGCCACTGATGTAACCACCTCTCTTTGCATTGAGGAAACCATTGAAATTGTGCCACGTGTAGTTGTTGTACTCTTTGACCGTTTTTTCTGTTGGTGACGGCGTTTGTGCGTACCCCAGTGTTGGTCTGGTGGAGATGCACCGCGGTTTGTGGAGGAGAACGATTATAATAAATGAAGTGTAGAGATAGCAGAGTGGAGACGGGAGCATGGTGTTGATGGAATTTTGGATTGAAGTTGGAGGGAAGCTTTATTAAAAAGAAAGGGCTAAAATAGTAATTTAATGATGGTAATTAAAACAGTGAAACATACGATTATGGTAGGACTAATGACAAGGAGATGAAATATTGAGAAATTAGCAAAACTTTAAGTATGGAGTTTGAGAATTAAGGAGTTGATATATGATGGTGTTGATTAATCTATTCTCAACTGTTTTGTTGCTAAGAAAAAACTTAGACTATATTGTATGCCAATTATTTGGCTTTAGAATTAATGGATAACAAAAAGAAATCAAATCTTCTTTTGGTATGTTTCGTTAAAATAGCAACATCATTGCTTGATACTCTAAAAATTAAGTTAACTCTCAATTTTATCTCTTTTTAAACCTCAAAGACCTAATAGTTTCTTAACCAATCATGGTATTCATAATTATTTTGTGTATGATTCATACAAAAATGGAGACTTCGTATTGCATGTTATTAGCATGATAACATGAGATTTTTCTTGTATATCCATAACTTATTAATGAACTAATTATTTTAAATAGGAAAAATGCATCATTGGATTTCTCAACTTACTCATGTTTTACTATTAGTTTTTTAAACTTTTATTTGATCATATCGGGTTTTTAATTTTTTTTTTTTAATATGCATTGGATGTAATAAAATAAAAATAAAAATTTAGATTATTTTATTCAAATTTGGCAGACTTAATGTGAATGAAATTAAAAATTTAAGTATATAATGTGACTTAATAAAAGTATATTGATAATTTTGTGACAAATTGGTTCATGCACCCGGTATTGATATGTAATTAAATACGTCAATTTGGTTCAATTGAATGTGACCAATTAGGGCTACCATACGTTAACTGGCGGCTTAATTAACAAATTTATGACTAGAAAAGTCACGTAGCATGTAGCTTAATTGCTCGTTCCTTGTTAAGATAACTATCTTTCTTTTTTATTTATTCCAAAATATCTTTCACTTTGTTTTTTAGATTTACTCTCATTAATTCTCTCTCTTTATTCATTATCCCTCCTAAATAAATGGTTAGGGACATTTTTATCAAACTATTACAAAATTTATCTAAATATAAGGTTATTAAATATAGGTTTTTTGATATAGGTATTTTGAGACAGATAGAGTAATAAATAATTAGTTAATATTAATAGTATTTATGTATGTCAACAATGAACACTAAGGGTGAATCTCAACTTTTGGTACATTTTTTTTTTAATTTTTTTTACACATATCATCTCATGTATAATTTTAATAATTCAATGAGAAACTATTAGAAAATCAGCATAATAATAATAATAATAATAATAAAATTGATTGATAGAGTCGATTTAGACACATGGATGAGATGATAAGGGATGTTTGAAGAGTAACAACCTCTTTCTCCTGAACAAGAGGATAGAGTAAGTGTTTGAAGTAAGAAGGATAGTGGTTGGTTGGGATTAATGATTGCTGGGCATTGGTGTTTCAGCCTTTCTCTTTCTTTCTCCGCAATATTGTAGACGTGTAAACGACTCAATGCCCAAAGCCATCACTGGCAACTTCTTGTCTACATCTAAAAACCTTTGCACTTATACAATACTCAATCTTCAACTTCCTGTTAATTTGCTACATATTTCTTTTTTTTTTTAAACAAAAAAAAAAATTGCCATCGTGTAAATAGCTTCTCTAATTTCCTTGTGGATTTGATCTTTCATAATAATTTGAATTCAACTTGGATGAATATGTACTCATTAGGAAATTAAGACGTTTGCAAATTAAAGTTGACAGCCACATCATTCCCACTATGGACCCAATTCCCAACCAACACCCTTTGAAACGAATTAATTAGAATGATTTGATTGTATAAATGGACTCAAAATATATTATAGACATTTCTAAGTCAATGGAGCAATTTTAATTTAAATCTTTCATTTCACTAACCAGCCATGTAAACCGAATTAGATCCGCACATTAAAAATCTAGAATCAAATTTTACTATAGATAATAGTACGAGGCCTTTTATCCTAACTATATATTTGGGGTAGACAAAAGGACAACAATATGGGCTAACTATATAATAGGCCTGAAATGGCCCAAAAGGACTCGATTCTCTGAAAATGACAAAATTCAATCAATGCCATCCCAACTATTTCAACAATTGACTTTAAGAAACATAATAACAATGGCAGAAAGAAATCTCCGAATGTATGGTATTTGAAATCACATATAAGTACGTTGTTCAAGGAGATGAATTGATAGGTTAATTAGGATATGGGACCAACATACCAGTTGTAACATTATGAGAAAAATAAGGAAACACGTTTTGTTTTTTGAGTTCACATGTCGCTTACTCGTGCCCATAATCAAACAGACCCCATCTCTACGTAACAAAGATCAACTTGTATTTTCCTTGTAAACCCTAATTTCCTTTTCCATTTTCCTCTCTCTTTTTTACACTGTCCTTTCAAGAGAATATATTCCCCCACTCTCTTTTTACATTTTTTACTTTCTATCTATTCCTTCTCTTTTCTTTTTAATGTTTATTATGCTTTGAATGTAGTTTGTTAATTTATTATGATTATTTTATTAATAAACCTTCTCACTAATTGAGATACGCATATATACTTGTTATTCTATGAATTCGATAAAATCTTTTTTTTTTTATGATACATGGACATATAGCGCAGCTACAAAAGTCAAAAAAAAAAAATTAATTGAATTGAAAATTTTGTACGCATTTAATTGAATACTGAATATTATATAAATTAAATTTTAAAAGATAATTGGATACATTCATTAATTAGACAGAGGCAATTAAGAGCTCTTTTTCTTAATGCACAATAAAATAATATGGTCCCCAATTGCGTGAAGAAAAAAAAAAGCATAAGAAGAATGGTCCCCCCTCTTCTTATGGCTATGCTTTTGTTCATCCTTATTTGCAATCTTTTTCGCTTGTTGTTTCATTAAAAGGAACAATATGGTCTCAAACTCACCATGTCTCGCAGTTGCCCAACCTTGTTTAAGTACGGGCAATGGAAATCGTGATTTTAGAATCGACTTTGTTGAGCTACACGTGTCAAACACCCACTTCATCAAGTACAAAAGTCATAGTTTTTCGTTTTTATCTAT
Source organism: Excoecaria cochinchinensis (assembly GCA_947683425.1). NCBI lineage: Eukaryota > Viridiplantae > Streptophyta > Magnoliopsida > Malpighiales > Euphorbiaceae > Excoecaria > Excoecaria cochinchinensis. Next base: position 598,100 of record CANTUQ010000193.1, on the reverse strand, counting down.
CTCTTCCTGCTTTATGGGAACTCTCTCGTTTATTTATTTTTTCGCTATTATAATAATTTTTAATTGTAATTTAAAATGATTTGTGAGACTAAATTATTCACTTTTACCATCAAATAAATGTTACTTTAACTTGGAGTATAGCGATCGTACACGTGGCTGATTTACGAGCTTGATTTTGATAATCAGAAATGCGGTCCTGTATACATTGGATACCGATGCCCGATAAAGAAAAAACATGGACCAGTGTTGCGAAAAACTGGCAGGCTATTTATTTGTTAATTTCGTTCAAATTCCATGTATATTTGAAGGTAAATAAATTTGATCAAATACAAAGCCTGCACTTAATTATTTGATTTTGCTTTGAAATTAAAAATATTTATGGTACAATTGTAAATAATTTGTTGGGTTGGAGATATTATTGTCCACCCCTTTTTGCTCAAAAGAAAAATAAAAATAATTGTACTTCTTGTCATGTTTAGGGCTGGGTGGTTAATTATAGACTTATAATTATTTAGATTTTTTTGAATGGAAAAGGACTTTAGCTTGAGTAATTGGATCTTTATTCTTGAGCTGGCTGATCTTTTCGTGTCTTATTATTGTAACTTTTTAAAGAAGGAAAAGAAAAAACAAAATTAATTAGGGCCTTATTTTTTCTTTAGAAATAAAAAAATTCTAAGGTCGGAAATTAATAAACTTGAATGACGTATATTTCTGAAATTGACAAATGACTAGTGTCCATCGATGTCAGGTAGCTCATGTTTTCTTTTTTATTTACTGCAGAGAAAACTGCATAAAAGTCCAGAAATAAATTTATACCAGCTCCACAAAATAATAATAACGTTATTTTTTTTTTTGTGAAAGTGTTTATATAACATTATATATTAAAATGTTATTTTTAAAAATAACTTCAAAATATTATTGGCATTATTTATAAATTTATAAAATGAAAAAATATTTTTTCATTAGAAAAAAATACATTCTAGCTGGATAAATTAATGGTTCAAGAAATCATATAGTGAAGTGAATAGTCAAAGTACCCCTATTTATATGGCTGTTGCTGTCTTTAGCATAATCCAAGAGACTAAAACCTAGGGGATAATGCTGTGTTCTCTGCTTGGGATTTATTTTATTCTTTATTTGTCATTTACTCATTGGAGTAACTTTTTTTAACCATATAATTCCAGGCAAAAAGACGTTGTAATTGATTGAAGGATGGGCTTGGCTGTCTCAACTTTTTCCCTAAAAAAAGAACAGTAAAAACGTAAGAGGTTACACATGATTTTGTTTAGTATTATAGGCTCTATTTCCAGTTTTCTGAGAATTTGGATTATTTATAGAGTAATGAGAAAGGTATGGTCACGATCAAGCTGATCTGGACAATCATCGCAATATTAGGAGCAAGATCCTTTGGTGGAACCCACCACTTGACACGTGTATGGACTCCCCTAATTTAGCACTGCACCAAAGACTTTACAGACTGTGTTGCATTAAATGAAGCATGGACATGATTTGATTCCTAACATCCCCATACCTTTCAAACTTCGATATAAAATAAATAAAATATAAAGTAATCTCGTTTTATAAAGAAAAGTGAGAGAATTGCAAAAGCTGCAATGTCTTTATCTTGAATAAGCAGTATATGTATATTATTGCAAGTTTGTTTTAGGTTTAATAATTGATAACATTGTCGAGAAAATTTTCGTGATCTGTTACCTGCCAAAAAATAATGAAGGACCTGTGGAGATTTTTGAATACTCCGACGGTCAAGTCAGTAATTGACGAATAATGAATGAAAATTCAAAGAGAATTCGAGGGTCCAGAATACCTGATTTTTCGCCTATTTATAGAGTTGTGTAGTAGCGTTTGAATAGGAGTTTATGTTCCTATTTAGGTAGTACCCCAAATTAAGTAATATTCCTTTTTAGAATTATTTAGTTATCATAAGTCCCCCCTCCAGTATATGACATTTATGTCAGTACTCGGGTAGGAAAAGAAAAAACACCAGGCCGCTGAGACCGAACTAGGTAAAGAAAAAACTGAGCTTGGAATGTGGTGTTCCGAGCTAGAAGAGAGCAACATGTTTAGCTGCTGAGAAGTGCCTTGCTTTTAGTCAGAAGCTGTCTGATACTGTTAAACAGCGATGTCCGGATATGGACTGGTCTTGGATGGACGATGTGTATCCAGATGAATAAGCCAACTTGTATTTTGCTTGATGTCATTATAGCCGAATAAGTGTTAAAAATGTGCTCAATGCTGAGTATGAGGATGTACGCCCTGTCGGCGGTAGTATTGAATGTACGCCCTGTCGGCGGTAGTATTGGATGTGCGCCCTGTCGGCGGTAGTATTGAATGTACGCCCTGTCGGCGGTAGTATTGAATCGGTTGCTCAATGGCGAAAATGCCGAAACTTCATGCTCGAATGGCGAACTTGCCTAATTAAGCGAGCTAACAATGAGATAGATGCTCTTAAGGCGTAACTGCCTGAGTGAGCTAATAATGAAACCAAGTGGTCGTGGCGAACCTGCTGGGTTTGCAATAGGATACTGGTAATGTAGTTTCAAATTCAAAATAAACTGCACTGTAGGTAGAATGCGAGAATAAATCTGCATAACCCGATTAGCGTATATCTAGAATGAGCAAATAAATCCACATCATGTTATAGAGTTTACATTACCTACTGGTTGCATGAGCTGTAAAAGAAGTAGAGCTTAAATAGAATGTCTTGTATCTTTGGCATTTTTTGAAGCTTAAAATTGCCTGCTTTGTTCTTCCCCCTTTAAACCAAGCTGAGTGAAAACTCATTTTATTTTATGTGATGACAGCTAATTTTCAAATCTGCAAAAAGATTCAATTTGACTTCTGCCTCACGGGCGAACAAGTTAGCATATGTGTATCATAAAAATGCGAATTTAGTAAGAATACTTGCGCGAGGCAATTGATTAGCTGCATAAGTTTGTGCTCTCTAGTTTGAGAATAGATTTGTATTGTATGTGCCAAAATTTAGCTAACAGAATTATATTGAATTTCACAAAATAAATAATAAAATCACATGTATTTCCGTTGATAGATACGTATGAAAGTGCAATTAAAAATGTACTTGAGTGATGTACTTGCAAAAAGGCATGTAAGTATATGCTTGTCCCTTCGAGTCTAGACTGAGAGCTACCTTAGTTTATTGGAAGTATATGCTTGTCTCTTGTTTGTATTGTTTCAAGCTTTTATTGGAAAATAATTGCTAGAAACTCAAAACTCTTATCTTGCTGGATAGATTGTCAATTAAACAAGAACAAATCGAAAAATAATCAACAAAAATTAAGATTTTAAAAATAATACAAATGTTGTGAATATTTAAAAAGTACAACCAATTTGTATTTAAATATGCTTGTGCAAGTGAGTCCAAGATTTTGGCTCAAATAATACATTGTGACAGAGTATTGCAAGTTGATAATCTTCAAATTATCAACTATCAAGAAATATTAAAATCATATGGGAACAAAAATGCCAATTAGAGCTATTGATGCAGGATGCAATTGATAAAATGCTGCAAATGTCAAAAAGGCATTACCAGACACAGCCAAATAGAACAAAAATGCCAGGCAATATCTGACTATCCATGGAGGGTTTACGAGCAGTATCTGTGATGCTTTTCTGTTTTAATAGATTCTATAGAGTCTGCATTTATGCGGCTGCAGCTCAGAAAATGGAAGCTTTACACTGGCGATAGGGTATCTATTCACATCCCTGTACAATGAGTTCAAAACATTTGATAGCAATCAGAGGGGCCGGTAAAAAATTTGCCCACCTATAATGGAAAACATGATATTTAAGGGCTAAAAGAAAAATCAAGGGCACCAAGTTTGAATATTTTAAAGCATTAAAAAGAGCAGTTTTCTCGCTGGTATCCTTGTATTTGTCGAAGACATTGGAACAACTGGAAAATGTAAAGTGAAACAAGAATAATAGGAATTGCAATGGAATGATTGCCGCAGACAAAATCAGCTTCAAACCAGGCAATGGTGGCGACTTGTCAGACAAACCCTTGACATACTGAATGCTCCAAATCTGTAAATTCCTTTGACATGAAAGTTAAAATATCATACACTGGATTCTTCAAGGTGATGAATCCTGAGAATTCACACAAGTGCTTAAAATCCACCATTTTTCATTCGATGAAAAATAACAAGTGAAAAGATAAGGTCCAAGAAAACCCCTTCGATCAAATAACTGAAGGACAATAAGGGCCAGCCATCATTCGGAACTATTAATCCAATTCTCCTGCTCTAGACTATATATATATATGTGTATATAAAAAGAGGACGAGGGAATAATACTGGGCGTTAGATATTAATTTGAGAAAGAAAATAGACCGGAAATATATATTACTTGATGGCATTACTTGTTCATAAACAGGCCTCTTGAAATCCACAGCCTGCTCCAGAGCACCGAACAAGAATAGAAATTTAAACCAACAATTTTATTTTATTTAAATGTAGTATGACTTACTCACAAGCTCAATGACTCGTTCCGGTAACATCCACGACCAGTCTTTGAATTCTGGCTTCTCAGATCCATCTCCTAAAAGATTGATTTTTTCCTCCTCCCCAGTAAATTTAAAAAGAAACCATTATTTTTCACAAAATTTTGATATGATAAGCACGAGTAGAATTTTGAAACATAACAACAAAAATGGCCACAAAAGAAACTCCTGAGAATGCATTTATTGACAAAATAAGAATCTGGCAGATTGGAAAAACCCAACTCAACTTCTGCTACTTCATGTTAAAATAAACTACAAAAAGTCATGAACTGAATCAAGCAACAAGATAAGTAACCTTTATCTCAGATGAAAATTTCCCAGGATTACATGATAACACAAGCAGTGAAGGAACAGTAATGAAAGAGCAATAGCAGCGCGTTAAAATATAAATTAAAAGTGCGAGAGATTTCAGGATTGGTTCCTCATACATTTATAGTTGTAATTAATTGGTAAAAATATCATGTAAATAACACTATTACCAGTAGCTTCAAAGCATTTGAATAGGTGTTGTTGCTAGGGAAAAGTATTGTTACCATTTTTGGGCTTTGACCTTTATAATTGGTACCCCACCGACGATTAAGTCTCTCTCGGACTTGAAGTGGAAAGTCATATGTCAACCAGTATGGAAACTCTTCACCAGATCATCGTGGACTCACAAATATTAATCTGTATAGAAGAATGCAGTTTGGTCTTGTTAAAGAGAAAACCCAGTGGCTTCCCTCTTAGCTGAACTATTAACTCCCATTATGAGCCACAAGGCGCCCATTGTGTCACATTTTGCATCCTTTGCAAGCCTATACTGATGCCCTGCACTGCTTGTAACCATTTCACTTTTAGGAACTTCAACAGCAGCTCTCCCAATTCTTCAGGATGAGTCGTTGGAAGGGGGGAACCTTCCTAAACCAGATTCCATTAGCTCGAGTGGAGAAATAATAGCATCAACAGAGACAATCCTTGTATTCAGATAAATGGGGCTCTTAAGAAATTCTTGTAGTAATTAAAGTAAGCTTGTAAAGAAAGCTGAAATCCTTACAGTAAATTCATATATAAATATTATAACTAAATAGCAAATCACAGAGATAATCGTAGAAGGTTAGGTACTCAGCTAGAGTTCCACGAATTGAGAGCTTTGGGCACATTGGCCATTGTCACCGGAGTATAGATCGAGGCACCGGGAGTTCACCGCCAACGATCAAGCACTGGGAGGAGCGGCGGTCTGGCCGAAAATTGCATTAGAGGCACGAAAGACCCACCCCCGATCTGCTCGCTGTCGGCGATTGAGGAGGTCCGGTAGGCAGCGGCTGAAGCGTTTGGGCTGAAGGCTTTCGCTGGCACCGCGCATGACGCTGCTCGCTGTCGGGATTAGCCGCCGGAGTACCCTTCTTCCTCGGTTCCTCCCTTTCTCGGTTTTTTACGTTTTGCTTTTTCTTTGTTTTTTTTTTTGTTTTTTGCTGGCCTCCTCCTTGTTCTCTTTTTCTTTTATTTTTTTTTTTAATCCTTTGTTTGCGTTCCCATCTTAATTTAAGAATCTCCGTCTCCATTCTTCTATGAAAATTCCGTCAAATTGACCGTTGATTGGGGCTTTGTTCGATCCACGCTCACCGCACCAATGATAACATTGTCGAGAAAATTTCCGTGATCTGTTACCTGCCAAAAAATAATGAAGGACCTGTGGAGATTTTTGAATACTCCGACGGTCAAGTCAGTAATTGACGAATAATGAATGAAAATTCAAAGAGAATTCGAGGGTCCAGAATACCTGATTTTTCGCCTATTTATAGAGTTGTGTAGTAGCGTTTGAATAGGAGTTTATGTTCCTATTTAGGTAGTACCCCAAATTAAGTAATATTCCTTTTTAGAATTATTTAGTTATCAATAATAAAAGGGCAATCTCGTACAGATTAATCGGACTTTATTTAGGATCTGTGTTTGCCAATCTGATACTCAAATTGAACAATAAAACATTGAATCGTTAGCTAATTGCCAAAAAGAAAATAGTTCGTTGCGTTTTATATCCACTGTGCAAAGTAAAATATCTTCCTAAATGCAGAAAGAATGAAAAATCTATATACCATTCATATTTAGGTTGATTAGCTTTGGCGATAGTTTTGTTTCAGTGAAGAATTTCGATGCAAAAAGTAGCAAGATTCGGGTTACCGAAATGTGGCGTTTTTTCCTTGAAACTGGCTGCTGTCCTCTGCTTCTCTTTTTAGTTCCTTCTTGCATTTGATGATGAAGACGGTCATTAGCCAGTGGATTTTACCTTAGAAAGCAAATTTGATAAGCTGTTGGAGTAAACTAGATTTTATAATTTTTAATTCAAAAAATTTTGGATCAAATTTGATATAAAATTCGAAAAATCAATCTGAAAGTACATGAATTCAATCCGTATCCGTAATTTAATTTTATTTTACTTAGTATATATTTACAAATTATAATTTAATATTATATATATCAATATATATGAAAACTAAACAAAATCAACCGAATTTTAATACGTTGTCATATATATACATAACGTTAAATATATAAATTAATAAAATACATTTTGCTAATCTCAAACATTTTCATTATTTCTTCTTTTCCTTCTTGCTCATCTGTTTCATCTTCCGCCCTTTCTATCTCACTTAGCCCCGATGTCATTCTCATCGGTCATCCTCTCACTCAAAAGTTGCCTTCTAACTCCAATTTAAGGTATGTGATGATAAAAATATCTCTTGTTGTTAAGTGAATTTTTTTGACATATTTAAATTCCGATCAGATTTATCCGTGATGCTAATTTGAGACTTGATCTATCAAACAAATAGAAACAAAAAGAAAAAAATATGGTTAAAGATTTTTGTATAAATGAATGTATAAAAAGTTACAAAATAACCGAATTTTTCAAATAGTCTTTCCAATTCGATTTTAGTAATTTTTAGATATTAAAAATTGAATCAATATAATTAAATTTTTATTTTAAAATCGAATCGATTTAACATAACCAAATAAATCGAATTATTTTCGATCTAATCAGGTTCGGTTTAACCCAAATTGCGATTTGAAATCCGATTTATTTGACCCGATCTGATTGCTATGTCTAAATAAAACTACATTTTATTCTAAAATTTCCTCTTACTTTAATTTTTTAATACAAATAAGACACATTTGAGTCGTTATATTGTATTAGTTTGTGCAATGTTAGCCTATATAGTATTAACATGCATATTATTAGCCTATACTGTTTAGCCTGTATCATTATATAAAGTATTTGGTGAAAAACTGTATTAGTTAATAATATTTTATATTATGCTTCGTGTACGATATTTTACTATATTAATTTTAAAACAAAATAAAAATAAATAACATTAAGTTATTTATTTGTTATTAATTTAGTCAAAAAAAATATGATTATAAAATACAATTTTTGATACATACATTAATTTTTTATTAAAAAAATAAAATTTAAATAAGCTTTACTTTCAAAACAAGAAATAGAAAAAAAAAACTACAAATATGGCGCCACAATGAAAAAATATATATAAATTAATGATTTTAAAACTTGATGGATTGAAATAACAATTATAGAATCAAATATAATATAGTTTTCTAGTAATGATACCCATTTGCTCACATATTTTTTAATTTTTATTTTTGTTTAAAATAATATTTTGTTATTGTTTTAATTTATGAATATTAAATTTATTCGTGAACCATCTAAGCCAATATTTTTCATATAATGTATCGCATTATTTTTCTCAATTTTTTTTATAAAAGTTGAGTAAATTTTTTAATATAATTATTAATATTATTCAATTCGAATTAAGTCGGTCTTAAAGAAATAAAAGTCTCTCCGTGTTAATTTTATTTGCTCACAATATTTGAATTTTAGACATAGTTTATTTTGAATACAACATGTATAATTATAATTTTTTTTGATAGATAAATATTAAACATTCCCTATAAAAAGTAATGGTAAATGTAACGTTCCAAATAGATATCGGACAGAAAAGGAATATTGTCCTCACAGTCCATTGTAGAGCGTGGATTTCACGCTCATTTCATGCAGGATAAGCTGAACATAACAGTAAAACCAGGAGGTTGCAGCTTTGGTATTACGTAGAAAATGCATGCAGATTAGACGAGAAAGAACAGTGTATTGCACGTCCTACCGAACTGCGTGTGAATTTGGTAAGGAAATAATATTCTGTGCATTTCCTGCTTTTTTACAAGAAGATGAAAATTGGGTTAGAAAATGAAAAAAATCTGACAAGGAGAGCCTCTATCTTTTCTATGTTGGCATTAAAAGTATTTTGGATGGATTATAATAAATTTTAAATTTAATTTATATAATATATTTTTATAAATTAGAACAAAGTATAATTGAACATCTCTACAGTGCTCTCCTATTAATTGGATTTTATTTTGTTATAATTAAATTTTTCAATTTTTATTTTTGTTTTTCATTTATTCTAATTTAAACTGAGAATAAACTTGGATAAAATAGATATTACAAACTTAATTAGCAGATTTGGGGACTAAAATACACATATTTTCTTCTTCTCATTGTTATTAATTGCTAAATTAATTAATTAATTAATTAATTATTATTAGTCTTTTCATCCAGGTCAATTTGTTTTTTTATTTCATTTATATTAAGGTAACCATTAATTTTTTATTATAATAAAAAATATTTTGAAAAAATTATAATATTTTCTTTTCTATTTAATAAAATCTGCAGAAAAAATTAATAAAAGAATAAAATTAAAATATACATAATATATACTGTTTTAATTTTATAAAATGGCATATTAAGTGCCATAAATTTTTTTCTTAAAAATGGCAGCTGATTTGGGGTGGAAAAAGTATTATATAGTCGTTCGCAGCTAGCCAGTCAGTGAAGGACGACAGGATTCCTCTTAGTCAACATCACTTCAATCCATCTGGATAGTCCTACTTCAAATCTTCCCACGTGCTGACGCACATCTTCACACGTGCCAATTTTCCCTCAATCTCTTCTTAACTCTTCATCCGACCCGTCTTGGTCTTCTCAATCTCTCTCTCCAAAAAATTTGCAGCCTTTAACATGAACTCGCAGCCCCATTGGGGTGCAACAAATAAGGAGCTCTCTATCAAAACTTTCCTCTTTACAACAAGCAACCAGTAAAATATATACTGATTCTCTCATTTGTTGCAGTCATTTCTTATGCACTAAAAAAAGCAAATAATCAGCTTCCTAACTGTAAATACGGAGACACAGTGAAGGAAGAGTAGCGGTACAGAAACAGAAGAATCGTTTTTATACATATATAAGAGATGGAAAATGGAGGTAACTTTTACACTGATCACACCAACCGTAGCAGACCCCAACATTTGTGGTCTTCTAATTCTTCAAGATTCGACTGCACCAATACCAATGACGCCACGCTATTCGCCGCCGGCGGAGAGACCAATCGAGAACCCACTTCTTCGAATTCCCACGCCTTTATGTTTACTCATCAGAATATTCACGGCCACCACTACCAGCACCTCACTCTTTACGGAGGCGAAGGGTCCCACTTGCACCCGGACCCACATCTAACGTGCTTAAAGCTAGGTAAGCGTCAATATTTCGAGGATAATAGTATTAATTTCCAGGTAGCTGAAAGATCAGAGATCGCCGGTCTCTCCTTTGGCAAAAGAGGCAAACCCTACTACATTGGTCAGGTGGGGCCATCCTCGTCGGCCACCGTCCCACGGTGTCAAGTTGAGGGTTGCCACGTGGCTTTGGTCAACGCTAAAGATTATCACAGGAGACATAAAGTTTGTGAGATGCACTCGAAGGCACCCAAGGTAATGGTTTTAGGTGTGGAGCAGCGATTTTGCCAGCAGTGTAGCAGGTAAATGATAAACTTAAATACATAACTAGTGTTAATTAGATTGGTTGATTGATTGTAATATTCTTTCTTCTGTTTATCGGGTTCAGGTTTCATTTGGTGTCAGAATTTGACGAGTCGAAGAGAAGCTGTAGGAGGAGATTGGCAGGTCACAACGAGCGAAGAAGAAAGAGCTCTCAGGATTCTGTTCCCAGAAATTCTTGTCATGGTACGTATATTTAAGCTTACTCTTTATTTCAATAAACATATTCTTTTGAATAATTAAGCTTGTCCTGTAGGTTTTATTTTATTTTGGTAGTTGATACTTGAAGAAGACTGTGTAACATTTGTTTCTAACTATGCATCAACAGCCTTTTTGTTCTTTACTACATATTTCTATCTTTTAACAATCCTTCGTGGATGTGAAACCCAAGACAGATGAATACTTTTCTTTTTTATTCTTTATTTGGTACTTGTTGAATATATAGAAGTTTTATTTTGGTTCAACTCTTATTCCCCCAAAATATAATTGAATTTTCTTCCTTACACCTGATTTATAACATTGTTCATTGGCCATTGAATTTTTGCATTTGCACATAATAATGGTGATACTTGCGATTGGATGGTGAGCACTAGCATTGCAACCATTGGAGTACAAGAATATATATATGCTTATTGAATGGTTTTGAGTTTATGTGCAAGTGATTGATAAATCAAACCTTTTTGAGAAAATAATATATGTTTCAGCTGCTAAAAATGAGTTTTGTGAAGTGATATTGGCAATCATTAAAGTAAAGCTAAAGTCAATGTCAAAATTATGTTACCCCAATTTGATAAAATTCGTTTATGTTACAGGAACTAGAGTACAATGAAATACTTGGATTAATTTTACCTATTGGACTATTTTACTTTTAATAAAAAAGTTACGAAATAAAAAATTTTAATGAAAAAAATATCTAACTTTAGAAAAATATTTTAAAAAATACACTTTTATCAAATTTTCAATAGGTTAAATTATTTCTAGATGAACCTATCCAAAATTCTCATTGGATGCTTCATTAGCCTGTTATATGAAATGGGTGTCATACGAGATGTCACATCTCAACTAATACGCTTGGCATTTTCTCATTAGTCGTGATGTGATAACTGACATGACACTCGTACTGGGTGTCGGATTGACTCGTATTGGATGGCAGACTGATGTAGTAGCCTATGTGTCATGCATTTGGGTGGAATGAGTGTTGTGCCATGCTAATAAAATAATTTTTTAAAAATATTTTCTTAAATTTAGATGAATAGTCGAATGAGTGGAATTAATCCTAAAATATTTATTCTTATAATTATCACCCTTTCTTCAAATTTCATCCATGCACATGCGTCATTGCTGAGATGACTGCTAATTTTCCACTAAATTATGTTAATATTTTAAGACGAGCTAGGATGTTCATAAACTTAAATTTTTGGATGAAGTAGATCTCGAGTTCAGTTATTTCTTAAACTTGAATTTAGAGTAGTGGTTGGTTGTGAATATAATTTAGTATTATTTATTTTTTGGTATTTGTATGTTTTTGTAATTGGATATTTGATTATTAAGGAGTGATACATATAGAAGTTTAAATTGGATATATTATTTATTAATTTTTTTGGTGGTGAACAGAGAAATCAATGGGTGGGAAATTAGAATCACCAACAGGCTGTGCTCTCTCTCTTCTGTCATCGAAGGCCGATTCATGGATTTCATCCTCTGATCTTTCCATAAGATCAAGCGCTGCGCTACGTGAATTAATCGCAGAGCATCGAGCTGCCATCTTGAGTAAACACTTGCACCATAGTTCAATTGAAGAATTAGGTCATCAATCCCAACTTAACTCCAATAACACTTCTAATTTTATTCCCCACCAACATCAAATTTTAGCAGATACCCAAAATCATTGGGACCGGTTCCAAGATAGTGGATCGCATGCTGTTACCTTGGACCTAATGCAAGCTCCAAATTCAGCTTTCGGGCTATTGTCTGCTAGATCTAAACATAATAAGGAGGTGGAAGAAGAATGTTGTGAATTGTGGAGCACCTGGGCAGGAGCCCATCAAGTTTAAGTTTTTTGTTTTTTTGTTTTTATTTTTTTACTTGTGTATGGGCTTAGCCTTTGTAGTCACATACTTTTCCATTATTTAACTGCTTTGTTCTATGAATATGAATTGTGATTGATTCTGCCTTTAGTGTATCATTCTTTTATCTATTAATTTGAGCAACAACTAGTCGGAAAAGTAGATTTGGAATGCCAGATTAATCACAACAGTAAAAGTATTTAGATATATATATATATATTAAAAATTGAAACAAGCCTTTGCAGACACTTCAACCCCACCAACAATCATGCAAATATGAGATTTAATTAAAAAAAAAAAAAAGCTCAGAAAGAAAACTGGAAAAAGCTGATGCATCTAAATCAAGTTTGTTTCTCTTAAGTGCATGCTTTCCAAGAATTCTCCACTCTCCTTTTACCCGGAATTAGTATTTCATTCCAATACACCATAAGATAGTCAAACCCGATTAGTTGCTTTCAAGTTTCTAATTATTGCCTATGATATACCACACTTGTCAATAAGGGCAGCCCTCCTTTTCGTTTTTGTTTTTTCTTTTTAATCATTAATATCCATGATAGATTATTATTATTATTATTGTTATCAAATGTTAATTATAGTAAAATGGCGATGAGAAATCTAAGAACATTATGCTACCACTTGTGTCCCAGCTGTATAGCAACTGAGCCATAGTTATACCAAAACCAAACGGGGCCAAGCAAAAGAAGAAAGGACAATGGGTGACGAAAAGAGGGATCACGTGCAGTGCACGTGAATATCTGCAGAACCCACGTCTCCATAAATCAGTGGGCAGCCCCACAATATCAGGCTAGGGACCTAAATAGAGTCTCCACGTGCACGATTTTGAAAAGTATTTCTCCATAAACAGTAGCAATGGAGTTAGTAGTTGCATTTATTTAAACACTAATCGGGCTCCACATTCCTCCATCCCAGAGTTTATGACGAATAATGTAGGACCCCTCATTAATGAATATATTAATTTCTTGCAGGGACTCAATTGGTGAATAGGGAACCAAGCCTAACGCAGCACTTGTTCTTCCACCACCCAAATCTAACTTCCGTTTCATACATCTTTAAGTTCTTTCCGAATCCAAAAGGATTGACTTATAAAGAAAAGGATTCCACCCATGACACTAGAAGGACCACTTTGCCCACATATACAGATAATCACTCTGCTTATTAATTAAACCGAAAGTCGGAATTTTTGAACCGCAGAAGAATGTAGCTTTGTCACTAACACAAGTTGTTATAATTTGTTGATGAAATGTATGATAAAGAACTGACGCATAAAAGAAAAAAAAATGAGGACCAATTTCAGGCGAAAGTACGAGAGAGAGAGATACAACTTTTTGATCCGAGCGACTAAATTTTGTTGGATAAAGTACGTTAAGGAAATGTCACATTTATTTGAAGGTATTAACATTCAATAAATTTTGAATTCTTCTCTGTGTAGCAAAGGTTCTTGAAGCTCAAAAGCTACATTTTTTTAATAAATTATTGACTCTTATTAAGAAAGTCAAATATAGATATATGTTCTTGGTACTTGCTCCGATTATAAATAAAAGTATGAGTTCGGACAAGTATTATCCATATAATAAATAGAACAATAAATTGGAATTTTTTTTTTTTTTCGCATAAAATCAAGGTATTCTTAACGAAGTTAGTTGACCATACAGTAGAAACGTTAAAAAGAAAACACATGCATTTTATACATTATTCTTTATTATTATTATTATTAATCCACCCGACCAAAAGTTTAATTAATAATGACCATTTTTAGGATTCTCGTAATGGGTGGCCCATATTTCTCCACCTTAGTAAATAGACATGAATGTATATGTTTGCGGAAAAGCTTATTTTATAGAATAATAAGAGTTTTTGGCAACTCTATGTTTGACAACATAATTAAGAACTCAGCTAGGTTGCCATTACAACATCGTGCCAAATTGGGAAAAGAGGAAAAAAATTAATTTTGATAGTCTGTGGTTGCACTAGTGATCAGGATATGAAACTTCCTTCTCCTGAATCCATATGTAGAGGAAACTGCACTTTTTTTATGGGGAAAAAAAAAGAATGAAGTTTCGTGGAACATTCCTCGAGCTTTCCAAAAGGATGCTCACCACAAAATATTTAGCATGAGGAGAGTTATATATACAGTATCTTTCTAAACGTAGGTATAAAAGGCCCACTCAATAAATGTCATATATAATCTAAAATCTTTATATTATATTTATGTTTTTTTTTTTTGAAATATATATTATATTTATGTTAAGTACATTCAAATTTTGATTTTAAACATGTCAGAATTAATGTCTAAAATTTATCAGTATCACTCTGGTCGGGAAAAAAAGAAAGAAATTAATTCGGCCTCTACAGTTCGTTTTAGTCCAAGTCCATATTGGTCGGAAACAATAACTTTTAGACGGGTACAATTAATCAAGAATACTGCCTTACATAATACTACATGTGTTCTTTTCTATTCGATGATAAACAAAGAAACTTGCTAAAGCCTGGATTGCCTTTATCTTAAAAAAAGGGAGAGCCGATCGAATTAGCAAAGCCTATAAGAGAAAATGTCCGATCGGATCAAAAGTAAGCACTCCGAAACTTAAGTTAGTAATTTTCTAGAGAGAGAATGCTTAGATATAGAATTTCAGAGATTCAATACCCGGTGCCACTGTTTGTTGGGCTATTTATAAGAGACAGTTGAGTTGCAATTGAGTGCCTGTGACATGATAACTGGCAGTCAGAATAAGTGAGCGGCGAAATAATAAAGAGCAGGTGAGGGACATGGGTGTTGCCTTGTGTCAGAGGATTGACGGGACCTATGGTCACATCAGCCGACCGGGCATGTGCGCTGCTTTCAACCTCACACCTGCTGCTCTTTGCTACTAGGCCTTGGGCCTTGCCAGTGAATTGGGCCGACTAAATGGGCTTCTTTATAAATGACATTTACGTGGTTATCACTTGTCCTCCCTCAGCTGTTGGATGTTGGGAGGAATGACGGCTTCATGTGCTTCATCGGGATCAAACTCCTCATCTAAGAGCATTCGCCTGCATCGAGGCCGATCCTCAGCATCGGTTTGGGGGGCCGCAGGTCTAGAGATGACCAGGGCTGGACGAGCGGCGGGGATAGCAACAATTGGGACAGTAGGGTGAGGAGCATCCCCTGGAGCCGGCAAGGCGTGCACTTCCGAAGCGGGCAGAATTTTCCTTTTCTTCCTTTGCTCCTTCGCAGCCTGCTCGGCGTCTCTTTTGGCCTTAGCCTGAACGGCGAGCTTGGTAGTCATATCATCTCCTCCAGCCATTGCAACTGCATCACACAAGCAAACAAGATAAGTATTCTTTTTGAAAAGCTAATTAATGCATATGCAATGCGTGAATGTCAACTCATGCTGTTCTCTCTACTATAATCCTAATGCTCACGTTTTACATTTCGGCAGATTCGGAACTAGAAGATCCGAACAACGTCCCCAGAAGAAAGCTGGACTTGTAGGGTCCTTGTCTTGCCACGGCGTCCATCAATTTTTTGATGTCGGCCTCATACATGGGCTGACCAGCAGCTTGGTCCTTTAAGATCGTGGCTCCCTCCGATCGGGTAAGGCGCACCCCGAATCCACCAATCATCCCCACCAGGAAGTATCTCTCTTTGTACCCTTTCATCGAGGTGGGGATATGGACAAACTTTCTCTTCGGTCGGCTGGTGAATAAATACTTTGTCCCATCGCTTCGACCTGATATATAGAAGAAGTGGGTGAAGAGGTCTAGAGTCGCAGCCACTCCCTCTATTTTGCAGAGAATCTTGAAGCAGGCCACCGATCTCTACCCGTTCGGGTGCAATTGATTTGGAGCAATACCGTAACCTTCCAATATCGTCATCTCAAAGGCGCCAAATGGGAGCCTTAGCCCTACATCCAAGCTCCAAAGTTGGCAAATAAACCACTCGTTCTGCTGGTGTCCAAAAGGCCCATCCGTCACCGCCATGGAATCAGGGTAGGGCATCACGAAGACGTCATCGGGAAGGCCATATTTAGAGGGGATTTCATCCACCTCGCTAGGGCCCAGTCTGGAGCAACGCTCAACTGTCGGTTTATCCTTATAATCCTCCATGTAACTCTTATCTATTGATCGACCGCTACTAGAAGCCATTTTCAACACATTAACCCTAATTTCTTATGGGGTGAAGTGAGTTGAATGCAATGGTGCAATAGAAAGAATGAAAGAAAAAAATTAAAAGCAGACAAGAAAGGAGTACTTACTTAATTGAAAGTTGTAGGTACTTTGAAAAATTTCGAGGAATGGAAAGTAAGAATCGTCGAAGTATGAGAGAAGCGAGAAGAAATTTTGACAGAGTTTCTTTAAGGATTGCAGAAAAGTGAGGAAAAATGTGAAGAAGCCACCTATTTATAGGCAAAACTTCTGGGGCATGCCAACCGTTTCACCACAGAAAGCATGTCACGTGTCCTGAATACATTATTGTTGTACGAAGAATGAAACGCCACCCTCAGAGCATGTGCAGCATTAAATGAAGACAGCTGTATGAACAAACGCGCCTCTTCAGAAAAGCACAATGTAAAATTCAAAAATCCCGCCAATGGATGTCTTCCGAGCGGAACAACTCAGAGCGAGCACTCCTCGAACGGAGCAACTCAAGGCAAATCCATGCCCAATCGGACCAGTTTGAGGGGGGACAAGTGATAACCACGTAAATGTCATTTACAAAGAGACCCGTTCAGTCGGCCCAATTCACTTGCAAGGCCCAAGGCCCAGTAGCAAAGAGCAGCAGGTCTGAGCTTGAAAGCAGCGCACACGCCCGGTCGGCTAATGTGACCATAGGTCCTGTCAGTTATCTGACACAAGGCAGCGCCCATGCCCCTCGCCTGCTCCTTGTCACTTTTACAAAGAGGCCAATTCAGTCGGCCCAATTCACTGGCAAGGCCCAAAGCCCAGTAGCAAAGAGCAGCAGGTGTGAGCTTGAAAGCAGTGCACACGCCCGGTCGGCTGATGTGACCACAGGTCCCGTCAGTCCTCTGACACAAGGCAGCGCCCATGCCCCTCACCTGCTCATTGTCACTTCGCTGCTCACTTACTCTGGTTGCCAGTTATCATGTCCCAGGCACTCAAGTGCACTTCAACTGTGTTTTATAAATAGCCCAACAAATAATGGTACTAGGTATTGAATCTCTGAAATTCTATGTCTAAGCATTCTATTTCTAGAAACCTACTAATTTAAGTTTCAGAATGCTTACGCCTGATCCGACCAGACATTTTCTCTTACAGGGTTCGCTCATCCGATCGGCTCTCTCTCTTTTCAAGATAAAGACAATTCAAGCTTTATTATTTGGTGTTTTCGTTAAGAGACGAGGGCAGCACCCTAAGCAGTTAGTTTCGAGCGGCCAGTCCCGAAGACCTCTACTCGGGAGGGGGAATAGTGATAGCATGCTATCATCCTATCCCACATTGGCTGGCGAAGAGCTGAAAATGGATCTTATAAATGCCATGGATACCTTCCCCTGTAGACGCATTTTAAAAACCATGAGAATTCAGTCCCAAAACGGATAATATATACAGTGACCGGTGTATCAAAACTTATATTATATTATACTATTATTTAATACTACATTAAATAAACAATAGTGCTTCGATATATTAGATAATATTTCTTAGAAGCTTTATTAAATTAGTCCTTGGGATCTCTAATCGGTTCACAAAATAGGCGCCATTTGTATAATTAGATAAGTTATTGAGATATGACGACAAAGGAGAGAATTGAACTTTTAACTTAAAAAAAAAAAAACCAAAACTATTACTGTTACTATAAAAACATGATTTTATGACCAATACTTAATTAAAAGTGAAAAAAATATCGAATTCAATTGCTCCGCAAATAATTGTTTATATACATTTATATTATTCCACGATAAATTCGATTTTAAATAAAATACTCTTAATTTGGTAACATCAAGATGCTAAAAAGTGATTCGTAAATGATTTGCAGGCTTGTTTGTTCGTCTTCTCCCTCGATAATAATGATAAATAAAGAAACGTTGATTCTAAAAGAAGTCTTTTAAATTGCTTGGAAGTTGCATGGAAGCTGAACTATTATGACTACTTATTAAGTTATTATCGTATTCCATAGCCTACAAGTATTTTATAATGTTTTTGCATTTTATTTGAAATATTTAAAATAAAAATTTATCTATTATTATGTCTTCATTGTCCATAGTCAAGTGGACAGCCACTTTCTTCCAATAATACACCACACTAAAGATATATTGACATATGAAAAAGGTTATTTTTATAACTTATTTTTCTTATATATGTGTCAACACATTATTAGTTTAACATGTATCATACATGCTGCACCGGATGCAATATTTTTCCTACCAATTATAATTTTTAAGTAATGTATGCACACTAACACATAATATATCTTTTGCAATATATTTTTAAAAGCATATTGCTTTTTATCAATAAAACAGTATATTTATAATATTTTTAAACTGTAACATGAAAAATATATTGCAATAATTTTAAGGCAGTTAAAGTTGATATAATGCCTATGTAACTATTATTATAGAACAATTGCAACATTTTTGCAATAGGTTTCCATCATTACTATTGGTCACTTTTGTGATATAGTGGTGTAATACCAATTATAGTCTCAATTGAAAATATGTTTCTATTGTTCTTTCCATTTTAATTACTTGAAGAGCAATTCAATTTTTGTGGCTTATAAAAAATTTATTAATCAATCAAACTAATTCTATACAAGATTATGAAATCAGACCTAGAAAAGAAACCAAGAAATAATTGTTTCATGCAGCTGGTGATAAAATCAAGCTTGTGATATGATGAACTTGCAGTATTGATCTAGACAAGACCACCCAGCTTCACTTTTTTCTTTATCAAGACTTCTAATTTGGCGAGCTATTCGGCTGAGTGATGATAATCACTTTCAAATATATAGAAAGAATCAAAGCAATGGCAACAGATTTGGTTTTAGAAGTTGGTATTATCTTATACAATCAATTATTCTTGATTAATTTCGGTTCATAATTTTATTAGTAGAATGATTTTTATACATTTATGAGATGTTATATAACCAATTAACTTGAAATATTAAAAAATAATGAAAAAGAAGGAGAAGTGAATTAGAGGCAGGTTAGTTTGTTGTAGGTATAAGAAAACCAAAAATAACGAAATTTGTGAAACATTTTAGTGAACTTGAAACTGAGGCTTCTTAAAAAAGAAAAAGGCCAAAGAAAATGACGTCGAGAGAGAGATAGAGATAACCCTGTTGATTGATTTTGTCCACATAATGACTATGCCTAGTACAGCTTCCATGGAGGGGACAGCTAGATCGTTTTCATGTCCTTTGTAAATTTCCAAGAAAATTCGTATTACGTTTTCATTATTAAGTTTTTAATGCGATTAAACTCTTTCCTCCAATTGTTGGACCAGACAAAATTGTAATAATGCTTTTCCCTAATTGTTAATAATCTTCCACTCCCCTGCCTACCATACCCACCCTCCACTGCAAAATTCCTTTTCTTATTCCCACAATTCAAATCCTTATTAAATGGATTTTTAAGAGAGTTAACGACCAATTTCATGTCCATCAACTCACCCTTTAGTGTTTTACTAAAATTATTACTTTCTTTTTTTTTCCGTGTTGAACGTGACTATTTTAAATAAAATTTAAATTTTATTTATTTTACGTTTTTAAATTTTTAATATAATTATTTTTAATATAATTTTTTTAGTAGAAGTTGATTTGTTTAAAATTAATTACATTTTTGTTTATACATTAAATCATTTAATTTTATTATAAATTTAAGTATAATTAATAATTTTTTAATCTTAATAAAAATAATAAAAACGATAAATAAAATAAAATAAATGGAATAAATTGTAACCTATAACTGTCCATAGTACAAATATGTGTTTTTCTAAAAGATAGGATTTTAGAGTTTTTTTTTTTTTAAATAATGATTGCTGATTTATTGAATATAAAAACAAATTTATCCATTATTGTTTAACTTTTATTTTTCTTCTTCTATATACCCAAACACCTCTGTTTTTCAACAACCTAATTTCTACGCTGTACCCAAATACCTTGGTTCTTCAACCTGCTGCTAAAAGCGTTTCTTTAACCTAGTTTCTTGGCTATACCCAAATTAAATACATCCGTTTTTCAACCTATAGTTTGTAGGCTTTTCCAATTGCAAGCAATAATTGGTATTTATGTTTAAAGAATCTTTGGTTTTTAATTTTAATCGAATAGATACATTGATTTTTTTTAAAAAAAAAAAAACTTGCCATGTTTTTTTAGTTTGTGTACTAAATTGTTTAACATATTTTTAATTATCAATATTTTTACCATATTGATTAACATATATATATATATTTTTACGAATTTATAAGTTTTTATATTATATTATTATTTATTTATTTTACTAACATAATAAAAATATACTTTTATATTAAAAAATATCAATTTTGATAATGATATAATCGATCATCAACAATTTTATATAATTTTACTAAATATTTAAATTTTAATTATCAATCAATATCAACTAAACGGTGCACTCGAATTAGTACAAACATATCCGATCATTATCTTTTAAATTCATGAAATATTTAAATAACATTTAAACATTATGTCTTTCTTGTGTTAAATACGGCAGTTTATTAGTGGATTGTCTATTTTTCTTTTAGAAAATAAGCAACTTCATTAAGAATAATTACAATTAGATGGGAGTAAATCCCAATAAACAAAACTTAACGTAGAATTAG
Source organism: Excoecaria cochinchinensis (assembly GCA_947683425.1). NCBI lineage: Eukaryota > Viridiplantae > Streptophyta > Magnoliopsida > Malpighiales > Euphorbiaceae > Excoecaria > Excoecaria cochinchinensis. The sequence goes on along the minus strand of CANTUQ010000193.1, from coordinate 576,821 downwards.
CTGTTTTAGCAAGTCAGTGAGCAGCGCAGATTTTTTAACTAATCCAAACCGGATATTAGTGGATTGTCTATTAATTTACTCACAAAATGCAATTTGCACAAAGAATTACTATAAACGGATTGAAAACTAAAAATATCAAAATTTAAAAGGATTATATATATATATTGATGATAATTGATTTGATGTTATAATAAGTAACACCAACTCCAGGGTGAACATTGAAATATAAAAGGAAAAAGAAAAAAAAAGAAAAATTACAAGTAATTAACACTATGTTGCTGCTAAAATAAAAATCATTAGCCCTCCGTTTTCATTCACATTACATTAGATTAACCACTTGGGAAAAAAAGTGAGTTTGTTGATGCAGAAGATGAAGATGCCGTTGCTTGGTATGGCCTTTGCTTCAAACAATCTAAAAACATTCGTGGCGGTGATACGGCAACTGTCACCGACGATGACGAATTATGAGCACCGGATTCCGGTGGAGACCCTAATTTATAAATATTCCAATTACAAAACAAAATCAAACTCCTGTTCCATTTTATGCAATGTATGGATAGGCTTAGGAGAATTAATTAAAGCAAGCTCACTTGTGATATTCTCCGACGAAGAATTCCGAGCAGAATCGTTCGGTTGCGACTTTTGAGTTTCTTGATTCATTTGGTGAGACTTTCTCCGGCGGCGATTGTGATCAGCTAGCCTCTTTCTGCAACTTCGCTTTCCGTTATCAAACTCTGAGAGAAGATGGAATCTAGGACACAATTTTACACTATATATTAATTAATCTCTTTTGAAATTCTTTAAAAATCATATAATTTTAAAAAATTAAAATAGAATCCATGTTTGTACAGTATACGGACACTTATACCCTCGGGATTTCCAATTGTACGGCAAACCCAATCATTGCAAAGGGAGAGAGAATGGAGAAGCACTTGTGGGCATTTTCGTAATCTTAACAAGAAAGAACTTATTAAGATGCATACAGAAAGAGATTAACGAACTAAACCCAGGTACGTAAACGGAAATTCGGAAACAAAGTTTACGGACGCAAATGCCCTCGGGATTACCCCATGTACGAGAAACCAATCATTGAAGGAACAGGGGCATTTACGCCATTATTCGGTTAATCCCTATCGTCTTCTCTATGAAATAGGAAGCTACTGGTTTCGAATGACAAAAACGTGAATATGGGAATTGCATGGGGAGGGTGTTATAGTAATTTCAACAAAAGAAAAAAAAAACCTGCTACACTGCTGGCAGAATCGCTGAGTCAACCCGGCGGCGATGACCGTAGACGCTTTCGAGTGAAACTCACAGACCTTATGTCGGCGATGATAGTGCTTGGCGTTGGTCAGATCAGCATTGCACCCCTCAGCCTGACACCTCGGCGCATTTGATGAACCGGGTTCAACTGGCCTGGACCGGCGGTAAAGGCGGTTCACGAAGTCATCCTCAGCGGAAGAAAAGTAGGTCCGACCACCCAAATTCAAACCAATCCTGGCCGTGTAATCCGCAGGTCGAGATACCTCCTCCGTTTTTGGAACAAGGAAGTAAGAAGTTCCGGCACCGGCGGGGTTGTGAAGTGGGTCCAGTGAAAGGAGGGAAGGGTGAGTAGATGTGGTGGAGTAAGCGCCGGCGCCAGAGTAGGCGCGTGGGTCATAAAAGGAGTTGGCTTGATGAGTTGGTGGGTGGTGAAACATGGGTTGAGGAAGGAGGTTGTCGCTGAAGGATTGAGAAGTGTAATGATCGAAAATCTGACGGGTTTGGTCCGGGTCTTGGTTTGGGTCATCTGCTGAGAGGATCATGGTTGATGGGTTCCCCCATTCGTATTCCAACATTTTTGCAGATAAAATTATGAAGCTTAAAGGAATTGAAGCTCTTAACCTCTGAACCAAAAATAGAAAAAGCAAAGGTAGAGTAAATTAAAAATGAGTAAGAGAATGGAAAGATGTCAGCTTTCAAGAAGGAGATAATTGAGGAAAGAAAAGCTTTGATTTTGATGAACTAAGGAGGTGCTTTATGAGTGGAATAGGAGTTGCTTTAGGAGACATGTCGGTGTTTATGGGTAGACAGTTAAATTGACCTATGCCAGTATCAAACTCAGTGAAACGAAGAAGAAGAAGAAGAAATTAAAAAATGCGAATTTCAAAAACCCCAATAACTTGGCAATTTGCAGCCTTTCACTGTAGTTTTTCTCTTCCGTATTGGCGTGCACATTTAAGTTCTTCTCTTTCTCTCTCTATATAATATAATCTACAAAGACTAAACCTTTTTTTCTTTATTTAGCTCACACAGACAGACACAGTCTTTCTTAAGAGCCTTGAGCTTGAGAGCTAGAGAGCTACCCTCTTATTTCTTTCTCTCTCTAAGAAAGGCCAAAGTCTTTTTCACACTCTCTCAACTTGTGTGTATTAGTGAGCCTGAGAAACTGAGAGCAACTGAGTTATGAGGCGGCTTGAGCAGAGGTGATTGCCTTATTGGTGCTGTATATGAAACTACCATTTTACCCATACGAAAGTTACATAATTATAGTGAGGCCACAAGAATGGATTTCTGTGTAAAAGTAGGTCGAGGAATTCCTTCATTTTTACTTTTAATTTTAACTTTTCCCAAGTTGTTAGGAGTAAGGAATGGGTATTTTGTCGCAGTAAAATGGGTAACCGTGTTGGAGCAGAAGGTGAAATTTGGAGACGCGGTGCCGATGATCAAGAGTTTGGGGCCCACATGCTGTTTTGCACTGTCTAATTTTGAACAATTTTACACACAAGGACATCCTCAACCATATCAGTTTCTGTTTCACTATTTCCTTTTCTCTTACTCTTCCATCTGTTTTGTTTTTAATGTATAAAACAAATCAAACTACAAATTTCTATTTAATTTTTTATTATTAAATTAAGATTTTGAGTAATTCAATTTGAGCAAAGTCGGAGTAAAGCTCGTTGGACATCCATTTGATTTAGTTGTACATTGCCAACTTCAATCTCATAATTACAGTCTTTTCATTAATAAAATATGAACTAAATCCAACTTTTCATGTAGAAAATGATTGATTTTATTTTAGGTTAATTAGTAAAAGAGTTTAGCCGATTGGGTGTGGGAAGCTTATAATAAGGTTAAATAGGAGGTGCTTTTGTCATAATCATCCAGCTATGGTTATATTATTATATCAGCAAACTATAAATTTTAAATTGGAGATTAATTAGAAATCAAATGCTAAGATGTGACGACGTAAATCAATACATAGCTTTTATAAGTTTAGTCGCCGACACATAGACATAGAATCACGTTGACCATATTCTCCTTGATTAGTAATAAGCCTGCTTGTTTGAAAACTCAAATTATTCTATTTGGCCAATCCACGAGGGCAAGTGAAAGCATGTTTCACGGCAATAATTTCTATATTTTATCTATATAAATATTTTAGAGAGGAGGTATTAATTAATTGACGCTTTTGTTCAGTTTAAAATTTCTTAATTATATTACTTTTTTGCGCGTTGAATATCTTAGTGGATCTATACATACCAATGGCAAGATCATGTATAAATATTTCGACATTCCACTTGGTAGAGCATAAGTAAATGAAAAACATTTATTTTATTACAAGAAATAAACATACAATCTAACTATAAATAATTGTCATGACTCAAAAGGAGCAATAAAACTCCAATTCTTTTTTCTTTTAGATATTAGAATGAATCAAAGTCTTTCTAGAATTTATCAAGTCAATCAATGAATCATTCAGTCTCTCCGTAGATTTTTTTTTTAATCCTAAAAAAATAGCGACTGCATTGATTTTAAAAGCCATTTACTGATAACCAAATGATTGTAAATTTTTATCTTTTTTCAATACATTTTACACCTCTTTATGCAAATTATAGTATATTATAATTAAAAAGCTTGAATTTCCATTTACTTTATTATTGCGTACAAATTACATCACCTGATAATTTAAGAGCTTCTTTTTATAAAGTAACGGAATTAAAGGGCACATTCCCTAAATTAAGGGAATTTATTTTTGGGCCTATCTCTTGTTTTATACTAAATACAGAAAATGTGCACATGATTTTGCAGTCCCTAACAAAATCTAAATATTCACTTATAGTTCTATTTAAATATATAATATAATATAATTAATTAATTGATAGAAGATTAGAAGTTGCTAAAACATGTTTTATGAATTTGATTAAATTCCAAAAAGCACACCTAACTTAAGCTGAATGTCTTAAGTACTTTTAGGGTACAAACTGATAATCACATCATTGTTTTAATTAATCATGTGGACCAACTCAATTCACCTTTAATCATGCCCCACTTTACAAAGGCCAAAACCCAAAGGGCATAAATGTAAAACAGCAAAAGACAGGGGGAGAGGCTATCGTATCTTCAACGTACGATGTATTATTCGGTATTGCAAGAAGTTTGTTTAAATGGTCCTTTTATTTATTACGTGTACCCGCGCGTCTGGTCCTTTTATTAAGAAAGTTTGGGAGAGGAGCGAGTGAGAAAACTAGAGTGCAGAAATGGCAGAAGCGGAGTAGATAGTCCAGAAAAGAGAGAAGAGCACAGGCCAGTGGTATTTGGTGAAAGGCTGACACGGACGTTGACTCTTCTGTACGGAATGTCTACTCTTTTTAGTCAGACTTATTTTTTATTTGTAAATTTATAGATTAATTACATTTCTATATTTATTCTTAGCATTTTTCTCTGAATTTACCAACGTTGATTTTTTGTATTCTCTGACACCCCCAACATTGGTTATTTGTTTCCTTGAACTTTTCGACTTCTTAGCTTTGTTCTATTTAAGAATTTTTACGACAAATTAATTTATGAGTCAAATAAATAATTGAATTTCGAGTAAAATTAAGAATTTTTAAAAAATAGTGGATAATTTATTATTGATTTATTACATACATATTTAATTAAGTTTTTTACTAAATACTTAGAAACATTGCATATGGATAACATTATTAATTCAACAAGAATCATGTGGCTTTCTCAATCATACTGATCTGGCAAACTGACTGCGAGGCTACCTCACTCTAAACATCTTTATATATCATTACTTGATAAATGAAACACCAAAAGATCTTTTTTCAAAGCAAAACTTTTTAACTTATATGAATAGGAATACTGACGTTTTTATAAGATTAGTGTAATTCAATCATTATCAAGATTTTAATGAAGAAGAAGAAGAAGCTGATTGATAGACAGCGACCACAACACAGAGAAAAGATTTCCGTAGATTGTTTGATGTACTTCTAAATTTCGGAGTTGATATGTTACGAGTCAAACATGTTAAAAATGAATTCACAGCTGTACCTATGAAAACATAAATTTTCCTCTTTCCCTTCTTAAGAGATCTAAAAACTAATGTTGATAGTATTCAGATGGAAAAGGCATAAGAAAATGTGCCACATCTTGTCAATGAAAAAGAAACACACGCCCTCGCCAACATTTAGACTACTCTAATGTGTGTCCACCCCCAATCTAGGGTGCACCCATGTAACTAAAAGCATTAAAACCAAATTAATTTATCATTAGCAACTGTTATCAGGAATTTTCATCCGACCTTTATAAATATATATAGTTGATGTCAGCCTATGAAACGAGTTTTTTTTACCCGTCAGTAAGTTATGGCTGGCATGTCCATAGTTAATAGCTTTCCTTGCATCGGATGAGTCTTCAGACGAGAAAATTTCATGGATCCCATCATCTACAAAAAACCAAATTGATATATTTGATGGTGAATACAATGAAAAAAAATTACAATAGCGAGAAATAACAAAATCAACAATAATGCCACACCTGAACTTTTAATTAAGACAAACAAATGTGGTATCTGAATCCAGCTATTAAGGTATTATCATCCAAAAGGCAGACATAAATTGTCCACCCACAGTTCAAAACGTAATTTGCAAAAGCTAGTGTAAGGTCACATCGGTGTTCTTCATGAAAATGAAGGCAAGAAAAGTGAGCTAAAATATATATACAGAAAAAAAGAGAAACAATTTTCATATGGCCATCTAGAGCATGTGGAAACTTTTGGTAAAATGGACCACATAAGAACATGAAGACAATGCTCTTTCATGGTATCTTCAACTGTTTCAGCAGTCCCCACGAAACTTCCACACTATTTAGGTGAAAGGGTAAAACTAAATGGACCCTGAAACTGACACCAATTTTTCTGACAATTAATTTAGGTAAAGACGAAGGGAACATGGAAAAAAGAAAGAAAATTAGAAGCCATAAGTTGTTATGTGGTCACAGACTGGATGACATCCACCAGAAGATAATAATGTGCATTGAGTACATGCCTTCGTGTGAATTTTGTGCTGTTAAGAATATTGCTTACAATTTCCAGTGGCCAATCAGGGGGAAAAGAAGCTCGTATGCAACACATTTTTCTTTCTCTAAAAGTTTTTTTTTTTTTTTTTTTAAAAAAAAAGTGGACAATATTTAATATTTTATGGTATAAAAAGATTGTCATTCATCACAAGTAAACATCTTACAGTATAACCAGAAAATAAGCTGACTTAAACAATGCATTGCCACAGCCCATTCCTCATCATATGTTCTCATACTAATGTATATCTACAATTGGTGGCACAGTCAGAAACTTTTTAGAAGAAAGCAAATTATAAATCATTCATCGTGTCATATATTTGCATCCAATGTAACCATTTCTGATATTTCCCTTATTGATTAATTCAGCTAGTATGTTATGAAATACGAAAAAGAAAAAAAGGATGAATAGAATTATTTTGTAAGGCAGAACTTACTCTCGTTTGTCTGTCAAGTTCACCAGAGATCTGAGTACACTGGGACTAATCTTATCAGCAAGGGCACCTTTTTCTGAAATAATGAAGGACTTCTCTTTTACATAGCTTTGCAGTTTCTTTGCCTCATAGTCAAGTTGTTCTTGATCTAATACAACAAAGATGAGATTCAGGGAATTCATTCTTCACAAATTCTATCATTAGAAGCGAAATTTAAGTATTAAGCATAAGATAAATAACTTTCGAAAAGATAAAAATCCTTAATGAGAAAAAAGGGAGGAGAATGAACAAAAGGGAAACAAAGTATACACTAAGATGCTCAATTATTGCAGTGCTATATGAATCTAAAACATTAAACTTCTTGTACTATAAAGTTGATCTAAACAACTTTCCCAGCTGCTGTAGCAACATATCATGAATGCCCGTCTATGCTAACAAACCTTAGTTTCCAATGGAGTTGAACAACACAGCCTACAATTGCTACAGAAAATGCAGAGTATGCTACAGACAACAATATCTTCATTCTCACGATGTGAACAAGATTTCCATTTCTGCTGCTTAAGGCATTGTGATTCATTTCCAATGGTTGTTGCATAGTTTAAACTTAATTCAGACAGCTGATGTTTTACAAATCCTGAAGTTTCTAACAAGATCAAACTGGATAAGATTCATTTTGACTTTTAACGTCTAAAGATTTTTTTTTTCCCCTTTAATTTTGAAATACAACATTTAAGCCGTTCTTATCTCCCATGAGTTGAAATGCTCTAGTTTAGCAAATGTGGAGGCAGTTGTTGGTTGCATGATCAAGAAAAACCACATCCAGTTCCCTAGCTTTCACACACAATTACTGTATACGCTGTAGATTCACAACTACATTCACGTGGTTCTTGTTGGCTTAGAAGAGGCAAAGGAAGAATTTGGCCAATTTAAAAAGGGGAACTTACAAAATAATATGCAGAAAAAATACATGATAGAAGGCCATGTCTAAACCTTAGATCACATATCAACTTGATCCTAAATTGGAACTATTTGAAGGCAACTGTTTGTCCGTTGAATGGCTGATGTCACCCTTCGGAGTTCATCACAGGATTATATCTGCATAAGCTTTCTCGGGTTGTTTGTGTTAAATCTGTGTCACATATTAAAGACCCTATGGGTTCCCATCATTTTGTGACTGCAAGGGTCTCTGTTTGGATCGCAAAACAGCCTCCTTATCTTAAAATATCTAAGAAATGGGATGGTCTCCTCATATCTCAGCATTAGCTGGACCCAAGTACAGCATGAGAGGGCCTTGCACAACCCAACCCCCCAATTTATTTATTTATTTTATTCTTCAAAAAAATCTTATAATTTTATTTTTATTTTAGATTAGTTTCTAATTTTTTTGTACTGTTTGGTCCACTCTTTAATATAGGAATGAATAACAACCAAGCTGCCCAAAATAGATGCAAATTTTGGGAAAATTTAAATTTCCTTGTCTAATAACTGGGTATTTAACTTATTTTTTTAGCAGCGGGTCAACAATGTAGTACCAGTCCACAGTCTCATGTCTAACAGAACTAACATATCTCATATGCAATAACACATCTCCAAATTTAGTATATTGATTGACTTGCATGCATTATTCTACTGAAATTAAAAGTTACGACATAGAGAAAACCTGTCTCCAAGACGGTATGAGCAGCATGAAACGGAATACTGGCAAAGACATCAGATCCCGGAAACATCATCCATGTGCGCTCATCTGAATTGTGGTTGCCACATGTTGCACAAATCTCCTTCACTAATGGTTTTGATGCAGATCTTCCTACATCCTTCATTATTGAATCAAAAGGAGAAGGAACACTAGTTTTTGTTGTCCGAGCCCTCTTCCTCAAAGCAGTGAGCGCTTCCCTGTTCCAATTCCTCATTTTATCATTTTCAATTACCTGCAATTTTATTACTAAAAGTTAGTACTGATAACTTGTTGATTTCTGACTAAGAAATGCTAAACTAGTTCAGTAACACAAAAAATGTATCTATTTCAGTATATGATTTTCAGTTTAATATATATATATATATAATGACCTTGCAAAGATAAGTGCAAAACCTTTGATTCCAAAAATTCATTAGAAAAATAAGCCTAAGCAATAAACAGCCAATATGATCATTCTCTATCCTCAAAAACTATGAGTAAAGCCTCAATTTTCTATAATTAGCTCAAACTGAGAAAATATTTTAGAGGTGCATCACATAACTCCAATCACAGATGTTCTTCTCCATTAACGTTGGTAGGCATATAAACAAATTTGAAGACTAAGGAAAAACATATGTAAGTTGGAATGACCTGATTCCGGGCTAAAAGGAGATGCTCGGCTTCAGTTTCAAGCTCAATCAAGCTTTGCTGTAATTGCTTCATACTCTCATCCATCTTTTGAATCCTTTATGAGAACCCTCACCTGAATACACTATTGAAACATCTACTATAAGCAATAAAATGCAGCTTAATATTTTCAAGTTCTTCAAAGAAAAGAAAGAAAGGTCTCTGACTGCATTATAGAACAAGCTAGGTTGGTTGGGAACGCAGTGAAGAAGGTGAAATGAATAATAAAGCACCTCAAGACTGAAAATCGTAAGGCCTGGGGGGGGGGGGGGGGGGGGGGGGGGGGTGTTGGGGGAAGAATCCAGATGAATACCATATATTCGACTGATCTACACAAACATACAATGTTTAGAGATTATTTGTCTAGAGGAATTAGATGTTAATAGTACATGAATATTACTGATTTTTGAGATAAATATACCCCTTACCCGGTCCAACACGACCTGAATATGGGATGCAAGATGCAGCTTACTGTACTTAAAAATCAGGGTTAATAAATTTCCTTTACATTTTAAATATACTAAAAACAGAATACTATTCAATTTACAGAAATTTGGACAAAATTTCTCCCAATACAAGTCACCATCCTCCTCTTGACAGAAAGAAAATCCACTTTTAATCTCATTTATGATACATTATACATCTCCTTTCAAACTCCAATACAATAATTTCCATTCTCTTTATAAAATTTTTTTCAATATCCAACATCTTATCACCCAAAATAATTGCCTGCTCATACATATAATCAGTTCACACACCTTTCATGTAAAAGCATCTCACACCCAAACTATACACACACACACACACACACACACACACTTCAGTAATATAAAGTAGTTAACGTCCAAATTAATTACATCATAAAATCATATTAATGTTTATCAAATCTATTGATATACGTGCCATGTGGTTTCAATGACACCAAATATAAATCAAAAGTTAATATCTGAAACTCATGTATCCAACTTGAAGTGGAAGTCCGACTTCACTTTTCAACAAATCCATTGTTCCAATCCTGTCCAAAAATCCAAGTATCTATGCACAGAAACAGAATCTATGCCCTAAGCACTAAGCTTAGTAGTGAGCCACCAAATGCATTTATCCACACATACATATAAATAAAATTCCAAGTCATAAATAGTTAAATAAAAAAAACTCGTATATTTCACTAAAGAAGCAAATAAAATATGGAAGATATGAATTTTAATTTACTAATTTTTAAGAATCACATAGTACGCTTTACATGCATATAACTGATTATGTATCATCATTATAAATAAAATTCAAGTACCCAACTAATATAATTCCACCATAAAATTTTGCATTGTACGAATATAATCGTCGGATTACTACTTGCATTATTTATAGAAAACCCACTTCATACACACCCATAAGCATTTGTAAATAGATTAATATCACATATTACTTAGAAAAATTTTGATTAGTATTATTATTTTGAACTTCTATAATATTGCCCCTAGTAATTCAGTGGCTTGGATTGAAGCATGCACACTTCAATTCTATACTGAGGGGTCCGGATTGGAACTTGACCCTCAATTCATCTTAATTACTTTGAGAAGATTAAATCGCCAATTTGGAATAAAGTGGCTTGGATCGGAGTATGGACACTTTAATTCTATACTGAGGGGCCCAGATCGGAACTTAACCCTCAACACACTATAATAATATGTAGAATATTATTATATATTAAGGATCGTCATTGACTCAAACTAGCTAATACCGTACCGTCCTAGTAGCTAGCCAACTATATCTTGCACCCCCGCATTTCCTACTTGATTACTAAGGACAGTGAAGAATTATCGTGATTTTATATATATATATATACACACTTTTAATATCATATTTTTACAATATTACATAAACACATATATTATAATCCAAACTTGTTTACTTCATCATTCCCAAGGTACAATGTATGGCATCATCATGCCTTTATCTTCCACCTATGTTCAAATTGCTTTCAAATTTTATAATCACTCTCATGACACACTTCATGGCATCTCAATCTTTACTTAAATTTAATCAAGTCATAATCAAAGTTCATTTCCCATTATAAGCATAAGCATCCATAGCTCAATACATCCATAGATACCTACTTTTTCTCATTCAAATTTTGCATTTTTCCTAATTATGATTATCAATAACCCAAGACCATCCAAATTACAACTTTTAAACTCATTTAGACACCCAATGCCTAACTACCACTAACTTACATAAGCATATTCTTAAACCAAGTTGAACTTCATAAGCATGTCCTTGCCTCAATTATACTCACAATACTCATCAATTTAGACAAGCAAGATCCCCTTTCTTAATCTCATTTACATGCATAAGTCATCAATATACAATTTCGGATAATATTCACCAATTAATCAAGTAAAACCCCAATTTCTTATCTTGATCATATTCATAAACTATCATATATATTTCATTTTGAATGATACTTATCAAATTGGACAAGCAAAAACTCATTAACTCTTTCTCTACCATAGACCAACTTCACATATCAAATTTATCATTTAAATTGCATTTAAATTACCATATATGCCAATTAACAAAGCCCTGACCTAATTTATCAACACCACATAGCAACAGTAATTTCCAAGTGAAATATAACTTAAATAAAATTAGGAAAAATATATTTGGAGGTCTACAAGCTTCAAAATCAACAAAAATCTACAAATTCAAACTTCTACTTCTTTACCATTCTCTCTCTTCTCACCTTTTTTTTTTATACAATAATCATCGTCAACACAACAAAACACAAATATAACTTAAATCAAAGTGATTTTATGCAAGAAATTCAACTTACCCAAAGCTTTTAGCTTCAAAGTTTAATTTTTAAATTTCGAAACTCCTAGGAAATCTGATTTCATCTCCTTTTCTTCTTAGTTTCGGGGTTCCAGCAGTTGAATCCTAATCTCCGGGCTACTACTTGAACTTGGAGAGAGAGACAACGGTTCACGGTGACCGGCGGTGGAGAAAAACGAAGGAAGAGAGAAAAATTGCAGGTGAAAAAGCTGCTGAACCATCACTGCTACATCACGTCGCCGGAGAAGAAGAACAGAAAGAGAGTTCACCGGCGGCACGAGCTGGTGATGGAGGAGAAAAACACAGGTGATGGAGGGTGGAAGTTGGGGGAAAAATGGGTAATGGGAGGGTCTAGAAAGCGGGAAAGAGAAGAAAGAGACGTTAGGCCAAAAACGATGCCGTTTTGGGATACAAGGCTGATTTTTTGTTTTTGCGAAATTTCGTTCTAGTCCGTTTAATTTCACATTTAAACCCCCATTGAATATTCTCCAATCGTTTCTTTTAAAGTTCTTCGCAGTTGGATTTCCAATTAACTCATTTTTATATTTCAAATATTCCATAAAATGCTAGTTTTTTTTTTTTTGAAATAAACACTACACTTCATTAAGAAGACAAAGTATCAGCCTGTAAGGCTGGAACCAAGAACAGAGGGGGAAACAAGTCCCAGATACAAGGATCAGGCACAGAATCAGAAGCACGAGCTAACATATGAGCGCATCCATTCGCTGATTAGAAATAGCAAGACAATCAACTATAACTAAGGACAAATCAGAATTGAGCCTACATCTATTCTTAACAGCATTGACAACCAACAAACAATTTGACTCAATAGCAACCGCTCTGAACTCCTTGGTCTTCAGCTAGCTCAAAGCCTCCCTAATGGCAAGAGCTTCAGCAACGCAAGGGTTCAGCACACCAGAAAAGGACTTATGCCAAGCAGCAATGAAGTTTCCAAAAGAATCCCGAGCAATGAAGCCTACACCAGTCCTTAAAGAAGAAGAGAAAATGGCAGTATCAGTGTTGATCTTAATACTTCCAGTTGGAGGGAGAGACCACCTCGTAGAAAGATCTCGGAAAGAAACCGAGTCAGCACCGGAGTGTTCCTTATTAGCAGTTACCAAAGCTCTAAGAACATCCTTAGCCAGATAACAGATAGCAGCCGGGGAGAAAGGGATTCCCTTCCACATTAAATCATTCCTAGCCCTCCAAATACCACAAATAACCGAGATAACAGTGGCACAATTAGAAGATGACAAATTCTGAATAACAAAAACAAACCAGGCATTAAAGTCATTAAAGTTCCCACCTAGCAGCCCAACTAAGGGTGAGCAAATTTCGGTTCAAACCGAAAAACCGAACCAAACCGACCGACTTTTTAATTTGATTCGGTTTTTCGAGTCGATTTCGGTTTTGAAAATATATTAATTTCGGTTCAGTTCAATTTTAAAAGGCAAAAACAGAAAAATAACCGAACCGACCAAATAATGATTAATATATGTTATTTTTTGCATTTTTTTACAAAAATTAACTTTATTTTTGTATTTTTAATATTTTTGTATTTTTAATTCAATTTAAGGGCCTTAAACTCAAATTAAATATATAATATACGTGCATTTTTTAATTTGAATGATTTTATTTTAGTTTTATAATTTGTAATTTTGTATAATTTTTAGACAATTTTTTAATTATAATTTTGAAATTTCACTTTTATCGGTTCTGTTTGAATTCGGTTATTATATAATTTCAGTTTGGTTCGGTTTGTCTAAATCCTAATAAATCGGCTTTCGGTTATTTCGGTTCGGTTATTCAACCGAACCGGCCGTTGCTCACCCCTAAGCCCAACATCAGCTTTTAACCAAAGATTAGCAACAGAACAAGCAATAAAAAGGTGAAAAATAGTTTCATTCGCAGACCCACAAAGAGGACAAACCGGATCCACAACTACCCTTTTCCTCACTAACTGATCTCGCACAGGAATAACCCCATGAATAACCCTCCACAGAAGATTTTTCTTCTTAAGAGGTATCAGCAATTTCTAGAATTTGTTCTAGCCAGATTGATCCATCTGACTATTAAAATTTGGGGGAGACTGGTGAATCATCCTATAGGCAGACTTAATCGAATAAATTCCAGATTTATCAAGCATCCATTGCCAGGTATCAGAGCATCGACTCCAACCAAGAGGAATACTGCCAATTAGCTTCTTATCCCTTTCATTAAAGAGAGAGTTGATAAGGTCATGCCTCCATTGCCTAGTCTCCTGGTCAATCAAATCAGAAACATAAAGGGAGTCATAAGAACAGTCAAGCACAGAACTCACATGAGGATTATCCACTTCTGGAAGCCATCATGTTTGACAGAGATAGTGTTTCCACAGCCAACTCGCAATTTGCAACCTCTACTCACAACAGATTGAGCCGCCATTATACCACGCCAAATAAAGCTTGGATTACTACCTAGCTTCGCCTTTAAGAAGGAAGTATGAGGATAATACTGTGCTTTGAGGACTTGAGCCATCAACGAAGAGCTGTTATTTAATAATCTCCAACACTGTTTCCCCAAAAGTGCCAAATTGAAATCATGTAGAGAACGGAAGCCCAAGCCCCCAAACTTCTTGGGCCAGCACAACCGACTCCAGCTCATCCAGTTAATACCAGCTTTCTCAGCATTGTTTGACCCCACCAGAATTTATTAAACAAGCACTCTAACTTCTTACATAAACTAAGGGGAAGCAGGAACACACTCATAGCATAATTAGGCATCGCTTGCACAACAGTTCTCAATAATACCTCCTTACCAGCCCGAGAAAGGAGAGACCTATTCCAACCCTATAACCTCTTCCATATACGCTGCTCAATAAAGGAAAACACTTGCTTCTTGCTTCGGCCAATCAATGAAGGGAGGCCAAGATAGCTCTCATGCTCACAAGAAGAAGTAACAGATAGGGTAGTCCGCACCTGCTTTCTTACCCAATCAGAAGTACTGGTACTGAACTTGAGAGAGGATTTGTTGTAGTTGACAACCTGACTCGAATCCGCAGCATATATATCGAGAATACTCTTGACAACTTCAGCTTCACCCTTAGTTGCTTTGAAGAAAATATAGTTGTAACACCCATACCCGGTCCAATAAGGGTCAGGTATTGAATGTTACCCAACTAGATCCTTCTTTGTATCTAAAATTTAATTCTCACTTTAATAATTTCCCTTATGTTGTAATTTAAAATGCCCAAAATTCTGCAGAAAAACGGACAAAATTTCCCCTATACCGGTCTCTATCCCCCTGTTAACAATTGCAAATTTACACTTCTATGAAATATCGACACATCCCAACTCCATAACCAAGCCAATACAACATCAATTTTTCCCATCCACCTCAATTATTCAAATAAAAGGCAATTTCACAAACAGTTGTGAATTTACCATTCCAATTCATACATTGTCCAACATAAAAAAAATAACATCCATCTTCCTTTATCCATGCATATATTTACAATAAACTTCAACATCCATAAATCATCATTCGCAGTGAACTACCAACCAAATTCTAAAATAGCTTATAACAAGCCATTAGATAGCTCACATCTAATATTCCAAAAGAAAATGCCCAAAGAGAAATACTAAGCCTAAGCATCTATTCCGAAGTAAAAGAACTCCTCCATACTTCCTGATAGATCCCTGGCTTGCCTTATTATTCAAGAACCTGTACACCTACGCGCAGAAATAAAAGTCCACGCGCTAAGCACATTGCTTAGTGGCAACCACTAATTTCACTTTTCACAAATAATAATCTTAATTAAAATTATAACAGAATTTCATAAAAAAAAAAGGTAATAATAATAATAATGGTAATAATAATAGACAAATAAATGTACGAGACTAAATTCCAAGAAGATAAATTTTCGCCATATTCCTTATAAGAGATTTTATTTAATTGAGTCAGTAAGCACATTAGCAGTTTAATTATATCAACATGCAAGCCAACAATTAAATTCATCCACAATGTACCCATAAAATAATTAAAGTTAATGTATACATATGTGTATATTTTATGATCTATTGCCCTAAGTAAACCAATGGAATTACATGAATTAAGTATGCGGGATAAGCAACAGTAACAATACAGTAGCAGTAGTAGTAACAGTATTAAATTTCGCAAGTTCTCAATAACCCGCGGACGTCCCAATTAACAATGCAGTTCTCTACTCCCTATACCTAGCCAACTATACTCTTACCCATGTTTCCTATCGATTACCAACGGCAATAATAATACCTCAATTTACAGTCTGTATTTTAATTCTCAATTTGCTCTATGACACCATATGGCCTTAAAGCATCACTATTACACAATCATTCAAATTATAACATTATACTTCAAATTCTTATTTTTTATAAATAACAAACTTACTTGAATGAATTTTTTTTAAGATTAGCTTACTTGTTATTTACACCCCATCATTTCATCATTTGTAGCATTATTTAGAATGTCAAGAGCAATCATGCATATTATTTAATAAATTTAACTCTAACTTTACTAACATAAATAAACTCATACTTTCATTTCAACTCTTATCATTTAAATCATCAACCATTTACATCCTAAAATTCAATCTTTACTATCACAATTATACCTCAAGGAATTAGCACTTCAACATTTATAAAATATTTCTACTAAGTCAACCACTTCACTAAGCTATATTATGTCCATTTATCTTTAAGAACTCAACTAATTTCCATCAAAACTGGTATCAAACACAATTCAGTCTCAACATAATATATAAAATAAGAAAAGTTGAATTTAGTGGTTGCAAACCTCAATTCACAGCGAAATGGTCCTACTTATGTAACTTAAATCTCACTGAAATTAACTCAAGCTTCTATGCCCTTTCCTTTTTCCTTTTCCTTCAAGTTTACCTCTTCTTCTACATTTACAGGAACCATTTCACACATATATCCAACAAAAATTCAGAATTAAAGCCACCTAAATGAAAATTTAATGACATTTAAAGATCAATTTAGTTTACCCAATCTATTGACTTAAGAAAATTAACCTTAAATCCGAAATCCCTAACTTTCTAAATCTGCTACCCTCTAAATCACCTAAAAATTCAGCTTAAACTCACCTTGAAGTCACCGTTAGAAGAGGAGGGAGCGGCGGCGTTTCGGGGAGCTGCGGCGACGGAAACGACGAAGAGAGGGGCTGAAATCGGGACAGAATCGCAGGGTAAAAAAGAAGAGAGGGCGGCTGCCGTTGTGCGCGTCGGAAGGGGAGAAAGAGACCGACGGCTCACGGTGGACGGAGGGGCGGAGATGGCGACGGAAGAGGGGAGCAGATGGGGCTGGAAAAACGAAGGGGCTGATCGGGGAAAGAAGGAGGCGGCTGCGACGGGAAGGGAGAAAGAAAAGAAAAAGAAGAAGAGGAAAGAAGAGCCAAAACGACGTAGTTTTGGCTAGATTAGGGTAGTTTTGTGTCAAATTTCCAAATAGTCCCTCTTAAAATCATTTCAATGCCTAATTAATTTATTTGACCTATCTTTACTTTTCTATATCCATTTAAGTTAAATTTCTTATAAAATTTCAACCCAGTTAAACATTTTACAATGTTTGGGGCGTTACAATAGCAATTATCAGTGAAGAACAAATGATTGATAGATGGGGCTCCAGAAGCAATGCGACACCCTGAAATAAATTTAGCTTCTTCGTGCCTTTTAATAAAAGCTGAAAGGTCTTCAGCTCCCAATATGAAAAGATACGGCGATAAAGGGTCGCCTTGGCGCAACCCTCTGGTAGTTAGTATTGGACCTATCAAGGAGTTGTCACAATTCACAAAATATTGATACAGACTTATAACACATACGCATCAAAGAAATCCACCTACTGTGAAAACCAAGAGATCGAAGAACATCGGACAGATAATGCCATTCTAGCCGATCATAAGCCTTAGTCATGTCCAATTTGAGCGCTGCCACACCATCCTTTCCTTGAGATTTCCTTTTAAGAAAGTGCATGATTTTAAACGCGACCACCATATTCTACTAACTTAAATTCCTATTTAATTTATCCTGTCATTTTCAAGCATTATTTTACTACTAAATATTAATTAATAAATTTATTTATATATTTAAAATATCGACCACTGTTTTAGGGCGTTACACTATAAAAGTGATGAGTTTGTATCATTCCTGTTGCGGTGGCAAGTGACTTGTATAATCACCAAAATTTCATCGAAAAGTATATCTCATCACAACTGATTAGCTATGAGGAAATTTAATAAGACGGCTGGCAAGGCAACTAGATTAGCTGAAAATGAGAAACAAAAGCTTTTTGAATTCCTAATATAAACTAATACGTTTCACAAGATGGAGAAAAATGTGACTCTTTCTGAAACGGTCCGTTTTAAAAAAAAGTTATGAATATGATTTAACATTTATTACCATTATTATTATTATTATTATTATTATTAGAGACTTACTGTTTGAATGATGATTATTATTATTATTATTATAAACTGTGGTTTGTTTAGGATTGTGCATCGGTCGGGTTCGGGTCAACCCGAACTGAACCCGATTAACCCGAAACTCGAAATTTCACCTAAACTATCACCCGAACCGACCCTAACCCATAGAAGGGCCCCGAACCGATCTACCCAAAAATTTTCGGGCCCCAAACCGAACCACCTGAAATTGAAACCTAGAAAAATGAAAAGCAATCCGTTCTTCAAGGAAACCCAGAAAATCCAATAACAATTCTTCCTTATTAACAACAACCAGCAAATCCAACAAAAAAAAAATTAAAAAGAAACCAAATCTCATGCAAAATAAACACATATCTCAACAAAAAAAAAACCAAATCTAATTTTATTTTAGACTAAAAATCCATATATTTAGCCCAAAAAAAATAAAAAACAAAGCAAAACGGTAGATCTAGAAGAAGAAGAAGAGAGGAGAAGCAAGATCGAAGAAGAAAGAGAGAGAGATGAGGGGCAAATCGAAGAAGAAGAAGAAGAAGAAGAAGAGAGAGAGGAGAAGCATATCAAAAGAGAAGAAGAAGAGAGAAAGGAAAGGCAGATCGAAGAAGGGAAGAAGAAGAAGAGAGATGGGAAGGGGAAAGGGCAGATCAAAGAAGGGAAGTAGAGAGAGAGAGAGAGTGGAAGTGGGACTGTGTGAAAAAAAAAAGTTTATATAATAGTTCGGTCGGATTCGAGTTTTGATGATTTTAACCCGACCTGACCCGAACCCAAAATATCCCATTTTTGAAGAACCGACCCGACCCGTATCTCTAGACTAACCCTATCCGATTAGCCTTTTCGGGTAGAGTTCTTCGAGTCCGACGGGTTGGGTCGGGTTTTGCACACCCTTAGGTTTGTTATTAGTTTGATATTTGAACCTATTTGTCACCATGATTTAAGTAAACACTATCAAATTTTTTAAGCTTGCATGCGCCGAATATATATTTTTTCTGTTTGATTTGATAAATAATAATATTTTGTGCCAACTACAATCTAAATGATAAAGTGAATTATTTATATTAAGTGATGGAGCTAGAGTTTAAGATTATAATTTTTTGATAAAATTTAATATTAAGAATTTAAGATTAAGGGAGTGGATTTATATCAATTCTCTAAAAGTTAGGGGTAATCACGGGGTGGTACGGGGGTTGGGAGTGGCTCCCCACCTACTGCCCCACCCAGGGGAGGGGATTTCCCGTCACTACTCCCGCTGGGGATGCAAGGAAAAAATTCTCCCGTCCCTGCCCCCGCGGAGATCCCCATCTCTAATAAAAATATACAATTCCAATGAAAATTTCGGACTCCGATGGAGATTCCCGATCCGAATAAAAAATATTTCATAAAATTTGTCTTGCAAAATTTAATAATTGATAACTTAAAATTAAAAATATCTCATACAATTTAATTACAAATATTTATAAACATCTCATCCAATTAAAATACAAATATTTATAAACTTTCATACAATTCAAATATTAATAATATTGCTTGAACAATTTACACATCGACGAATATCAACCTGAAAAAAAAAATATATATATATATATATATATATATAAAATAAAATTTTAATTGTTTTTCCCGAGCGGGGATTCCCGCAGAGCGGAAACCCTATTCCCCGTCCCCATCCCCACCCCGAATTCAAGGGCGAGGATTTTTTTCTCCTCACCCTCTCCCTCGTGGGAAAAAAATTTAGGAATTTCTCGCCCCGTTCGGGTCAGATCCCCGCCGGAGACGAAAAATTTCCGCTCCATGTTCGTCCCTACTAAAAGTTAACATATACACAAAAGTAAATCCAAGGAGAACAAAAAAAAAAAAAAAAAGAAGCCAAATCCCATTGAAGAAAATAGTAATTTGAAAGAAGGCAAAAAGATCTTAGTTCCTTGAGCCTTTATTTTTTTATACTTTAGATTTTCTGTGACTAAAAACGTGAAATTAAATACTACTTTTTATGCACTTCTAGTATATGCATTTTAACGTTAATTTGATGTAAAGTTAAAATACCAATAGTAAATGGTAATTAACTTAAAATTGACCCTTTATTAATTTGAAATTAAAATGCTAATAGGAAATGGTAATTAACTTAAAATTGACTACAAATATACATGGACACATCAAATTGAAGTGTATATGCAAATATTATAGGCGCGCTAATTTTAGATTTCAAGTCAATTGAAAGCTTAATTTGTAAAAATTAAAAATTTAAGGATTCAATATTGCAAAATAAACATTTGAGAGTTTAATAGCAAAAATTTAAAAAGTTCATAAGGTTGTAATTGCATTTTGCCTTTTAAAAAAAGATAAATTAATTAATCAGAGAGAATATTATTTTAAATTACCATGTAAACCACTCATCAAACAATTTCAATTATTATGTTCTAAGAGAAATGAAAACATTCTTAATTGAGACATGAATAGGCCAATGATTTCTCCTCTTTTAGCTCTTTGGCTGTTGCATCCATCTTCTCCCTCGACAACTCATCAATCTTAAGACCTGCCATGGTAACCAATACAAAACTGAGTGCAAATTAACGTAGCTATAATTCAAACAATTGTCAGGTGATGTCTGCTAGCTCTAGAAAGTGATTCATTCAAATAAGAACTTACCTTGCACTATGGACCACTTTCCTTTCTCACAGGTGACTGGGAAAGAGTAAATAAGACCAGGCTGAATCCCATATGATCCATCAGAATACACTCCCATTGAAACCCATGTTCCCTAAACCAGATCATGCAAATCAAGAACATTCAAAACACAGTCTGCTACAAGTTTTTCAACATCATATAGTATCTGAATGAACCTTAGGTGTCCCAAGAACCCAATCGCGAATATGATCACAAGCAGCACTTGCAGCAGATAATGCACTAGATAGCTTTCGAGCTTTGATAATTGCTGCCCCGCGTTGCTGAACAGTAGTGATGAATTCAGTGTTTAACCTAGGGAAAAGTTTTCAAAGGAGATATCAGTTAAGAGATTATAAAACATGAAAATGAATTAACAATTATCTTGAATCTTACCATTGATCATCATCTATAAGTTGTCTAACAGGTTTCTCTCCGCTGCTGGTCTTAACAGTTGCATGATTGACATCAGGATACTGAGTTGAAGAATGATTTCCCCATATGATGACTTTCTTTACATCACTAACATCAACATCTAGCCTCTCCGAGATTTGGCCTAATGCTCTGTTGTGGTCGAGCCGGGTAAGGCAAGTGATGTTTTTTTCTGGGATTGAAGGTGCAAATTCTTTCAAGATGAGTGCATTGGTATTTGCTGGATTTGCCACCACTAACACCTGCATACCAAAACAAATGTAAAAGAACAGCATAAAAAGGACACCATTCTTGGATTTGTTAATTCATAAACCTCAATTCCATAAGAACGATTGCAACATACGGAGCCGTTTAAGGCTAGCTTACCTTGCAATCTGCAGCAGCATGCTTCTCCAAGGCTGAAGCCTGAGCCTTGTAAATAGACACATTTTTAGACATCACATCCTTCCTCTCCATACCTTCTTTTCGAGGAAACCCGCCAAGCATAACCACAATATTGACCCCCATACAAGCTTCAACAGCATCGGTAGTAGCAATAACACCTATCAAACAGGAAACAAGATATACTTTAAGAAAAATATACATCAAAGGTTGCACCAAAGAGTTTCAGGGGAAACAACCACCTTTGAGCAAAGGAAAGGCGGCATCAATCAATTCCATTTTCACACCATTCAACGCCTCAGCTGCAGGTTCAATATCAAGCATGTGCAAAATCACAGGTTGATCAGGACCTAGCATGACTCCCCTTGCAATCAGTGGAACAATAGCATAGCCGATTTGCCCTGAAGAATGAAACAAAACTTAAGAAATAAAACAACTCAAAAACTTGTTCAAATAGACTACTATTTCTAATTCTCATTTACAAATGAAATGAATAAGGAAAATTAACCAAAGTACAGAATTGAGCTTGCCTGCAGCGCCAGTTACCAGCACTCGCATGGGTTCCTTTTCTGAATTAAGCAATTTACACATATATCTAATTATCTTCCAAGACAGAGTAATTACAAATAGAACAACCAAAATCTTTTGGAGCAGCATAATACAATCCGAATCCATTCCTCAAGAACAGACAAATTACAAAATATTACTTTTGCAATCAACAATGTCATTTATCTTCTAAAGGAGCTAGAAATATATATAGTATCTAAACAAATACTTTCGTGACAAGAAATAAAGATACCAAAACAAACCCAAGGAAAAACGTGGAGTACCTCCACATTCCGAAGAAAAGAACCCATCTTTCACATGGGTTTTCATTTACATATAAAAAATCATAATAATTAAAAAAAAAAAAAAGACATTTTGGAGAATTCAAAGAGCAGAAAAAGTACCAGCGGCGCCAGTGACCAAAATTCTAACCGGGTCTTTTGCCATTGCCGTGATTGAGATGGTGATGCCTTGATGGTATAAAAATGGAGAGATTATATATATATATCTATACATAAGCAGGACGGGACTAAGATGAGATAGCGGAATCTAGAGTGACAAAAACGAGGTTATAGATAACCGTGATGATGATGATTAGATATATCTGCTTTTTCAGTAGGAATCGAGACGTGCCGCCATGGAACCATACCAAACTTGTATTTCTATTATAATGCCATCTCTCCACCAGTTGGTTTTTTCTAAATAACAGTTGCGTCTAAATCCTCTCGACTTTTCGTTCCATCTATAATGGAACAAGTACAAAAATAAATGAACCCTTCCATTTGTTACAATAAACACTAGAGTGAAAAAAAAAAATCCATAGATGTAAATGTTTCAGACTCGAAGTTTATGCAATCTGTTCTCTTCAATATTTCCTTTTCGAAAACATTCTGCATAGAATAATGAGAAAGGCATAATATTGATAGTTGCTCTTACATTCCCAGCATCTCAATCATGTCATTCTACAGACATGGTAAAACTAATGTCTTACTGAAAAAAAAAAAAAAAAGGTTCTTGAGCACGAGAAACTATATGCAACTTTTGCCATTATGATGCTGCAACTGCAAAATTTCCCGATTAAGTTGCTCTTAGAACCATCAATATCTCTAAATGTTGGATCGCTGATGCTACAGGGGCTGCATCTCTAAATTATTCTGTGCACTGTTTCTAGATGGTTGAAGTGTTGGCGCGGATGATGGAGGTTGTCCACTCTCACCAGAGTTCATCTGCTGAGCAGGCGGAGGGTTAACTATAGTCATCTGCATATCAGCGTTTTCAGATAAATGGTTCTTCATCTCCCTGTGCTCCTGACACAAGGCACACCAATGCATGCAACAG
The DNA here is from genome assembly GCA_947683425.1 of Excoecaria cochinchinensis. Lineage (NCBI taxonomy): Eukaryota > Viridiplantae > Streptophyta > Magnoliopsida > Malpighiales > Euphorbiaceae > Excoecaria > Excoecaria cochinchinensis. Next base: position 553,025 of record CANTUQ010000193.1, on the reverse strand, counting down.
TGCACCAGACATGGGTCACATGGTGAATTCTGCAAAAGAGTTGCAAAATTGAGTCAGCATGTAGGATCAGACTAGCAAGAGTAGATTTAAAGAGAATAATTTAGAAAAAGAAAGATTCTCCGGAGTATTTGAACCAGCAATATATCCTAGCTCATAACAGGAAAACAAGCCCCGTTGAAATTTGATTTCAAATCCAAATACAAATTACAGACATAGTGCCTGTAAAACAAGGCCCACATTCTGTGGTTCGAAACTGTAACCATGCCCAAATTGATCGCATGGCTTCTGAGGCATTCACGCATGCAGTGTCAAAGTTGAGCAAAAATGCATGCATTCAACCAACTAGAAAATCTCAAAAGATACGGAACAAAAATCACCTTCAGATGATATTTCTTCTGTAATGATTGTCGAAACAGGCCAGTGTATATGCCACACATCCACCAAGCAAACAGCAGGCCCTCACCAATGAGAAAAGAAGTTTTAGGATCAATACCATGGAAAAATGCAGTAGCAGCTGCAAGTGCCAATCCACCTTCAACACACATTGCATGACAAACACATGCATTGGTCCAAGGAATATCTTCTCTCATTGTTTCAACATTATGTCCAAACAACACACATGGGCAACAGAGCCCCGTGCGACCTGCAACACAAACGTAATATTATTACTTTTTGTACAAAGATTGTGAAAGATTAAAATATTTAATATACCTTCAAAGAGGAACACAGGGCACCAAAATATTAACATTATATATGTACGAGAATAAAAGCCTATGTTTATGGGGAAAAAGAACTTTCAGTTCAAAAACATTATGCACAGTATAGTTTGTAACTAGTGCATTGTGTGATCTTTTGTTGCCTATTTTTTGGGGAAAAAAAAAATTCTTGTTTAGAAAAAGATTCTTGTTCTGCGAGTCTTAAATCATGATTCCAGGACTACTTTTTGAAAATCCCTTATTTCCTCCTGTTAAATTTTTCTCTCCATTTTTGCTTCCTCTCTTCAGCAGTGGAATGGATTCTTCCAAAATTAATCTCAAATTCAAAATCTAAGCTTTATAAATATAGCAGCTTCAGCAAACCTGAAAATTCACCCTAGTAAGACCATTGAAGGATGGAGAAACAAAAGAATGACAAACATTCAAACAGAAAAGAAAACAGCCATCTCCTGAAAATCCTTGTTTGATCTACTCTGCTTACTGAAATGAAACAAGCTGCTAATGTCCTTGTATGAGCAATAAATAAATTTAGAGATAAAATAATATTAGCAAGAACGTTGATAGAAGTAATATTGATCACAAATATATGGCACAGTTATATTATCTGTCAAGAGCACCATGGCCAAGTTATATCCCATTCTAATAGTTCTAGACTTGCTAGTCGAATTATGAATGTTTTCCAATAACATAACTAAATCGGAGAAATAGCAAAGCAGATGAATTCTTACAACTCTCAAAATCTTCACAGCAGGCACAAATCCCGGTAGTCCAATCTTCATCAGCCGGAGGCTCATAGCTTTCTGGTAGAGGCTGTCCACATTCTTCACATCTGTGAATAATTAACTGTTCAAGAGCAAGAACTGTCACAAATTCGAAAACAACACGATAAACCTGATAGAAATCCATTAAAAATTACGTACTAAAAAAAATCCCTAAGTTCCGATCAAAAACTCGGAGCGCATTTTCAATCAGCAATTGTACATAGAAAGCAAGAAACCTGAGGAACTACAACAGGCTGATTGAGTTCGCCTGGAGTAATATCCTCGATAGGCGATTGATCCTTCGTCAACTTCACGTATCTAGATTGTACATTTCCGTCCGCCATCTGACCCATAATCACGACATTAATTACTCATAAAATGTGCACACAGACAATTAGTTAGACGAGAGTAAAACAGAGCGCACCTTGAAAATTGAAATGAGAGGAAGAAGAACTTAAATAAACCAAAGCAAGAATTAAAAAAAATGCGAGAGGTTGCTAAGAAGAAGAAGAAGAAGAAGGGTGGTTGGTTGGTTACAGAGATCTCAATCTCCGGCAGCGCTTCTTTGAATTTATATTATATATGTATTTTGATTTGGATTGGATTTTAAGAGAATTATATTCTTTCGTTCCAAACGGCGTTTTCAACTGAACCAAACCCAATATTATATTTTATTTTGAAACCGCCAATTAACTTTGGACTCGCGACGAGTACCTGTGCGACTGAGGATAGACATTACGTCGTCGTTTCATTTCCTCTTTCCCTTTTCCTTTCCATCCAATAATTTGAAGTAAATTTTAATGCAAATACATGCACATTTATATCACCAAAATCTTCAATTTTATATTTTTTGCTATTAAATATTTACATTTCATTTTGCAATATTAAATTTATAATTTTTTTTTAATTATTTATTAAATTTTAAATAGAGAAAAAATGTAAAATTGAACGTTACTGTACGTTTCATGTGCATTTATTATTCAAATTTCAACCTCAAATTGATGCGGTGTAATTAGTATTTTTGTTAATTTAAAATTAAAATAATAATTAAAAATATTAATTAATTTAAAATTGACATGATTCATAGACATATATAAAAGGTATATCAAATGGAATGTACAGTTTAAAAAATATAAATTGATACAAAAATTCAAAATATTAGGGATTTTAACAATAAAATTTTCCTTACATGTAAATTAGGTGTGTACATAAGTCTAAATTTTTTTTATACTGAACCGAAATATCAAAAAAAAAGTTAAATTCGAATTGTATCGTTGACTTTTTTATTAGAACCGAACCGAATTATACCGCTGGCTTCATTTGAAACGAATATGGATATTTTTATCTATAACAGAATCAAGAACTGTATTGAATCATACTGAACTATTTTGAAACTGAATTGAACCGAAAGAACCAATATTTATTAATAATTTATATATAAATATCATTTATAATTTTTATTTTATATTTATTATATAAATTTAACTACATAATTATTTGTATTAAATATTTTAATACACAAAATTAAAATAATAATTAATTAATAAATTAAAATTAAAATTAAAATTTTAATTATTAATAATTATTATATTTATATGAATATAGATATATAAATTGAAAAATTTATTATATAATTATTTCACCAATTAATTTTATTTACTTCTAATATCACTCAGCTAATATTAATTTATTTTTATCACAAAAAATATATATATGAATCTGTAAAAATAGCATGAACATAACAATTTGAAAAGTTTAAATTATATATATATATATATATATATATATATATATATATATATATATGAATCTGTAAAAATAGCATGAACATAATAATTTGAAAAGTTTGAATTAGATAATAATTATTTTTCTTACGTCATATGAGGTAAATACAAGATTACAAGAGAGTAGGCCTATAGGTAATAGAAACGTGGGCAAAGTTGAACTTTGTGCTCATCTTCTTTATCTCTGCAGAACTGGTTCTTGATTCTACAGTAAAATTGGAGGTGGAGCTACGCATATTGACATCCCTGTGATCCAATTCAAAACTTCATCCCCTATTTTCCCCTCTCCATCGCCTCCTCCTCATCCTCCTTCGAGTCTTAACTTCCCAGTCTCGATCAATAAGATTTCAGATCTTGCACAGTATCGTACTAGTGATTATCTCGGTGAAAAACAAAACAGATCGGATAACAGTATCTTTGGCACTGTTCCATCTCAATTCGAAGTTGAAACTGCCTTATCTGCTCTCCAAAAGTGAGTGATTTTGTTTCGATTTGAGGTTCTTTTTTATTATCTATCGCCTATTCTCCTATTAAATTTGCCATTCCACAGATTTTTGCAGGGCATCCTTTCATCTGAGTCACAGTTTACGGGGGGATATGGAAGATTCGACATGGCTTTTCTTTCGCTTCTAAGGGAGCCGATTATTAAGGTCTCGAAATCTTTAAATGATTGAAAAATAGCGATTTATGTGTATAATTGAACTGCAAATTACAAATCAGAATCCAAAATGTATGCAGAGACTGGTGATTTCGGTATCGTCTGATGAAGCTGTGTGGGATGCTCTTATGAACAATCAGATGGTGCGGCAGCTGCTGGAGGCACATGCGCCCCGAGGTACATGGCAATTAATTACTCATTGATACAGTTAATGAATAAATTGGCATTGAAGTCTCTAATTGCTGTCACTGATTTCTGCAGCACATACTCACCTGATAAAAAGCTGCAACGAAGAACAGGATGTGATCGCCTGCATAATAAGTTGGCTAGTGGACAAAGCTAAAGCAAAAGTCACTGAACTTATCCAGAAATTTGAGTTGCTGATGAACCAGATATTTCAACAACATGAGAGGAACAAAGAAGAAGAAGAAATGGATGACATAGTTAGGTCATCATTTATTCTGTCCCTTGTGATCCTCTTGATCGTGGTTGTGGCAAGGTTTCACAATGCTTGACCTCCAATTCACAAAACTAATACCCACATAAATGATTTTCATTCACAATCATTACCCAAGTTTTGCAGTGGCTTTTGTTCATAACAAATGTTTTCATCCTGTGAAGCAAATAAATTATTCATTGGCATCAATCTGGTGTGGTAGCACTTTTTCATGTACGCAAGACAACACGTAATCAAAATTCTTCTAGGCCTGTACTTTATACACTTAATGCCGTACAACCGCCATAATCTAAAAGACAGCTTTTCCAGCAGTCAAATATCCAAATTATACTTCCGTTAGTCTGCTAGAATCCCTATTCTTTTTTTTTCTTTTTCCAAACCCCAAATTGGCAGAAAACAAACTCTTGAAGGCATAAGCATTATACATGTCGAAGATCAAGACATCCAATATTATCTGCTGCTGAACCTTGAGCACCAAGCTTTTGAATACGTGAAGAGAATTCTTGAGCCTATTTAAGATAATGAGGTCAGTAATCTTGCGAATCCAAATCACAGGGAACAGATGCTCAATCACCAAAAAATTCACGATAAGACTATAGGATTGAAAAAGAAAAAATGCAGAGTGAGAGTTTTCAAATTTGTATACTGCAAAAGAATATTTGCATGCATACAACCAAGGTACCTCAATGGCAATACGGTATTTGAAAAGAAACACATTGCATAATTCTTGCAAATGCAAAACCCAAAAAATGAAACTAACCTTCTCATCAATCCACAATCCACATCAAAGAACTTCAATAGATTGTACATTGAAATGAGAGGAAGAAGATTTAATTAAACCAAAGCAAGAATTAAAGAAAAATGTAAGTAAAGGTTTTGCTAAGAAGAAGAAGAAGGAGAAGAAGAAGGGTTACAGAGATCTCAATCTCCGGCAACGCTTCTTTGAATTTTTATTACATTTAAATAGGATTTGGATTGAGAGAGTAATTTCTTTGGAGCACGCCGCCGTTTCATTTCCACTTTCCCTTTTGCTTTTTGTTGGCAATGCCAAATATTTGGGACGTGATTTGGTATGTGCTCATGTACCGTGCGTTTATTTGGATCACACATATTCCATCAATCGGACAGTTCAAATGCACATGCACCATATACGCAAATGTACCGAATTACTACCCAATAATTTTTATATCTGGTTTTTAATAAAAGAGAATAATAATCTTACATCATTTATTCAAAAACACCCAACAAAACTTCTTAGATAAGTTGTCAAAAATAAAAATAAAAAACTTAGAAAATTCATGTAAATATAAGATTCCATCGGACGTATCTTCTTTACTCTGCAGATCTGGTTCTTGATTCTACAGTAAAATGGGAGGAAGAGCTGCGCATATTGACGTTCCTATGATCCAATCCAAAACTTCATCCCCCATTTTCCCCTCTCCATCTCCTCCTCATCGTCCTCCTTCGAGTTTAAATTTCCCAGATTCAGTCCATAACTTTTCAGCTCTTAGACAACATTGTACTAGTGATCGTCTCAGTGAAAAACAAAACAAATCGCATAACAGTATCTTTGGCACTGTTCCATCTCGATTCGAAGTTGAAACTGCTTTTTCTGCTCTCCAAAAGTGAGTGATTTTGTGTCTTTTCGATTCTCTATCGCCTATTAAGTTTGCTATTTCCACAGGTTTTTGCAGGGCATTTGTTCGTCTGGGCCAGAGTTTAAGCGAGTCCTGCAAACTTTTGGTGTGTATGGAAGACTGGACATGCCTTTTCTTTTGCTGCTAAGGAAGCCTACTATTAAGGTGTTGAAATCTTTAAATGATTGGAAAACAGTGATTTATGTCTCTAATTGAACTGCGAATTAAAAATCAGCATTATTTATGAATCCAAAATGCATGCAGAGACTGGTGATTTCGCTGGCATCTGATAAAGCTGTGTGGGATGCTCTTATGAACAACCAAATGGTGCGGCAGCTGCTGGACTCATATGCGCACCCAGGTACACGACACTTACCCAATTGATACAGTTCATGAATAAATTCACGAAGTCTAAACAAGTAGTTCATTGCCGATCGCATTTATGTCTCTAATTGATGTCTCTGGTTTCTGCAGCTCATAATTACCTGATAGAAAGCTGCAAGGAGGACCCAGATGTGATTGCCTCCATAATAAGTTGGTTAGTGGACGTAACTAAAGCAAAAGTCACTGAACTTATGCGGAAATTTGAATTGCTGATGAACCAGATATTTCAACAACCCGAGGGGATCAAAGATGCAGAAGAAAACAGAGAAGAAACGGATGAGATAGTTAGATCATCATTTATTCTATCCCTTGTGATCCTCTTGATCGTGGTTGTGACAAGGTTTCACAATCCATGACCTCCAATTCACAAAAATAATATCAACATAAATGATTTCTAGAGCCACATCCCAATACTCCGTTTCACTTGTATTTTGGGAATGACGAATGCGATTTTCGTTCATAACAATACCCTAGCTTTGTAATGGCTTTTGTTCATAACAAATGACAAATGTTTTCATTATCCATTGGTGTGAATCTGGTCTGGTAGCTCTTTTTCATGTACACAAGACAATTATTCTATGTTTAAACATTCAATGCCATGCGACCGCCAAAATGTAAAAGACAGCTTTCCTAGGGGATCAAATATCGACATTATACTTTCATTAGTCTATTAGAATCTCTATTCTCATCAAGAATTACATCATCTGTATGCATCATAACGTGCATCCCTTCCCTAACAAAAGAATTAAAACAGCGAGGAAAGGAAAAAAAATAAGAACTATATATATTTTTTTCCAAACCCCATATTGGCAGAAAACAAATTCTTGAAGGCATATGTATTATACATGTCCAAGATCAAGACATCCAATATTTTGGACCCATCAAATCCCGATCTGCAGCTGAACCTTGAGCAGCAAGCTTCTGAATACGTGAAGAGAATTCTTCAGCCTATTTAAGATGATGAGGTCAGTAATCTTGCCAATCCAAATCAAAGGGTACAGATGCTCAACCACCAAAAAATTCACGACACATTTTCTCATTTTCATAAGACTATGGGATTGACAAGAAAAAATGCACAGTGAGTGATTCTACAAGTATTCAAGCTTGTATACTGCAAAAGAATAGTTGCATGAATAACAACCAAGGTAAGTCAATGGAAATACAGTATTTGAAAAGAAACACATTGCATAGTTCTTGCAAATGCAAAAGCCAAAAAATGAAACTAACCTTCTCATCAATCCACATCAAAGAACTTAATTGATTATTTAAAATTCTGACAACCACATCCAGTGGAGTCATCCTATCAATTGTCTCAAGTTCTCCACCCTGAACAAATCAAAAGGTGAGCATCATCTCTTATTAGTTGTTGAAATACCTTTTTTGGGTAGTAAATTCCGAAATGAAGGCTAACCTGGCTGGCATTTAGATTTTCAATTACTGATTTTATATGTTCGGTCATATGCTCCAATTCCCTCTCTATAAGCTCTGCCTGCTCATACCTGAAAGCAAAGCAAAGCAAGGAAAAGGGGAAACAAATAGTGATTCGTTGTGTTTAGTAGCACTTCTCAACAGCATTACACAGAATATCAGACAAGCAGGTTTGGAAAAATAAATAAACAAAAGCTTTAATGAAGCTTCATAATTCAGTTTCCCAAAATATATACAAAAGAGAAAAATATTACAAACAAGTCTCATCCAACTTAATAAATATTTTTTAAGTAGACTCAGATTAATCAACCAACAAAGCAAAAATGTTGGACTGATTATGTGACTTCCACCTAGTTAAGGCTAGATCAGTGTCACAAAAGAAAAGGCATGCAAAACGGGAAACAATGCAAAGGTTGAGTTCTCACATCGCATCACGTGTTGATGCAGCTTCATCATCAAGTAGCAATCCTCGCTCATCCTTGTATATACGTTCAGCTTCTTCGTCCATACTCAGCAAAGCCTTATCAACCTAGCGATACAACAAAGTTACATAACCAGTACAGGTAAATCCTTGAGCAAAAATTTCTCATCAGATAAACTTTACCTTGATTCACATCTAAGAGGTGAAAATTCACTTATCAAAGAAAAAGACAAGGATTGAATCACATTGATATGCAAACAGAAGAAACATTCAGCATTCACTGGCATGTACAGAAGTTTCTATTTCAGGTATTGTTGAGCACTAAATGCTCAAGTCTGGAAGTCTTATTAAGGGCAATAAATGTCATTATAAGGAGGAAGCTCATGTCAAAACAACATTCCTTCCTTTATGCCGACGATTTAAACTGACAGGAAAAACTGAATATTAGCATTCTGCATAGCCCACATTAGAAGACGCAGCTGGTGGCAGCCGGCAAAATCAAAGACCCCACATCTGATGTATATGATGATCATCCCATTCAAGGAAACTAAACAAAAGTTTTACAAGATAATGACACCCACCACCATTGGAAGCTGAGAATATTTCTTATAGAATTGCATGCTTGCTCACTCTTCATAGACAAAACAAAGTCCTTCAACAATTAGGCAACAAATACTCCTACATCACCTTGAGCAACAGACAATTATGTCAATGAAAATGTGCAGAAAAGTATCTTTAAAATACCTCCCCTTGATGGGTCTCAATTAACTCCAATTGTCGCTCCAAGTTAGCTTGAGTTTCGACCACTTTTGCAACTTCAATCTGACAAATAATTAACATATCAGATAATGAAAAAAAAAAGAAGAAGAAGAAGAAAGAAAGAAAGAAAAGCCATTTCCTTTGATATGAAAAAACATCAAGAGAAAATACTTGATTCTCAAATTTGGAATAGTTTACACAAACAAAAATGAAAATCAATTCCAAAACATTCATGATGAAAATACTCCTTTTGTAACCAAAACAAATGAGAGGATATAAGAACTCATGCATCAATACATGATACAACAATTGCACTATGATAAATATCTAAAAGGTAGATGGTGCTCTCACAACATGATATCTTTTGCTAAGATATAAGAAATAAAATTACCTCAAGCCTAAGAAGAACATCACGATTATGCAAGATCCTCTTATCCCATTCAGCTACTGCAGCAGCTTGCTTCCGAAATTTTCCAGTACGCTCTTGCAGCTCAGCATTCCACTCTTTGATGATCTTTGCAAAGATAAAACATACATGAGGGAAAGAATGAACAGAGTGACAGAAAACAAAAGCCAGAAAGTACATAAGGCACAATCAAGTTATTCAGACAGGGTGATGATCAAGGGAGATATGAACTTTGGGAAAGGAGGTTCTTAAGTACTGCACAAAATTTCAGTAGACATGTCATCCCCAATTTTATTGCACATATTTGCAAAACTCTCTCTCTCTCTCTCTCTTCATTATACACACATGAACATAAACAAACAAATATCCACATTTATATGTCTAGGTTGCAGATGCATACATGCTTTATGCTTACACAATTGACAAATCTAAAGACAACAGCACAGAGTATTGGGAGAAAAGAAAAGAGTAGCATCTAAATTGATACAGTACCTCCTCAACAGTCTTCCCTGTTATTTCAGATGGTAATTTCTGCGTGGAAGAAACAGCAACACTAACACTTGAACTTGTCCTATATAATAAGCAAGAATATGAGATCACAAATGCAGACATTATCCACCATGAGGAAACTTCGTGTTCATTCCATGTCTTCCAAGAAAAATGTATGCAACATATAATGGAAAAAAATGCACAGCATAAAGGAAACTGAAGCTAATTGACAGATAACAAAATCTGAAAACAAATCCAACTTAAAAATTCTGAGACAAAAAGTGGAAGACTGTCAATATTTTAATGTGAAATGATAACAAACAGTGAGTTAGGCACAGGCAAAATTTCCAAACAAAATTGTTTTTGCTACAGAGTAGCACAGACCCACTAGAAGAACCCACAGCAAGGGACAGTGATGTCTGAGCTGTGCTAGCACTTGTACTGGAAGTTGTAGCAGCAGCAGAAGCTGAAGTAGGGATACCTGCGAAATGGTTTTTGTGAGAACTTAAAACCTGAACTTGATCTAGACTCCTTGGAATTAAGAAATGAACAATTAGAAAAGTAAATGAAAAAATCAAGTATTCGTATACTTATAGTGCAAATAAAATATGAAGATAAGATGGCAAAAGATATAGGGCAAGATTTGAGTGCTTCATAAAGAAAAATTGCTGTGGAGAAATATATTTTGTTAGCGTGAAACATAAATAGAATTTTTCATTCAATTTTGAGAGAGAGCATCCTTGAAAGCATAAAGTTTGGAGGAAACTTGATCTAAATTAATCTAGGAAATTGGATTTTTCTTTAACTAACCCATTAAGTGTTCATAATCCAATTAAAAAACAACAAATTTCTATTAGCTTCCTAAAGGCAAATCAATCTAGCATTTCTATAAATTTAATTACAAGTAACTCAAGTTTCTATAACCTGTGAATAGAAGTCACTCACATTACTTTCATCTGCTTATTTAAGTAAGCATAATGCACTGGTTTAAGAAGATCCCTTACAAGCAAAAATCACAAAACACGGCACTTTAGGCAAATAACAACATCAGACAACAATATAAGATCCTGAACAGGAAGACATCACTCACTGAATGAAGGTGAAGGAGTTGACTGAGCTTGTGATGTTGAAGTGGGCGCAGATGTTTTGGTTGTGAGGGAAAATCCAGTAAAGGAACTAGCAGGCCCCGACGTAGCAGCTGTACTGGCCACTCCAAAACCAGTAAACGAGCTCGTCGTTCCAGAAGAAGCAGATGCACCAGTAGTAGTTGCAGAAGCAGAGGAACTCGCACCAAATGCAGGTAAAGCAAATGCTGAAGCAGTAGCAGAAGAAGCTGCTGTAGTAGCAGCAGCTTGAGTGGAGGCACTTGTGGTTGTGACGGTAGAAAACAATGGCGATGGAGATGTTGATTTTGGAGCAACAGTGGTCGAGACTGCAGGTGCTGAAGAAGAAGCCGCATTGCTAAATTCGAAGGAAGGTTGAGAGGTTGCAGAAGACGGTGTCCCAAAAGAAAAACCTGAAGTGGCAGCTGATGAAGATTGTGTTAGAGAAGGAGCTGCTGTTGACACAGCACTTGATGCTACAGTTGGACTGCTTTTTGAGAAGGAAAAAGCTGACGAAGTGGTGGAGAAAGGCGAAGCTGAGCTTGAATTTGAAGACGGAGTTGAAGAGAACAAATTAGACGAGAATGTTGTGGTTGAAACTGAAGATGATGTTCCAGATGTGGACGAGCCAAACAAGTTAGATGTAGCACCAGCAGCAGCTGCAGTGGAAGTGCCAGATGATCCAAACAAGGACGATCCAGAGCTAGTAGAGGATGAAGATGTCCCAAACATTAATGATCCTGAATTTGCAGCGGAAGACGAAAAACTAAACGCGGAAGGCCTAGTAGTAGCCGCTGAGGAAGAACTCGCCCCAGACGAAGCTGAGCCAGACAGAGGCAAAGGAGAACTAGCGGCCGACGAAGCTGCGCCAAATATAGGCGAAGAACCGGCGGCCGAGGAAGCAGCGCCAAACATAGGCAAAGCAGAACTTGCGGCGGAAGAAGCTGCAAAGAGTGATGAAGATGGAGTTCCTCCAAACAACGACAAGCCAGTACTGGCGGTCGTCGTTGACGGTGCACCAGAAACTGCGGAAGCTGAAGTTGGTGCTGTCGATGACGCTGCACCAAACAAAGGAAAAGCCGAAGTGGCTGCTACAGATGTCGCTGAACCAAACGACAGCGAAGTAGTACTGGCGGCGGAAGGGACATTTCCAAACAACGAAGAAGCGGAACCAGCGGAAGATCCTGCCCCAAAGGGGCTTGAACTAGAGTTTGCAGGAGAAGCATTGCCAAATAAAGATGGACCTGAGCCGCTGGCGGTAGAAGCAGCTGAACCAAAAGAGAAGGAAAATGAAGGAGCGGGAGAAGACGAGGAGGAGAACCCGAAACCGAAAGCAGGGGCTGAGCTTGGGTTAGAGTTTGCAGAAGTATTGAAGGGAGATGATAATGGTGAAGATGAAGAACTAGGGTTTGCAGTGGGGGCAGAGAAAGCGGAGAATCCAGAACTACCGGTTGTAGATCCAAACATGGAAGGGGAGGATCCTAATGAGAAAGGTGATGATGATTGTGATTGAGAGGTCGATGGGGATGAGGAAGAGAAGCCTGACATTGTCGCCCTCTCTTTCCCTCTCTTTCTTTGGAATTGTGGGGGTTTTCTCTGCTTTTCAAAACCAAAGGGATTTTGGAATTTGGAGGGTTTAGTTATTGAAATTAATCCTCATGAACCGACCAGAACCGTCCTTTTTATTTCTGTATGTAGTGGTATCAAAACGACGACGTTTGTGCCATAAAAATTCGAAGTTATGGCGGCCCATCAATATTAAATAATTTGGGCTTCATGTGTATGGGCCCGAATTTGATAATTCAATTTCTTTTTTTCTTTTTCATAAAAGACAGTTCAATTTCATTTCTTTCATTTTCTGCTAAATAACTTTTTCTCAGCTGTGGATTTTAATATATGTGTTACTGCTAAGTTAGATAGAATCATTTGTAAATGAAACAAAATATAGATCCATTAATCTTATACATGCACATTTCCAATGCAATTTAACCATTAGTAAAAAAGTTAAAGCAAAAGAACGATTCAAAATTGATCAAATTCACGTATATACGATTCAATTAAATTGATTGAAATTTCATGAAATCTGGGACCAATCGTCACCGGCCCAGAAACCATGAAAACCAAGTGGAAAATTTAAATGCTTAGGAACCTCAAGTCTTGCTACCAGAGCATCAGCTTCTCCAATCCTCCTTGGATTCAAAATCACAAGGTAGCATCTTTGTATTGCCACAGCATACTGCAAAATTAAACAAAAATTTCTCAGTTTGTGGTATGTATAATAACTTAACAAACTAATATAGAAAAATTGTTATTTTATAAAATTTTTCACGAATCAAGCCTATGGTAAACTGTAACCTTCAACTATTATATTTTGAAGTTGTTTTTTGGTATTATTAATTTGTTGCATGAATTTTTCATACTTATATTATACCTCGACAGTGAGAAGATATCCATCATCTTCGTGGCCTTGTTTGGGAACGAATATAGGCTCACCAATAAATCTGCGAGCACCAACACACCATGTTCGTGTAGACTTGTCCAATACATTGAGTTTCACCACCGTATCGAATGGAAAATGTGGCAGTGCACGGCGAGACCCCGAGGAAGTTGCTGCATAAATGTACGTGTTTCTCTTGCCAGAAAATGATGGATTTATTATTGGAAAATCTGCTGCCTTCCTCCATTCATTCAATGCCTCTACGCTGCATTTTTTGCATCTCCCATCCGCATCTAAATTGATAGATATCTATATTGTGCAATACAATATTTATCGTGACCTCAAATTTTAAAGTATTTTGTCAATTTCTTAAAAAAAAACAATAAAATTACTCGTGTACTAAATCATTAACAAACTGTCATGTAAAATAAGACAATTTATATAATTTATTTTACTCTACGTTGCAGTTGTAATCGATTTGTTCCGTGAACTCCATCTAAATATAACAATTTTTCAATTAGATATGTGAAATATGTGAATATTACCTCCACAAGATGAGGCAATAGCTCGTTATCTCCTTCTTTTATGTTCATCATAGAAGGGTCTAGCCTACCACTTTGCCAGTCATACCCTGCCCATGCCACAATTAATCAGATTAGAATATATAATAAATTAACACACTTTAATTGAAAATGAAATAAATTAATACCAAACATTTTCTGGAAATTGAACCACTGATAAGAGCAACCGCAGGCATGTAATTTAATGTCCAAATTTCCACTGCCGTTTACAGCCTCAAAGGCATTGCCAACATGAAGAAGCCACATTTGCGAAGGTGCTTCTACGGGCAATCTCCAATCTCGGTGGCCATAGGATTTACCAGGAAACCTAGGTAGCACATATATTGGAGATGTGGACTTGCTAGGGTTCACAGATAACGCCGATATCATTGGAGATATCCCACACACTGCTGCCATTGATCCTGCATTTGTATGCGATTATATAATATTATAATTATACTTAATTTTGCTGTCATAAATTATTAATTTTTGTTAATGAATTAATGTTAAGAATGGAGTTAATTACCCATAATATCAAGTTTAATGCGATTTGCGAAGAGTATATAATGAGTATCCGTAAATGCCCAGTCATGTATCATCAGATGATCCGGAATGTTGAACTCTTGCATCTGCAGCAACTTAAAATTTTGATCGTATTCTGAAAAAATAAAATAAAAAAAAAAAGAGTCATCAAATATAATCAATAATGGATTGTGGTTTACTAAATATATTAAAATTAAATGATTGGAGGGATTAAATATATTTACCATAAAATGTAAAATTACTGCGAGGCAATAGCATGTCCTCGGCATTGCATGATGCAGTAAGAAGCCTATTTCTTTTAGCGTCCAGCTTATAATGAGACAGCATTCTCTTTGGTGGCATTTTAAACACACCTGTATAAAAGTTAGCAACAAAGACCAACCAAATATTAACACATATAAACCCACTTATACAGCAATTACTCAACTAATCATATAGCCTGTTGGCCACATTTCATAAATTAGGTCTGTTAAAATATAATTGAAAAATCTTTTTCAATTTATTAGCTTATCCTCGATTTATATATACAAATAATGAAAATGGCGAATATTTCTTCTCTTTTAATTAAAAATGAAATTGTTTTTAATTATTTTAATTGGGTTCATTAGTGAATCGAACTAACAAGTCCAATTCTCATCCCTATATAATAAATAATTTTATATTTTAAATTAGTGATAAATTGTAAAGTATACAAAGCCATTCTTAATCTATACTTACATGTAACATTTTTATAACAATGTTAATGATATAAACAAAAAATAAATAAATTATTCATATACCACTTTAGAACGATTGACAGCATTTCAAGTTATGTGACGCAGAGTCCTTCATCTTTCTATGAATGTATATTGCCCAACATTTTTTTTTCTTTTCTGATAAAATTAAGGCCAACAATTATTAATAAAATCATATATGGCTATTATAACTATATACATTCATTTCATAATAAAATAAAAGCTTGAGATTTAATACTCAATTATATATTAATATGGCTACGATCATATACAGTTATTTTACAATAAAATAAAAGTTTGAGATTTAATACTCGACCAGCAGCAATATTACTAACTTGGACATCTCCACATAAACAAATTATTTTAATAGTTACGATAGCGACTTTAGGATTTGAACAAACAAAAAATATCAATCTAATAAAAATTTAATCTTTTTCATGTCAAAATTATGAGTTTATTTTTAACTAGTGAATGTATATGCATACCGTGAAGCATAGGTTTTAACAAACTTGCAGCTACATCCCATATATCCCCATCGTTATTTTCACCGTTTATCATAAAATCACGATCGTCGATGAGATCAAACCTGCCAACAGTATCCAACGTCTCTGATTCAATCTCATACGGAACACCTCCTTCCCATAAACACAGAAGCTTTCCTCCCCACCTCAAAACGCTAGTATTCGCCACATTTTTCATGACCTTCGTATTCCCAAGTTTCTTACCGCCTTTCAACACCGAAAATGGGCCCCTATAAGTAAACCGCCACGTGTCAGTTTCTGGATCGTGCTCCTCCACCTGAGCCTCGGTTTTCACGTACCTAGCCATGTACTTAACCACCCCATTACCGATACTAAAAGCCCTAAGGTATCCGTGACCGTCCAAAGGATGCACCGTAGAGCCATGGTCGTCGGTGAATAGTCCGGGTCCGGTTAGATAATACGTACCGGAAGGGAAGTCCGACGGAACTTCACCGTCGACGACGCGGAGGTTGACTGGCTCCGCCGTTTCAGAACGTTGGGACACGAATAAAAACTGATAGTCCCAAAAAGCAGCCGCTGAATCATCTGTTTCTAAAGTTATATTGGGGGAGACATGGGTGTTATCAGGAGCTGAAATGGCTATAACTCTCGGCGGTTTTAATCTCGCCGGCAGGGGAATCAGATGGAGCGGTGGGAGCTGTGTCGGAGAAGGAAAGGTTGTCCGAATATTAAGAGAGGGCTTGGCCTGCATTTTTGTTAATTAATATTTCAATCAGAAGGAAGAATTTTTGGAAGTAAATGAGATTATGAGAGTGTGAGACTTTGGTTAGGGTGACAAGGATTCATAAGGGATGGTAGTATCTATATATATATTCTTCATAAATCGGATGCATAGTGCATAGGTAAAATATGAGGTGTAAGAATGGGTTTTTATTATATATCAATAGTTCTTTATTGTCTTGATACAAAAGTTAAATCCATTTATATAAGGGATTTTAAGGATGAGTAATTAATTACTAATTAGACTGCTTTATTTGATAGGTTTTAATTGGGATTTACCGGTAGTTTTATGTGAAATGCGGGTTATTGCGTGTTGGACCTACCATCATAAAATATGGACATTCAATGGCAGACATTGCCTCATTTTTTTTCTTTTTCTTTTTTATTTTCAATTAAATAATTTTATTGCTATAGATATTTGATTCACGCTACTTATGTAATTATATGTCACTTCGTTTTTCAATGTTTATATTTTGAGAAATTATTTAGATATACAGTAGGCGGAACTGAAGATTCTCCGATTGAAATTTTATCTGGGTAGATGAAAATTGTATTAATTGTTTACAGAGAAACATAAGAGAGGAACCATAAAAGTTGAATATAAGTAAAGAAAATAAAATTAAGGTTGTTTGATTAATAAAGAGAAAACAAAAAGGAAAATGTACGTACTGCTATGCCAAGCTAGCAGTGAAAAACTAATAAGACACAAACCAATATATTGTAAAAAATGAACTAGTCTCCACCTGCAATGCAACTTCTATCTCAGCATATGCGCGTGTCAGAAATTGCTTAGTATAGGTGTGCATGCATCTGTCACTTTGTGTTTATATTATGAACACTTTGATTTATGTACAGGTGTGCATGCATGTGTCACTTTGTATTTATATTATGAATACTTTGAGTTTATGTACATATGTCAAAATTTCACACAGACTCATACCCAAATTCAATTCAATTTAATTCATAAATAATTTAAATAAGATATGACCCGTAAAAACGAAATATAATCAATCTATTTTAACGCTATGATCAGTAAATTATCAATATATATATATAGCCTTTTTGTTATTCAATGATTTGAAACAATCAAATGGATTGAACAAAAAAAAATCATTGTTTTTCAGATATATACCTTTTCCTCAATTTTTCTGAAATTATTAGATTATACACTCTAATTATTTGATATACAAGTGAATTCTCTAGCGTATTTCTTCTGCTGCTAGTCGGGAATATGTAATGGAATGAATTTAATGAACGTATCTTTTACATATATATATATATATATAATGCTTGTCGATAACTTATTGGCAGCCCGAGCCCATGAGAAATTATTAGCACGGTAGATTATAATAGGACATTTTGTGATGAGATACTAAGATTTAAGGGTTAATAAAGTGTTTTATCTCGGTTCTCTTCACGTCAAATCTTATTTTATTGAATGATTGACAATAAAAATCAAACCATGATGTAAAAAAAAAAAAAGTCAACGGATCAATCCGTGATTTGTTTGATTTACATGTGATTTGATCTAATTCAATCCGTTCACTGTTCAATCAATTTATAATTTAATTTATTTTTTATTTAATGCATTTGCCGAGTCTAAATTTTGATGTGATGGTATATTTTAATAAATACTTTGTACTTTTTTTAAGAATGAAAACTTATTATATTTTAATTTCTGAAAAATATTTTCAATCTTTATATTGTTTGATAAATTCAAGAAGTGTGAGAGTCCCTGAATTTTTTGTACACTAGATATATATATTTTTTAATCGCATATGTATATATCTGAAACATATAATGAATTGTAAATTCTTTTGTATTATAAATAGAAGTTTAATACGAAGCAGTTATGGACAAAAATAATATCTTTTAGAAGTCAAAGTAAAGGCAATGGGATTTGGCAGATTGATCCGGCAAGGTACGAGAGCATCTCAAATGTTTGATATTTTTTATAAATTAAATTACTCCATCGTTGATCGCTGCACCTTTTGGTTATATTATTCAAGAATATTTTGCTTTAAATCTTTTATTTCAAAGTTGTTCGTTTTCTTTGGTTATAAAATCTGATAATGATCTATTTCATGTACTAGCTAGGACCGCTGTTGTGTCCCAGGGAGTCAGATTTGATTCTCCTCCCCTTTGTATCCAACAGATGCTTTAATGAATGGTCCATTTTTCTTAAAAAAAAAAAAAAATCCAAATTTGCTCATTGTATACACAAACGCACCATATTTTGAGCCTATAGATTTTGACTCCTTCAAACTCCAATGCTTTAAGTGGCCCTCAATATAACGTGAGGGTTTGTTGAATTTCTTAAAAATTTGTAAACGATTATAGTTTTAATGCATGCCCAAAAAATTCATCAAGCATATATTACAAATTAAATCTAAAATCGATGGGTGAACCTTTGGTTTAAATTATTCATGCGAAAGGATAGATAGAAGTGAAAAGTAGATGCTTTGGCTTTTTTATTTTTATTTTTTCCAATTCTTGATATGAGAGACATGAATGAATTGCAAATTATGTGGACAATATAATAAAGTTTCCTTTTTTATGTAAATAATTATGTATTTTGCTTTCTTTTATTATAATATTAAAATGTCAACATAAATTAGCTAGTGGAATGGAAAAGTGATTATATACGTTGGAATTTTTGTGCTTAGAGGGATCAATTTAAAAATTCCATGGACCAATTTCTTTTTTTTTTTAAAAAAAAAAAATCATACTCAAAAAAGCCGAATTAATTAAACTTTTATTACTTAACATATGTTAGAAATTTTTAATTTCTAATGTTGATTCATATATTTTAAGTAATTGATAATTGCTATTGTTGTACACACGGTGATGATTAGTGTAGTATTGAAGAGGCAATTATCGGGTGTAAATCCCTCCGTCCCATATCGTGAAAATAAAAGTTTGAGTGGTATTTTGTATAATGGTAAAAGTATAAGGGTCTTTTGGTATTTTGTGAATTAAAAGGTATTTTTAATTCATCAAAAGACAGTTTTCTTTTCATACGTTTTTTTTTACTTCCTTCCTTCAAAACCAAATACTCTGCTCTAAGGGTTTAATTCAATAATCAAGAATTAAACAAGCCCTTATATCATCAAAGGGCGAATTGAAGATCATTCGATATTGGGATTGGAAAACATTGCTTATTATCTGCATTTGGAATATTTATTAGCATAATGGAATCATCAAGTAAGTTTTCTATTCCTGTAATCTTTATAATTATGCCATATGATTTAATGTTTTGGTTGATTTGATTATTCTATTAGGATCCTTTGTTAATTGCTTCCGCATATCAGTTGATTTAACATTTGGTATCAGAGCAACCTAATAGAAATTAAATTACCAATTTTAGGGTTTATGAGAATTTGGGAATTTTCTCAATTAAAGTTAATTAATATTTTAAATTAATTATTTATGGCATAATTAATTGTGGGTATTTAATTTTGGGTTGATATTTCGTTCAAATGGTTGAAATATTGCTCCCGAAAAATGTTTGTTTTTAACAGTGCCATGGTTTTGTTTTGGTTTTAATGAAATCAAATTGTTATTGCTTTATTGCGGCACTGTTTTTGATAAGCCAAAGTTTTGTCCTGTTTTGTGAATTGAGAATGGATAGTGCATTCTTGTTTATTCAATGACTTTTTGTACATGCATAATAGTAACTCGTTGATTTGAAAAATGGGAAATCTTGCAATTGAGGAAAATTATAAGGCCAACTTTCCACTTCTATCAACATCTAATGTTTCACATATATTTATTAATGTATTAAATTAATATTCATTTTGTGCATACAATATTTCATGGCTGAATATAACTTACTGTGCACTTTAACCACCATTTCAATTTTTTTTTTTTTATACAAAAGCCTTAGTTTAATAATTCATTAATTTAAGTATTATAATGATATTATTAAACTTAATAATTTAAGTTTACATGATTTAAATCTTTAATATTTTAGTGAGTGCGTTAGTCACCAAAGTGGCCCGCTCGGAGTTCGTTAAATGATTTGAATTATGTTTATAAATGTTTATTTGATACAGCATCATGAGTGACATTTAAGAATAATAAACATTTATAGTTATTAACATGTAGTTATACGGTTACCCAAAGGTAGATCTTACTCATGTTCAATAACAATTGAAGTAGGTTACAAATTTTGTTTGATTAAATATATAATGTACATCCAAAGATGACTTATATGTTAATGTAAACTTAATGATTGACCTTATATATGTTATATGAATGATGCATATTTGATGATTGTTAGTTGTGTTTAGATTTAGCCCAAAGGTGAATTTAAATGCAATGTTTTGGTATGTTATAGTCTGAATTGTTGTTTAAATTCAAAGCAATTGATATGTGAGATGTAAATGTTTGCAGTGATCTCTACTATGTCAAATATGGCTGTCAATGGTATCAAGTTTAATGGGCAGAACTATGATGATTGGATCGAATATGTCAAGCTAAATGCTGGCCTTTTGGGACTCGATTCAGCTCTAGTTATGGATGAGCCCACTAAACCGACCGATACTAGTTCGGAGGCAGACAAGAAACTGTGGGAGAACTGGGAGAGGTCAAATAGGCTTATGATGAGTTTTCTTAAGCTTAGCATAGCGCCTAATGTTAAGCCTTCCCAGCCCAAGACTGAAAATGTGAGGGAATTTATGGCTGAGATTAAGAAGTGTACTATGACAGACATTGTGGATAAGTCTGTTGTTGCTGCTCTAATTAATGATTTATCTAATAGAGAGTACACTATAGCTCAGTCAATGGATGAACACATTACTCACATGGTGAATACCTACAACCGGCTCAAAAGTTTGGATGTGGATCTTGGTGAGAGGGTGTTGGTTGAATTCATGCTGAAATCATGTAAGGGTGATGATTTTAAGCAATTTCGGAGAACTTACAACCAACTTAAGGAAAAATGGTCTCTTTCAGATACTAAGGCCATGCTCATGCAAGAGGAGGCAAGGCAAAGGGAAGATCTTAAGGTTAAACTTCCCCAAGCCAACTTTGCCTATCATGGTAATTCAAACGCTGGTTCTAGTGGCGGCAAAGCTCCAAGTAAGAAATGGAAGAACAAGGGAAAGCAGCCATTTAAGGTGCAGCCTGGTAAAGGGCAGGGAGAGGTTGAAAAGATTCTGAAATGTTTCTTTTGCAACAAACCTGGGCACAAGAAGGCTGATTGCCTAAAGAGGAAAGCATGGTTTGAGAAAAGAGGTATACATTTTGTTTCAGTATGCTTTGAATCAAATCTGATTGAAGTACCTTCTAATACTTGGTGGCTTGATACTGGTGCAACCACTCATGTTTCTAATGTTATGCAGGGTTACCTAAATTTCCACCGAATGTCGGAAAGTAAAAGCTTTCTATTTATGGGAAACAGGATGAAAGCTAGAATTGAAGGTGTAGGTACATATAGAATTGTGTTAGATACGGGCTATTGCCTTGATCTAGAGAAGTGTCTATATGTTCCCGATTGCTCTAGAAATCTTGTTTCTGTTTCTAGGTTGGATGTTTTAGGATTTGATTTTAGGATTGGACATGGTTGTTTTTCATTGTATCGTGGAACAAACCTTTGTGGTACTGGTTTATTGTCAGATACTTTGTATTGTTTCAATCTAAATTCTACTTTTGTTAATTCCCTATTTAATGTTGTTGTTGAATGTGATGTTGGTATGAAAAGGAATGCACTCAATGAGTCTTCTGCTGACTTGTGGCATAAAAGACTCGGTCATATATCCAAAGAGAGGATTTTGAGACTAATTAAAAGTGAAGTTTTATCTCAATTGGATTTTACCGATTGGAATGATACTTGTGTGGATTGCATTAAGGGTAAGCAAACCAAACATGTATCAAAACAGGCTGCCACAAGGAGTAGTGGATTACTCGATTTAATACATACAGATATTTGTGGTCCTTTTGATGTACCGTCTTGGGGCGGTGAGAGGTATTTTATCACCTTTATTGATGATTACTCTAGGTACTGTTATCTATATTTACTGCATGAAAGAACTCAATCGGTTAATGTCCTTGAGACATTTATTACGGAGGTTGAGAGGCAGTTAAATAGAAAGGTAAAGGTAATACGTTCCGATAGAGGTGGTGAATATTATGGAAAGACATCAGAAGTTGGACAAATTCCAGGTCCATTTAAGAAACTCCTTGAGTCTAAAGGCATTTGTGCACAGTATACAATGCCAGGATCGCCACATCAAAATGGTGTAGCTGAAAGGCGTAATCGTACATTGATGGAAATGGTAAGGAGTATGGTGAACGATAGTTCTGTACCTGTTTCATTGTGGATGTATGCATTGAGGACAGCCGCATACATATTGAATAGGGTACCTAGTAAAGCAGTTCCTAAGACACCTTATGAACTGTGGACATCTAGGAAGCCTAGTTTAAGACATCTTCACGTGTGGGGCTGTCAAGCCGAAGTGAGGATATATAATCCACATGAAAAGAAGTTGGATTCCAGGACCATTAGTGGTTATTTCATTGGATATCCGGAGAGGTCAAAAGGGTATAGATTCTATTGTCCTAACCATAGTACGAGAATTGTAGAGTCTGGGAATGCTCGATTCATTGAAAATGGTAGAGTCCGTGGGAGTGTGGGAGCACGTAGTGTAGAGATAAGAGAGTCATTGATGGACCAAAACCCATCAAGTGATCTATCTCAAGTTGATGTTCCTATTATTGTAGCATTGTCACAAGGCATTAATATGGAACAACAACAAATGGATGCTCCAAGCCCAATTGTGGATGCCATTGTTCAAGAAGAGGAGGAAAATGCCCAAGTTAATGAGCAAGTGCAACCTCAAGAAGAAATAGCATTGAGGAGGTCTACTCGAGAGAAAAGATCAGCTATTTCAAATGAGTATATAGTTTATGCACTTGAGCATGAGAGTGACTTGGGCATTGACAATGACCCAGCCTCTTTTGACCAAGCCATGAGCAGTAAAAATTCTAACAAGTGGTTGATGGCCATGAAGGAAGAGTTGAAATCTATGGCTGACAACAATGTCTGGGAAATGACGAAATTGCCGAAGGATTCTAAAAGAGTCGGCTGTAAGTGGGTCTTTAAGACCAAGCGAAACTCTAAGGGCAATGTCGAGAGGTACAAAGCCAGACTTGTTGCCAAAGGTTACACTCAAAAGGATGGCATTGACTACAAAGAGACTTTCTCTCCGGTTTCTAGAAAGGATTCTTTAAGGATTGTAATGGCTTTGGTGGCTCATTTTGATCTTGAGCTTCACCAAATGGATGTTAAAACAGCCTTTCTCAATGGAGATTTGGAAGAAGAGGTATATATGGATCAACCTTAAGGTTTTGAGACCACAAATGAAGGAAATCTGGTATGTAGGTTGAAGAAATCAATTTATGGATTAAAACAAGCTTCTCGACAATGGTACTTGAAGTTTAATGATACTGTATTGTCATATGGGTTTGTAGAAATGACCGTTGACCGGTGTATCTACATGAAGGTTGTGGGAAGCAAGTTTGTAATCCTTGTGTTGTATGTAGATGATATTCTTCTTGCCGCTAATGATCGTGGGTTATTGCATGATGTTAAGGATTACCTTTCTAGCAACTTTGAGATGAAGGATATGGGTGAGGCTTCCTATGTGATCGGAATAGAAATATTTCGGGATAGATCACAAGGAATTTCAGGACTGTCTCAAAAGGCTTACATCAACAAAGTTCTAGAAAGATTTAAGATGGAATCATGCACACCTAGTCCAGTTCCCATCCAGAAAGGAGATAATTTCAGTCTATCTCAATGTCCCAAGAATGACATGGAGTGTAAAGAAATGGATAATATCCCTTATGCTTCTTTAGTCGGGAGTTTGATGTATGCTCAGACCTGTACTAGACCGGATATAAGTTTTGCGGTTGGTATGTTGGGTCGTTATCAATCAAATCCCGGACTATTTCATTGGAGAGCTGCAAAGAAAGTTTTGAGGTACTTGTAAGGCACTAAGGATCACATGCTCACATATAGAAGAACTAATGACCTTGAGGTTGTTGGTTACTCGGACTCAGACTATGCCGGATGTTCGGATACCCGAAAGTCCACATTTGGCTATTTGTTCCTTCTAGCTGATGGAGCTATCTCATGGAAGAGTGGTAAGCAGTCTGTCATTGCTACTTCCACTATGGAGGCTGAATTTGTAGCATGCTTTGAAGCTACGGTTCAATCGTTGTGGCTGCGCAATTTTGTTGGTGGTTTAGGCATCGTTGGTACCATTGCTAAACCATTGAGGATTTATTGTGATAATACGACAGCAGTGTTCTTCTCTAAAAATGATAGATACTCCAAGGGTGCCAAGCATATGGATTTAAAGTATCTATCTGTCAAAGAAGAGGTGCAAAATCAAAGAGTTCAAATAGTGCACATTGGCACCAATGATATGATTGCGGATCCGTTGACTAAAGGGCTAGCTCCTAAGATATTTATTGGCCATGTTAGTGAAATGGGAGTAGTCCCGAAGTCCTTGTATAGCGGATGATTGGTCATACATGTATGAATTTATGGATTGCACATTTATGTTTATTTGATACTCTAGATATCGATGTTTGTTTAGATTTTGCTTATCTATGAATCATATTTCAGCTATGCATAATTTGTTATGATTATAGATGTTGGGTCTTATTTTAAGACATTGTGGGATAAGATATTTTCGGGTGTTTATCTTATCAAATTATGACTATTGAATTGGATTGACTTGTGATACATGGAAGGAATCAGGACGTTTGTCAGGCCCGTGACCGCCATGATTCGGTCGGTTTAGTTCTTACGAAGTTGTGACTTGTATATTGCATTATTTAAGTGAGCTCAAATTTATGTTAATATGTCATATACTTGTCATATATGAATCAAGTGGGAGAATGTTAGAAATTTTTAATTTCTAATGTTGATTCATATATTTTAAGTAATTGATAATTGCTATTGTTGTACACACGGTGATGATTAGTGTAGTATTGAAGAGGCAATTATCGGGTGTAAATCCCTCCGTCCCATATCGTGAAAATAAAAGTTTGAGTGGTATTTTGTATAATGGTAAAAGTATAAGGGTCTTTTGGTATTTTGTGAATTAAAAGGTATTTTTAATTCATCAAAAGACAGTTTTCTTTTCATACGTTTTTTTTTACTTCCTTCCTTCAAAACCAAATACTCTGCTCTAAGGGTTTAATTCAATAATCAAGAATTAAACAAGCCCTTATATCATCAAAGGGCGAATTGAAGATCATTCGATATTGGGATTGGAAAACATTGCTTATTATCTGCATTTGGAATATTTATTAGCATAATGGAATCATCAAGTAAGTTTTCTATTCCTGTAATCTTTATAATTATGCCATATGATTTAATGTTTTGGTTGATTTGATTATTCTATTAGGATCCTTTGTTAATTGCTTCCGCATATCAGTTGATTTAACAACATAGACCCACTCAAAACATTATTTGCAAGTTGCTTGCCTTCTTCATTATATCATAACTTGGAATAAATAACTAGGGGTCATGATCGCTTGATGATGCCAAGCTTAGTGGGAATAGCGTAGAAGAAATTAATATATATATTAGGAAAGAAAAAAACAATTTAATCAAATTGTGACTTAATTATCAATCTCTCTCAATGCTTTCTCATTCATAGGAAAATTAGATTTACCAGTAACTTTTTTTTTAAAAAAAAAAAAAAAAACAGAAAAAACAAAAGCAATCCTCTAGTAATGGCATAATTGCAAATTGAACATGAATCGAGGCTACATTGAGTAATTAGAAAGGAAAAAATTAAAATTAGGCACTAAAAAATAAAATGATTAAGAGTTTGATACCTTAAAGTGGTGTAGGTATGATTCGGCTGAAATAATGACAAATAGAGGGACCCTGGTGTCCCTACTTTGGCCGTCTATGGTGGAATCTGATGATCGCATCTCCAACTAAAATCTTGGCTTTTGTTGGACACTTCCAAATTAAGAATATTTCGCATAAATGCATGGGACTTTGGTTTGTATATTCCAAAGTTGATTTGACCTGAATTTGTTAATTTCTCGAGTAATTTTATTGTCAACGATTTGATTGTAGTGGCTTGCATATTTTATTGCTCGGTGATTTGGGAGCAAATGAGAGGAGATTCGGAAGTAGAAAACTTTTCATCACTTATTTGACAATATAGTTCTAACTCGGGGGGTGGTGGGGACACATTACATACATGCCATATTTCTTCTATTACGTAATTCATTATGTATTTATTCCTTCTTTAACACATTCATTCTCAAGGAAATCAGGTGTAATTTAAATACTCCAAAATCGGTTGTTTTCTAGTTGATTAAAATTTAAATTTTACCATTTTCCTTCTTAAACATATAGTTATATAAAAAAATAATAATTTTCAAAACCCAACAAAAAATTAAAAAGGATTACAAGTTTTGTTTTTCACATCCAATTGAATCCATACTGATGGAGTACTTGAAATTTGATCTAAAGTATATCTCAAATTGTTGCTAATTCATTTGAGTCAATTTATCTTTATAATATTACATGTTTGTCGAGTACATACCTATACTTAAATTTAAATCCATATAAATTTTACTATTTGAACAAAACTTTTGACAATATAGTAGTTTAATATATACTATACATGTATGGAAAAATAAAATACCTTTATAGGGGGTTTCTTCATAATTGCCAGAAAAACATGACTCACTTTCAAGATTGCCCATGCGCATTTTTCAACTTTCTTAAATGTCATTTTATAAATTTATTCTTTCAGA
Source organism: Excoecaria cochinchinensis (assembly GCA_947683425.1). Classification (NCBI taxonomy): domain Eukaryota; kingdom Viridiplantae; phylum Streptophyta; class Magnoliopsida; order Malpighiales; family Euphorbiaceae; genus Excoecaria; species Excoecaria cochinchinensis. The sequence goes on along the minus strand of CANTUQ010000193.1, from coordinate 525,689 downwards.
ATTGCCATTTCTTAAATTTTCTTTGTCAAAAATGCTCTAATTTTTTTCCCTAGCAAATCTCTGTCTTGCTTTCTCTGTCACATCGAAATTTTTTACTTCGTCCACTTTTGACCAGTTGCTTAAGGGTGTTGGAGATGTCCGGCAAGAAATTATCGGCGATGGAAGTGAAATAATTTTAATTCAAACTAATTTTTGCTTGTTCATTGGGTGCAGTAACTCGTCCTTGTAATGAAAAGGTCCAATGGAGATGGATTGAGGAGTGTAAGCTTTGGGATTTATGCGTCGAAATCGATTTATGAGTCAAAATCTTTTAGGAGTTGGTAGATACAAATCTCAGTCTAGAATGCAGGATCCAACTGGTTTTTTAGCAGATCTTTCTGAAATCTTAATTATCAAAAAGAAAGTCCTTACCAGAAAATAAGAAATAAGCAGTTGGCGTCCACACCATTCCGAGACCTGTCTTAAATTTTCGTCATTCTTTAACTCCCATGGCTTTCCAATATTTCCATCATTCTTTAACTCCCATGGCTTTCCAATATCAGCTATGCAGTCCCAGCACTGAATGGTTGTCAAGTCATTACCTTCAATAAGCAGTTCAACTGCATTTGTAGTTAAGTAGCTAGAACCGATGACATTTTATCATTATGCACATTTAAGACAGAACCATCCTCAGCCTCATTAGATGAACTACTTGCAGGCAAATGAGGAACATATCCTAATTTTTTCATCTGAAGTGTTAAACTTTCAATTGTAGAATAAATCTTCTCAGACTTATCGTGTGAGGAATCACTAGCAATAAAGATATGGATGCTGTTATTAACTTCAATCCAACTGCATCCAAGCTGCTTTACCGCACCAATATGCTTAATTTATGATCTAATTCGATAGACTTCGTTCCATTTCCCTGAATCTTCATACATATTTGCAAGGAGGACACAGTAGCCAACATTAGTAGGATCCCAAAAAAGAAAATTATTTTTGAAAATAGAAAAGTAATAGGGAAGAAAACAGTTGTTAGTTCCCGAAACCAAAAGTACATTAAGAGCAAAATTGTTTAAAAAAATGAGAATAGAACACTGTTCACGTAGACAGTCCAAGAATCTAATTATACGCACTATATACATCTAGTATATACATAATATATATCTAGTACACATATAATATACGCACTATATACATCTAGTACACATCTATTATATTCACTATATACATTTAGTATACGAACAATATACATCTAGTACATATCTAGTATATGCACTATATACATCTAGTATATGCTTAATATATATGTAGTACATATCTAATATACGCACTATATACATCTAGTATATGGCTATATACATCTAGTACACATATAGTATACGCACTATATACATCTAGTATGCACACTATATATATTTAGTATACACATAATATACATCTAGTTTATGCACTATATACATTTAGTATATGCACAATATATATCTAGTATACACTTTATATACATCTAGTATAAAAACAATATACATCTCATACACATCTATTATACGCACTACATGCATCTAGTATACAAACAATATACATCTAGTACGTATCTAGTATATGCACTATATACATCTAATATACACATAATATATATCTAGTACACATCTAATATACGCACTATATACATATGGTATACGAATAATATACATCTAGTATACATATTATATACATTTAGTACACATCTAATATACACATAATATACATCTAATACACATTTAGTATACATACTATATACATTTAGTATACGAATAATATATATCTAGTATACGCACAATATACATCTAGTATACCCATTATATGCATCTAATACACATCTAGTATACGCACTATATATATCTAGTATATGCATAATATACATCTAGTATATATCTAATATATGCACTATATACATTTAGTATATGCAATATATATATCTAGTATACGTACAATATACATCTAGTATAAAGAAAATAATAGATTAGAGAGAGAGTTTGTTTGTTTAGGAGGATAATTAATTTGTTTGAATTTTAGTTATTTTTATCATTTTCTTTGTTTGTATGATCAAAATGAACAGGGAAAATTGTCCTCAGATTGTATTTTCTAAATGGTTTTAGCAAATGTTAATTATTACTAATTCAAATTTATTTATTTATTTGTTGCACGGTATAAAGAAGTTTTTTTTTTTTCAAATGATTCATCAGGTATTCAAATAAACCAATAATTTAATTAATTTAAATTTACACCTAACCGAATATATTTATAAAGAGAGGCAAAGACCTCTCAGCGTAAAGAAGGTCCTTTTACTTCAATAATGGCAAAAGTTAGCGAGAAGAAGGAAAGCAAAGAAATCTTGTGTCCATGATAAGAGTGAGTGGAAGAAACTGTTGGACAAATTCTCAACTTCTATACATGCGTTTTAGCTTACAGGTTTCTTTCTTTATTAGCTCAAATTTAGTATTTATAATAATTTTGTCTCATTTTTTTATTAAGTGTTAAATTCAATTTTTGGAAATTATTATGATAAAATGCTCCCATTTTGTATGATAATCAATCCTTTAATGTCAATTGTCCTCTATTTTAAAATAAAATATATTAATTTTGATAATATAGAGGCAAAAATTATATGTTTTAAAAAATATATAGGTAAAATATTTTGTTATAAAATTTTAAAATGAGAATCATCTTACAGTGTTATGATAAATGAAAATAGTAAATATATAGCTTTTACTGTGTATTGTCAGTTAGTGTTTTTTACCCTCCTTCTTCCTCCCCTAGCTTTTCATTTTCAATCTTTCCATCTGCTTTGTTAAAAGAAGAAAGAAGCAAAGATAGATATATATATATATATTATACAATTATCTACTGCAGATATTATGTATATTATAAGAAAAAGGATAGTCAATTTTTTCTTTCTTTTTTTTTTTCCCGGTTTGCTTGATGATGATGTCTTAAGCTGCAGAAAATCTCCCAATTTTCCAGGAAAATTAATGTGAGTTTGGTGTTGATGATTACAAATTGCTTATATTAACAACAATTCCAACCGACGAGTGTTGAAGAGGAGATTAAGGATGCCAATATCGCCGGCATCGCCATAACAACAAGTCTGACTGTTCAGGCACAATAGTTATCATTAATTTATATCAATTTTTTAAAGTGTTCTAATTTTGAAAATAAAAATTTAAAAAGTGGTATTTATGAAAGATTTTAAAAAGATGATATATTTTTGAAATAAAATATAGAAAAGTGCGTAATTTCCTCTTTATTTATCCCTTTTGGGCTATATTCAATTAATTAGTGGATAAAAATGTTGATCCAAATCAATATTGCCGGCCCGTTCCTCCCAAATTTCTGACGACAACGGAAAGTCGGAAAGCAAAGCCCACAAGTGACTACAGAGAAAACTGCTAGAGCAGCGGCCATATTCGTCATTTTGAAATCCAAACCCTTTCTAGATTCTAGTTTCTACTTCCCTATCGGTTCCCTCCAAACTATTATTTCAATATCCAAACCAACCGCCATTTTTCTTAATTCGAAAACGACCGTACACACGAAGTATGAATTACGAGCAGAGGCTAAAGGCAGCGTCTACTATTATACTCGACGCCGATGTAGCAGCCGTTGACTTTTCCGTTAACACTGCAGAAATTGGGCTTACGGCGACGCTAAAACCGCACCAACTGGAAGGTCTCTCTTGGCTTATACGAAGATATCTTCTCGGCGTCAACGTTATTCTCGGTAACTTATTTTTTTTTTTTCACACTCTATTATTTCACGGAAGCATAAGAGAAAAACTAACGGGACAATTTTATTTGCAGGAGATGAGGTACGTTAATTAAGAGTGGACGTTTTCTTCAATTCGTTATAAGAGTAACTAAACCCTAAACCCCAAATTCGTTATAAGAGAAAATGATTAAGGTTGATAATTACCGTAATCAAGTGTTGTATAAACTATAAAGGTCAATTAGTTTATTATCACATTGATTGCTATGCGATTGCGTTCATTGTGCCTCGGACCATGCTTTTCTCAGATGGGATTGGGGAAAACTCTGCAAGCTTTATCTTTCTTAAGTTATTTGAAAGTTCAACAGAGGACACCAGGGCCATTTTGTGAGTGATTTAGCCCCTCTTTTTTGTTAATTGATTTGGAACACTTTGCGCTCCATTTCTTCTGTAACAAATTCAGGTTCCGTTTATTTTGCTCACAAATGTTCTTTTTTCCTTATAAAATTTTGGCAGTGGTACTGTCTCCTCTAAGTGTTACAGACGGTTGGGTTTCAGAGATTGCCAAATTCACTCCAAAACTAGCGGTTCTCAGGTATGTTGGTGACAAAGAACACCGGCGCAATCTACGCAAGACATTATATGAACATGTAAAAGAACATCCTTCATTAAATGACGTGAGTATGGAGTATTGCAATGCATCTTTTACAGAGCCGAATTGGCTTTTACTCGAGTTTATAGGATTATTTTTTCCTGTACATGGTAAAAATTTGAAATATAGGTTTTTCTCTACAATTTGTAATGCATGTTTTCATGATTTAATAACTATTTACAGGGGTCTTTGTTGCCTTTTGATGTGCTGCTGACAACGTATGACATAGTGTTGATGGATCAAGATTTTCTTTCTCAACTACCTTGGCATTATGCAATAATTGACGAAGCTCAAAGACTTAAAAATCCTTCCAGTGTATGTCCAAGTATTCATTTATTTTATCTAGCACTGTGCTTTTTGTGGATTGTGTTAATATTGGGGCCTGAATATGCCTAGGCTATTTTAAATCCAGTAGGACTCTACTATGTGCACAGTGCTCCTGGGTATCACAATTTGAATGATGTGAAGAAACTATCACTATGATTATTAAAGCTTTAAAAGATGAAAAAAATATTCTAGGGACAATGCCAGATTCATCATAGTGTGTTGTTTTTGTTGTGTAATTTTAATTGCATAGCTGTGTTGTTGAATGTTTTTTGATTTTTAAGTAACCTGTACTTGCTTATTGTACTATGTCGGAGACAATTTATGTTTCACTTATTTGAGATAAACCTTAACAGGTTTTATATAATGTTCTCAGAGAGCGTTTCCTCATGCCAAGAGTGCTACTTATGACTGGCACTCCTATTCAGAATAATCTCACTGAACTCTGGGCTTTGATGCATTTCTGCATGCCTTCAGTGTTTGGGATGCAGGAGCAGTTCCTCTCTACATTTAAAGAAGCTGGAGATCCTACATCAGGTTAGCCCCTCTTCTTATTTTTAATTAGCATGAGAACTGGCTTTGTGTGACATTTTGCTTTGCATTCTTTGAAGTTTGTTATTCTTTTGTCCTATTTTTCTTTATTCTTTTAAAGAGCTCGTGCTACATAGTTCAACGGCCTAAGTTGTTTCAGTTCCAATTGGAAGTGTTTGGCATCTTTGCTTAGATTTTTATTTTAAAGAAGAGAGAAGACATGGTGTAGATTAGAGAGGCTTTCTTTGCCTATAGATGTTATAGTGATAAAATGTTATTAATTAATGTAATGCCTTCTACAAAATCCTAAAAATTTAGCTAAATGGATTAAGGTTCACTACTTTCCAATGTGGTACCATCAACTTTTGTTAATCGTTTTGAACAGTCCTGGCACTTCTGAAGGTTGAGTTTTGAAATTATTATTTGAGGCCTGGATTTGTGAGTTGGCACTTGATTATGTCTTTGGTTATGCCATAGATTAGACTTTTCTTGTTTTTCTGTATAAATCAACAGTTTTAAGGAAGTTTTTTGTTCTGACTTTTTTATTTGCTGACCTCGAATAGGGAGAATTTCATTATCAGGGAAATGAAGTACTTTGCTGGAAGTTGATTCTAGAGTGACAAATTCAGTGACCTTAATTGGTTTTACAACTATTTTATCATAATGTCTATTGATAACAAGACTTCGTAGTCACTCTTGATTCCTCTACATTAATTGAACTCTTTCAAATTCACTATGTCCTCTTCTGGCTGTAAACTTATGGTCCCATTTTGATGCTTCCAATTTGGTGCGACAAATACTGAGGTTATTAACCCTGGAAGAAGTCACCCTGCTATTGTTGAACAGATGTTGATGAAGCCAAGGTTAAGGGGCAACTCAAGACTTTGAAATGCGTAATGAAAGCCTTCATGCTTCGGAGAACAAAGTCTAAGCTTGTAGAGTGCGGAAACCTAGTACTGCCACCACTTACTGAAATTACTGTGTGAGCCCCCTTGTGTCTTAAATTTTTGAGTTTGTTTACCTTGCACTTTAAATTTGGTATATTCCCTTTTCCTTGGAAATTTGGTTTATGTTTCGCTCAATCGTTTTAGGATGGCTCCGATGGTAAGCTTGCAAAAGAGGGTGTATACCTCAATATTGAGGAAGGAGCTTCCAAAACTTCTTGCATTGTCATCTGGCTCATCCAATCACCAATCACTACAGAATATTGTAATCTAACTTTCAATTTTCAGCCTTGAGGATCATATTATTGCAAACTAATCTCCCCCCAAAGTACTTGAATATGTTGATATTTCCTGATATGATTTTTTGGCTATTCCAACTTATTCTCCTCTCCCAACCAGGTAATACAACTACGAAAAGCATGTAGCCATCCATACCTCTTTCCTGGTATTGAGCCAGAGCCATATGAGGAGGGTGAACACCTAGTTCAGGTACTCATCATTCTTTCATTTTTTTTTTTATTATGGTAGAATAATAATAATAATAATAATAGACGTTGAACCTAATGGTCCCATTACTGTATAGAAACAATGAGCAACAGAAAAACTTAAAATTAAAGTATTGAAATGATCAGGTGGCAGAAGTCTTTGCTGCATTTCTGATTCCAACAGTTTAAATCTGCTCACCACACTTTCTTGTATGCATATCAAGAATATTTCTGTGATTTTTTTTTTTTAAAGTTAATTTTTAAAGTATGACTTGGGATTCAGGTTAGCGGTAAGCTTTTAATTCTGGACCAACTACTTAAGAAACTGCATGATTTGGGACATCGTGTCCTTCTCTTTTCTCAGATGACCAACACTCTTGACATATTACAGGTAAATTGTCCTTTGGGATTCTTTCAGCTTGGTTAGATATATTGGTGTTTTGTGTTTATTTAAACAATTTCTTGTTGATGGAATTGTTATGCAATGTAGGATTTTTTGGAGTTACGCAAGTACTCCTATGAGCGTCTTGATGGCTCAATTCGAGCTGAGGAGCGTTTTGCTGCAATAAGAAGCTTTAGTAGCCAATCAAGGAAACTAGATTCTGAATTTGACGAAACTGGTGCTTTTGTTTTCATGATATCTACAAGAGCAGGGGGAGTTGGCTTAAATCTTGTAGCAGCAGATACGGTGGGTTCTACCTGAAGTTTTACAGACTAATCCTGGTGTATTGCTTGTTAGCAAGTTAATCAAGAGGAATATGATATAGTATCTACATGCCAGAAAAGAGACTTCTTTGAAAAACCTAATTCATGCTGCATCGACTTCTAATTAAAGTGACTCAGGAAGCATCTCAGGGAATACGAGTTCTATTGTAGTGTAATAATGTTTTTGACATTTTACAAAAATGTGGTTTGCAGGTTATATTCTATGAGCAAGATTGGAATCCCCAGGTTGACAAGCAGGCTTTGCAGAGGGCACATCGAATTGGTCAAATGAGTCATGTTTTATCCATAAACTTGGTTACGAGGTGTTCTATAGAAGAGGTTAGATTATGCATATGAATTGATTAGTGCTTGATCTGCAGCTTTTGTGTCACTTATCGACTCATTCAATGTCTGGATGTAGGTTATTATGCGAAGGGCAGAGAGGAAACTGCAGCTTACGCATAACATTATTGGCGATGATATTTCAGAACAAGCAGGAAGAGAAACAGCAGGAGTTGATACCTTGGATTTGCGATCTATCGTATTTGGGTTACATATGTTTGATGCTTTGGAGATTGATACTGAAAAATCAGATGAACTAAATGTGCCAGAATTGAATGCTATGATAGAGAGAGTAATTGCAATTCGAGATGATCAGAGATTGGGAAAGGTTGACAGGAAGTATGAACTTAACAGAGTTGATGAAAACCATGGATTTGATGTTGTTATTGGGAGCAGTTCTGCTTTTGCTGATTATGATCCTGGTCTTGATGAGGCATCTTATCAATCATGGATTGAAAAATTTAAAGAAACATCACAATCAAGTGCCAAAACGGTAATGGATTTGGGACCTAGAAGGAACTGGCCTGAGGATAAACATCTTAAACTTCAGGCTGCTAGGAAGAAAGCCGAGGAGAAAAAGTTATTTAAATGGGAATCTCTCGGATACCATTCCTTGTCTGTTAAAGATCCTGATCAAGCTGTGGATGGTGATATGTTGTCTGATTCAGGTTCTCTTCATTTTGTTGTTGGGGATTGTACTGATCCAAGAAAAGTCTGCCCATCTGAGCCAACAATCATATTCAGGTAGTTTCTTGCAATGATGATGCTTCTAATTGATAGGCTTATGAGCATCATAATGTTGCGACCAGTTGTTTTCTATCATATCCTACTTTAATAATATGAACCAATTATCTTTCAGGTCATTCTTTTCAATGTAATTTTTAAAGCCATATTGGTGTTGTTGCTGTGAGAAGTGGGTTATGATATGTTATGGTAGAGTGGTCCATTGTTCTTTGGGTATCCATGCAATATCCACTTGCCTACTTAAGGTGGCATTGAAATTGAATTGATTAATGCTCGGTACTCTAGCCTTTAGCAGCTAGAGCCTTTAGCCATATTGGTGATATTATCTCATTGATGATCACTAGAAATTCAGCTTATCTTTTCTGACTTCTGGAAATGAGTTTAGTAGTGAGTATTACTCTTAGATTTGTCTTGGATGTGGCAGTTGTGTAGATAACTCTGGAAATTGGGGTCATGGAGGAATGTTTGATGCACTGGTCAAGTTGTCTTTGAGTGTCCCCAGTGCATATCAACGGGCATCTGAATTTGGGGACCTCCATCTTGGTGATCTCCATCTTATATCAACTAATGGTCAGCTTTTGCAATCTTTCTTCCTGCATCTTACTTTGTCATTACCAAACTGCTTTTTGATATGCTATAATTCTGTCATTCACATCCAATGACTGCACAGAGTCATATACGCATGCAAAGAAGATACTAAAATATTTTGTCGAGTCTTTCAAAATAATTCATTTTGAAAGAAACATGAATTATGCTAGAAGTCAAATGATTCATTTAAAGAGACTTACTATAGAAAAACCTACAACCAATTATTTAAATAATTTTATCCTTGTGAAGAAGGATGAAATACAAAAGCAAATACATTCTCTTTACTTTCATCTGTTTGAAACCATGGGATTTAAACGAATTCTATCACTTAAAAATTATAGGGCACATGAATTTTACTATAAGATCGATTAAGTTGAATCATGTCTTAGTAATTATTCCAATTTGATGCATGTGATATATATATATATGTTTTCCCCTCTTAGTCCCTTATTGTTATGCAGAGGACACATACAGACAGAGTGGGGAAGGTGATTCTCCTCAGTGGGTGGCTTTGGCTGTTGTGCAATCATACAATCCCAGGCGTAAAGTGCCCCGCAGCAATGTCTCAATTCCTGACTTGGAGCGCTGCCTATCCAAGGTTTCATTTGCGGCAGCTCAGAATTCTGGTATATTTTTTTGCTTTGTTCGATTTTTATGTATTACCATCCATCCATCAAACTAGCAATGCTTTTTGTGTGATTGCATTTTTCTGCGTTTATTCCAATCTTCAAGGTGGATGTGCTTTCTTGGCGTTATTTTTAAGTTATATAGTTCATGAACAAACTGAAACATGACTTTATTTAGCTAGCTTTCAATGTAGAAGCGTTATGGTCTAGGACAAATAGTGGATTAACTTATACCGAGTGACGAGATAAGTGGTCTTTGTTCAGATTTGTGTTTGCCAATGGAAAACATGGATGCTCTTTTGAATGTTTGCCTAAAACAACTCAATGTCAAGTGTTCTGCCTGCATGTTGTTCTTTAATCTTCTCTTTTCAGGAACAGTCCCTGGCTGCTATTGTATGTGTAGTAAAAGTTTATGGTATCCATGGTATTATTATTATTATTTTATTTTTATTTATTTAGTATTTTTTGATAAAGCCTCCATCCACATGCCTCGCATTGGGTACCAAGTTGAATCAGACAGGTCGCAGTGGTACACTGTTGAACGTCTTCTGCGAAAATATGCCTCCATTTATGGCATCAAGATCTATGTGTATGTCCTCTTACCTTCAAGGATAAAAAGCAAAAACTTGTCACACTCTCTCTCACCCACACACACCGTACATTAAATGCATGTTAATTCATCTTATATTTTGCAGGTATTATTATAGGCGATCATCTTGAAGATTTTTTTGCAACTTGTAGCTGCATTACATTAGTAGTTGACTGTTCGAACTGGACAAACGGCGAAATCTTTTTCTATACCATGTGTTCATAGTTTGTAAATTATTAGAAATGTGAATGAAATGGTTAAAGTGATGCATTATATCTTTCTCCTTACCCGAATCCCAGCCCAAGTATTATAATTAACAACCTAAGTATTCTGTGAATCCACGATTTAATACATTTTTATTTTCTCTTCTATAGTAAATTATTGAAAGTCTCTGGGCATTAAATAAATTTGACAAGTGCTTATGCTTTAAGAAAAGAATTAAAAAAAAGGGTAAATAGATAACTAAACACTTGTATTTATAAAAAAAAATCGATTTTTGTTAGCATCTAGACTTTTATTATAACCAATTAAACACTTATATTTTTCATGTTTAACAAACATAAACACAATTGCTGATATGGACAAACCTGTGAAATGCATCCAAATAAGACCGTGTCAACCCACTGTTTGCGACAGTAAAATATTCAAAATTATTAAATCCCTAAAACTCATCCCAAATCGTTCTCCATCTTCATCAAGTTCTCTCTCATTCTCTATTCAAAAATCGTTCTTTCTTGCGATATTTCTCTGTTCATTTGACTTTTGCATTGATGAATTGTTTACTATCTTTCTCTATAATTTGTTGTTCTTAATCAAATTAGAGAATGAATCAAATTAGTGAAGAGGTTTGCTAACTGAGGATTTCCTGGACACAAGCAAATCCTAGGAGGAGATTCTACAATTGCAAGGTTGGAAAGGGAAGTTTATTTCATTGAGCCTGTGAAATACTGATTGTCGTTTTTACTCAAGGTCTAATTTTGTAAATTAAAATGTAATTGCAGAAACATGGTGGGTGTGGCTATGTAAATTGGTGCGATGAAAAAATATCTAAATAAGTTGAGGGATTGACTGGAGGATTGTTGATTATACATTAACAGTTTAAAAAAACTTACCTTTACTGCTTTGCTTCTTCTCGGCTATTGCAATCGCACACCTGTCTTGAATTTTTTCTTACTCTGCCTCATCAAAAAAACATGCCAAAACAAACTATTTTAATCATTAGCAAATGGACTAACATATTCTTTGTTCATACGGAATTACAAAAAATTATTAACTTTAATATTAAAAATATAATTTTGAGGTTAAGGAATTCATCATTTTTAGAAAAAGTAAAATGCAAGTAATGATTTCGTAAATTTCTCTCCTGCAGTCTCTCCTCTAGCATTTGTAGCATCACCGCCTAGAGAGTTTGAAGTGGGTCCCCATTCATGATCACCGTCAGCGCTTCTCAGAGTCGAGCATTGTCATTCTTTGCTAGACAATTTTCCAACCTCAATCCTCAAGAGCTTGGCGTAATTATCAGGTAACCCAGATTTAGTTCCAAACTTTCCTTCAGTTTGTAATTGTTATGATGAACCTAGCACTTTATTAACTAAATCATACCTAATTTTTCAGGTGCTACTCCTCTCAAGAGAATGCGAAACGTGAGGATAACGGACTGGATTCTAATGTCAAACCAAAAATATGGACAAAAACCAAGAGAGCTAAATCCATGGCTAGACTTATTAACTCCAAGCCTTGGTCCACTGAACTTGAGTCTTCGCTTTCATCTCTCTCTCCGTCAATTTCAAAAACCACTGTCTTTGAAGTTCTTCGTCTCATCAATTCTTCATCAAAAGCCCTTCAATTCTTCAATTGGGTTCCAGAAAAAGGATACATCCACAACGACCAATCCTATTTCTTAATGCTAGAAATCCTGGGTCGTGCTCGGAATTTGAACGTGGCGCGTAATTTTCTCTACTCCATCAAGAGAAGGTCTAATGGGATGGTTAAGCTGGAGGATAGGTTTTTTAATAGCTTAATCAGGAATTATGGTCGAGCTGGGTTGTTTCAAGAGTCTGTAAAGCTTTTTACTTCGATGAAAGCTGTTGGAATTTCTCCATCTGCGGTCACATTTAATAGTCTTTTACTGGTTTTGCTTAAACGTGGGCGAACCACTTTGGCCCAGAGTGTGTTCGAAGAAATGCTCAGTACATATGGTGTTACGCCAGATACATATACCTTTAACATTCTAATTAGAGGATTCTGTAAGAATTCAATGGTTGATGAGGGGTTTAGATATTTCAAGGAAATGTCCCGTTTTAAATGTGATCCTGATATTGTAACTTATAATACGCTTGTTGATGGATTGTGCAGGACAGGTAAGGTTAAGATCGCCCATAATGTGGTTAAGGGAATGCTTAATAAAGGTACAGATTTGAATCCTAATGTTGTTACGTACACCACTTTGGTTAGAGGGTATTGCATGAAGCAACAGATTGATGAGGCTTTAGTTGTTTTTGAAGAGATGGTGAATAAAGGACTAAAACCAAACCAAGTTACTTATAACACGCTTATCAAGGGTCTTTGTGAAGCGCAGAAGATTGATAAGATCAAACAAATTTTCAAGGGAGCCTTAGGTGGTGGAAGATTTACTCCTGACACGTGTACTTTTAATACATTGATGAATGCACATTGCAAGGAAGCTAATATAAATGAGGCCATGCAGATTTTTGAGAGGATGGTGGAGTTGAAGGTTCAGCCAGATTCTGCTACATACAGTGTTCTGATTAGGAATTTGTGTCAGGGTGGGGACTTTGAGAGAGCAGAGCAGTTATTTGATGAGCTACTGGGGAAGGAAATTTTGTTGAGGGATGATGGGTGTACGCCTCTTGTTGCTGCATATAAACCCATGTTTGAGTTCTTGTGTAAAAGTGGGAAAACTAAGAAGGCGGAAACAGTGTTCAGGCATCTGATGAAAAGGGGAATACAAGATCCTCCTTCTTATAAGATTGTGATAATGGGGCACTGTAGGGAAGGTACGTTTGAAGCTGGTTATGAGCTTTTGGTCCTGATGTTGAGAAGAGATTTTTTACCTGATTCTGAGATTTATCAGCTGTTGATAGGTGGTCTCTTGCAGAAAGATGAACCACTTCTTGCTTATAAGACTCTAGAGAAGATGATAAAGAGCTCTTATGTCCCTGAAACTTCTACTTTCCATTCTATTCTTGCAGGACTTCTGAAAAAGGATTTTGCCCATGAATCAGCAAGCTTTATTGAAATGATGTTGGAGGGAAGAATCAGACAAAATATGAATCTATCAACACATACTGTGAGGTTACTATTTGGTAGTGGATTGCGAGATAAAGCATTTAAGATTGTTGGGTTACTTTATGATAATGGGTATGTGGTTGACGTGGAAGAATTGATTGATTTCCTTCACAAGAGTAGAAAGTTACTAGAGGCACACAAAATGTTGCTATATTTTCTGGAGAGAGATCAAAATGTTGCAATTGATATGTGCGACACAGTAATTAAAGGTCTTTGTAGGATGAAAAGACTTTCAGAAGCATTTGGATTGTACTATGAATTGGTGGAGAAAGGCAACCACAAACAGCTAAGCTGTCTGGAAGATTTGAGAGTTGCCTTAGAAGCTGGACGAAGATTGGAAGAATTAAAGTTTCTTTGTAGGAGAATGCCTAACAAGTAGCAGGCTAGTCTCCACAAACTCGCTAGTAGTGCAGAGACCTGCGCACTTGAGGCATGGTTGCATCACTGTTTTGCAAACAAAAGATTTCTCATAGCTTACTGATTAGAGCTCAGATAAGAATCAGTATCAAAGCTACTTTACTTAACAGACATAATAATATATATACTACCTGCTTCTCAAGAAAAAACAGCAGTTGGGAATTATACTAATAGTAAGTAGGTCAATTTTAGAGGAAAAAATTGAATTAAATGTATGTAGAAAGTAAACAGTTGTACCAAATGAACAACTAAAATTTTTGATTCTTGGTGGATACACAGGCAACAAACTTCCACCAAAACTATATTTTTCTATCTACAAAAGTAGACATAAAATCAAATCAGAAACAGAAATATTGTCAGACGTTGCAGCCCTATGCTTCTTCACCTTAAATACTTACTACTCATGCGCAAACCTTTCGATCTTTCCATAGATGCCACCTTTTGAAGTCTAATCTGCTCCCGGAACTTTGCTATGAACTCACCAGCTTTCTTATCAACCTCATTTGCATCACTTGCAGTGTCTGTTACAGCATCATTACTCAAGCTTGGTTGAAAGTCATCAATCTCACTCTCAGATTCTTGTTCAGACTCCACGATTGTATTCTCCTCAACTTCTTCCTTTTCTCTCTGTTGGAATTTTTGAAAAATTGGCATTGCCACCTCATCACCAGAATCAAGTTTCTTCTTATTCAGGCCACTTAACAAATTAAGTCCTTCCCTTTTCATTTCATTTTTCCCTATATTGAGTGCTTTTGCTTCATCAGATCCTTTTCCAACCTTGTCATTGACGTGATTTTTACTCATCTCTCCAGCCTTTATTGCTTCTGAAGCATATACAACACCACTTCTAATAGTCCTCACAGATTTTCCCCTCGATGAAGCCTGAACTGCTGCAGGCTTTGTATCGGATTTCAAAGAACCCAGCACACTCTCTTGAATAACAGCTGCGGGCTGTGTATCGGATTTCAAAGAACCCAGCACACTCTCTTGAATAACAGCTGCTGCAGGTTTTGTATCTGATTTCAAAGAACCCAGCACACTCTCCTTACTACGCGATAAATCTTCTCTTCTCTTTCGTCTCAGATCATTCAAGTCATCTTCCGCTTTTCTAGGCATGTCCTTCATAATATTTGCATGTCTTGAATCGGATTTCATAGAACCCTGTCCACTCTCTTTACTACCAAAAGAAATTTCTCTTCTCTTTCGTCTCAGATCCTTCAAATCCTTTTCTGCCTTTTTAGGGGTGTCCTTTTGGAACAATGAGCCACTACTGTATCTCCTCAAATGAAATGCATTCAATCGAGCCTCATGATGCTTTGCTGGTTGTAGTGAAGCAGGAGCATGTGTTCCATCATTCTCCACTTTGCCTGATTCTTCTGTTCTTGAATCCGGTGAATCAGAACAAGAAGAGCGTGAGGGAGAGAGCAAATTTGGTGAATTAGACATAGAACTAGCTTGGGACGATAAAGAAGCTGAGGACCTGAAAGATTGTGACTTCAAATACTCAAACTGAGTTTCATCAACCGAGAGAGGCCTAAAATGTGAACGATTAGAAACAGTACCTACTCTCTCCCTGAACTCTGGCCTGCCAGATCTAGACCGCCATGAATTTTGTGAAGGAAAGAAAACATTTTCATTGAACTTCTCCTCCAACTCCAAGTTCATTGAACCCATATCGCCATTCTCCTCCTCCCTACTCATTGGAGAACTACTCGAAGAACCAATCAAGATTGAACCAGATTCACTTCCATTACTCAATTGAGAACTATCTGGGTTTCTAAGCATCGAATTCAAAGTCCTCACGGGCAATCCTAACGGTTGGTAACCACCTATTTCTCGAGGTTTCCCAAATTCATCATATGCATAGTTTGGCTGAGATACTACAACAACTGATTCACCATGGAAATACTGAGAATTCCAAGCTTGAACAACATTATTCTGATCGTGCTCAAGTGGAATCTCAGTTCCATTTTGAGAATTTAAAAAACTCTCAGTTTTGCTCTGCTCGTCTATAACAGTACTTTCATTCGCAACATTAACCATAGACTCACTAAACTGAGAATTCCAAGTCTGATAAACGTATTTCTCATCAAACCCAGATTGAGTTTCAGACCCATCCTCAAAAATTGGGGAAACATGAAAAATCCTAGACACAAAAGATGATTGTGAATCGTCGAAGTAATTAGAGTGGGGTTCAAAGTCCACTTCAACATTTCTGCGACTAAACAAGCCATAGCAGACAGCAAGACCAATGAACAGAAGGTGAAAAAGCTCCCATAACTTGGTAAAAACGGTCTGATTGATAAATTCAGGAGCCTGAGAAGGGAATAAAGGAATCGCAACAAGAAAGAGAACAAAAACGAGAGACTTACAGAGAATATGAGTGTAAGATTTCTGTGAGCTCATAGAAGGATTTGCTTGAGGCTCCTGAGGTAAAAACTGTGACTTTGTGTAAGATCTCGAATCCGCCATTGATGGGGAGCAAGAGTTTGTCTGTGTGTGGAAATGGGGGATCGGATTAGAATGTGAAGAAAGGAAGACTTTGAGGACAAGGAAAATTAGAATGAAGAGAGGAAAGTTGTGAGGGAGGAGAAAATTCAAAAAGGACCGTAATTATGACCGTTGTAGTAAAAGACAGGAATGCCCTTCCATTTTGTCCACTTGGCACAAGTATTGTAAGGTTGTATGGGGAATATAAGGTTGTGGACCGGTAGGTCCGTGACTTAATTATTATTTCCCTAAGTAAATTCCAAAATTTCCAATGCATAATTTATCCAAGTCACTTTCATTATGATAAAATTGAAGAATTTGGAGTTATTATTATATATTAGTGGTTCTAATACCAACAATAGCCTACTTAATAACAGGCGAATGTAATACTGCAAGGAACAAAAGGATGCAGACTAACATGGATAACCTGCTTAATTGCTATATGCCTTTGATTTCAATTGCAACTGTGCATAATATTATATTTAAAAATTAATATAGTTTATTTCAGTCTTGATATGATACTATCTTTAGAAAAAGAATTCAAAAATATTTAGAAAA
The DNA here is from genome assembly GCA_947683425.1 of Excoecaria cochinchinensis. Lineage (NCBI taxonomy): Eukaryota > Viridiplantae > Streptophyta > Magnoliopsida > Malpighiales > Euphorbiaceae > Excoecaria > Excoecaria cochinchinensis. The sequence continues at coordinate 508,662 of CANTUQ010000193.1, read as the reverse complement.
GCACCTGAATTTGAATTACAGCGTATTTCAATAATATATGTAAGTTATATTTAATTTATAATAATTTCATGCATTTCTCTCTTATTTAGATTATATGCACTATTATTTGAGATGCGCTAATAGATATAACAGAGCAAGAAATCTAATAATAATTTTTACTTGCCAAAAATTAAAAAGATTTAATAAATATATAAATCTTTTTTCCAAGTGTGCATAAATAAAAGTAACAGGGAAAACTTTTAGAATTGGGCTGGTATCAGTGAATGGCCTATAATTTTAATACTTGGCCCAACTGACTACAAATCAAACAAACACGGTGTCGTTTAAAGATGAAGAACTAGCTGAAGAACACAAACTGTGAGAAGCTCAGGAAGAAACTATGGCAGGAACAGAGGGATTCGTAAAAGCAGACAATGCAGAGGCCATAATCACCAGAATTGAACATAAATCTCGCAAGATCGAGAGCTTACTCAAACAGTATTCTAATCCTCCTCTTCCCTCCAACTTATTCCTTTTCTTCTATTTCTCTAACCCCTAACAATTGGGTGTTTCTATTTCTCAGGTTCAAACCTGTCGAAGCGCTCAAAACCGCCCTCGAAGGATCGCCTCCAAATACTCGAGATGAGCGATGCAAGGTTTTTCACCTCCTTAACTTAAATTTTTGTTCCTTTTTTTTTCCCCTTCAAATTGACCTTCTTTGATGCATACGTTCAATTGGTGTCCGGTGAGGTGAAATTATGTTCGGGTTCTTGCAGTCTGCCAACTGGATTGTAGTGCATAGAGCGATCATGGCTATAAAAGATGTGGACGGGATGTTCGCTTCTTTGGATCCCGAGTACTACGATATTCTTATGAAGTCAGTACATTTTATTTTGCCTTAATCTCAATGTCGATTCTGATTTTCAGTTATTTAATATGGGACTTAATAATATCACAAGTGACTAATTCACTTCAAATGTGTTGCTGAATATTGTTTTCTATTCCTCTGATTCGGATTTTAGCTATTTCTTTGTTATGCTTATTAATGGTTAAATAAAACTTACTGCCTTTGAAAACTGATTAATCAATCTGATTAGCTCCCGTATCTAGCGAGAGAATTGAGAGTCGATAGAACATTGAAGGTCTAAGTTTAGAGGCTGTAAACTGCATCACTTCATTGGACTGGCCCTTTTCCGTAGATTGTTCTTTGTATGAAGTTAGTGTCTCATTTTGCCTACTCAAGCAATTTGATTTAGCCTCTCTTCATTAATGAGATATTGAAATATTTTGCTTTCATTGCTGCTATATTCTGCATGAATGTATTGCTTTGCCAGTACATTTATTTGTGCAAGTACTGAATAAACCCCAAATGCCATCATAGAAAAAATAAAGTCCATTGCTAACATCATTCTCTCTTCAGCGTAACTTATTCTGGATCTGCATCTTAACCTATTTAACTATCCGTTCCAATCTTTCATTGGTCAGAGGACATGACTGCTTAGAAGCAAGTTTCTGGGGAAAATTAAAGCCAGCAATCTAAAGATGGTGTCCCCTGTGAAAGGAGGTCCATTTTCCACCTTTCAGCTCATAGATACGTGACCTTAATTTTTGCCTAGAACCATCTGAAACAATTTTTATCTTAACAAGAATTCTTTCTGCCCCGTTTTATTCTTAAACCAAATCTTACTCCAGTGCCAGCACCACTCCTGTCAATGTGATATTCTTGGCATTTGCACCTATGACATGAGAGAAAAATAGAGAAGGTTGAGAAAGACCTTGTCAGTACTGTCACATATTCATGTCTTTGATTGTTACTTATCCATTGATCTTTAAGCACATCCTTATCTTGCATTTTGCTCACTGAAGCATAGTTTCTTTTAGCTTTGGTCTATTATTGGAGGATTGGTTTCATCTTGGAGGCCATTACCTGCTAATCTATAGAAAGCATAAATGCCATTACTGCAGAGTCTTAAAATACAAAAAAGAAGAATGTTGAGGCTACATATGGTGCTTCTGGTTTTGGCTCAACCTTTTGCATTTCATGCATTCAAAAAATCCTGCTTGATTTCTAAGATCTTTTATAATTCTTGACTGCTTTTCCTTACTGGTAATGGGGACATAATCCACAGGTACTTGTACAGAGGATTGTCAACTGGAGATCGGCCAACATGTGACCAATGCCTACGTATACACGAGAAGTTGACAGAGAAAGCTGGCCTGGGTTGCATATTGCGTGCCCTTGCCGACACTGTGAATACTGTTTGACTCCAATGCTCTTCACATCCTAAAATTTCTGTTTCAAAAGAATTGTATGCGTTTGATCTTATTATATACAATACATAGCATTCACAATTAAAAACCGATTTTGTGCAAATTTCCTTGTTTTAAGTATGTGTAAATGCAAATTCCTTCAGAGGATAATGCGACTGTTGGGGTTATGTGTTATGTTGTTACTTACTTTGCCTCCAAATGTTCATGATTTGAAGAAGCTAACCATTTGTTTTGGAAATCTTATTAGCTAAAAAGTCAAAGGAGAAGAGGATGCCATAAAGGCAATGGGGTCAATTGTTTTACTGCCAGGTCGGTTTGCATTTATACATGTCTGGTCTGGACCCTGAAGGAGAGGTCAGTAGTGAGAAGAAATATAAATACAGGATCCTAGTTGACAAAGATACGATCATCATTGGTATCAGTTAAAAGGGTTTGATTCAGTTTTTTGTGAGTTGTCTTTCTGCTGGAATTTGTATTATCTCGCAAAGGGAGTCTATGAAGAAATCCTGAAGAAGCTATTTAGCTGAAAAGACTGCAAGGTTTGTATCTTTAAATATGTAGGTCTCTACTCTGGTACCTGAGTATAGATTTAGACCAGACGGAAGCCATGATGGCAGTTTCTTTCTGCTCTTATAGGGTGCTTCTTTCCATGGGTCTTGCTGCTCCTGTCCTAGGGTCTTAGCCTCATCTGTATTGATTTAATTTTCAGTTGCTGACATCGAAAGCTGGAGTAGGAATATTTTAATTTACAACAAACAATCATCAACTTCTCATTTGATTCTAACTGAACATCCCATCCCAGTCACAGTGCGTATTACCGTTCTGTTAAATTTGGATTATTATTATTTTATTTTTAATAAAATGCAGAATATAAACATTAAAAAAGTATAAAAATATATCCGTCAAAGTTATAGACCGCACATTAGCCTTTGCTGTTTAGTTCAGGATCCAACATTCTTCAGAATTATAAACTTCAGAAAATTTTCAGGTTAGGAATTAAGTTAAAATGGCAAGGAGTAACCTTGCAACTTTGATTTGACTAAAAGATGATGTTCAACGTTTTAAGCTTGAATGTCTTCCCAGCCTTCATAAACCTGAAAAGAAAAGCAATTAATTTGTGGTGCGGCAATCCGTTTTTCTTTGGATTTTTATTTTCCTTTTTGTTGTGCATACGTTAACGTGTGGCTCCAAATGCAACTTTGCCAATCTTTAGATTATGTCGCTGTACTTGTAATGAACACTTTCATAAAATCACATGAAATTGCTGGAATCTTATCTACTCATATATATGTAGACAAATATTAACGGACAAAAGGAAGCCAATAATTTAAATTCAGAAAAGCCATTAATGGATCATGATTCGTTCATTCCTTGATCATTAGAGTAATCTTTAGATGTTATCCTTCCCTACATGCTAAAAATCCCACTTTGTCCACATCAAAAAACAAATATTATCCAAAACATATATTCATCTTCCTTGTCATATCATATCCGTCAAGTTAAATCTAACTTCCCACTTATAAACACTAATAAGTTTCTTCAACTAAATCCACCCTGTACAAGCCCAAACTCATTTCAACAAAATCCAATATCCTAACTAGTAACCCCATTTTTTTTTCATGTTTCAAAGGTTTCCACTTTACAGATAAAGCAACAACCTTTATCCTGTGAGTCCACATTCTTTCCTAAAAGCTATGACCTTTAATATGATGGACTAGAGTTGAGAATCAGGATCTGGAGGCCGGAGCATGAAAAGGTAGATGGTGAATAGGCAATGGCGTCCATGGTTTGATCGGAACAGGGCGTTGAGGGTGGCGTGTTGGGGCGGTTGATGGGGTGGCGGCGGAGGCAGAAGCAGAAGAAGATGATACAGCAACCCGCTCACAAGAAGGGCACATGGTGAGGGTTGTTGGAGGGTTCATGTGCATGTAAAGCTGAGGGGAAAGCTTCAATGCTCTTAGCTCCTGCACCTCCTTCTGCAGCCTCCTGTTCTCTTGTGTTAGATTCTCACAGCATCTTTTCAAGTACTCACAATCCACTTCCGTTTGCTTCAATTTTGTCCTGCACACCGTAAATCCTTTAACTAACCCAATTTCAAACCCATTTATCATAATATCCAATTTCAAGCAATTAACCATATTTCCTTATCAAACACCTATAAAATTCTGTGTTTTAGACCACTGAAATTTTCCTGCTTTGTCGCAGTTAACCACACTTAACTGAATTTATTCATAGCCATTAGATTGGTTGAAAAAAAAAAAAGGTTCCTGCTTTACTATTAAAAGCCCTTTACCCAAAAAGGGTAATAATTCTCTTCACTGTGATATTTTTACTGAACAAGATATGACTGCGACCTGCACCTGCAGGGCAACTTGGAGCAATAAATCGATAGAAGTTGAAAAGACTATTATGACCTTATCAAATTATTCAGAAAGGACAGAAATACCCCTAATTGAGTGTGTGGGAGGGAAATAATCTCACCTTGCCCTTCGGTTCTGAAACCACACCTCAACTTGTCTGGGCCTGAGATTCAACTGATTCGCCAGAGCCAGCTTTTGCTTCTGTAACCATAATTCCATCACAAACTTGAGAATTGGAAATTTATAAAAGGGGCTAATTAAAGAGATTTAACCAAAATGCCACTCACAGGATTGAGAGTATTGTGTTCCTTGAACGTTTCTTCAAGAACTAAAGACTGTTCCTTAGACAGCCTGAGCTTTTTCCTAGAAGCGTCGCCGGCGGCACCTCCATCTTCATCGTCGCTTCCTCCACGAGAACACGAGGTTCTCTCAGCTTCAGTCTCCTCACAAATCTGTTCTCTATCGCTTCTTTTCCCGCTTATGCTAGAAATCGTGCTGTTTGGGGAAGAAACGCCGGTTTGATCGTCTTCGCAATCAACCACCGTCGGCATCCGATTCATATCAATACCTCGCTGAAACGACCTCGAATCAGCGCTCTTAGCTGCCATGCGTTCAACCAAGATTAGAAAATCCTGAAAACAAGAAATGGATCTGAAGAAAAACATCAAAAAGAAAAAGAAAAAGTACCAGAAGCGTGAAAAAGGTCATTGAAAGTGGTCGTATGGTGATCATTCTGCATGAAGAACGAAGGAAACGGCATGAGATTAAGGTTGGAAGAAGGGTGATTGTGAGATTGGCTTTGGCCACCTAAACTGAGACTCAAACCCAACCCAAATCCATCATCTTTGTCTGCCATAGTTTAGTTTGAAATTGAAAAGGAAGCAATTATGTGCGGTTTTAATAGAGAAGAAGGGAGTGTGAAAAATGCAAAATGGGAGAGTTATAGGAGGCAGAGGTGTGACAGACAGGCTTTTGCTTTTAGCAGAATAGTGAAAGGATGGGACTAGTCCATAGTCCCATTTTATAAAAGATACAGAGAGAGAAAGTAGAGAGTGACAGGTGGGTATAGATTCAATCATGACTTGTGTCAGTGCCCCTCTATTGGCTCTTCTCATCATTTACACTATGTGCCTTCCCTTACCTGAAACCTTTCTTACATTTTTTACCATGGTTAATTAACCCTTCTTCACTTTTAATTCGCAAGTATATTTTCTGTCATCTTTTCATGCCACCCTAGACTTATGATTTTACGACATTTCTATCCTTCAACTTTTCATTTTTTACTTGAAATCAATTTTATTGATATTACTGGTTTTTTTGTAAAATGTGATGTTAAAAGAAAAAAAAAACTTTAGATAAATATCAAATGAAGTGTAATTAAGGTGAGCATTCTTATAGAGCATATCAATTCTTCCCTCCCTCCCATAATTTCAAGAAATATAGAGCAAGAAGATTTATGAAAAAATTATCCTGAGTATATAAATTTTAACCAGGGTTAAGCAAGTTGTTTTGTCCAAGTATTTACTAAACTTCGCTTAAAAAGCGGCTTTCTCGGTCGCTGACCGTTGACTAAGATGGCTCAACGCGCTAAGTGCACGCGCCTGAAATCATCAGATCATGATGCTTAATCATGTGACAGAAGCATCTCAAGTGGGACCCAGGGATAAGGCCTTTCCGCAACATGACAACATCAAATCAGGCAGCAGATAGGACTGAGCGAGTATAGGCGCGTAGTGATAGGGCACTGGGCTCAATGGGGTGAGACAGATAAATAGGGATAAGTGGTTTTATTGTTAATTAGGTTACATTCTTAAAGAGAAAATTGATTAGATTATGGGGTTACAGGTTACCTGTGGAGGGAACATGCATATGTAAATGCCATTCATTTATTACCAAACCCTATTTTTCTATGCAAATTTAATGCTTGTACGTTTTTAATGATTCTCTTCTTCTCTCTCTTTTCAATTTCTACTTCGATTATAACGTCTTTAACCCAATCGCAGTTTCCTACTATGTTTCATTATACCTGTTGTCCACAATTTAACGTGCAAATGAAAAATCATAGAAAAACTCACTCTTCCTGCCTCACTTTCAACTCTTATCTAAACACTACCATTAATGAAAATTCACTCTGCATTACTTCATCTATGATACATCATAAGTTTCGACTCAGCATTTAATACCTAACTCATCTTATTGCAACTCTATCTCATACCATATATGTAAAACATTTCCAATTCTGATTCAAACGTTTCAAATTTTTTTATCAACTTATTTTTTACCATAAAATTTCATTTAAAATATATAATTTTAGTCACTTTATGAAATTTGACATATTTTACTCCTGTATTAAATAATGGCATTTTCTCCCTTTTTGGAAAATTTAATCACAAAAAAAAAAAAAAAAACAGATCTTATGGCACTCTTTAATCAATTTGACATGTTTAATATCAAAAAATGGCATCGACTTAATAAGAGACGACAAGTTACACGGGGTAAATTTGAGGTGGAAAAAGTAATCAAACCTCTATTAACATATTGGTTTGGTTAAAATTAAAATTTTAAGTTCAGCTAAACAAAATTATGATGAAAACGATCAAAATAAATAAATAAATTATATTAAGAGTATTCATATGAAATTGAAAACATTACTATATCAAAGAACTTAAAAACTAATTAAGAAATATAAGAGAATCAAAATAGTTGGAGAAATTGAGAAGACTGTATCTACATTCGTATAATAGATAGTCATACGGAGAATTGTGTATTATAATAGTCAATTGGTAGAAGCCTTTAAATTCACAAATTACATCTATTCTAAAAATTGAACTTACTAGCATTAACAGTCCATATCAAATCATCCACTTGGATTATATATGTTATATTTGGAAAGGACAACAAAAAGAAGTAAACTATTATAATACACAAACTATTTCAACCACCTCAACATCCATGCTATATAAAGATTGCATTTTCATACATATAATTAGCCCTGTGCATCGGTCGGTTCGGTTCAATAACCGAACCGAAATAACCGAAAATCGAAATTTTAATATTTGGACGAACCGAACCGAACCGATATAATACAATAACCGAATTCAAACCGAACCAATATTTTCGGTCGGTTTGGTTCGGTTAACCGAAAAACCGAAATTTTAAAATTATAATTAAAATAATTCTCTAAAAATTATAAAAAATTACAAATTATAAAATTAAAATTAAAAAATTAAAATTAAAAAATATATATATGTTTAATTTGAGTTAAATCCACTTATATTAAATTAAAAAAATACAAAAATATTGTTTATTTTAGTAAAAAATGAAAAAATATATATATATAATTAAAAGTTCGGTCGGTTCGGTTTTTTATCGGTTTTTACCTTTCAAAACCGAACCGAACCGAAAAACCGAAATTGGATTATTTTGGAAACCGAAACCGAACCGAAAAACCGAATAACCGAACCAAATTAAAAATTTCGATCGGTTTGGTTCGGTTTTTCGGTTTAAACCGAAATTTGCTCACCCCTACATATAATGCAATGCTTTTCTTTTATTTAATTAAATATTTTGAGAATGTTTGCACAAGCCAAGGGAATAAAATAATTGAAAGAGGGACAAAGAGGAGGAGAGGTCACGTGGGGTCCCAGCAGGACTTCACGTGCAGTAACATGTGGGAGTTCCTCCACGTGGCAACACGTGGTCCCATGTCAACACTCGTGCATGTCATTCTGTCCCTTCACAACCAGACACGCACATCTCTGCAATCATTGGATACTCTCTATCGTTTAAAATCCTACGCGATCTCGCTTTGAAGGCGCTTGTATCACACGCTCGCTTGGATCACTAAATTTACCTACAAACGTGGCCATTCGTATGGAATTTCTTCTTCTTAATTTTTTTTATAAGGTCTATATTTAGGGGATGCATAGCAGCATATCTGTTACCAGCAATGGATTGAAAAGGCGGAATTTTGAAATGATTAATAGGCATAAAAAAGTTATAAGCTACTTCAAACTTTCAAATCAAACTCTCCTAAATGTATGACAATAATTTTTTGATTAAAAAGTATGGAATTTTAAAATACAGAAGATTCAAGGTTGGAGCATGGGATGGAAGATGGACTATATAGCGATCACATATAAGATAATTAATGAAAATGAGCAGAACTTGTTGGTTGGTGATTGAGGCCCCTCCACCACGTGCGGTTGCGTGTAATAGCTGCCCACGTGTGCTCCTCCAATCATGGAATCCATAACCAGCCGACCACCGGGACAAAGATTTTTTTAGGGTGAAAAGGAAAAGTTTTTCCTGAAATAGGGTGAAAAAAATAGTATTTCCGTGAAGGGGGTGAATTTGAAGACGCAGGAAAGGACAGCGTCTTCAGTACGGTGGGTCCCACGAAGGCAGCGGAATTTTATCTGACGCCGCAGTCAGAGGCTGCGGCGTCAGAGTCAAAGACGCAGCTATGAGCTGCGTCTTTGACTCTGACGCCGCAGCCTCTGACTGCGGCGTCAGATGCATTTAATTAGCCCCCCCCTTCCGGAAACCATCTTTAAATTTGCAATTTCTACAATTGTGCAAGAACAAAAGCAACAAAATTTTTTATCACCGAGAGCGAGAGCGAGAGCGACCGTTTGAGTGTAGTTAAACATTATTATCAGAGATTCATATCAAAACAAAGGAGATTGAAGGTATGTTTTGAAAATAATTAATTTAAATCATTTTATTTAGTCATTTTATTGTATGAACTTTAGTATGAAATATGAACTTTTAAAAATTTTTTTGTGAATTAATTATAAAAATTGAGTAAGAAGAATCAGAATGACTTTTAAAAATTAATTAATTAAAAGTAATTTGTTGTTATAATGTATGCGTATAAGCCTGAAATATAAATTGTAATATTTGTTATTGTAGTGTTAATGAATTAATTATTGTGATTGTGGTAGATGGTACGCACATTTTTAACTCCAAGAGCTATGATGCACAAAGATGCTAAGGAAAATGTTGCAAAAAAATGGCGGGAGTTATATAACTGTCGGGTGGGATATGGCATAAAAATGTTCAATCATATTATTGCGATTAATAAAAGGCTACAAGAAATTATAATGAGGGGTTATCAAATGGAGGAAGTGGAAATGGTGGAAGCTCTTTATATGACTATACCTTTATGTTATTTAAAATCGTTAATGGAAATATGGAATAGCGAGGATGTGACAAAATATGAGGAGTTAGTTTTAATTTTTGTCAAAGATGTTATGGAATTTAGTGAAGATGAGTATTTAAAAGTAAGAGATACGATGCCAGTGGGACAAAATATTTATTGTAAGTGGTATAATTATAATATGTGGCCTGTACACTACGTTCATTAAAATTTTGTATAATGTAATGAACTTTGTGTTTGAATGTTAAATAAAGTAGTTATGTAACATAAAGTAGTTATGTGAAATAATATGATGTAATTTTAATTTTTGAGTTATCGTAGAAAATAATATAATAATGTTATATTAATTGTTATTATTATTAATATCGGTTGATAATATGTAATGAGTTAATTTATTAATAAGTAATAAATTAATTTATTTAAAGTATGCAAATGTGAGTTGTCTAAATAAAGATTAATAATTTCATAATTGAACTTATAGGGAATTTGAATATGTCAGCATACACAGACTTTTATTTGCACACTGGTGGCCAAATAAGTTATGGATCAGGAGGATTTCAATATGATATATCAGGTCCAAATGCCATTACGAGGAGGCTAAGGCTTAGGAATAAACCTAATTTTTCTGAATTGCTTCACAAAATTCACGTTAAATTGGGAATGGGGTTAAATGACGTTGTTTCAAGAATTATATACAAGAGTCCAATGTATAATCGAGGTTCGATATGTTGGACATCGGTTGATGTGGTGGATGATGACGATGTTGAGATGATATATAATAATCTAAGAAGTAATGATGATTATACGGTGGTGGAATTAATTATTGTGGTCAGTGAAGCCCATGCATCTGGTAATATAGCGACTATTGATGTAGGTCCAAGTCAACCTATGTATGTAGATGAGATTGGAGGAAGTCAGCCAATGCAAGATGTAAGTAGACATGATACCGAACTATTACCCCAAAGTCATCAATACGGAGGAGAGAATGCCGATGTAAGATATAATGTAACTGGAAGTCAACAAGAGCAATCGGATCGAAATGTAAGGGGAGATGTGCCTATTCAGCCTAGGCAGTCTGTCAGTTGTATGCCTGGTGATGCGAACAGAATAGGGACAAGTGGAGGTTTCGGGTACGGTGATCTACGACGATCTGTTAGCCAGAGACCTACAAGCTCTATGAGTCAGCCCAGAAAATCGATTGGCCGGCGAGTCAGTAATTTTTTAAGTAAGTCAATATTTGGGATAAGATCTGGTAGTAGGTCGAATGAACTAAATCCCGGCAGAGGATGTAATGATGCAGGTAGTCCTAGTACCAAAGAAATTGGGGCGCGGAGATCAGTTTCGCAAATTTCAGACGTCAGACAACGAACAGTATGTACTATTCCTGCTGGTAGTAGAAGCCAATCGTTATCCCAAAATCCAGTTGAAGAATCAAATATGCGAAATGAGTCGGGTAGTAGAAGGGATGGTGATCTATTGGTAGATTCCATACCTATTAACATTGCGGATAACAATGCGAATGATGTAATATCATGTAATCCAACAGGAGCAGAACATGACAAAGATTTTTCATATGAGATGGGGGACTCGGATGATGACCCGACTTTTGTATTGAGCAACGAGTTCGAATCTGAGGATGATGTTGAGGGGGCAGCTGCAAACATGATTGACGAAAGTGACGAATCCAACAGTGGAGATAGTGACACATCTGACGCTACGCAATTTGCAAGTCCTTTGGCATCACTCCATCCCGTAGAGGATATAGGTTATTCAAGGTACAACTTTCCTTCCCAACATTATACTGAAATCGACTTTGATGCAGCACAAGTTGATTTTTCAGTAGGAGTTCAACTTAACTCATGGGATGGAGTGTCCGAGTTATCTACCGGTATGGTTTTCAACAGTAAGGAAGAAGTTAAATCCAGTGTGAAAAAGTATTCAATAATAAGAAATGTTGACTTTAGAGTCATCGAATCGAAAGCCAAAACTTGGGTTTTGCGTTGTGCTAATGGCGATGACGGTTGCAATTGGAGGTTAAGGGCTGTAATGAAAGGGAATAGTCCGTTTTGGACAATCACTAGGTACGAGGGACCACATACATGCCTTTCCGTCAATATGTCTAAGGATCATAGACAATTGGGATCAAAAATCATTCGAAATTGCATTATTGGAATGGTAAGTAAAAATCCTACCATGCCTGTTGATGTAATCGTAGCATCCATTAAGCAGCAATTTAAATTTGAAGTATCGTACAAAAAGGCATGGTACGCAAAGATGAGAGCATTGGAGGCCGTATTCGGAGATTATGTTGAGTCGTATTCAAAGCTGCCCAGTTTTTTATTAGCTCTAGAAACATATAATCCTGGTACTGTGTATGAGCTGAATGTGCAAGATACGAACCTTCCAAATGTGAAGCAATTCCAAAGGGTTTTCTGGAGTTTCAAGCCTTCCATTGAAGGGCTCTTTCACTGTAAGCCAATATTGTTGATCGATGGAACTTTCTTGACGGGTAAGTTCCAACAGACACTGTTGATAGCAAGCTCGGTCGATGGTAACAGCATGCTGTTCCCGGTCGCATTTGCTGTGGTAGAGTCGGAAAATAAATCTAGCTGGGCATGGTTCATGCAATTAATTAGAAAGCATGTGACGAGACGCGAGGGTATAGCTGTTATATCGGACAGACATGCTGGTATAATGGCTGTTTTTCGAGATGAAAGAAGTGGTTGGAATGAGCCACATTCATTGCACAGAATATGTTTGCGCCATTTCGTCAGCAACTACAACAACCATCATCACAACAAAACGATCAAAGACCTACTTTATAAGGCTGGTGAGATATTTAATTATAACTGCTTTTATTTATTGATAACGTGGTTTTTTATATGTACATTCATTCTATGATAAGGCGCACAGTTTCAGCCGCGCAAGTTCAACAAGCATATGGATGAGGTCAAAGCGCTTGACATGGAATCTTATAACTGGGCAATGCGGCTTCCTTTAGACCGGTGGACATTGTCCGCAGACGGTGGATATCGGTACGGCCATCTGACGACAAACATAGCAGAGAGTGTCAATAGTGCCCTTAAGGGCGTACGCATGATGCCTATCACAGCCATAGTGGAACATGTTTTCGGAAGATTGGTCAAATTTTTTGATATGAGAAGAAGCATGTATATGAGCAAAATGGCAGAAGGATTCCGGTTCACTCCAAAATGTGTGGAAGTAATGAACAAACGCGCAATGAGTGCTCGTGGGCACATGGTTGTTGATTATGATGGTCGTTATCGATTGTTCAGCGTCGTAGCAGGCAGGGCACCTGACGCGGGTACTGAATGTGACACATATGTAGTCAGTCTCGATAGGCGTGAATGTGAGTGTGGCAAGTTTCAGGGGACTAAAATGCCTTGTTCCCATGCAATTGCTGCATGCATGCACAGGCACATTGACATGTACACATTTGTGGATCAGTGCTACACCATTACAGAGGCACTTAAATGTTACGATGGTGAATTTCGCCCCCTCGCACATAGAGCATATTGGCCAATGTGGGATGGTCCTAAGTTAGTCCCCGATTTTGAGCTAAAGCGAAAGAAAGGCCGGCCTAAAACTTCGCGCATACGCAATGAAATGGACAGAAGGGAGAGAAGCAACGTTGTCCACTGCAGCAAATGTGGAAACATCGGACACAACAAAAAAACCTGCACTAATGCAGCAGGACCATCCAACCGGGCGTACTGAAGTTAACATTTGTTAACTATGCCCTCTGGTTACATATGTGTTTTTTCATGTGTCCCGAATCATTGTATATTTTTCTAAGACAGTTATGGAATGACGAGTGATAAGTTGCAATTATATTAATATTTTAGATTAATTCTTGGCATAATTATGTGTTTTATTTATTTAATTTTAATAATAAATAATTAGTTTTTGTTCAGTTACGTTGATGAGGATATAATTTCCTAAACATTTAATTTCATCCTTGAGTAATTTCTTGATGAACAATTTTATATTTAATTGTTAATTTATTCAACGATGCTTTTCAAACTAATTATTCGACATACATCGATAACCGACATTTTTTTGCGTTATACTTCTCTAACTTAATTAGTTTAATAATATTTTTAATTCGCTAAAAATATAATTTATAATTAAAATAGTAACAAAAAAACCAAAATTTATTTTAATACATTGATACAAGTGATACAGCCAATTTAAAATCTCCTACTGCTCCTCCGACTACTACGAGTTGAACTAGCGTCCATGTTGTATTGAGAATCCAACTCATTTAGATTTTGATCCTGTGTCATGTGCATGACATCATCATAATCGCCACTATATAACGGCCGATCTCCCAATCCGGCCGTAGCACTAACATGGGGACTATAGAAGAAATCATTAATAAAATCATCAGAATGCAAAATCGGATCGACTTGTCCATAAGTGTTTGTCGGTGGACGCTCGCCCTCTGATAAACTGACATTCAAATCTACATTCAATCTAGAAGGCCCAGCTTCGGACTCGTAATAATTGGATGGACCAGCTTCAGTTTCACAAAATTGATGCTGATCAAATTGTTGTTGGTGACTCATACTCGGAATGTCAAATGCACCAGGACTATCAGATGGATGATATGGCCATGACAAGGGTGGCGGGACCTGATGGACTCCGGGACTAATGGGGATGGATGCAACTGAGGTGCGCCTCTCAGACATTCCTCTTCGGCTACGCCTTGTAGACCGAAAATCTTCATAAGGTGTTGAAAGGGGTTGAATCTCAACACCATGTGGAACCGGCTGTCGCGGATATTCAACAGATGTCCTTCCTCTTGCTCCAAGCGCACCCAAAATGCTTTCCGATGTCATACGAATCTCATCAGCTTCATTGGAACTCGAAGCATTGCCGGCATGGTAAATTCTTTCCACCCCATCGGCCTGCATTGCAACAAATTAATGTTAAGAAAAAGCATAGTCAGTTTACTCAAACTTTAATACATAAACATCTCATACCGTTGACCCCATTGAAGCCCCAATCTGTGTGATCCATCGTCGAGTACGCTGAGTGTACCATTGCATGTACTGCGATCTCGGATGAAGGGGAGCATTCAACAACTGCGTTCCCACGACCCGATTCCATCTATTTCCCCACTCAAAAATAAAACTTGCAAATTTATGTTCCCAATTAATATCATTGTGCCCTCGCAAGTCTACGGAATGCACACTATCATTATTCTGTGGAGGACATGGAATCAGTTGTTCCATCCCAAATTGTCGTAGGCACCGATCTGGTTGGTGCCACTCAATAATGTGAAAACATACTAATGGCACTACCGATCGCCAACTATTCACACCGTCTCTACAGTACTGGGGCAACAAGTGGATCACATTATTGTACGGCTCCCATTCCAGCTGAAACAAATGAATAATTGGCAGTCACTTTCATTAGCAATACTAAATTGCAAATCATATTATTTAGCTACTAAATTAAACAAACCTCATCCGGTCGTTGCAAGTCCAAATCCAAACGATAGTCATTGACATTTTTATTTTGGTTATTTCTCATATCAAGGGGAGCGCGCCACCTAACAAAGAAAACAAATTAAAAATTATTTTACCCAATAAATAAGTAAATATAAATTTATATTAGACTTAACCTTCATAAACATATGTATATGTTACTACCAATATTTTATAATTACCTAAAACCATATGCCATCGCCTGATTAATCACAACATTCTCCAAAAATGTAGGCCGCAACTTTGGAAATCTTTCCCATGCCCATATCTGAAGAAGTTGGTGATAACCACCTAGTCCATTAGCACTTGGACGGGTAGCACGGCATAACTCTCTATACAACCATGCCAAACACGCAGATCCCCAACTGTAATTGCCAGCTTCATCTAAATTCTCTAAAAGCGGCAGCCACATTAGGTGTATGTAATTATTCGATTGTCCCGGACATAACAGTCCCCCTACACACCGTAATATCCACGCGCGAGCAAAACACTGTACAGTGTACTCATTTGCTCCTACGGGTAGTGCACCGAAATTTCGACTAAGCCATGTCATTTTCACTTGATGGCCTTTTAGGACATCATCTGGTGGCACCTGTCCCAATAGCCGCTCACACACATCTGCCCAATTGTACTGCAAATGTCCAGTTACAGCCATCCCTTCAACGGGTAGACCGGTCAGGATTCCAACATCCTGAAGTGTTATCGTCGCTTCACCCACAGTCAGATGAAAAGTGTGTGTTTCCGGTCTCCACCTCTCTATAAGTGCAGTAATTAATTGGCAATTTACGTTCATTACTCCAATTTGCGCAACCCCGTAAAAACCTGCCTGTTGTAGGTATGGCACTATCCTTGGATCAATGTTTCTATAATGGCTCTCCACACTTGATCGGCGCGCAAACAAAACTTCGTGTTCAACCTGCGAATTTAGATATATACTTTCAGTCGCGCAGGTGTCTATCATTATGTACTTAGTACAAAAATAGTAATTGTTTAAAATAATTTATCCGTATTTATACATACATTATTACTCCAAACAGCATCTGCACGGTGTTTTCCATGTAATTTCAGCAGCTCACCGACAATTGGACCAGGATTTATATATTGTCGACTTTCGAATTGATTCATTTTTTTCGCCCTACGCACAAATTTTATTGCATTATTTCTTAATCTATACACAAATATATCAAAATATTAAATATTATTATATTTCATTCTTTTTTTTTTTCCTGAAATTATATAATTATAAATCCATTCTACAACGTAATATATTATCATCATTCTACTTTACCCTATACAACCATAAAACACTTCTATTCATTCAAATATCTGATTTCATATTTTCATTAAATATATCATTATTTCCATCTCTAATATCTCAATAATCACATATTTTAATAATAATACATATAATCAAATAACAAAAATTTTATTTCCCACGTATTCACAAATTAACCATATTTGCTTTAAATTAATATAATTAGTGTAAAATACTATCTGTCTTTCATGTTTCAAAATTAAATTTATTTTTTACCAATTCAAATAGCTTATTGACATAATATTATAATATTTGCGTTATTACTTTCAAAAATAAAAATAATAAGTACACGTTTCTGCACATATTATTTAGGTTTTATTACTTTTCATTTCTGTTCTATAATTATTATTTTTTTCCTTTTCTCATTGTTCTTTCTATCATATTTGATTTTACCAAAAAAAACTCAAAATAATAACTTGCCTTTAAAATTTTTCGTAGGCAGCCCGCTAAAATAAGTACCTACAAAAACAAATATAACACAGTATAATATTTGATTAAAATTTTTTTTAAACTCACATAATATATACTGACGATATAAATAATTGATAATTGCTACACTTACCGAATTTAATAAAAAAATTTGAACAAACTTTCAGCAAGACGCTATGAGCAAATTTTTAGTTATTTTGCGTAACACCCAGCTCTTATAAAGGCCTCGGACGTCCCCCAACCCTTCAATTTGCTTCATTTATCCCTTCAATGGGATGTCAGTCACGCGTGACACTGTTCACGCGTGACTGACTGCATGCCTGCAGCAGCGTAGGGAGCAGCTGGGAGCTGCTCCCTACCGGTCAAATGCCGCAGCCAGTGGCTGCGGCATTTGACTCAGTTGCCGCAGCTTTAGGCTGCGGCAACTGATGTCACCAGATGCCGCAGAGATTCCCTGCGGCATCTGGCGTGGTCTGACACAAGCCGCAGGTCTGACCTGCGGCTTTGACTTAAATAACCCCCTTCACGGAAATACTATTTTTTCCACCCTATTTCAGGAAAAACTTTTCCTTTTCACCCTAAAAAAATCTTTGTCCCCCGACCACCGCATTACATACCTTAATACATGCTTCCTCGCCAGGGTTTTCACGGGATCAACCGCAATCTCGCATGTGCCTTGCTCCTATAATCCACTTAATTGCTTATTTTTAACTTACTAATGATTTTTTTTTTTTAAAAAAAAAAGGGTATAGTCACTATTAATATCATTAGCTTGTTATACTAGATTAGATGGCTCCACTGGCAACTGAAGCTATCAGCCACAAGTTGCAGAAAGCTTTTTCCAGATGCAAATGATGGTAGATGATGAAGACAGTGAGTGTGATTAACTATGTGACTATCATCATTATCTAATTAATTGAACCGTTATGGTTCACTATTTAATGTCCTTCCTAATATGCCACGCGCATTGCATGTGCACCTTCTTTTTTCTTAAAAGGCGAGGTTAATTAGCAAGCAATGTTACAGAGAATGACACTGATATACTAACTCTTAAATAAAATAGTTTCAATGGTATTATGTGCCTTTTCAGTATAGAATCCGACAAAAGATTTTCCACGTAAAAAAGAAATTAAACTAAAGTACACTTTCTCTAGAGATTCAATCTGCCTTTAATCTTCAAATAATTAATTTAAATAACACCAAGTCGAATGAAACTCTAAAGCAGTCAGTAGTTGTGTTTTTAAATATAAACATCATATCATTCAAAACATTAGAAGGCATATTTTAGGAAGTACTTTTAAATTTGTGTAATTCTTCTATTGGAATACGAGACTTCCCCAACCCAATCGTGTTCTTGTAGGAAATCTTCCCAGAGCCAAGAACTAGGATCAGTCTGAACTTTGGAGTACGCAAGTGGGCTCTTCCTTTACTGCCAACGTGATTGCTATTTGATGCTCTTATCGGATTGGATGCTTTATAAACTCTGCTGACCATTTTATTACCGATTTGATTATGCGTATGCTATTAATTAATCAGTTTTTCATTTAAAAAAAGAAAAAATCTAAGCAACGAGTGGGTGCCAAAATTTTATCTTTTTTAATCATTGCTTAATGTGATGGTCTCAATTACAGCTGAAAAAAAAAGGATTAAAATAAAGTTTAAATCAATTTAGACAGTTAATGATTAATCAATTTTATTAAATACAGACTGATCAATTTTAAAAAATATAATTAATGTACTTAAATTTAAACTCAAACTTTAATATCCAGTTAATAAAAAAAATACGTTAAACGATTGTTACGTAAGAGGATATTTTCACGTTTTAATCATTACTGATAAATCCAAAAATGTTTTTATCTGTATGAGAGAGTGCGATCCGATCGGATGACAAAACCCTGCAATAAGAAGAGGCCGGTCGGACCAGGCGTGAGCACTCCGAAACTTAAGTTAGTAGCTTAGAGAGAGAAGGTGATTTAGAGAGATAATGCTGTGTAATCAATATCTGGAGCCATCGTTGGCTTGACTATTTATATGAGATGGTTGATGGGCACTCGAGTGCCTGAAGAGTGATTACTGGCTGTCAGAGTAGGTATTCGGCGAAATGACAAGAAGCAGGTGGTAGGCATGGGCGCTGCCTTGTATCAGGCGGCTGATGGGACTGGCGGTCACATCAGCCGATCGGACATGTGCGCTGCCTAGGAGCTCGTGTCTGATACCTTTGGCTGATAGGCTTTGGGTCTTGCCAGTTGAGTGGACCGGCTGAATGGGTTTTAGAGTAAATGATATTTGTTGTGTTATCAATTACCATTTTACAACATATAAATATAAATATATTTTGTACTTTAATTATAGAAAATCATTCATTTATCAATATTAAAAAGTGATAAATTAGTACTAAATTACTTTTTTTGTTGTGCTGTAGCATAATTATGTAAAATTTTTATTATATTGACATTAACTCTTAATAATTTGCATTTTATGGTAAAGATATTTAAAATTTATATTTTAATTTTATTAATGTATTTTTTTGAAGTATAGAGTAACGATATATATTTAATTTTTTAACAGTTAAGCGATTGATTTATTGATTAACTGGTAATTATTGTATTGAATTTAAAAATTAATTTTAAAAAATTAATATTAATAAATTGTGAACAAATTAAACAATTTACACCCACCTCTAATATGAACTCATAGAAATTGGAAGTGTTGGGCGAAAAAAAAAAAAGAAAGGCAATGCATTAGTTTAGTGTAGAAGTAAAGTGAGAGAGAAAGAGAATAAAAGATCACGTGAGGAGAGAAGAACAAGTCAGAATTCACGTGCAAGGCATGTGGTGGTTGGCACGTATGATTTAATTTAGGGAGACAAGACGCGTGGTCCCATCTGCACCCCATGCGTGTCATCTTGTTGTTCCTCCTTTTTCCCAATCATTTGCCAGTCTCTTGCTTTTATTTATTCATTACTCCCTCTGGTAGCAGTATCAAATAAGTTTAGGACACCTAAATAATTATTACTACTACTAATTACCTTGACAATAATTGCTACCATTCCATGGCCGACTCATTAAAAATAATAGAATTTATCCGCAAATCCTATTAGATCTTGTTATGATTCTGTCTTAGAATTTTATATTGGCATAAATATGGTTGCAATTATATGAGCTATTTTATTAGGTGGTCTAAAACAATTGATTATATACTGTATTGCTAATTAATTTCTTTTTAATGATTGCATTGCATAATACTCCCTCCATTTCTAAATAGTAGTCATTTTTGTTATTTTCACAAAAATTAAGAAATATTAATTAGACATAAATTTAAGATAATATTGAGTATTTAAATGTACAAACTTAAATCTGATTCGTTAATTTGCATTGAAAAAGAAAATAAAATTAAAAAAATTAAATTAAATTGTATTGAAAATCTAAAAGTGACAGATAAATGAAATTTAGATTTTTATCAAAAGTGACAGATATTAAGGAACGGAGAGAGTATTACCTAAAAAAATAACTTAATTTAATATAAAATCCCACTTTTTCAATTTTAGATCTCCATCTCTCCTGGTGTTGCTCCCGACATCCTCACCGTGCACCGATTACATCGCACAATCTAATTCGATCCTCTCACGTGAACCTCATATAATAATATCATTAATTTTATTTTTTTAATCTTATTATAATATCCAATACAAAAAGGATATGATACGCTGCGATGCATGTATTGTTGATTATATATTTTCACCCTGTCCGAATTCTTTACAAAAAAAATGTCAAGCTCAAGCATATAAAATGGTTGACAAGGAAAAAGTCATAGGTGGTCCAAAATTCAGGCTAATATATTATCATCTCGTGAATCGCATATGGAATCAACTACTGACTGCTCCAAACGAGTGGACATCTTCATTTTAGTAATTATCACATTTTGTTATTACTACTTTCATTTCTTTCTTTCAAAAAATATACATTTGATAATATGGGATCCCTTTTTCTTCTATTTATACCCAATCTTATGTCACCTGACGATTTTCAGATATATTTTTATTTTCACGACTGTTGTAAAAGTCCACTCTTCTCCCAATTTTGAAATAAAATGCGAATACTTATAATAGCCAGAATGTGCAAATTTAATCCTATAATTTATTAAAAAGTGCAAATGTTATTTTTTAAATTTCTAAAATGTTAAAACCGATGTAATTTTATAATTTATTATACAATCTTTCATTTTTTATTAAATTATGTCAATTTACTTACTACATGTGTTATCGTGCTTAGGGGTGTATTGAGCAGATTCGGATCAAATCCAAACAACCAGAAACTCAAAATATAGCGATATTCATAACTCAATCCAATATAAACTATAAGACGCGAACCAAATAACTCCAAAATTTTGAGACCCGACTCAAACAACCTATTTAACACAAATTTACTACTGTTCACTGCCTACACTCCACGAACAATGGTAGCCCACTTTGGATGCCATCAAAGTCATTTTTATTTTTTTCTTTTTCCTCTTCTCTCCCATCTCTTCATTGTTCCAATAGGTTCGTGAGCCACTCTCGCCTACGTTTTCACCATCCCAATCTCCTCCTTCGTTGTTCACACCCCAATAGCCACTGTTGACAATTCCCTCTCTCCGAGAAAAATATCATCTCGAATTTTAGCTAATGTAGAAAACCCATCGCTGCGAGATAATAGCATATCGCCAATAAATTGTATTTTTGTATAAAATTACTTTGATTTAAGTTATATTTTATGTTTTGTTTATGTTGATGATGATTATTGCGGTTTGAATGAAGAAAAGTAAGAAGATGAGAGAGAGAGAGAGAGAGAAAGAGAGAGAAGGCTAAAGAGGTAAAGAAGGAGACGATTCATAGGGGTTGAACAGGCAAAGATCGATGGCGACTGCAGGTGGTAATAGGCAGAGGTCGGCGGCGATTGCTGGTGGCGATAGGTGAAGAAGGAGGAGATTGATTTTAGATTTTAGTTTGAGGGATTTGAAAAGTGAGAGAGATTGGGAGAAAAACAGAAGTGCAAAAGTTTTTCTGTGATTACTTCGGGTTGGTCAGTTGAGTCGGGTTCATGGGAATTTTAACCTGACTCGATTCGAATACGAAATTTTCAAAATCTTCTAACCCTACTCGATCCAAATAACCCTACCAACACTATCCGAATATTGATTTCGGATTGAGTTATTGGATCGGGTTGGATTTTACACACCCTAGCCGTGCTGGAATTGCTAATTAAATTTTATTTAAAATAGCAATTTTGATATATAAGTTACAAAAATGGACCAAATCAACCATTACTTAGGCAAATATTTAAATTCAACTATTTTCAGTGTATTGAAACGTGTATTTGTCATTGTATTATATACATAACAAATACATGCATTTGAATACCGCTTATTTTGAATACCTTGACAAATTAAAAATGATTTCTTATTATAATTTGGTTTTAAGGTTAAAATATATGTTAAATATGTGTTAATTTAAGGCTTTTGCATCTTTTTTACATGTGATAGTTACTTGAATTCAACATGACAATATGTATTTATTGTATATACAATATAATATCAACTACGTTGTTCAATACATAAAATATAGTTGAATTTAAAAATTTGACTTGGTAGGACTTATTTGCTCCATTTCGATAACTTAATGAACAAAATTGCTTTTTTAAGCAAAGTTTAGTAGCAAAGTTGCTCATTCAGTGATTATAATATGGCATTACGTGTAGAGGTGAGCAAAAAAACCGATGGATTCGGTTAACCGAAAAAAATCCGAAACTGAACCGATGGATTGGTTAACCGATTGTAATTGACTGATTAATGGTTAGTGTTTTGAAAAAACTGATATTAATGGACTGATTAATGGTTTTTGACTAATGTGACGGGTCAACCGAACCAAAACCGAATTTTTAATTAATTTATTAATTTTTTAATAATTTATAACAATTTATCCTAATTAAAAGTGATCATGTACTTTTTTTTTATTATACTAATTATTTTAAAGTTTTTAAGTGTTTTTAATTGACTATTAGTAAGTATAATAATTTATCTAATTAAAAGTGATTATGAACCGATTAATATATTTACTTATTAAATATTAATTTTTAAAAACAAATTTGCTTATATCTACCGAATATTTTTATTTTAACAACAATAATGTTGTATTATAGTGAAATAATTTTAATTTTTAAGTATTTTGAACATTTTAATTTTATTTATGGATATATTTATAATTATAGTGATTAAACGAAACATATTTGGTAACCGATCCGAAAATCCGAAAACGATGGACTGGTTAACGATGGTAATGGATTGTAATTTCAAAAAATCGATATTAATGAACTGGTTAATAGACTAAGGCTAATGGACCGGTTAACCGACCATGTTCACTCCTAATTACGTTTTTTTTTTAATACAGTTTAATAGGTAAACGAACGAAATTTGACCAAAAATAATGGACTGTTTTTTTAGATGGCAAAATTGCATCAATATTGATATTTTAGGAGTAGTATTGCACCTTTTAACAAAATTTAAGAGCAAATTTGCACATTTGTCCATTATTATAAAAGGAATTTTTTTTTTTTTCTCTTTTAATTGATATTCTCTTTAATTTTAATGAGAAAACATTTCTTTCACTCAGCAACGAAGTATGTTTAAGGACTTCAATACCACGTACGTCTACACTTTGCAGAGATTCGGGATCAAAACTTCTTCTTGTTTTTTATTTTTTCAAAAAAAAACTTGTTGGTTGTCGTATTATACATAAAAAGTAAAACTAGACAATATTATTTTAAGTTACAAATTATATCACATTAATAGACTTTAATGAATGGTAAGCAATAAGAATAAAATAAGTAGAAATGTAATCTATAGTGTATTCTGAAGGAAGAGTAGCGACACACAGGTAAGGTGCACGTGTGATTGCATGCAATGGAACAGCTAAATATTTTAATTAGCTTAAAAAAAAACAATTAAAGCAATTATTTGATTAAAGGAAAAAGAAAAAAAAAAGTCATAAGGCTTGCCATTTTTCACTCCCCCACAAACTTTGGAAAACAGAAACAATAATGGCTCACACTATGGGATAAATCTTGGATTAGGTCGGTAGTGATTGCACGTGCGGGGCATTTCATGTCATGTGCTCCAACTTAGATAAATAAAACAAAATAAAATAAAGTGATGTGAATTATTGGGTATTGAAGGCAAACTGTTACCGGGCCTCACATGGTTGCCCATGCGACCCAATATTTTACCTCGATAACAACAATCAACTCTGGGTCCTATACTTCTATTGGCTCCCACGTTTTCTTCTGAAACCATAAGAAATTATGTCTAATGGAATAAAGTCAAATTACCTTTTTTCTTTTTGAAAATTAATAATAAATTTCAACTTTCATTGTATTTCAATCCAATGCATTTGAAATCTTACTCTCTCTTTTCCTTTATATATATATAAAAGCATAGGAAAGCAAGTTCCAAGTAAATTGGCAACTAGCAAATGCCGACTGACTAAAATGCCAAGTGAAGCATTGATTTTGATGTAAAGGAAGATGGGTGAAACCTTCAGTTACTTAATATATGATTCAATTTTACTCCTTTAGATACGTGCTATGATTTTAATGACAATTTAAATAGGTGATATTAAAATATTTAATTCATAAATATTAATCTATTATTAATATGCAACAAGTATCAGTTTTTTTTTTTTTTTTTTTTGTCAATTAGGTCATTTGTGATATAAAATTCTACCATAGTATCACTTGTTCGGAATTCGTGGGCAAGCACGGCCCACTTACTAATAAACAATTGCCAATGAGTTTGGGCCTTTGAAATTTAGGCCTAAAATCTAAAAGGAAATTAATTCGTCTTTCCAAAACCTAAAACCCTGCAAAAGAGGACGACAGCGTTCTACAGACGACTGCTGAAGCTTCGATCTTCAATTCTCTGAAAGCTACATGAAAGAACTTCTCTTCGATAAATGAGTGCCTGCAAATCACGATACAATACGTCAAATTAGTTCATTGGCTGCTTCAGTTTGTTGAAATTTCGACGTCGAACGACGGCAACGCCTCATCCTAAAACTTGTATTGTGCTTCTTATTGTTCTCTAAAAGCAATTTTCCGCTGCCCTTCACTTGCCTATAGAACATAGTTTCCTTGAATTTAAAGTTCAAAATGGGTTCACTAAAGCGGTCAAGAAAAACAAGAGATGACGACTGTGATCTAGAAGATTTGTACGACTCGGAAGATGAGAAAATAACGGTTGGTAAAGTTTTAGTTTTTGTGCGTATGTGGCTCAATCAATAATTGTAATGGTTGTAGCTACTCGTGTTGGGATTGATGATGCAGATGGAAAATGAGGATGATGAAGAGGAGGGAGAAGAGGAAGATGAAGAGGAAGAGGAAGGGGGACAGGAAGAGGAAGATGAAGATGTAGAGGCCGACGAGGTTTCCTATGATTATGCAGCGGAAAATGAGTTTGAAGAAGAGGGAAATATGCAGAATGGTAGTGGTAAAGATGCTGAGATAGAGGAACTTGAGAAGGATTACAAGCGTCTTCGTAACCAAGAGCAGTAAGACTTCTCTTTCTAAGTTCTCTTAGCCATTTTTTTCTCATTGGAATAGAAACGAATTGCCTTTATTTTTTTTTCGCTATATGGTGTCTCTAAGGAAGGCAGTATCTCGAATATTTTGGTAATTGTGGTTCAGCTTTCATATAGATTATGTGAATATTTGTAGTGTTCTTGATTATTTGCTCCATTGCATTTTTGAGTCTTTCTATCAGTAGCTTTTTTGAACACACTCGAGCAGAAGCTGGCTCATGTATGTGTTCACTAACGGTTATGCCTATCAACATATTTCTTTGTCTAGAGATATACTAAAGAATCTAAAACGTTACAAGGATGAAGATCTTGCTAAAGGTCCAGCTGTAAAGAACCAAAAGGTACAGCTCTTTTTTTATTTTTTATTTTTTACAAGCATGAGTTTTATTTATTTATTTTTTAAAATTTATTTTCACACAATGCAACTATGGTTATACTTTTGCTGAATTTGTGATTCTTAGTTGCTACCTAAATAATTGGTAGTGGCTTATTTTTATTTTTATTTTTTGTTTAATATGATTCTTTATTTGTTGTTGCAACAATTTCTTTCCAATCTTTGTTAAAGGCTCTTTGGGACAAAAATCTCGAGTTCAGATTCTTACTTCAGAAACCATTTTCAAGCTCAAATAGATTGCCACAGGTTTGCTTTTGCTCTGGGTTCTTAATTTTCTGTTCTTTTTTTTACTTTTTTGAGTAATGTATTTGAAGCATCGCGGTCTAATTCGAGATTCTGTTTACAGGAACCTGTGAGGTCTTCATTTTGTTATTCAGATGTAGCTGTTAGTGCAGCCTATGCTGATCTGATTACTTCATCCAAAAAGACTTTGGATTCTCTGTTGAAATTACAGGAGGTACTATAGGTGGCTTTGAGCAAAAGTATTTCTTGTGGGTTGTGGTCATGTACTTGAATTTTCTTTTGGCTGCAATTTCAGGCTTTGCTTGAGAAGAATCCTTCTATATGTCAGTCTTCTGATGGTATGCCACAATCACTTGTTCATCATTTGCGCATTCTGGTTTCCTTTCTAATTTTCCCAATTATACTTTACTTTCCTTTTTTTATATTGTAGTTAACTTGTCAACACTCTGCTATATTCTTGTTTAATGTGCTTGTAGTCAACATTTTTCTCATTCGTTCTTTATTAAAGTGCATAAATACTTGTGACAATGAAATCATATTTTTATGCTGGAGATCTATATGATTTTCTTGCTTTCTCCTTTTTAGGTGATTCTGGGAAGTCAAAGAAGCATTCTGAAGATTCTAAGAATTCAGATGTGGAATGTGATGAAGAATGGTCACATATTTCTCACATGCACAAGATGTACATCATTCGTCTGTGCTTGCTGATGTGGAATATCTTCTAGGATTGAAACTTAAAATGACTTATAGAATAACTTAAAATGACTTTATCTTGCAGAATAGCTGCTTTCAGAAACAAATCAATTGATTATTGGCAAAGAAAGACACAATTTACAACACGTGGTACTACTGGACTTAAGGCTTTTAATCAGGTTGGTCTTTATGTCTTGTTGAAATCCGTTTTTCGGTGGAGATAAAACTAACTTGATTTTCTTTCCCATACACAGAATATTACTGATCAAGTTGCTTCCTATATGAGGGATCCAAGTAGAATGACAAAGCAAATGCAACTAAGCAGATCAACAGTTGGCGTGTTTGGAACTGTTAAGTTTTCTGACACTTTGTTCTAGTTTAGCTTTAAAAATGTGCAAAAGTTTTTGTAATTACAGGTTTAGTTCTTCAGCTACTTATCCCCCAACCCCCCCCCCAAAAAAAGTTGGCCTGATTATGGTCATTGCTAATGAGCAGGTTCTTGAGCAGCTGGGAAACGCTAAGGCAGAGGTATTTTAGTTTCCTGTGCATGTCACTGAACTAAATATTTAAGTAATCTTTATCTTATTTTGGTAAACAGTTATGGAGTCAGGCATCCCACCTTGTATAGGGCCATGATATGAGCTTTAAATCAAGGTGTGGAGTGGGGCGGTGCCTGCATACTATCAATAGTTTTAGTTATAATGCCTTTTTCCTTATCTGCAAATGTGGCCCTGCTTCAAAACCTTCATTTACTTGTGCATGTGTGCATCTTTGCATATGATCTATGTCAGATATTAGCATGAAGAAATGAAATTTTTATTTGTCATTATCACAACTTTTTGAAGCAGCATGAAAGCTATTTCTGCTAATTCAGCGATTATTTGGATCACTTTAATCTTTGACTAGGAAGCAACCCTTAATGGTGACCCGGAGCTTCTGGATGACACTGAATTTTATCAGCAATTACTGAAGGAATTTTTTGAAACAATTGACCCCACATCCTCTGGTTCGTGTTAATCGCATCTAAAATCTTTGTTTCCATGCGCTGGATCCTTTTTCTTCGAATTATTAACTGTCCAAAGTCATGTCATGTTGTTCACTGGACGAATCCTTGAGGATGTGACTAATATATAAATACTTTCTGATTTTTTCTCAGAGACGGCCTTCTATGCTCTTAAAAGGTTGCAGAGCAAGAAGAGAAAGATTGTTGATAGGCGTGCCTCAAAAAGTCGAAAGATCAGGTATATACACGCTTAATTTTTTCTGAAAATTTTTTGAATCAATGTTTTGTTTCATCACTTTGATTCTGTCTATAAATCTAGATTTTTGACTTGAAAATGATCATGTAGGTACAATGTTCAGGAGAAAATAGTCAATTTCATGGCCCCTCGGCCCATGAACATCCCTCCAATGGCTCCAAAGTTGTTCGAGAATTTGTTTGGACTTAAGACCCAACAACCCGCATCTGCTGTTTAGTTTTGTATCACGGTACGGTATCTTTGTTCAATTTTGTAGTAGTGCTTGATGTTTTCCGTCATTAACTTTTTTCTGTTCTCTAATAGTCATTGAAATGATTCTTCTGTTGATAAACTTCATATTGTTAGTAGTCTGGATCTTCTTAAAAAATTGACTAGCAAACTGCGTGCTACCACGCCTGAAGTTTTAGTTTTGAGCAAGCAGGTGCTTCTTTTTCTGACGTAAAGTTAAACTTTTCACACACAATTATGTTTGAACATCTTTTCAAGGATGTTGGAGTAGGTAACACAGCACAAATGCTGTTGTCCAATGACTTTGTACCGATAGTAGTTACAACCGACTTGTGTATCAACATACCGTTGTAAATATTTTCATAAATTCACTCAAAAGAACTATGGAGTATGGTACAAATGCAGTTGCGTAAATTTTGTAGCGAGTGACAATTAATAACCATTCATTGAGAATCCTGCATCATTCGCTCATGCAATGCAGTTCATTGAGAGAAAAAGAAAAAGAAAAACAATTCACTATCTGGGAATTGAGAATGAAACAATAAAATATAAAGCATCACTTTAGCTAAGAAGGTCAATCATTACAACACGGGCGAAACTGACAAAAATCCTTCTACATCACGGTCACAAAAAGTAGGTCACCCATCACATGCCTCGTATCAACATTGTTGAAGATGAAGTATTTTGCAAGACCCAGTTTTCCAGGAATAGTTTTTGACAATCGGTTTCATCGTCGCTGCAATCTGAGAGAACACACTGGTCATACATGTGCCATAAGAAGTGTGTACATGTTCTTAAAAATATTTCTTGTATAAGTTCACATAGCATGGGGCAAAGTTCTTTGTAAGAGTTGGCCATCGCCGTTTTGGTATTTGCTTGGGAAAATATCAATCCCAGCAAACTGAGCCATCTTAGGCAGTGCACTAAACAAATGGGCTCATATGATTACTGAATTTCAACGTGCACGAAAGTCCGTCTAAAAAAGAGTTTAGTACCGAATCCTCAACGGTTCAACTCTATCAATGCCTTGTAAATCCAGAGAGTTTAGTATCAAATCGTCAACAGTTGGACTGCTATCGGCAAATTCACACAAAAGATAGCCATGTCCCAACACCTGAATTGAGGCTTTAAAGTTAAAAAATCTGGTACTTTTGAGTCGACAATGGCTTCTTAAGTGGATTTTTCCAGAGGTTCCCCTCCATAACAATGTTGAAAATACAGGGAAAAAGTCTAACAAGCAAACAACACTCCCCCAGATGATAGTGAGCATTTAAAAACCCGAAACACTTACAAAGACTGTTGAGCTTGAGGTCCAGCTTCTTGTACCAATTGAGAGTAAATGTATTCATCTACCCTTTGCTTTGCCAATGCTACCTGTTACACATTCAATAATCACAAATTAAATTAAACATAAAAGGTTTCATTCTGATCTTGCAATCCATTTTAACCTCCGTGGTTCCGCCCCAACGTCAATTAATCCAAAGTAATGCTATTGTTAAGCAATTCTTTCTAAGAATTTAACCTAAGTATGGATGTTCTGCAAAGCCATTAATCCATAGGTTATAATTACAGGAAAAAATAATGGTTAACAATTACGAGTCAAAATGCTCAAACCAACTTTGCCATCATATGTTGTAATGCCAAAGGAACAGATAGTTTTCTTAAAACTGATTATTGCCAAAGGAAAATGTACATACCTGTTGAGCAGTACCACCAAATTGTATATGCCTATGTTTTTGTTCACCTTTTCCACCATAAACCTGTAAATAAGAAATTCATGGAAAAGAAACTCATTTGCAGGGAACAAAATACGTTGAGTGTATGAGACAATGCAAAATTAAATATGTTCTGAAAACCAATAATGCAAGACAGATTAACTAATAAAGGTTCACAAGTATTGGCGTCCTCATTTAGCAAGGATACTTTGAAAAGGGTAAGTAATTCTTCTTGAAGTGCTTCATATAAACAAATTTGTACAGAAACTACAAATCAACAATTAACAAATGCATCAACCTTGATCATTGCTCCAGATTCATTTCTGATCCTTGATATGTTGGAGCCACATCGGCCAATCAAGCCACCAACCAATGTCTCTGAGACCATCATCTCCAAGGTTACATAATCAGCTGCAAGATTGTTTGTCCTAAAGATGATGTGGTTATAACACAAATATTAAAACTTGATACAGCCACAAAATGTAGCAGACAGAAGACAGGTCTGTTCTAAAATACAAAACATTGAATAACCTGAAGTTGGGTCCACATATGGTTGAGTTGGTCGAATTGTGCTATAGTTGTATGTTGGACTGATAGAAATCACCTGTTTCGGCGGGTTCTCCCTAATCGAAACAGAATCGACATAAACAATCCAATATATAAGTTTTTGAAAATAAAGCATACAGCATTAAATAAATAAGGCATGGCAATCCCACCTGAGTTGACAACCAATCTCCTCTAGAGCCTTCAACACAACAGGGACATCTCCTGATATCTGTATTTAACATAAGTTCCAGTCATAAACTTTGTAATGACACTCCAAAAAGCTGCATTAAAAGAAGATAAAAAGTTCACCTGCACCACTCGATCAGACTCGTGAGCAGAAGCACATAAAGGCAACTGATTTGGGGCTAGTACCGTGATGGTAGCACCAGAAGAATTTCTCAATTTCACGATATTTTGACCAGAGATCCCTATCAAAGAACCCGCTTGTGATCCTGCTATTAATAGCCGTATAGTGTTTGCAGCCACATGACCTGCACCAACAGCCTTCGATGCTTCTGCTGGACCATCATCTTCCTGTATATTTAAAAGAAGAACCGCAGTGAAAGATGCCAATATATGGTTGGCACACTTACAAAAATATGCTCAAATGAAAAGGTATACACAAGTTCCTACAATCGTACTTTTAAAATCAATGATGCAATTTGCTTGAGAGCTTTCTCGGCATCAGAAACAGAATTATCGCTCTCTTTCGAGCTTATAATGATTACCCGTTCTTCATGTCGCTGCATTAATATTTAAGTGTAAAAATCTCAACTTTTTAATCTTAAATAAAAGAAACTCCACTCAAAACCCTAATTAAGCAAAGTTGTAATGAGAACAACAAGGGCAAAGTACCACAATGGCATCAGCGATTTTGATAGTGGCTTTAGTGTCTTCTCGAATTTTCTGGATGCGACACCCTTCTTTGCCGATAACCTTCCCGATCTGCCTCGATGGGACTACGATTCTAAAGATAACATCTTGCGCTTTAGCCCGTTTTGGGGCCGATCCTTCAAATTCACCCGCTGCGGTGGTCGCTGCAGCGTCAAACTCATCGCGGCGGCGCTTGGCTGTAGCGTACAAATCTGGTCGGGCCAAGGTGACCGGAGGGATAGGGTTCATCGAAATATCACCCGATTGGGCCATCATCGTCGATGTGGTCTGGGAATAGTGTTGCGTGTAAGGGTAAGGAAAATACATGACGCCCAGCGAAAGCGAAATTGAGGGAAAAATAAAAAACAGAAAAAAGTTTTCCGATTGAAGTCAAGGACGAAGGGTTTTATGATTTTATGTTACTAATATATTTACAAATATGCCCTTGAAGTTGGGACCCACACTCTCTCACCTCTCTCCATGGCTATGGAAGAGTAAATTGTACCAAAAACCCTAATAAAAGCTATTGAGCTACCATGCCCGTCTCCTAATCTCTCATTATCATGCTATGCCTTCGCCATTTCAGCTCTCTGCGAAGGATACCGCAATTGTCAAAAATTCCCTCAAGGTGCAGGCCCCAAGTAATCCGTGAAGCCCAGCAAGCTCTGACAGAGTACTTGTACTTAACGAGATCACTGCCCTTTACCTACGCGGAGCATATCAGCAAAAACTCCCACTTCTCCCTCTCCAATCTCATTGCCGATGTCGATTTCTCTGCCTCTGATTTCTCAAAGTCTGTGCGGAAGTTCCTCAGGTACCATCCCATTAACGAATTCGAGTTCTTTTATGAAAGTATTGGGATTGATTACAATGAGGTTCGCGGGTTTTTGCCCACGAACAAATTTTTCTTTTCTGAGGATGACACTGCTTTTAATGCTGCTTGTGCTCTTGCTGGGTTCGGGTTTCCTTGGAACAAGTTAGGCAAGCTGTATAAGGAGGAGAGATCTATTTTTACT
Organism: Excoecaria cochinchinensis; assembly: GCA_947683425.1. NCBI lineage: Eukaryota > Viridiplantae > Streptophyta > Magnoliopsida > Malpighiales > Euphorbiaceae > Excoecaria > Excoecaria cochinchinensis. Next base: position 476,059 of record CANTUQ010000193.1, on the reverse strand, counting down.
AAAGACTCGGAGGAGTTAACCTCTAGGCTTCGTGGGTTTAAGGAATACGGATTTGGTACTACTGCGGTGATTGGGATTTGTCTGGCTTTTCCTTTCGTTTTGAGTGGCGAATTGGGAGGAGAAATTGATATTTTATTTAATGATTTGAAATGGGTTCTTTTGGATTGTGATACGGAGAGTTCTATTGAAAGAAATTTAGATGCTTGGCATGATATTTGTATGAAAATTCGGCTATTTTACGATTTGGCTATTGAAAAGGGGAAGCTAGGGGTTTTCCTTGGCAAGAGTAACCGCGTTGTTGTTGAATATCCAGCAGAAGTTTTGGTCCAAAAGATTGGATATTTTTGTAGATTTGGTGTTAGAAAAGAAGATGTTGGTTATTTGCTACTTCAAAGAAAGGAAATTTTGAATTTTGATCTGGAAACGCCCTTAATTTCAGTAAAAGGACTGCTGAAACATTTTGGGTGTAATCCTGATGAATTGGAAGTTATTGCTCAGAAGTATCCTCACGTAATGGGCATAAATAAAATGGCCAATTTACCTCATGTGATGAAAGCAGTGGTTTTGCATGATTGGTTTTTTAATAAAATCAAGGATGGCGATCATCATTTATTAGCTAGTTATTCTATGAGAGACCCCAATGAAGATTTGGACAAAGAATTCAGTTGCGGCCTTGAAAGGATCCGAGTTTCAAGAACCCCCACTCATACAATGTCCAAGTTGGATTTTGTACATGCAATTGGATTTGGAGAAAATGCTTTGACAATTAAGGTCTTAGATCATTTGCACGGTACTAGTAGTGAATTACAGGAAAGATTTGAATGCCTTCTTCATTTAGGGATTGAATTCTCAAAGCTCTGTCTTATGATAAGTATGGTGCCAAAGATCCTGAACCAAAAGCCTGAAATACTAGAACAGAAAGTGAACTTCCTGTGCCAGGAAACGGAATCCACATTGCATGATCTGGATATTTTTCCTGCTTTTCTTTGTTTTAACTTGGAGAGCCGAATTAAACCCAGATGTAGATTCCATGCGTGGCTTAGACAAAAGGGTTTGGGTGCACGTAAGTATTCCATCGCAAGTATTGTTGCCACCAGTGAAAAGAAGTTTGTGGCTCGCATATACGGAATTCACCCAGCTGCTTTAAAACATTGGTTTGAATGTTTTTATTACAAAACATCAACTAATGATTAAAACGCACTAAATACAGTTATTTACTTGGGCAGTGCAACTTGGTCTGGATTATAAGCTGAGAATTTTGTTTGTCACGTTGGTAGAACATTATAGAGAAATTTTGTATATCATTGTTGTAAATCCATTTCTCAAATGCTAGCTGGCAGATATTTCCCCGTAGATCCTGGTATCTAGCCTTCATTGTATGTATATTACGCTACATTGATGCAATGCTTGACAAGTTCTCATTATTTTGGCAGTTGGAAATAGCGATATTTTATTCCACGGGACTTCTGCGAGTAAGTTTCGTTAAATCTGTTCCCACGAATTGATTTACTGATCTATGACCTTGGCCTGAATTTTCTTTGGGTAGTTGTTCTTAGCAAGTTATTACCTGCTGCACATTTATAAAATGATTATTTATTGCATCATCAAGAGATGGATTATTTTAAAATGATTTTGTATTTTTATTTTTCAGAACTAACAATATTTTGAATTCTGAGAATTAGGTTTATGTCAGTTTTTGCAACCTCCTGTTGTTCACTTCTGGGCTGTAAGTGAACCAGATCAGTGGCGGAGCTTCATGCCCGGCCCCCCGCCCCCCCCCCCCCCCCCCCTCCTTTTTTTTGTTCGAGTATGTGTATATATAGTGAAAGAAAATTTTTGAGCATCTCTATATATATATATATAGCCACAAAAAAGCTCACACAATATATATATATATATACTAGTTTTATTTAATTATTTTGGCCGGTTGGCTCCTAAAATATTTCAGTCAAGCTCTGCAACTAAACCAGATACTGGATGATTGTGAGCTTCAAACAATAATCTTCTCATTGTAGAAATCTAGAAACTAATAGGTGATTACCTCATTTATAGCAACAATTGAATGTTCGCAGGACTGACAGATGAGTTCATCATGGTGAGAGGTGGTATATGAAAGTTGCTGATCTTACGTTTTGTGACTATAACTTAACAGCTATGGAGGACAGAAACCATTTACATCTTTCATTCTTGCAAACTTTTTGCTAATCTTGTGATATGGGTATGGTTTTCTGCAATCTTTATCAAAGTTAAGGGAAAGGAAGTATATAGATGAGCATGCATTTTGATGTTGTAAGCGGTAGGCTGCTGACTCAAGTTGAGATTACAGGAAGAAAATGCTATACAGAAGGTGCATTCTCTGGGAGTTTGAAATTGTGAATTGACTCGCTGTTGCTTGATGTCTCTTTGAGGGTTCCTGGTTGAGTTGATGAATGATCGAATGGTAGCTCTCAAATGGGGATACATGATGATGCATCTACATTATGCCAAGAATTAGGTGTATGGATGTGAGAAATGAAAGTTTACAAGTATTATAATTGAGCATGGAAGGGCATTGGTTCAAACAGTTAATGAGGTAAAGAGGTCTGAAATAGAAATAATAGGGGTTTTTTTTAATTAGGTGTAAAATTTAAAAATATTTAGGGGAATTGTGCTGCAGGAAAGAAAATTGGGAAACTGTGGTATTGAAAACCGGCACAACTGTGTGCCGGTTTTCATCATGTGGGCAAACCGGTTGGGGCTTGCCAGAAACCGGCAACAACATATGCCGATTTCTGGCATTTTAGCAGCAACATTGCAGCTTCACGTGCAGCTGCAGTGCTGCAGCTTTGCTTCAGTGAAGCTGCACCCCGGAAATGTCCATTTTTTTTTTAAATTTCCTCCTCTTACTCATTGTTTCATCCTGCCTCTCTCATTCATTTTCAGTTTGTTCATTTCACCTCAGCTTTGCTTTTTTTCTTTCTTTCTATTTTGATTTCGTTTATTTCTTTCATTCTACCTTCCTTTCTTTGTTTTTTTTTTTCTACATTTCCTTCTTTATTTATTTTATTTGCAAAATTTTGATCCATTTTAAATTATATGTAAATTAAATATAATTAAAAGTAAAATTTTGATGGTTTAATTATTATTTTTGTTATATGAAGTTTATTTTGATATTAATCTTATGTTCATGTTTAATTTGTAGGTTGTTAAACTTTTGAAGATTATTTATTTTTAACATTAAAGGTAAGAATATATGATTTTTTTATGTTATCGAATAATTTGAGTATAATTTGATTAGTTATATCATATATATGTATAAATATTCGAATATGAAAATTAAAAAAAAAAGTATCATTAGCAAGGAAACATTTTTATGTTGTAAAAAATGATGAATCTGTAAATGTAATTTGTAACAGATAATTTGTTCGAGTTCAAATTGATAATTTTTTTTAAGATTAAATTATATCTATAAGTTATGGATATTCAAATTATTTAAATAAATTTAATTGGCATGAATAGTTGTTAATGTTTAATTTTTTTTTTTTGTTGAATTGCAAGTTCGGACATGAATCCATATCATTTAGGAGCTGAACGAATAAATTCGGGTCCTATTAATGGAGAATTACTAACGATGCAAGGAAAATATCGATCCAATACAATATGAAATAATTCGGTAATTTTTTTATTATATATATATATTGTAGATTAAGGATGAAATTTTGTATTTATTAAATTGTATATGTTTTAAAATCATGCAAATGTTGAAAGAGATGTATTGAGAATAAGGAGAGGCAGTTTAGACGAGCACTACCGACAAATTGGTCATAGAATTATTCCATATATAAGATCAGCAGGGTTGATAGGAATTGCCCGAATTGGGATGATAAGTGTTGACTGGAATTTAATAACATCACTTATTGAAAGGTGGAGATTAGAAACATACACATTTCACCTCACATGTGGTGAAACAACAGTTACCGACTGAAGGTAGGCCGGTAACCGGAAGAACAAATTTTGATTGGGAGAATATTTGTTACAATTTACTTGGAGTAGTTACTTCCATCGCGGATATGCGTGGTGGACAAATTAAGATGACTTGGTTAGATAATGTGTTTGGCGATATTCTTGATGATGCAACACCTGTGATATTGCAACAATATGCTCGTGCATGGATATTACGATGTTTTGGTGGAATGTTATTTTTATTACAATCATCTAACACGGTGCACTTAATGTTTCTACTTTTGTTAGAAGATTTGGAATCCGTTGGGCAATATAGTTGAGAATCAGCATGTTTAGTCTGCTTGTATAGAGAATTATGTAGGGCAACGCGTCCAAATGCTAAGCGAGTTGCTGGATATCTACAGCTCTTACAAATGTGGGCGTGGGAGAGACTTGCACAGTTTAGGCTAGAACATGTAGAGGCACAAATTTTAAACAGAGACTTGCCATACGGAATTAGGTAAAATATAATTTATGAGTATCTAATTTAATTAAATTTTTATGTCGTATTGTTTTGAATAATGTGAGTTAATAGCCTAAATACCGGTTTAGAAGTGTCAGTGCGTTATTGCAGTGTTACCATGATAATCGCAGTGTCAAACAGTGTAGGGAGTGAGTTTGCCAGTATCGGAGTTCAGTGTTAAATATGTTAAAATTATAATGGTTTTGGGCGACTCGCATTATTCAAAACAATATGACATAAAAATTTAATTAAATTAGATACTTATAAATTATATTTTACCTAATTCCGTATGGCAAGTCTCTGTTTAAAGTTCGTGCCTCTACATGTTCTGGTTTAAACTGTGCAAGTCTCTTCCACGCCCACATTTGTAAGAGTTGTAGATATCCATCAACTCCCTTAGCATTTGGACGCGTTGCCCTACATAATTTTCTATACAGCCAGGCTAAATATGCTGATCCCCAACTATATTGACCAACGGATTCCAAATCCTTTAACAAATGTAGAAATATTTGGTGCATAGTGCTAAATGATTGTGATGAAAATAACATTTCACCAAAACATCGTAATATCCATGCACGAGCATGTTGTTGCAATATTACAAGTATCGCATCATCAGGAATATCACCAAACACATTATCTAACCAAGTCATCTTAATTTGTCCACCATATATATCCGCGGCGGAAGGAACTGCTCCAAGTAAATTGTAACAAATATTCTCCCAATAAAAATTTGTTCTTCCGGTTACCGGCCTATCCTCAATCGGTAACCCTGTTATAATCCTCACGTCCTGAAATGTTACTGTTGTTTCACCACATGTGAGGTGAAATGTGTGTATTTCTGGTTTCCACGTTTCAATAAGTGATGTCATTAAATTCCAATCGACACTTATCATCCCAGTTCGGGCAATTCCTATCAACCCTGCTGATCTTATATATGAAATAATTATATGATCAATTTGTCGGTAGTGCTTGTCTAAACTGCCTCTCCTTGTTCTCAATACATCTCTTTTAACTTTTACATGATTTTAAAACATATATAATTGAATAAATACAAAATTTCATCCTTAATCTACAATATATATATAATAAAAAAATTACTGAATTATATATTGCATCGGATTAATGTTTTCCTTGCATCGTTAGTAACTCTCTATTAATAGGACCCGAATTTATTCGTTCAGCTCCTAAATGATATGAATCCATGTCCAAACTTGTAATTAAAAAAAAAAAATTAAACATTAACAACTATTCATGCCAATGAAATTTATTTAAATAATTTAAATATTCATAACTTATAGATATAATTTAATCTTAAAAAAATTATCAATTTGGACTCGAGCAAATTATCTGCTACAAATTATATTTACAGATTCATCATTTTTTACAACATGAAAATGTTTCCTTGCTAATGATATTCTTTTTTTAATTTTCAAATTCGAATATTTATACATATATATGCTATAACTAATCAAATTATACTCAAATTATTCGATAACAAAAAAAAATCATATAGTCTTACCTTTAATGTTGAAAATAAATAATCTTCAAAAGTTTAACCACCTACAAATTAAACATGAACATAAGATTAATATCAAAATAAGCTTCATATAACAAAAAAATAAAATAATTAAACTATCAAAATTTTACCTTTAATTATATTTAATTTACATATAATTTAAAATGAATCAAAATTTTGCAAATAAATTAAATAAAGAAGAGAAGGTAGAAAAAAAAAACAAAGAAAGGAAGGTAGAATGAAAGAAATAAACGAAAGCAAAATAGAAAGAAAGAAAGAAAAGCAAAGCTGAGGTGAAATGAACAAACTGAAAATGAATGAGAGAGGCAGGATGAAAGAATGAGTAAGAGGAGGAAATTTAAAAAAAAAAAATGGGCATTCGGGGTGCAGTTTTACGTGAAGCTTCATGTGAAGCTGCAGTGTTGGAGCTAAAATGCCAGAAACCGGCATATATTGTTGCCGGTTTCTGGCAAGCCCCAGCCGGTCAAACTGGCTGGGCCCACATGATGAAAATCGGCACACAGTTGTGTCGTTTTCAATACTTCAGTTTTTCAATTTTCTTTTCTGCAGCACCATTCCCCTAAATATTTTTAAATTTTACCCCTAATTAAAAGAAATCCTAAATAATAGAGCATAAATTTGAGTAGAAGTTTGAATGTGAAGATTATTGATTACATGGGGGTCTCCATGTCGGTTGTGGTCGTGGTCCTCTTGTCAATTATCATTGGCCCCATTTATGTTGTTGCAAAATTTCTAGATACCAACTTCACAGCATTTTCTAAAAAATTTTAACTATAATTTTCAATTGTTTCTCCTGCATTGCAATTTAGATTTACTTAGTTGGCTGTATTTGCTGAAATACTGTTGGCATGTGAACACATTAATGGCTTGAGAGAAATATGTAGGAATTTAATAATCTACAATTTTACTTAACAAAAGTTAACGACAGGATGTTGTTAATGTCTTTCAACTTTTAAGAAAATAATAAAACATGATGCGTTTTTCATTTTCCAGTGGCTGAAAACGGCTGTAACTGTATCATAAACCACGTAAATATGCCACGTGAAATTAATTAAAAAAATCCTCTATTTCTTTTCTTTTTTTTTTTTTTTTTTTTTAATTTTGTTGAAAATGATTCAAAACAAATTTCCACCAAAAGAAACATATCCTGTTAACTGTTAAGCAACTTAAAGCCTGAGTGGTTAACAATATTAATAGCATGTTGGCATATAATAATAATATCCAAAGCACTGGCTATAGCTATAACATATAATTAGATTTAAATCAGATTTCAGGTTAATCTTACAAAAAACCACTTATTCAGTGGTTTGATTTTCAAAATTATTACAAACTGGGGATGCTTGCTTTTGTATAATTACTATATTAATAACCCTATTTTATAATCATTATCGTTTTATTATTATTATCACTACTCTACTCATATTCTCATATATATTTTTGCCTAAATTTGTTTTCTGATAGCGTTAAAGAATTGATTTGATTCTCATTTCAGTTATTAACTATACTATGCTACATTAAACATAATATTTTAATATCATTCGAATTATTAAAAAAACCAAATGGATTGGTTGGGTATATAGAGGGATGAAGTGGCAAACTTATGATTCAAGGTGGACCTAAATTTATATAATGGAAATGAAATGAACTATTATCAATCTAACAATTTCCCTGAAATAAGCATCACCGCCTGCTAACTTTCAGTTATTCAAAACTTATCCATAAATCCAATTTTCTTGAGCCAACTCAGAATTGCAAAACCCATTCCAGGGAAAAGGCTGAATGCAATTTTAATCCTTGTTTGTCCTTTATGACAATTACAACCCAGTTGCCAAACATAGACCCAAAAAAAGTCCACAGGCCGATCTGAAGGGCAGTATCGTCATATCATAATTAAAAAAAATAAAATAAAAGTGGGTTCTTTGTTTTCAATTCTCGTTTCAGGAAGTATTACAAGTAACTGCTTCTCTCCTACACACACAGACAAACACCTCAATGCTTCTTCACCAACTCTTCTCTCAATTTTCTTTGAAATTTCTTGTTTTTTCACTGTTTTAGTTTCTTCTCTGTCCCTTTCTATTCGCTTTTTTAAGATTTTATTTCCCTCCATTGCACCTCTAAAGCCGATCATCACCATCACCATATACCATTGCCTGTCAAGCTCGTTTCTTTACCTTTTTCACATTCAAGCTTTCAATTTCATCGCAGAGCAGAGAACCCCTTTCTCTGTTCCATCGATCAATGGTGTTTCGTTCGATTGTTGAACCCCAGATACCACCGCTTAGAGACTCAGCCAAATTCATCACCATGGCCTCTTCAACACTGAAATCTCACCAGCCTCTTCATAACTTTCCTTTGCAGGACCTTAAATGGTCAATGAACCATGCCAATAACCACCGCCTTCGTAAGCTTGCTTCCAATTCCTCTCTTAAATCACCCCACCGTGAGACTGCTGAGTCCGATTCCAATCCGGGTTGTGATGTTGTTAAAACTGGGAACTCGGCCGAGGAATCGGAGAAGAAATTTGGGGTTTCGGATTGCTCTGCTGACAACACCGATAAGAAATCTAAGATCTTTATTCGCATCAGGACTAAGAATAGTAAGTGCAGTGATGATGCTGCAAATTCTGGGGATCAAAATCAGAACTTGGTCGTTGATAATGCAGAGGAAACGATCACGAAGACATGGAATCTGCGGCCGAGAAGAGCGGTGACTAAAGCTCCTAATGGGAATGGAGGTGCCTTGAAGATTGCTATAGCTGTTCCGCAGGAGAGTAAAATTCAGGAAACGAGTCGCCCTGAGTTGACTCGGTCGCGAGCTATTAACGATGCTAAGATGGTTGACAAAAAAGATAAAGAGAAAGAGAAGGAGAAGCAAAAGAGGCTAGAATTCTCGATCCCGCTTACAAAGGAGGAGATTGAAGACGATATCTATGCGTTGACTGGATCAAAACCTGCTAGGAGGCCTAAGAAGAGAGCCAAGCATATTCAGAAACAACTTGATGTGAGTCAATTTTCTTTTTGTTCCTATGCTTTGATTTCCCGAGACTTTGTCCTTACAAATTTTTTCTTTTCTTTCTTATGGTGGTTTTACAGTGCCTTTTCCCTGGATTGTGGCTCTCTTCAATCACTCCGGATATGTACAGAGTTGATGATCCTCCTACAAAGGTCCAGTCTTGATGTTGCTTAACTTTCAAACATCTGTTGTTCTTGTTGGTGAATGAGCAAACAGAATTGGAACTTTTATTTTAATCAAGCTTGATTATTAGCAAATGTGCGAGAGCGCTAAACTAAACAAACAACATCAAAGAAGAGTACTTGATTGATGGGTTTTAAGCAATAACAATCATACGAGTACATTTTTGTTTGCATTTTTCTTTCCCATAAGAACACTCCATTATGCATTTTAGTTCTGGATCTGATGATAAGTTCTGCTACTGATGCAGGGTTAGATGATTGATTCGTATAACTGGGAACTTGGATGCAAATAACAGCTAAATTTTTGACATCAGCTGAAATTGTAACAAATTATGAGACTGTAAAGATGAAAGGGTAACAAATATATGTTGTTTTTGTGCCTTTTCTCTTTATTGCAAGGAGGTCAGAGCATTGGTGGTGGAAGGGTTAATGTTATAGTCCATTTCTGAGTAGATGCCTTTGTACATAAGAATTATCAGTCTGGCGGGTAGAGATTTCCAATGTTTTTCCGTTGTTAATGTTTTAATTTTCTATTAAATCATATACTTTTCCTTGACATTATTATTCAGGAAATTTTTTAGTTCTTCATAGTTGGCAGACATGCTGGACTACCTTTTGTCACCCGAGTACTCAGTGTACCTATGTGATTGACTTCCACATTTAGTATCTGCATTGTTAACAAAGGCAAAACAAGAATAAGGAAAAGGTTAGACTTGTGGTTTTAATCAATTTAAGGAAATTGTTATTATTGTTAAATTAAACACGATATGGTCGTCATTCTAGACTAATGATTCTCGGATTAATTAAATTTGTCGTCGCAGTTATTTTACAGTTGCATGTGCCGTGCATGTTATTGTTGTCTTTGGAAGCATATATGATGGAATGGAATTACAATTTTTAAAATTGTTCTTGGTCAATTACGCATGTTGTGTGCTTGTTGATAAAATTTTGTGAATACAAGTTACCAGACTGAAGAATAAGAACATGTTATATTTTTTGAAACCCAATTTAGTTGTCAGATATAATTATTTGTATTCTCATTGTCTTTGTTGTAATTACTCTGTTCTTCAAAAGTTATGAAAGAATTATTCTTCAATAGGTGAAGTTGCTTTTATGCTGTGTATCTTTTCCTTATTTGACAGCTAAGATGAGCTATTTGTGCACCATTGTTATTAGCCAATTTCTGCAATCAAGGAATGCAACCATATTAGTCAATTAATAGAGAAGAAGTCCTATTGCAGATAACATTCATTGCAACTGCAATCTGGACAATAGGATCTGACAGTCATGTTGGACCAGCAAATGACTTTAGAAGCTGTCCAAGACCTCAAAGACTATCATTAAAATGAGAGTGTATTTGAAGTATCCATGCTCTTGTAAATTTTAAGGACGGGCCTCAGATTAGATACGCAATGATGAGAAAAATGAGAGGAACAGAAGAAAGCATGTGAGGCAAGGATTCCCTTTTACACACTCCTTGAATGCTGGAGCATGCAAAAGCTTTGGAAGTTTTCTGTGCTGTATATATATGCTTTCAGATTGCTAAATGAGACAAATATAGTGAGCTAAATAATGGGAATATCATCAGCAATTATTTCTCATATGCCAAATCTTCTGCTTCTAGATTTAAATAATGGGAATATCCTGCCGCATATAGATTATGTCTGAATGGGTGGGTCTTTTGTGAAAACTTGTCATTATTTAAGTTTGGTTTACTTTATTTGCATAATTAGTTTGTTTTACTGAGTTGATGAAAATTTGATATCATCATACATCCGATGTTCTCTGTTCATTTAGGTGTTACATAATTCACTTGCTGTTTTTGACTTTTCATCACCGTAGTTTGAAATGAATATGTGCAGAAGCTTTTTCTGTTTGCTGTGCCCTTCATTTGATTAACTGAAAACGATTATGAATGTGCATCGTGGTCATGGTAGAGGGCCAAAATCTATTTTACACATCGTGGGTGGGCAGTTGTTATTTGTTTGTTCTATGACCTTTACTATGAGGATGGGTGTAACTTGGTATGCTGCAATGTTTAATGGTTAATGTGCTTTTGAGTTGTAACCACTAGAACTTTTTGTTTTTGTATTGCAGTGTTCGTTCAGGTGTAATCTGGATAAGTATTGCTTGTTGGAGTCTAACTAAAAACATTAGAAACGATGGAGTTTCATTGCTTTGATTTTCTTTCTTTCTTCTTGTTCTGAAGCGGTTGAAAGATTTGGTAAATCCGACGGGTTTTTTGTTGCATAATGGGTTGCATGATTGTTGACAGAGCAAGCTTTTGTGTTGCTAGTGATGTTAGTTGTAGCAGCGCTTTGAATTCAGTTATGCTGAGAGAGAATGGTTTGACATTGATTATGGATGTGTTATATACCGAAGTAAAAGTGGAAGGTGTGACAGTAGAATTCAGCCCAAGAGTGATGCATAAAAGCGAATGTAAATGGTTATTTATAAGGTTAACAATTAATCCTTTCTACTGATAGGTGCAAATCTGGATTGGATTCAACTAAAGCTCCTTTTGGACCTCTGTAGGCAGCAACTGAAGGGAATTAATGTGCTCAAACTTTATGGAAATGTAGTTGTTCTTTGTGTTAATCGTTAGCCTTATAGACAGGATGTCTCTTTCTCTTATTCTTGATTTAAAGATGAATCATATATTAAAGTTGAGTATGAGTAATAAGAGTTATCTGGGATTTGATATTTTCAGCAGTTTTTTTTTTTTACTCAGCTTGGATATGTTAATTTTTATTTTTCATCTCGTTTTATTTCAAACCCCAATTTCTTATATACTAATTCCAAGTAGACGATATACTCCTAATCCTACTTGAATAAGTTTTTAATGCTTTTATTCATATAAAATGCTCCAAAACCATTAATTTTATTCCTCCAGATAATAATGGCAAACCTCTTCTTTCAGAATTTCACTTCCAACTCCCCCACACCTGACTCCAAAACTGCTGCAACACTGTTAAACAATAAAAACTCTCCTTCACCACAGGTCCAAGATTCACCCCTGCCGCAAGGTAAATCTAAAGTCCTGGTGCGTTTACCAATCGTCAAGAGCATGTCCCCTCACCAAGAACCGGAAAAGAAATGGAATTTGAGGCAAAAGCCAGTTGAATTCAAGAACTCTAATAGTCAAGAAAAGCTTAATTCTAAGGCAAAGAAGAAGGACAAAAGGAAAACAATGCCCAAATTCTCCATTTCACTCACCCAAAAAGAGATTGAAAAGGATATTATGGCCATTACTGGATCCAAATTAGTAAAGAAAAAGAGATCCGTGGATGTTCAAAGAAATCTTGATTATGGGTTTCCTGGTCTAGGGTTGTCTTCAATTATCCCTACATCTTATAGAGTTCGTGAAAGGAGGAGGGTTCAATTCAATTGATTTGAACTAGGTTATTGTTTTTGTTTTTTAGAACAAGTTTGTATTATTTGTTTGCCTTTTAATTTCATAATAATTTTATTAGCTTCTTTCACTGATAGAACTCTCGATTTCATGCCATGTACCCTGTAATGTAATTTCCTCCCACATTTCTATTTTATCAAGGTTGTCCATTGGTCACGGCCGCTGTATATATTGGAATGATCTTCACATCTCATGGATTATTAATTAATTTTTGTATATTACGTATATTAATAGAATAGAATTTTAGTTCCCTCAAAATTTAAAAAATCACCCTCAAGCAAGCAAAAATTAGTAATAATAATAAGATTAAAAAAAAAAAAACGTTGACTTAGAATCGCCAAGCAAAAATTGGAATTTGAAACCCAAAAAAGCCAAGTTATTCCTAAGTAAAACCAATTATGGGAAATCTTTAATTTACATGACACAGAAAAAATCCATTTAATAACCTTTTTACAGAACATAGCTGTTTCCCCTTTCTGATTTTGAGATAGAAATTAAAATATAATTCTTTGCTTGTAGCTTTGTCATTTCCTCACTTGTGAAGGAAGATTAGAATCTTACACTTGTTCATGTCGGTTGAAATGGTTATATTGTGTCTATATATTTAGATTAGTGTTATTATGTTCTTGTCTCATTCGTAAAGCACTAGGCTTTCAACCCAGGTCTGTTTCAATTTTAGTTGATTATTTTATTTTTATTTTTCTAATTTTCTACTTCCATTATAATCATAAATGTTTATACATTGTTAGCCTTTAATTTGAGTCCATAAACTCTTTGAATTTGTTGTTCCTCAACTATGTAGGAAGAAAATTCTTGAAATACCGTGATACTAGATTCCATGTCAGAGTGAAGATTGACTTTTTCTTTTTTAATTGACAGATAAAAGAGACTGAGATGGCAAGCACTTCAAAAGAAACTGAACAACAACATGAAGAATTCACAATTGAGATTCCTGAAAACTTGGAAACTAGCTTGAGGGAAGAATTTTGCATATACAGTGTGCCTCCTACACTTCGCCAAATCAACCCTTCAGCTTATTCTCCTCAGGTAATTTCTATAGGACCAATCCACCATGCCAAATCAGAACTCAAAAACATGCAAATTCAAAAACTCAGATATTTCAAAGAATTTTGTAAAAGAAAGCCACAATCTTCAATTGATGATTTTGGGAGACTACTCCTTAATCAAATTAACGAACAACAAATTCGCCACTGCTATGCGTATGATTGTTCTGATATTAGCAGCACCAAGTTTGTTAATATGATTCTGTTAGATAGTGTGTTCATCCTTGAGCTATTCTTGAGAAACAACAATGTTTCAAAATATCATGACGATTATATAATGGGGAAACCATGGCTGAGAACTGATGTGCAACAAGATTTGATTTTGCTTGAAAATCAACTACCCTTTTCCATTCTTGATAAGCTTTACAACTTTGCAATACAAAGCTTCGTTGATAAAGAAAAACACCTCTCTTTCCACGAACTCACCTGCAATTATTTCTTCAATTTGAAACCCAAGAAAACAGAAATCCCAAACCCAAAACATATATTACATTTCACAGATCTGGTTAGATGTTTTTGGATTCACAATCACCCTTCAATGCGGAGTGGTATCATCAGTAGACTGAATAGCATAACAAAGATGCGTCAAGCAGGATTGAAGCTAACGCCGGCTCAAAACAGATGCTTCCTGGAGATTGAATTTAAACCAGGTATAACTTGTCTGAAGAGAGCAGAGTTACAACTCCCCTGCTTTGAAGTTGATGATACAACAGAATTTGTGGTGCGAAATCTGATGGCACTTGAGCAGTGTCATTATCCATATGAAACTTACATTTGCAATTACATTAGGCTGTGGGATTTTCTGATAGACACAGCAGAAGATGTGGATTTGCTAGTGGAGAAAAAGATAATAGTGAATGGGCTAGGTGATGGTGGTGCTGTGGCTGATCTGGTTAACAAACTGTGCAATCAAATTGCAGAAGTGCAGTCGTGTTATTTTGAGGTTGCTACTCAGCTTAATGGGTACTATGATGATGCGTATAATCACACCATGGCAACTCTGAGGAGTGTTTATTTTGGTGATCTTTGGAGAGGAACTGGCACTGCTGCTGCTGTAGTGCTCCTCCTTCTCACTTTCATACAGACTGTTTACTCTGTCCTTGGGCACTAGTCTTTTGGCTTCTACCATTTTCTTTCGTTTGTTTGTTTTTTCTCACATATGGATTGCTTTTGTTTGGTTTTGTAATTCACCATTGATTGGCATTAAAGGAAACATCAACTGTTTTAGTTTTGGATTAGGCATTAATTGAAAAATCAGTTGCCATGGCCTCACATTTTAGGTATTACAAGACTTCATTATATTTACCTGTGAATCTCAAGAACGCCACTATATATTCTCCTTTTCGTGACTGATTAACTCTGATAATCAAGAAAGGTCAGTATTTTATAAGCTCAATTCTGAGGGAAAGAAGAAGGACAAAAGGTAAATAATGCCCAAATTCTCCATTTCACTGACCCAAAAAGAGATTGAAAAGGATATTATTTAGATTAGTAAAAAGACCCAAGAAAAAGAGATCCATGGATGTTCAGAGAAATATTGATTTTGTATTTCCTCCTAGTTCTTACAGAGTTGGTGAAAGGAGAGTTCAATTCAATTTATTTGGAGATAAAGAACAGGTCATTGTTTTCATTACAAGTTTCTATTATCTGTTTGTCTTTTAATTTCATAATTCTATTAGCTTCTTTCAATGACAGAACTCTTGATTTCATGTAATTTCCTCGTATGTTTCTATTTTTAAAGTTGTCCATTGATAACAGCCACTGTATTTGCATTGCTTCTATAGCTTATGTTTTGACTTGGGAATGATTTTCATAATTATGATTTTTATGAAAATATACACTTAATAAAAATCTTATGCTCTTCCTAAACCAAAAAAAAAAGGAAAAAAAAAAAATCTTATGCTAAGTCTGAAATATCCGAGTATGGATTATTACTTAAACTTTTGTATATCATGTTTATATAATTTAGTTCGCACTAATACACTCAAAATCTAAAAAAATCCACCGTCAGGCAATCAAATAATAATAATAATAAAAATAGAAGAAAAAAAAAAGGAGGAATTAATGGCGTCATTGGTATCATTAGAAATGCCACCAGAACACAGTTTTACGTTATTGCATTGAATAGGGGAGGTGCCACCCCAGTGGCCGCCTCTCCGGTGGCAAAGCAGTCTCAGAAGACTCCGTGAATTCAGGCAGAAAATGGGAAAGAATCATCGAAAAACTGTAATTTGCGACCCAAAAAAGTGAAATCTAATTATGATCAAAATAGTGAAAGTATAAATCCTCGGGATTAGGCAGAGAAGAGGAACAAAAAGAAGAAGACGATGCCAAAGTTTCTGCTTTCCATTCACCAATTAAGATATTATTTATGAGTATCACCAAAGTTTATTCCCAAGTAATTAAAACCAATTATTTGTGGGATCTTTAATTTAAACGAGGGAGAAGAAACCTTTGCCCCTTTTGATTTTCATATAGAAATTAAAATATTCTTTGCTTAGAGCTGTCATTTCCTCACTTGTGAGGATTAGCATCTTTTGCATTATATTGTGTGTGTGTGTATATATACTGTTATGTTGTCTTTTAAAAGAGCACCAGCCTTTCAAAACAGGTGCGTATCAATTTTCGTTGTTATCTACTTCCATTTTACTCATAAATGTTCCTCATTATTAGCCTTTAATTTGAGCTTACAAGATATTTGAATTTGTTGTTCCTCAAAATTTCTTGCATTATCGTAATATTAGATTCCACTGAGTTTTTTTTTTTTTTTTATGAGGTTCACAGATGGCAGATACTGAGTTGGGCAGTACTTCAAAAGTAACTGAAGATCAACAAAAAGAGTTTAGAATTAAGATTCCAAGAGACTTGGAGACTAGCTTAAGGAAAGAATTTTGCATCTACAGAGTTCCTCCTACACTTCGCCAAATCAACCCTTCAGCTTATTCTCCTCAGGTAATTTCTATAGGCCCTGTCCACTATGCCAAATCAGAACTCCAACAAATGGAAATTCAAAAACTCAGATATTTCAAAGAATTTTGCAAAAGAAATCACCAATCTTCAACTGATGATTTTGGGGGACTTCTTTTTAATCAAATTAATGAACAAGAAATTCGGCACTGCTATGCATATGATTTTTCTGGTATTAGCAGCAATGAGTTTGTTAATATGATTCTGTTGGATAGTGTGTTCATCCTTGAGCTATTATTGAGAAACAACAAGGTTTCAGAATATCATAACGATTATATAATGGGGAAACCATGGCTGAGAACTGACGTGCAACAAGATTTGATTTTGCTTGAAAATCAACTACCCTTTTCCATTCTTGACAAGCTTTACAACTTTGCAAAACAAAGCTTCGTTAATAAAGAAAACTACCCTTCTTTCCGTGAACTCACCTGCAATTATTTCTCCAATTTCAAGCCCAGGAAAGCAGAAATCCCAAACCCAGAAAATATACTACATTTCACAGAACTGGTTAGAGGTTTTTGGATTCACAAACATCCTTCAATGTGGACAGGTAGCATCAGTAGTCTTTATAGCATAACAAAGTTGCATCAAGCAGGATTGAAGGTGAGGCCGGCTCAAAACAAAGGCTTCCTGGATATTGAGTTTAAACTAGGAATAACTTGTCTGAAAAGAGCAGAGTTAATACTTCCCTGCTTTGAAGTTGATGATACCACAGAATTTGTTGTCCGAAATCTGATGGCGCTTGAGCAGTGTCATTATCCATATGAAACTTACATTTGCAATTACATTAGGCTGTGGGATTTTCTGATAGATAGAGCAGAAGATGTGGATTTGCTAGTGGAGAAAAAGATAATGGTGAACGGGCTAGGTGATGGTGGTGCTGTGGCTGATCTGGTTAACAAACTGTGCAATCAAATTGCAGAAGTGCAGTCGTGTTACTATGTTGTTGCTACTCAGCTTAATGGGTATTATGATAATGCTTATAATCATACCATGGCAACGCTGAGGAGTGTTTATTTTGGTGATCTTTGGAGAGGAACTGGAACTACTGCTGCTGTTGTGCTCCTCCTCCTTACATTGATACAGACTGTTTCCTCGCTTCTTGCGCTCTAGTCTTTTGGCTCTTTTTCATTTTCACTTCAATTTTATCTGTTTGTTTTTTCTCACATGCATCTGTTTGCAACTCACATTTCTTCACATCGATTGTGATTTTCATTTTCATTTTTATTTTGTATTTGACATTAATTGAAAAATCAGCTACCATTCTTCCAATTTTAGAAATTTATATGATTTCATTATATTTACCGGTGAATCTCAAGAACAGGCTATTTTCCTTTTTCTGACTGATTATTATTTTTTTCTTTCAGGTGCATGACTCATACCTTATCTATTATGATATTTTATTATTATATGAGTCATAAATTGAATTTTAATTTTTTCTATTGTGATGTGAAATGAAAAGTTACAACAATATTTCACCAATTCACAGCTAGCATCTTATATACATCCTATTCTTAGCAAATATTATTATATCCTAATCCCACTTCAATAAGGTATTAACGGTTTTATTCACATAAAATTAAAATGCTACACAACCATTAATATACTCTCATCATTTCTCTGACAGAACTCTTGATTTGATTTTATATATATCCCCTATCTTCAACAGCTTATGTTTGGACTTTGGAATGATTTTATAATTTCCTCTAACAAAATTTTATTTATGGGAAGTCTAAAATATATGAGTATGTATTATTAATTAACCTTTATATATTGGCCATATAGGGGTGTGCATCGGTCGGGTCCGGGTCAACCCGAACCGAACCCGAAATTCGAACTTTTGCCTAAATCATCTTTCGACCCGACCCTAACCCATATAAGGGTCCCGAATCGAACTACCCGATATTTTTCGGGCCCCGAACCGAACTACCCGAACCAACCGAAATTGAAACCTGAAAAACTAAAACTAACTTTCAAACTCAGGAAATCAACCTTCAAACAAATCCAGAAAACCAAACTTGAAACCCAGAAAATCAACGTTCAAACCCACCTAGAAAATCAACCTTCAAACATTCAAGAAAATCAACCTTCAAACGGATATTATTATTTTCAGTAGATTTATGCAAAAAAAAAAGATCCAACAAAAAAATCTAGAAAATCAACTTTCAAACGGATATTCCTCAGAAGATCCAACAAAAAAAAAATAAATCAAATTTATACAAAAAAAAACACATATATCTCAACAAAAAAAAATCAAATGGACCAAATTTAAAACAAATTAAATCTATATTTTCAGTCAAAAAAACAAACAAAAATCAAATCAAAACAACATATTTTAATCTCAACAAAAAAGAAGAAGAAGAGAAGCAAGATCGCAGAAGAAGGAGAGACTGACAGAAGAGGCAAATCGAAGAAGAAAAAGAGAGGGAAGAGAGACAAATCGAAGAAGAAGGAGAAGAGAGAAGAGAGAAGAGAGGAGAGACAGATTGGATAAGAAGAAGAAGAAGAAGAAGAGAGAGTGAGAGGAGAAGAGAAAATTTCAGATCTGAAAAAGAAAAGAAGAAAAAGAAGAAGAAAGAGGGTAAGGGGCAGATCGAAGAAAAGAAAGGGGGAGAGAGAGAGAGTGGGACTGAAAAAAAAAATGGTATATATATTTTTTTTGTCGGGTTTGGATTTTGGTGAATTTAACCCGACCCGAAATCTACAAAATTCTAACACCCGAACCGACCATAACTATCCGAATAATACAACCCGAATAATTATTTCGGGTCGGGTTAATCGGGTTGTTCGGGCCGGGCCGGGCCGGGCCGGGTTTTGCACACCCCTAGCCATATTACACATCATTAGGGACCAAAAAAATTGTATAATAATAATAAATAAATAAAAGGCACTGGCACTGTGGTACCAAACGATGATTTAGAATTGCCACCGGAACACAGTATTACGTTATTGCATTGAATGGAGGAGGAGCCACTCTAATGGTCGCCGTTTCCACAACCTCTCCGCTGGCAAAGCAGTCTGATACAACTTCGGGAATTCGGGCAAATTAAGAATCACCCAGAAACTGGAATTTGATCTAATTATGAGATCACATTATAAATCCTCTGGATCAGGCAGAGAAGAGGAAGAAAAAGAAGAAGACGAAGCCAAGTTTCTTCATTCCACTCCCCAAATCAAGATGGGATGAAGAAGAATCGATATTATTTATGAGGATCACCAAAGTTTATTCCTAAGTTAAAGTAATTATAAATGGGAAATCTTTAATTTACTTGAGAGAGAAGAAATCCATCTAATCTTCATTTTATGTATCTAACAGAGTCTAATGAGCTGAAATGGATGCCGAAGATAATAAAATTTTCATGAAGATGCTGGCCAGATAGCTATTTGTCCTTTTCAGATCTATAGATAATAAAATATACTTAGCTTGTACCATTGTCATTTCCCCACTTGTGAAGGAGGGCTAGCACTTTGCACTAGTTCATGTCGGTTGAAAAGGTTGTATGTAATAAAGTCACATATGTTTTTGTCTCATTCAAAGGACACCAGCCGTTCCTTTCAGCTCAGATGTTTCTCAATTTTACATTTTTTTTTTCTGGAATTCTACTCTAGTAACTTGCAAAATAAAACCGACTTCCCCCCATCTCTTGCCTCTTCCTTTTCTTTGCTTGCTTTGTTCTTTTCTTGGTTGCCAAACAAAGCAGAACTAGTCTTTGTTTATATCTACTAATATAGTTAAAAAAAAATGAAAAATTTAATGGATATAATGAGAAATTGAAGTATAATTCTTTGCTTTGACCTTTGTCATTTCCTCACTTGTGAAGAAGGACTAGCATCTTGCAGTAGGTTATATGTGTATAGTGTTATGTTTTTGTCTCATTCAAAGAGCACCGCCCTTTCAAGTCAGGTGTGTTTCAATTTTTTATTATTATTATTATTATTATCTACTTCCATTCTAATCATAAATATATGTTTATACATTAATAGGGTTTAATTAATTTGAGTTCATAAACTATTTGAATTTGTTGCTCCTCAAAATTCTTGAATATTGTCAAATTCTTGAATATTGTCATAATTTAAAATTCCATGTGAGAGTGAAAATTGAGTTTTTTTTTTGTCCTTTCTGTATAAGTTACAGATGGAAGAGACTGAAATGGCAAGCATTTCAAAAGCAACTGAAGATTAACAAAAAGAGTATAGAATTAAGATTCCAGAAAACTTGGAGACTAACATGAGGGAAGAATTTTGCATATATAGGGTGCCTCATCCACTTCGCAAAATCAACCGTTCAGCTTATTCTCCTCAGGTAATTTCTATAGCCCCAATTCACCATGCCAAACCGGAACTCCAACAAATGGAAATTCACAAACTCAGATACTTCAGAGAATTTTGTCAAAGACAAACACAATCTTCAACAGATGATTTTGGGATAAATCTTTTTAATCAAATTAATGAACAACAAATTCGGCACTGCTATGCATACGATTGTTCTAATATTTCCAGCACTGGGTTTGTTAACATGATTTTGTTAGATAGTGTGTTCATCCTTGAGCTATACTTGAGAAACGACAATGTTCCAGTATATCAAAAAGATTATATATGGGTAACCCACTGCTGAGAACTGATGTGCAACAAGATTATATATGGGTAACCCATCAACTTGCCTGCAATTATTTCTCCAAGTTTAAGCCCGAGGAAGCAAAGATCCCAAACCCAGGAAAGACACTGCATTAGTGCATTTCATAGATCTGGTTAGACATATTTGGATTGACAAGCACCCAGACACGATGCCTGGTAGGATTTATAGACTTTTTAGCATAAGAGAGTTGCGTCAAGCAGAATTAAAGGTGAGGCCGGCTCCAGAGAGATACTTAATGGATATTGAATTTCGACCAGGATTTTGTCTGAGGAGATCAGAGTTAATACTCCCTTGTGTTTTAGTTGATTCCACCACAGAATTCGTGGTGCGAAATATGATGGCGTTTGAGCAGTGTCGTTATCCATCTCAACCTTACATTTGTAGTTACGTTAGGCTGTTTGATTTTCTGGTAGATACAGCAAAAGATGTAAATTTGCTTGCGGAGAAAAATATAGTAGCGAATCACTTAGGTGAGAGTGCTGTGTGGCTGATCTGGTTAACAACCTGTGCAAACAAATTCCAGAAGAGCGTTCTTCTTACTATGTTACTGCTGCTCAGCTTAATAATCACTATAATACTGCTTATAATCGAGCCATGGCAACTCTGAGGAGAGGAGCTGGAAAAATTGCTGCTGTTGTACTCCTCCTCCGCATTTTGATACGGACTGTTCTCTCTTGCACTCTATAGTACTGTTTTGCCTCCTACCATTTTCACATACGGATTGCTTTCATTTGGTTTTCCATTCTGTTTGTAATTCATATTTCTTATCCACATTGATTGTGATTTCTGTTTCCATCTTCATATATCATTGATTTTTATTTTGTTTAGGAAATATGAACGATAATTATATTTTCGGATTTGACATTAACTGAAAAATCAGCTACCATGCTTCACTAATCTTCCTTTTGCTCGGCTAATATATTTTTTCTTTGATACACATGTCCATGAGTCATTTCATGTTTCAATCATATATAAATGGTAACCACCAATTAGTAAGTTATTCTATGTGAGGTTTTATTATTGACTTGCTTCAACACTTTATGAGAGATCAAGTTTTCATAAGTTTTCCTGTGAGATATTGTTATGAAACCAAAATTTAACAAAGGTTCGTATAACAAAGTGAAATGGGTAAATTTGCTTTTTAACTATCCAAAATAATACAGAGTTATTTTTAAATTATATTTTGGTTTAAAGATAGGTACCAAACAAACTCATATTTATCCATATTTGTTCCTGTAGTTATTAAATTGGTTAACATTTGCCCTCATTTGTTGTTAAAAAAAACCTATATTTTTCATCTCCGTTACAAACAAGAATAAATATGAGTTATTTTAGTAATAACGTGAGCACGTTTAAAAAAAAAAAATTGAAAAACAAATATGTAAGTTTGGGGATAAATTTGATGTTTTTGAGTAGAACAAAGAAGGATGTAGAGTTTAAACCCATAAGAAGCACGAAGAGGCCCTGAAGACATAAGCAAATGTAAAACCCGAAAGAAGCAAACAGAGGCCAAAAGTTTTATCCCATGAAAATCCAACGAGAGGTCAATACTAGATTAGCCCATATTAAGTTTCAGAAAACCCAAGCAACAAAGGCCCATAAATTAGACCCATTGCTGAACTAGAGAAGGACCGTGACCAAACAAACTACAAAGTGAGTCTCCAGGGCAGTGAAAGCAAATGGAGGAGGAGATCGGCAAAGGCAGCGCTGTGCCGGATTGGTGCTGGTGGGCCTTAGCAAGCACTGTTCAGTTAGCATGGGGCATATCGTCGTTTAGGAGAGGCTACGCCGGCGACTCTCACCTTATGCCCTTTAGAGCCTTCGCGGTTGCCTCTCTTTTTGTTGGCTCCGGCGCGACGGCCTCATTCGCTGCCCTTCGAGCTTCGGGGATCCACAAGGTTCGAAATTTCCCTCTTCTGCCCTTTGTGGACTGATAATTTGCTTTTAAAGATGATAGCTTTCCAATTTGATTTTTGCAAGTGCGTAAAAAAGTTCAAATTTTGCAGGTGGAGGATCTGATATTAGTTGGAGCCAATATAAGAAGTGCAATTGGTACTTCTCCGCGAGCACGGGAGGAGTAAGTTGGTCCTTTTAACTTTGTTCATCTTGTTCCCCTTTCTTTTTTTTTTTGGGTGTAGCAACTGAGCGACGGTGCCATTGTTTCAGAAAAGCTGATGATTTACGAGGCAAAACAGCAGACTTTACACCTAGCGATCAAAGGGAAGAAAAAGCATCGAGGGGATGACGATTATTGGTCTTTGCTTCAGTTGCTGCAACCAGTAGATGAACAAGACATTGATGAATTTCAATACGATACTTGTTTTCTCTTGATTTTTGCTTCGAGATCACTATTAATGGTTGCAATTTTTGTATCAAATCTTAATTAATTTTAGAGCAAATTGATTACAGCTAAAACGTGCTTTTATATGCCTGAGTGGAAACTTTTGGATTCAGAATTAGGTAAACATACATTGGTTGACTCATAGGTAAATATGCAACATGTATCAAGCCATCTTTATTCTGATCAAGAATCCTCCATTTAAGCAACAGGCCAACTTTATAAGTGATTCGCATGTCAAATGAAAAGTATATAAGTATCAAACTCCGAACACAAGTTACAGGAAAATTTCTATTTCAGAACCAAATTAATTTCCAACTCCTAACAGCGGTCAAAACTGGAACCGGAGAAAGCCAACAGCAAATCCACTTATAGATAGACCTTAAAGAAGTTTGGGATGGTAGTTGTGGATATGCTCAGTAGTAATCGGGTGCATAACAAATCTTACCTAAGCTTCGAACATGTTCTATGGAATCACAGGTGCAGGGGCAGGCATATATGACTCTAGAATTAGTTGTGATTGAGAAGGTTGCAAGATCTGAACAATCAAGTATGTATACTTCCACTGCTTGTCTACCTTGTCTTTAAACATCTCTGCAGAAACTTTCCCTGATCCATGCGGTCCACGGATATAGAAATTAACCTACATTTACAGACACAAATTAAACTTCAACAAATGGTGCTCTTTTCAGAAATTAATCATCTTCAACTTTCATAAGCTACAGATATTTTTTTGGCCCCTCTTTTCAATCATTTCCAAAGGGGAAGGGGGCTCACGATGTGATTGTTTCAATATTGGAAGGATCTTTCATTTTTTTCCCATCTATCACATGAGACAACATATTTGGCTAGTATGGTGTTTGAGATTTTACCAGGATATGCTCCACACCATCTTCATCAGTGTAAATCTTTTTAGGAATTCGTTGGCGAGCAGCACGATTTCGACTTTCCTGACCATAGCCTGTAATAGGGGATCCAATCCTCACCCTAACCTATAAACCTCAAGAGTTGATTAAAATTTTTAGTTATTGTTTTGAGCAGCAAACAAGTAGTATTACAAGAAATAATTGCAAATTAGAAACACATGCAGTGTTCCACATGCATAATATATTACATTTTACCAAACTTGCCCACAGCATTCAGGATCTCCGATATTTTTGAGATTGCATTTTGAAGAACTCTAAATGAAATTACCCCAAAGTTTCTGTTTTTTTTTTTTTTTTTTTTTTTTCAATTCACACAAGCTAAAGGCATCACATATGAACATTTGTGCTATTGCAGTTAATCAAACAAATATTTTTCTTCCTTGCTTTGTTCTTATGAGGTCAAAGCTTAATGCTTTTGGACTCTTGGACCACTTTACGCAGTAGTTCACCAGCCAGCTCTAAAGCTCCAAACAATTGCCTTCTTTAGGTAGGCATAAGAATCCAAAGAATGTAGACTAGTGCTTATAATTCTACTGAAAACAAATGTATACTGGATTTCACAAACCTGAGCATCATCTTGAATCCTTTTCAGAGCCATGTTGAAGATCTTGTATCTATAATAGACCAGGCCTCAAATCAGAATAGAATCAAAGTCCTCATGCACAAATCCTTAGTTCTTAACTCTTTCAAAATTGAACTAGAGAAATCAATTCTTACTCTTTTGGCTCAAATATCAACTCACTGAAAACAGCATAACCTGCAGCAGCTGCAACACCAAGTCCCGCAAGAATTATAATACTGTAGGAAGCCCCCTCAGTGAATGTCACAGGTTTCTCAGGAATATCATACGTAGGAGAATCAAAGGGATCTTCAACTGTAGATACGTCTTTTCTAGTCTGTCCACAGAAGTAGAGTACAAATAACAATTTCAGAATCATAAAAGTCATAAGAAGCAAAATGCAGCTATTATGTGAAGAAAAAGAAATGAAATTCTTCATGCCATAATCATAATAAGAAAAACAAAAAAAAGTAACCATGTTTAAGAACTTAATTAAATTTTCAAGCAAAAGAATTTTAATATTGTCCTACAAAAAGAGCAATTTTCTTCCAAGAATGAACAATAAACAGATAATGTACGTGTTTGAGTGGAACAAAAACATAAGCTAGACACATGCACACATTATTTGTGTGTATGGAAAGAGCTATTTAACTTTGACGTGAATTCGAACCTCTGATGCTGTTTGCTTTGAAGACTTTGATGCAAATGATCTAGCAAAGCAAGGATTTCTGGTGCTTGCTCCATGCATTGTCATTGGTCGGAATTGTGACCCAAGGCCTCCCATGCATTCTTTACCATGCTGCCATCCACGACAAACAGCTTTTCCTGAGGTAAAATTTGAGAAAAGAGAAAGATTA
The DNA here is from genome assembly GCA_947683425.1 of Excoecaria cochinchinensis. Taxonomy (NCBI): domain Eukaryota; kingdom Viridiplantae; phylum Streptophyta; class Magnoliopsida; order Malpighiales; family Euphorbiaceae; genus Excoecaria; species Excoecaria cochinchinensis. Next base: position 450,125 of record CANTUQ010000193.1, on the reverse strand, counting down.
GTATGAAAAAAATTCTGTTTTCTCAAACTACCTCAGCAAACCATTGAAAACAGCACAAACTCTTGGTACCAAATACTACCATATGCCACTATTATCACCACCAGTCCTTTTCTATCTTGATGGCAGAAAGACTTTCCCAGGGCTGCCAGGACTCAAAACATATCTAGAGAGTCTATTTTAGAGGTGTTGCTTCAAGATTTTTAATTTAATCAATCAGGATTTAAACAAAGAAGCGCATGGCATGAAGCACAGAGATGAAACTCCCCATTATCATATAATAGCAGACAACAAAGATCATAAGGACAAAATTAAACAGTCTTTTCTTAGCCATATAGTCTTCCAATTGAAACATTTCCCATAATATGCTGATTTTTCATGAAAGAAAATTGCCAGATAGCAACGCAATCTGCATAAATTGGAAGCATCTGATGAGCAAAAAGGCATTCATTTAAAGGGAACAAATAAACATTTAAAAGCCTTTCAACACAGAATGAACTAACTACATAGAAGGATCTGATGGAAAAAATATTTGCAAATAAGCATCCAATAATCCTGACACAAGATGGATATAAGGATCATTCACTAACCATTAGCACAATGTGTTTCCTGCAAAAATAAAAAAAGTAGGAAAAAACAATTTAGTATTCAGTCAAGTGTCAAGCAAAAAATACAACTGCAAATGAATAAAACACCTCACCTTAGATCCATAACTGGCATCAACAGTAGACTGTATCACATAGCCTGACTTAAATTCCACTGGTAACTGCATCAAAATGGCAACGTAACTCGATTAAATACTAATGTATCATATGCACAGAACTTTTGCATAAAACAACAATACATATGACGTTCATGCAAATAAGTCATTATAAATAACATACTCGCTTGGAGCAAGTCCAAAAATCGTTTAAACTTACACACGGGCATGCATATTTCTTTGCTAAGATTCAGAAATCTACTTCAAATTTACTAAGAGTTCATTATGTTGAGTGACCAACTATTACTGCAAATAAGCCAAAACACAAGCAATAGCAGCCTCCTCGCGAAAGACAGTGTATTAAAAGTCTGAAAATGGACCTCAAAGCCAAAACATTATGTCCCAAGAGAAGGCAGGAGAAAGAAAAAAGTAATGTGTGAATCGTACCCTTTTAGTCGAATTAACAGTCGCTGTTCCCTGTTTAGCCGTAGATGATGAAAAAGCAACCAAACCCATATCAGACACACGCTTTATTTGCTTCTTCTCCAAAAGTGAAGACAACCCATTTTCCAATTCCAAGAGACCACTGTATCTGCTCCGAAGGAGGATTGCTGATCTCCTAACATGGTCCATCTTCAATTTGTTTTTGGAAAGAAACCTCTAACACAAACAAAATCCTTATGCTTAAAAAGGTCAAAATTTCGTAATAAGAAAGGTTCAATCAATCAAATAATAATATTGCGAGATATTTTAAAATCGGAGAAATTAGAATTTCACAGAGGAAAAGAGGACGACGGTCGGGTAAACCCCACGAACTTTGGGGTTTTATTTCAGGCACGTGCCTCCAGAAAACCGCACGAACAAGAAACCCGGGATCCTGATATGATCCGACCCGTCCTTGTTGACTCTGGGCTATCTCCTTGGAACTTTGGCCCATCAGAACATAGGCCCTTTTGAGCTTCTGTACCCTCGAAAATGGAACAAAGAAGGAAATTGGGTGCCTTGAGGCAAGGAGTAGGACAGGAAGAGCAGCAGTAGATAGCACAAAAGCAGACAAAGTTAATCAGGGGACTGAAGGAAATCAGAATTTCGTTATTTCAATTATTCTGCTTTCTGCCGCCACTAGTTCTCTTCTGTTGGTAAGTTCTATCTCTACACATATGCTTGTCATCACTTGAATAACTTCCTGTAATTGTTTGGCGCCTGAGAAATTTGTCAAGAAAGTAAAGAAATGAATTGTTTCCTAACTTGAAGTCAGATAATTTTCATTATTTTACACTTAGCTGAACATAGAGTTGCTTGTTTGCTTTATCCAGATTAAGTTTTTATTACTTGCAAAGCTAACGCAATCGATTCTTGTTTCTCTTACATTTGGTACTTGATGTATTAGTATTATTCATTAGTTAGGTTTTGGTTTTCAAAATGCGAAATTTTTCCTCTTGAAAAAAAAAAAAAAAAAACACGGGGAGTTCAGTTTCACACATACAAATGATAAGTAGGTTTTGCGTAACATACTCTAGAGCACAAAGGAGAAATTTGTAAAGGGCATAAGAGCACCTTCTTATTTGGTATGTGGTCTCCTTCGAGTCATGTGCCAAAGGTCTTGATGATTACTAGGGATTGTCTGTTGTATTACTATTGTTATTTGCAACTGTGGTGTCTTTCTTTGGATAGGGGAAGTTGAAAATTTGGTGCTCTTTTCCAATATATTTTGATACTGGGAGTTAATTCTATAGAGTCATGTGCCAAAGGTCTTGATGATTACTAGGGATTGTCTGTTGTATTACTATTGTTATTTGCAACTGTGGTGTCTTTCTTTGGATAGGGGAAGTTGAAAATTAGGTACTCTTTTCCAATATATTTTGATACTGGGAGTTAATTCTATATAATATGCTTTGATGATTTTGATTTGTTCTAAGCTTCTGATACTACTTTCTTAGGAATTTCTTTTCAAAAACACAGAACTGAGGTTTATGACTAACATAAAATATATTGAAAGTGTCTGGTATTTTGTTTTTAATTGATCAATTTATTTTTGTGGTACTCTTTCATATTATTTATGTCTTCTTTTATGTGCATTCCAGATGGCCCGTTGGGACGAAATTCTGTCTCTTCCTGTACAGAATCCCCCAACTTTGGAATTTTCTGCTGCTGATCTTGTGTGGTCAAAGATTGAAGGTTGGCGTGACAATATAGATAGACTTGCTCTTATACCTTTTGCCAGGGTGGATGATTTTGTGAGGGGTGAATCTGCAAATAAAGACTGCCCAACTAGATTTCATGTTGAAGCAAGACGACGTCGGCCTCCACAAACATCACTCAAGCAAAAGGTTGATGGCATTCTTGAATACATTCTGTAAGTTCCACTGTAACCATTCTGCATTGAGCAGTTCTCACTCATGGTCCTGGGACCATTCCCATGAATGATCTGTTTAAAAATTTAGGTATTGGTGTTCATTTGGCCCTGATGATCATCGGAAAGGTGGCATTGTACGACCAAGTAGGAGTACTTATGTCCCAAAGAAGAAAAATGCCGGTCGACCAAATACTAAAAGAGGGTGCACCTGCCACTTTATTGTGAAGCGTTTAATTGCTGAACCATCTGTAGCACTTGTCATATATAATCAAGACAAGCATGTGGATAAGAAAGGTTTACCATGCCATGGCCCCCAGGACAAGAAAGCTGAAGGAACGCGTGCCATGTTTGCCCCATACATCTCAGAGGATCTCCGGCTCCGTGTTCTTTCTTTACTATATGTTGGGGTCTCTGTGGAGACCATAATGCAGAGACACAATGAATCGGTAGAGAGACAAGGTGGTCCATGTAATCGCGATGACCTTTTAACTCATAGATATGTGCGACGGCAGGAAAGAAGCATCCGCCGCTCTACATATGAACTGGATATGGATGATGCTGTTAGCATTAGCATGTGGGTTGAAAGCCACCAGAGCCATGTATTTTTTTATGACGACTTTTCTGATTCTGATCCTTTTATTTTGGGGATTCAAACAGAATGGCAGTTGCAGCAAATGATTCGTTTTGGCAATCGCGGTCTTCTAGCTTCTGATTCAAGGTTTGGCACTAACAAATTGAAGGTTTGTTCTTTCTGTTCTCGAAATCTGTATACGTTTGAGTTTCATTTTCAGTACTTTGATCTCTTTCAGATATTCTGGATGCTTACTATTCACTTTCTGTTTCCTCTATTTAGTATCCTGTTCACAGTCTAGTCGTGTTCAACTCAGAGAAGAAGTCCATTCCAGTAGCTTGGATAATAACACCAAGATTTGCTACTGCAGATGCGCATAGATGGATGAGGGCACTTTACAATAGAGTTCGTACAAAAGATCCTACATGGAGGTTGGCTGGGTTCATAGTGGATGATCCTTCGACAGACATCCTTACAATTAGGTTGGTAGCTAGCTTCCTATTGTATTTTCTAATATTTATATATTATCCATGTAAAGATGAACATCTGCTTCTAGGATATTCTATAGTTGTTTGGTAGAAAGACTACCCTGATGCCCATGTCTTATGGGGATGACAAGGACGTGTACTTCAGATTAACCTGTTTATAAGTGTCAATACTTAATTCTGCTCCCCCATGTTAACTAATTCTGTTGACATTTAGTATTGGGATTTGAATTCAGTAACCAAGCAAAGGGGAACTTGTTAATAATGTGGGCAATAAAGTTATTCAAAGTATTAGTGTATAGACCTTCTTAGTAATGTTAATTACTTTCAGATTATCTACCTAAGGTTTAAGTTACATCTATGTGGGCAATAAAAAGTGTTGGATTGCATTGTTTGGTGGGAGTATGCATAAGGTTGGAGAAAACTATTTTAAAATTTTTGATTGACTCAAGAGACGCGATTGAATTGTTAAGGTCAGTGAGTGTGTGTATAATCTGATTGTTCTTCCTTAGGATCATAGAGAATTAATTGGGGTATAAAGCTTCATCATTGTTTTCTAAGTGAATACTGCTTGTCCCTATTTACATTTCATATATTTGGCTTCATTTTTCTCAGGGATGTGTTTCAATGTTCTATATTGATATCTTTTTGGCGGGTCCGTCATTTATGGCATAAGAATATAGTGAAGAGATGCTCAGATACAGAGATGCGAGTCCAGATGTTGAGACGGCTTGAAGAGGTGGTTGATGATACTTGCCGAGGACGAGGAACCATTGATTCATTTGAGGTTTTCATGGAAGATTTTGTTGATGGCTCTGATTTCATTGATTATTTCAAGGCAGTATGGTATCCTAGAATAGGTTGGTCACCTTGCTTTTCATGTTTTAAGTATTAATTATCCACTTGAATGCAATTGTAGCATTTCTTTCTATTTTCATAACTGTTTAATAACATTGCTATTTTTTTGGATGGTATATACAAGAATTAGACACATGAATATAACGTAAAATGAATCTGGCGGAGATGCATGGTTTTAAATGAGGGTTTTATTATTAGAAATATTACAATGAGCTTTCTTTTGCACCAGGGGTTTGGATTACTGCATTGAAAGCTATTCCACTGGCTAGCCGGGAGACTTCTGCTGCTATGGAACTTTACCACAACCAATTGAAAGTCAGGTTACTTAATGAGAAGGATCCTGGTGTTTATCAGCGTGCTGATTGGCTTGTTGATAAGTTGGGTACAAAGGTGCATTCCTATTTCTGGCTGGATGAGTATTCAGAAAAGGATGATTTTGCAAGATACTGGAAAGATGAGTGGGACAGTGGACTGACAGCTTGGCGAAAAGCATTGAAGATTGCAGACCATGATGTTGTCATAGAAGGCAGACGTGCTAAAGTTACTGACCAGCTAGATCGAGATAGGGTCCATGTCGTGTGGAACCCTGGATCAGAGTTTGCCATTTGTGACTGCAATTGGGCAGAAATGGGTTACCTATGTGAGCACATCTTTAAATTTATAAGAATGTGTAGCAAGAAAAGAAATAGAATACAGTCTATTAGCCTATTTCAGTACAACCAGGCCTTGATCGATATGTTACACTGCCCTCCCCATGATTCTTTAATCCGTGATCATGCTGTTTCACTAGCAATTGCTGTACAGAAACAATTATGTTCACTAGTAGATTTAGATAGCAGCCATATTAATGAGGATTCTGCTCGTAATCAAGCAGCAGACAAATGTGAGCACCGGACAGTTAGGGTAGAACCTTGTAATCATGATAGAGAATCAGTGAAGAAGAATCATTTCATGGGCAAAGATGTGTCATCCCATGACAAAAATGATCTTGAGGATGGACACGAGGATCCTGTTACTGTTATGGGTACCTCTGGTGAGAGCCTTAGAGAAGAAACTACTTGTACTGAGATGGATATTGACCCATCATCCAGCTGCATTCCTGCTCTCAAATCACTTTCTGTTCAGCAGAGTGCTAATTATGTTGTTTTCATGGAGAATGGGGACAGGCTTACAAATGACACAATTCACAACAACAAGAGCCCCCCTTCTAAAGATGATGGTTTGACTAATCAAGCTGGGCTAGAATGTAATAGTCTACAGGCTGCAGAGCCACCTTCCACAAATAATCATCGATTGCCGGAGGAATTGATCAACAAATGCACTGCCAACCAGAATGATGAACACCACAAAGATTCTGGGCCATCTTTTATTATTAATGCAGCAGATGCTGACATATCTTCTGACAAGCTGTCATCCTTAAACAAGATTGTTGAGCAGCAGAAGAGTGAGGCAAATTCTGCTAGTCATGATAGAGAATCAGCGAAGAAGAGTCGTTTAATAGATGAATATGTATCATCCCATGACCAAAATGATCATGGGGATGCAAGTGAGGGTCGTGGCAGCATTGCAGGTGATTTTGGAGAGAGTATTAGGGAAGAAACAAGCTGTACCGACATGGATATTGACCCATCATCTAAATGTATTCCTCCTCCACCTGAATCACTTTCAGCTAACCAGAATGCAACTGATGACGTCTTTGTGGAGAAAGGAGACAATAGCAAGAGCCCCCCTTCTAAAGATGGTTTGACTTATCAAGGTGGACATGAATATGATTCTATGAAGAATATTGAACTATGTTCGCCTGAGAAGCAATGCCCCACCAGCCAGAATGATGATAACAACAATGATTCTGAGCCACCAGCAATTTCTAATACAGCAGATGCTGACAAGATATCGGGCAAGACTACATCTTTAACCAAGAGTGTTGAGCACCAACCAATTGGTGTCGTAGATAACGAGATGGCAAGATCAGAAAGTGAAAGAAGAAGCAAGACTGAGAACCAATACTCTACTAATGTGGTGCGCAATAAGAAGATGAACAATTCTGATTGTGATCATGATTCTAGTGCTGTTGACAGCATGCCAGAGTCAAAATCGCTAGTAAATTCCTCGCCAATGCAGAATCACTGTGACAAACAATCTCCTATAGAGGCTGCAGCTCAAGGGAAAGATTCTGTTTTGGAAACTTGTTTAGGTGATAAAAGCAATTTGCGTGGATATACACCTGAGGAAGTTGCTACAGAATGCAAGAGTGATAGTAAGAGGTCAGATAATGTCAATGGTATTGTTGCTGAGAGCACTGATTTTGGAGATGGTAATACCATTGTAGAAAAGGAAGCATCTGATAGCTGCCACATGGTAGTTGGTGTGGAAGCTAGCAAATGACTAACAATCGCTTATGCTCTGGTCCTTTCTCAAATGTCCATAACATCCCAGGGGTTTACCTGATTGGATTATAAAACTCGAGAACTAATCAAAGAAACTACCTAATCAGCAGAAACCCTAGTAAATTATATGATATATATCAATGAACCCATAGAAATTTAACACAAACCCAAAAAAAGAACAACGTTAACCAGTGTACCGGTTAGACACTTCATTTTTAGATAGCAATGAATGATATAAATATATATATATATATATATATATATATATATATAAACACACACACATTTGTTGTGCATTTCTTTTTCAACTAATTGGCTAATGAAGTTTTAATGTTTACAAGGTTTGAAGGGTGAATTTCCCTTTGTTACATGTAGGATAGTGCAAAATTGAAAAAAATAAAAAATCCAATTGATTTGATTTTAAAAGTGTAGGACCAAATCAATCCAACTTTGAGAAATGGTATATTTTTTGGTAATATAAATTATATAACTGATTCAACCGAGCTAGCTAAAGATAATTTGATTTGATTCTCTTTAAGGTTTAGTTTAGTTTCAAAAATGATGTAAATTAGTTTTTTTTTTTATTAATCAAATCGAACCTATTAAATGTACAATACTAGTTACACGTGTTTTAATAGATGTTAATTTACAATACTCATAGTGTACATGAATAAATTATACATAACACAGTTAAAAATAATTAATTTCTTGTTTTTATAGGCCTATCAAGGTTGGCCCAAACCCAAAAATTTCACCCAACCCGCCCAAAAAAAATTGACTCAAACCCAATCCAGCTAAAATTCTACCCATTTGGACCCGCCCAAAATTAACCCACAAAATAAATGACCCATTCGGGTCTGCCCCTAATGCCCAACGGGCCTAAGAGATTTGCCCAAATTTCGCACTTCTTGATAATACCGAATAAATTAGGCAACAAAAACGAACTTCCTCGTTTATAAATCTTGAAAACCCTTTCACTTTCTCATTCCTGTACTTCTTTCAGCTAACCATAAAGAGAATCAAAGATCATTCTATCTAATTCCAAGAAGATGAGCAAACCTAATCAAGAATTGGAAATCATCACACCCGCCAACACCAATGCCAAAACAACCCTGAAATTCTTCTCGAAGATTCCATCATTTTCACCCTTCTCCGCCTCGACAGCTTCAATTCCTCCGCCAATACCAGCTCCACCACCACAACTACCACCCACTACCACACTCCTTGCAGCTCATGTGGCTGCTCCGGCTCTTCTATTCCCGCCACCAACATCTCTTCCTCCTCAAATAAACGCCGCTTCCATGATTGTCGTGCTCCTAGCATCTTGGACTCCCAAGATCAAATTCCCAAAAAACCCAAGAAATTCTTTCTTGAAACACAAGAGAATACCACCATCGCCACTTGTTTGATGTCATTACTAACTCTATTGGTTTAGCTGCTGCTGTTTTGGCCATTAGATTTTACTGGTGGATTGATCCTACGGGAGCTATAGTAGCAAGTCATTTATTTATTTATTTATGAATATATTTATTTATTTTACAACAAATAATAATAATAATAATAATAATAATAATAATAATAATAAAAAAATGCAGATTGCTTTGTACACTATAAGCAATCTATATGAAATTATATGAAATTTGTTTATTTTTAACTAAACAAATAAATAATATCCACTTGTATTTCAAGTACTAAATAATATTCAATTCTTTTACTTTAATTATGTCACTTTGCGCTACTCATATTTGAAAGATATTAAATTTTCAAAACAAAGTCAAAGTGTGGAATGATAATAAGTTAAAGTCGGAAAACACTTATTTCTTACTATTTCTATATACAATATTTTTGTAAAACTAATTTTTTGAAATGAATAATTACTTGCTATTTGTATATCCATTTGTCTCAAATTATTTTATATTAATCACTTTAATATCCGTTTATTATATCGAAAATTATTTTTTATTAAAAATGGATTAAAATGATCAAATCATATTTCGGCCCGTTTGGGCCTCAAGCAGCCCATTTGGACCATTCAATTCGTTTGGACCAAAATCGATCCGTTTGGACTAACTAACTCATTTGCGTATTATTATAAATTTTTTGTATATTCAAAAAATTTTTAGCCCATGGGTTGGCCCAACCCGCCCAACCCATTTGAACATTTGACCCATTTATGGCCCATGATTTTTGACCCATTTGTGGCCCGCTCATTACCCGCCCAACCCGTCCAATTTGCCACCTCTATGTTCTTATAATAATAATTAATTTCTAAGATGCATGAGTTTATGAAGAATTGTTATAAAAAAAATACAGTCAAATTAGAACAAAATTTTATTAAAGAAAACAATGGGGCGTGGATCTCAGAAAATCAAAGCCTCGATCTAAATTCAGGCCCAGGCCCAGGCCCAGGCACAAGGACATAAATGTAATTTCAACACATTTTTGAACTAGGAGTAGAATACGGATATGTGGGCGTAATGGAGGAGGGTAGTGGCAATAACCGCCATAACCGTCACCTTCCAAACAGAAAAATCAAAAACTAAAAAGAATATACAGAAGAAGAAGAAAAAAGTGCTTACACTTACAGAAGAATTGAATGTCTCATTCTCTGAAACTGAGGAAGAAGAAACAAATGGAATCAAAGAAAGACGAGATAAGAAAAGGCCCGTGGAAAGCGGAGGAAGATGAAGTACTAATAAACCACGTGAAGAAATACGGTCCTCGAGATTGGAGCTCCATTCGATCCAAAGGCCTTTTGCAGCGGACCGGAAAGTCCTGCCGTCTCCGATGGGTCAACAAGCTCAGACCTAACTTGAAGAAGTAACTAATCTGTTTTAGTAAATGCAATTTGTGTGTGTTGAATGAGATAATGGAGTTTGGTGTTTGTGTGTGCAGTGGGTGCAAGTTTAGCGTGGAAGAGGAGCGAGTGGTGATAGAATTGCAGGCACAATTAGGTAACAAATGGGCTAAAATAGCCACTTATTTACCGGGCAGAACTGATAATGACGTGAAGAATTTCTGGAGTAGTAGGCAAAAGAGGCTTGCCAGGATTCTACAGACTTCGGCCACGGCTCCTTCTTCCTCCTCCTCCTCGTCCGGCGTCCGGCCACGCAAAGTGAAGAAGGAAGTTTCTGCCTTTCGTGATGCTCCCGCTCTGGAGGTAAACGAATCGGATCACTTTGATTATTTTGAAACAATTTGTGAATTTTTTTACTAGAATTTTGCAAATGGGACTGAAGTAGAAGAGGAAAAATCTCAGTGTTTTGATGGATTACAAGAAGCATTTGAGAAATTAATTTTGCGTAGACAAATGACAGAAATGGAAACAGTTGGGATTTTCTTGTTTAAACTCCTTTAAGATGATATTCTCTATGCACTTGTTGTGAATTGAATTCTTTTTAGTCACTTCCTTTTTAAGGCGCCAATATCGAGGAAGTCATCTAAAAAGTCTCAGCTATTTAGCAGAAGAATTCCTTTTTTTCTTCTCGAGTTATTTTTGTCTGTCATGCATAGCATCTGAGAAATTGATTGCATGTACAAAAATGGAGGAAACAGAAGGGATCTCATGATTTATTTCTTTGTAGTTTCGTGCTCATTATAAAGAAATTTTTGATTTATTGTTACTTTCTTCCTATGAAGGAGCCCATATTGAGTTATTCAATGGAAGAAGATTCATCTATGAAGGCTCACCTCTGTGAATCATCCTACATTGCCAATGCTCAACCTGCAACTGCGTTACCATTACCATTGACAACAAATCTGGTCAAGCACGAGATGCGAAGCTTCAATACAGACCTCATTCAAGAGGACTACCAATCACAAATTCCCTTTCCTCAAATCTCACAGCCCCAGCCAGAGCTTGCGTTTTCTCCTGAAAGCCAGGAACTATTGGCTAGACTTGAGGACCCTTATTTCAATATGTTTGGACAGGTAGATGCCCCTGGAATCGGAGCGCAGCTTTCCCTCGGGCCACCATTGTTTGATCCAGCTTCGAGTTGCATAAATGATGCGAGGGAAGCAAGGAATCCTCTGACTCCAGATATTTTCTTTGATGACTTCCCTACTGACATGTTTGACAACATTGAACAGCTTCCAAGCCCTTAGCAATGGTCTGTCACAGAGCTGTTATAAAGTGCGCGTTGAGGAAAATGAACTTTTTAACTGTATTCTTGTGAAACTGTTGTTCTTATTACTAACCTCATTCACATCCATTGTTTGCCACTACATGATTATCTATTCCCCAAATTGAGATGCAACTGGCATTATTTTCCTTTTCTTTTTCTTTTTCTTTTTTTTTTTCCGTTGTATCAGAGAATTATTAACACTGTACTAAGCCATCTAAAAGCACCAAAACAATGCCTTTGTGTAATAAAGTTTCACTGAGTTCATCTGAAAGTTGAAGCTCAATCAATTTTATTCAAAACAATAAGAACAATGTTTAACCATTATAAAATCCCATAACAAATCAATCCCCTGCATGAATTGGGCTATCCCTTTGCTAAATATCTAAGCAGAAATGAGGCAATGCCATAATGTGATACCAGTATCTAGTCGACATGTTACAGTCAACTAGCCATGTATCAAAAAATTGCAACATAAGCACCCAAAGAATTTGGTAGAGGATTCATGTCAGTAGTGAAAAATGGTCATACATCAGTATCCACAGCGCCACTGGGTGGATCAGATGATGAGTAGTAACCAATGCCGGTTACAGTGCTCTTAGTAAGCAGCTCAAACTCTCCAGTTGTAATTGACAGCTCTTCCTGGAAAATCTGCCTTCTAAGTTCAGAATACGCACAATAATCTACTTCGTATACTGTTGCATCTTTCAGGAATGCTGAAACTGAAACACCAACTCCTTCCCCTAAAAGTGAACCAAAAGAAATAAGATAATCTATTGGTTCTTTGAAAAGGCATCAACTCAACTGTTTAAGGGTTGGAAAATTAATCACCATGACAAGAAAAAATTATAGGCAATTTGAAAAACAGGAGAAACTTTTAGGAGAAAAACGACATGAAACTGCCTTGAAAAATGAAGATCATATAAAAACAGAAGAAACAAGTGTTATTTTAGTGTCAAAGCGAGACATTATCTAAACCTACTACCAAATAATGAATTAAATAAACAGAAAATTTCTTGGGGAAATCAGAAATGAAGTTTACCATGTGTGACAAGCAGCAAGTTTTCTGAAGGGTATTTATCTGCCAGTGCCTTGAAAACATGTTCATATCTAGCTCTTGTTCCAGCTACTGATTCTTCCCACTTGGGCAACTAAAGTTCCACAAAAGTAGAAAAAAGAACTTCATTCAGAGCAAGGTGATTGTGCATATAAAGTTGTCATCTGAACATTGAATTCTATTTAAAAAGAAAAAGAAAAGGTTGTGATAACTAATAATATATACCTCTTCATACACTGGTTTTGCAGCGTGATCGACTGTTCCAGCTGGTAGCATGGCTTCAAGCTTAGAGATAATGAAACCAAAATTCCCATCTTTGGGTGCATAATCATGTCGAATGGCTTGCGTATTCATCATCTCACATAATCCATGCTCAATAGAAACCTGAACAGTTATATTATACAGGATCAAAACCAAATGAATCGAAAAAAAGGAAATAATGCAAAGAATCCCAAATTATCAATTTTACGCAATGAGCCAGAAACAATAGAAAACATCAAATAGCGACATATATGATGTGATCTGACCTTAAGTTTGGAGGAATCAATAGCGACACTGTCGCTGATAGTGTCAACAGGATTGTCATCGACGGCACAGAGAGCGGAGATAACCTCAGAGGCGGTCTGGAGGCAGCGGAGGAAGGGAGAAACAAAGACCCGGTGGATCGGGAAATGAAGACGGGTTTTGAGGTTCTTACCGGCACAGAAGGCCCTGACCCGACCCGCATCGACAAGAGGAGGGTCCCATGGTCTATCGGCTTTGGACGCCCAGAGAGGGTCAAAGTTGTCGATGCGATCGCCATGTCTCATGACGACGACGTTTTGGTAGCGTCCACCATTGTTGCAGTTAATTGTCGGGGAAGAAGAAGAGCCCATTTGGAATTGGGTTTAGGCTAGGCAAAGCGATGAACGAATAATAATATATATAGAGAAAAGCAATTTAATTTATTGACTATTGAATATGGATTGTTACGTGACCAGACCTCCATTCCTTTTTTATAATTATTCCTTTCATTTTATCATATTCACATTCCAAGATTTTTCTTTGTTGAATCCGTAAATTTTTATGTTAGATTGTAGTTATGGTTTAGGTCAAATATGAATTTTCAGAGCAATACCATGGTATTTGTTGATTATCGGCTACTCCGCCTGCCAAGTCATTCTGATGGCCTCTTCCCTCCATTTATATCCCATTGTGAAATTTCTATGTAATGCCCCTGCCCCATACTTGTTTTTCAAAAGGAGATAGACTCATTCTTATCTCTTAATACCAGGATTTTGTCTTTTTTTTTTAGAAATTGTTTGGAGAAAAAAACAAAACAAAACTAGGGGCCAAGGCCACTTTCCAAGTTTGTTACTATTTAAGGACAAAAATTATCATGTAAATTAGAGTAAAAAAACCTTGTTATCAATTTAAGTAATTCAAACATCACAAGAAATAGTATGTATAAATAGCCATAAAAGAGAGGGATAACGTGGAAGACGGAAAAAGGATAATATAAAGTAATTAAATTATTTTCATATGATTTATAAAAAAAAAAAATAAATAGTACTGTAACAAGTTCAGGAAACAAAACAAATTTCAGACATGAAAAAATAAATAAACACTTTAATTAATGATTCTTCATAGTCTTCTTCTTGTCTGGATCAAATCTCTTGCACCAAAGAGGCTTCCTATCAACCCAAAACTTGGATTCATTTTCTCCACCTAGGATTAGGGCAGGTACATATGATGCCTTAAATATCACCCTTCCGAACAATGGTGGCATCTTCTTTCCATTATTCTTCATCTCTTGCCAATGCACGTATACTCTTTCCACGCATTCTCCATATTTCCTGCTCACATAAACTGCCCTAATATTTATTTCATTCATTACAAGAGGAAAAAAAAAAAAAAAACAGCTCCGAAAGCAAACGAATTTATATAATATTTTCGAGTAATATCGATATACATGCACTGCTACGAAAAAAAATACATTTATTTTTCATGGTAATAAATTATTGACTTGATCTATAAATGAAAGTATTAATCAATTTTAGTAAGTACGATCGATCCGAGTTGTTCATTCTACTTAAAGCTACTGTATATATATGGAAAGTAATCTATTAGCATTATAACAATACAACACTACTAATATTTATCTAATTAAATAAAAATCTTCACCAAACAAGATTTCTTACAATGAATTTCACATGCAAAAAGTTTTGAACGATCATAGCATACATTGCCATATGACTCTTGTGTAAGATATATGGTTATTGAGGCTAGGTATATGAATGAATAATATATATGGAATTAATTAGGTAAGCAATTTTTTCTTTTCAGTGATATGTTTATATATCTGCTAGATCTGACGTTATAATAAAGTGTACATCGTAAAATTGCAAATAAATTTTTATAAAAACATAATAAAAACAATCGATAAAATGAAATCTTCACCAAACAAAGCAATTCATACAATATCCAATGCAAAAATTTTCTAAGGATTAAAATGAGACAAAGCCATAAAGTATTATTATGATATACACGATGACACAATCGTCATGCAAAAATAATAATTTTCGACTTTATTACATGATAGAGTAATTAAATGGCAATGTTTAAGGCGATAGAATTAAGTGTATTTGTATGAATATTTAAAATATAATGATATATATGTTAATCATGGTAGTAGAATTTCATCAAATACCGAAAGATATTTATACTAAATAAATTAACATTTATACGTACTAACCCCGTAAAAAACTTGGTGATTTGAGATTCACTAAGAGGATATCCATTGGAGAATGTTAAAAACAAGCATCTATCTTCTTCAGGTGCTTTCTCCTTCACAGGATTCCACTCCTTAGCAGAAGGATTCAACTTGAATGATGGTAATAATGGTAAATTATGTTTAGTCTTTTCCTCTCTCGAGCCTTCATTGGAGCGGAATTCTTCAAAAATATCTGCAATTCCTTTCAACACTTTTTCTCTGTCAGAAAAAATAAGTTTAGTAGATAAGAAACGCTGCGCAAAGTTTAAAGTGAGATGCATGAGATTGTGTGAAACAGATTTCTTAGAATTCATCTTTAGCGACGACAGAACAGCCTCAGCCTCATTGGCGACCAGAGTCAAGAATTGATCATCGCGAGAAGAGATTTTCTCGACGATATTTTGAAATCCTCGTGGCTCTAGCCATAACCAGAAAGCTATCACTTTCATGGAGATTTCAATGGATCTTCCCGTAGCAGTCATCCTACGAAACAAAGACCTGGCATCCTGGTTTGCCATGATAAATGAACCTAATAACTGTGGTTTAGAATGTGGAGAAGAATAATATTAATAAAAGAGAAGTGTGTGACTGTGGGTTTATGAGAAAAGAGAAGGAATACGGAGCTTATATAGATTGAAGCAGAAGTGAAGAATTGCAATGGTTAGGCAAAATGAGTTTAAAAGGAAAATAATGCTGAGTATGGAAATTATTGCGCGGGTTGCAACTGTTTAGAGTTTTGGAAACTTTTGAAAATTAATATTTATGCTGTACTAACGATTAATTAATTGTTTTTTTGGTGAATATATAGATCAGGTACATCAAATCAGATTTTGCCAGCCATATTCTATCAATCTAAATTATTCAATATTTTTTTGCTTTTTAATCTTTTTACAATCTTAAAGTTTCCTAATATGAAAAAAAAAAACTTCCAAGTTTCACCATAGATTGTTATTTATATCTTCCCATGATAAAATAATTAAGGCATTTTACTTCCACAAATTTATTCATTAATTACTGAATAATTGATAAAATACTATGTCGTAATATAATAAGCCAATGCGATGCTTTATTAAAAATAATATAAGCCGAGAACTTTCCTTTCTTATATGATGTTTTATTTATGAGCTAGTCAGATTATTCATGATATCAACAAGAATTATGCGGAAAAAATTATTATTATTATTATTTGTAGTATATAGGTTAAATTGTCTCGTAGATATTCATTAAGAGAATATATTGGAAAATTTAAAGTTAAAAATAATTATAGTGGTGGTCAGTAATGTATGTGAATTAATTTGTATATGCTTAATTAAGCAAGGATAAGCAATATTATTACTTTACATGCCTAATGGTTAGGCAACATTTATAATTTCATAAACAATATTTATCTAGACTCAATCAATTATATAATTCATCGAAAGAAAGAAGGAATTATTACATCCAAAATTCATCAATGCTAAACATATATAAGCATATATATATATATATATATATATATATATATTACGTACATATAGAGGATTAATTGAGCATGTAAAACTGGGTTCACATAGAGAAACAAGACCTCTAGATATTAGCATGCTCAAATTAAACTCTTCCCGGCATTCCTTTCATTCTGTTGAGTTGTCCGCCATGAATTCTTCCCCTACCACGGTGGAACAAGGTGTCGAGTCCCACAGCACGTCTGCGAGGTCCAGATCGAGAAATATGCATCCCTCGTGTGCCATAAATTAATTCAGGCCTTAATAGTGGCGGTAGTGGTGAGTTGCGTCCGCTTGGTCCTGATGGTGGAGTATGCATACCTTTAACTAACATGCCGTAATTCAATGCTTGTAATCCAAGTAAATTACGTTTGCTAGTTGTGGATTCTGAATTTGATGGATTGCTATGTTCTTGGCCTTTGCCCTGAGCAGCTGGATTAAGAAAGTTGAATTGTGTCATAAACCATGGTCTTGCTGGAATATTATTTGGGATATTTGAGGATTGAAGAATCATACGACCAGATTCAATTGCCTGAAATAAAACAAAAAACACAAGTACATAAAAATTTTTGCTAAATCTTCCCATTTTGTTTAGGATTTGTTTCTCAAATTTTTGCTTCAAGAAATTTCACATTAGGCCTCTCTATATATAATAAATTATAAGAGGGAGAGCATATGATTCAATTTCTACTTCAAAATATTTTACCGGCATATGTTTCGGATCTGTATCCATTTATTGTCCATGACTTCAAATTTTAATTTGTAGTTACTATTCTTTGAAAGAATTAATTTATAGCATTAAAATGTTCAATTTTTTGCATAATTTACTATATTTATAAAAAAAGTAATTAATATCGTACAATTGGTGAGCTTCCCGTGGATCCCATGCCCCTCTAAATTAACTTAGAATATGACCCAATTTCTTGGTAATCAAAGTGTGACATTCTTTCAAAATGTCAAGTAATTTAGTTTAGTTCTTTATGTTTTTAATTTGAAAGTTCTTGTCTCATCATTATTCATTCATTTGAGAGGATTAAATTGATAACCAAAAACTTGTAATTTTGTCGGAAACAATCACAACTATACTATTACTAATTGATATGACGTGAGAATATCTTTATCTGAAATAGAGGGAGAGCCGATCGGAAGTTTCAAACTTGCAAGAAAGAATGTCCGGTCGAACCAGGCGTAAACACTCCGAAACTTAAGTTAGTAGCTTTCTAGAGAGAGAATTCTTAGAAAGAGAGAGTCTCAGAGATTGAATACCTGGTGCCATTGTATGTTGGGCTATTTATATGAGACAGGAGGAATGCAATTGAGTGCCTGGAGTGTGATAACTGGTAGTCAAAGTAGGTGAGCGGCGAAGTGACAGTGTAACACCCCAATACCCCTTGGAAGGATATCGGAGCGACACGCGAACACACACATACTCATACACATACATACACAATAGCGGAAGTGATAACAATGAATACATAGAAATAACTTGGGCCAAACAAACTGCTCTTATATCATACATATAAACTGTACATATTACAAAAGCTTTATACTTATTACATGTTCATTTTCGGTACATATACTATGATACTGTACTTTCTATATACATAATGATGTTACTCAAAATGTAAGAAACTCTACCTAGTACAAAAAGGATTTCTATAAAAGCTCCTAGTGGCCTTGACCTGCAGATATGCACCCTCTGATCCAATCTTGAAAACCTACACAGGAAAAACACCTGTGCTAAGCGATAACGCTTAGTGGGGATAAACAGAAGCAAAAGACTTCGAACGAAGTCACAGATATATCACATGCATATCAATAGTCATGTCATTTACAAATGACCATATACACAACCTTATAGCAGATAACATTCACTCTAATCAGTTTCATATGCAAATATCCAAACAATATGGCAAAATAATATCGATATCATGTCATGCTATATTCATTTATATGCATATGAATCTCTATACGTATGCAAATCTCTACTACACTTCTTGTACACTACAAACCATACAGTAGCTTGAGAAACACGACAAAACATAAAGTAGCCTGAATTCTCACTAATTATGGATACAGGTACTTTTCAAAACAGAAGATCGAAGTCTCAAAATAGAAGACAGAAGTCTCAAAACATTCTCTCTATCTTGTTAAAATGACCATCTCGGAGGTCGCCCGCTTGGCCCAAACGGGGCCGAAGTGGGCAGCTGCACTCGATATCCCTTTAAAAGCATGCTTATCTATCCACTACTATGACACTTCAGGCTTGACTCAATAACTCAAAACAAAACACTTAATACTACCAGGATCACAATTCAAAATACTATCATGTCAATATATTTTTCAATACAGAACTTTAATTATAATGTAAAGGAGAAACAAGTAAACATAAACTATGCACTAGGGAGAAAACATGCAAAGCAAGACAGAAGAAAATATTTTTCAGAAACAGAGCAGAACGGGAAAGGGTTCACTGTCGCGATCGCGACAAGAAGTCGCGCTCGCGACAGAAGCCAGATTGCATAAAGACTCTATATACTATGCCCAAATACATTACAATAACTCAAGCATTATACAACAATCCATATCACATGGCATGTCATGTTCAACACTAACTCTTATACCATAGCAGTATTTACTCAGATAACGAATCTTACAATCATTTGATAGATCTAAACATGCATGGTGTAAACTAGGGAAACATTCAAGGGTAATACGGGTTCAATTCGCAAAAGGAAAATACCGAAAAAATATACTAATTAGTTGAGGGTAAAGGTGGGGAATTGATTCATTCCAACCATGAGCTCTAAATCAAGAAGAAAATCACTCTTATGACTGGTTCTGTCGCGCTCGCGACAGTAGCTACCCTCTACAGGACTGCTTTTCACATTAAACTTATATTGCCTAAAACAACGTCTAAACATCATTTTTAGGCAAAACGTCATCTTAACAATTGTTCCCTAGGAAGTTATATTTCAAATGGGATAAATTTCAGGTAAATTGGACATCTATAACGTCAGATATGATCTAAACAATCTAAACTGCTCAAATGAACCGGCCAAAATAGAGACACCTCTGTTTTGGCCAATTTTCAGGGTCTTAAAGCCATAATTTGCTCAAGGTTATTTCTGAGTATTTTATAGGCATAGAAGTAATGGTTCTAATGGATCAATAATAACTCAATTTAGAGGTCTAAAAATCTACTTATGATAAAAACAGTACAATGAGGTCATATAAAAAATGAGCAGAATTTACCAAAATCAAACTTTATCATCACAACTATAAGGTAACCCATCTAATATCATCAACACACACTCAAATGATCAATTCACATACTCAAAAACATATATACACACATATATCATAAACATATATACACATAACATATATACACACATATATCATAAACATATATACACATATACCACAAAAATACCGCAAACAATTAAAATGAACCGAAATTAAAATCACACACGATCCCAACCTCTAGGAAGCTCAATCTCTGTTCTCTACTCGTTTCTGATCTTCTGCTTCCTTTATCCAATTTCTTGTCCACAGCTTCAACAGAATCATATAGAAAACACTTGAATTAAACTTCTTCTCACTTTAAATCAAAAACAAAAAGAAAAATGAGGTCAGATCGGAAAACCAACCAAACTTACCTTCTGAAGAGACCCAATCAAGCCCTACTACACTCTCTTCAAACAAATCCAAGTGATCCACTTAACAAGCAAAAGAAAGAGAAAACAAGAGAAGGGAACGGGAATGAAGCACGGCAAAAACCCAAGAGCCAAGAAAACAAAAGGAGAACAAAAGGCCAAATGCAGAAATTGAAGGAAAAATAAAGAAGAGAGTGGCTGGTCAACCCAAGGAAGACCACACCCTCACACTAATTGCCCAACCACTAGCCTTTAATACCACTAACCATCATAAATGCATTAATTAACTAACAACCAAACAAGTCAAAGCCAAGTGTCAACCTCCTACAATGCCACTTGTCAAACTCCTACGCCGCCACGTCCGATACACATCAAATAATCCAACTCCAATAGGCTTCCCGTGAAGTATTCTGTCGCGCCCGCGACACTGTCGTGCTCGTGACAAAATCCACACACAAGCCACTCATTCATATTCTCAAAACAATTTTTTTCTAGCAAAACTTTTAACCTTAATCAACTAAGAAACTCATTCAAAAACACTCTCTTATACACATAAACTCTCGAATTACCGAACAAAATTCTGTAATTCTTCTAGGGCTAAATCGGGTCATTACAGACAGGGAGCAAGTGAAGGGCGTGGGCGCTACCTTGTATCAATAGACTGATAGGACGTGCTGTCACATCAGTCCGATCGGACGCACACGACCGCTGTCTTAGGTTCTAACTCACTCTTGGTGCTTTTTGCTGATGGGTTTTGGACCCTGCCAGATGTATTGGGCCGACTGTTTGGGTCTCTTGGCAGATGATATTTTCATAGTTATCACTAATTAATCCAATATGAAATTAGTCGAATTTTATTTGTAATTTTAATCATGATTTAATTGATTCTGTTATTTTTTTTTTAAATTCCACTTATGTGCTGTGATAATTTGAGAAAGGCAGGTACTAAATAAAGTGTGATGGGTTTGAAAGACATTTTTATTTTTGTTAAGAAAATAAAATAAGATAATTATATATGCATATTTTTTTATATGGGTATAACTATTTGTACTTTGATTTTAAAAATTTATTCCATTATAAAAAAAGATTACGGATAATTTAATTATTTTTTAAATAATATTAATCCACATAGAACATTTTTTAAAAATTTTAGTATAATAAATTAGTAAGATTGAGAAATTGTAGGTGGCAAAGTTTGGGTGGAGGAGGTTTGAATAAGTCAAAAAATTTATAGTTAAATCATATTGAATTGGACCAATAGGCCACTGGTCGATAATCGATCATAAATGAATAATTATAGTCGAATTGAATTAAATCATTTTATAAGCGTAATAAATCGAATTATAAATGAATAATTGGTCGATAAAGTAAAATTTAAATTACATTTTAGATTGAATTAAATTCGTGAATTGTACCAAAAGTCAATATCTTTTAGAGAAATTCCATTTGTTCATGTCAAATGTCACCATTTTATTCTCATTGTTGATGTTTGTTAATTTCATAAAAAATATTTTAATTTTTTTTTATATATTTATATTTAATAAAAAAACCAGTGAAGAAAAATATGAAATTAACAAACATCAACAAAGAAAAATATGAAAAAAAAGATTAATATCTATATCAAAGTGTGGATTAAAAATAAATATAATAAATATTATTTTTGTTCTTTTTTTAGCGCCATTTTGAAAAAAAAAAATTATTCCACTTTAAGCGTCATTTTTCAGAATTTAATGAAAATTTTAATACAATTTTTAGAATTCAAAAAAGTATTTAATATACATTTTTCATTTTATTATTGTATTTATATTTTAAATATATTTATATATTTGTTACCACTTAATTAATAAAAGAATAATATAATAAATATTTAATATTTTTTATATTATTAAATTAATTATTTTTTTTAATTTATATTTTAAAAATTAAAAACGATAATTAAAAAGAAATAAAGATGTTGAATCGTAAAATGGGATTGATTTTAGAATTGGAATTTTTTCTGGGACTCAGGGAGCAATAAATAAAAATATTTCTGAGGGGGCCTACCGAGTGGTGAGGAGTGAGTACCGACCTCGTAATTTCCTAAAGCCATCAACTCTGACTCATGAAACTCATCAATCCTTGCAACTTAAGTTCTTTGTATGAACCGTCCGATTTCGAGACTGGACGGTTCAGATCACGAGCACTTTGTGTCACTCCTCGAGACTCGTGCCAGGGATATAAATTGCTATTTCAACAGCGGCTTCCCTTGGTTGTAACTCAGTAACGGAGTGGAGTTAATAGATACAACTCTGGCAATATCAATTAGCCGCTCGTATATTTTGCATTCGCATTCATATAAGAAGAAGATCCTCATCGCAAGGGTAAAAATTAAAACAGTTTCGAGAATCGCAAGCAGAAGGCCTCCGTGTACGTACATGAGCTCTCTTGCACTAAATCCCACAATCTAATTTTTAGCTTCTTAAGGTATTTTCTTCTTCTTCTTCTTCTCTCTCTGAAAGCTTCTCTGTGCTTGTGTTTATTGATGCTCTTTTCTTTTCTTTTTCAATAATTAAAATTCTTATTTTGTTGTTATTATTGTTGGTATTTCCGTTTTAGATTCGGTATTTTTGCTGTTTTATTTTCGGCTGTTCAGTTTTTACCCTTTAAGGATTTCTCCATTTCAGAAGCTTTAGAAGATCTGTAATTTTTTTATGTTAGGGTTTACGTTGACTGGTTAGTTTTTGGGTGAGAATCCTTTTACCTTTGGAGCTTACTGGGAATATTCGTGGTAGGATATTCTGTTTTAAAGTCTGGTGCTTTTTGAATTTTGCTTATGTAGTTTATCTGTAGGCGCGGTTTGGATTTTTATATTTGTTGGTATATTCACTTCAAAAGATACCGGATGAGGTAAACCTTTGAATTAGTTTGCTTGTCGAAAACAAAATAGCTAAACAGGGACTTGTTCTGTTGCTTGCATGTCATTAGTATCTTACTGCTCTCCTCTAGAACGCTTGGATGATTGAACAAGGAGAATTTTTCTGGTCTCTGTGAGAGACAATATTGTGTGTGGTTGCTCAGTTGAATTAGTTTTTGTTTTCCGTCCTCCTCTTTCTTGTTGCATAGGATGTAATGGCTCGATTTGAATTAGCAATGGCTTTTCTCAAGCTCTGGGATTGCATGACTTCATTTCATTAGATTCGGTTGCATTTGGGCTTTTGTTTTTTCCGGTATGTTTTGATGGAGGGACTCCAACAATAGGGCTATTTCTGAGGATTAAATCTGCATCTGTGTATTACTATATGGACGTCTAGATTTACCCATTTGAACATTTATGTTCACTTTCTAAAAAGATTTTTCCCCTTATCCTTTAAAGATAAGCTTAGGATGTTAGACATGGATATCCAAATATCATTTTGAGATTTTTAGATTAGTTTTGTTCAATTTGCTGATCTGACTCTCTATGTATGCTGCAGGAGTGTTGGAGTGATTTAGCCATGTTTGGGTATGGTGCAAGAAAGAGTGATAACACCAAGTACTATGAGGTTCTTGGTGTGCCAAGGACTTCTACTCAAGATGAAATGAAGAAGGCTTATCGAAAAGCGGCCATAAAGAATCATCCCGACAAAGGTGGAGATCCTGAAAAGGTAGACATGTAATGAGGCTTTATGGATTATTTATTTGCTGCAGAATCATGTCTCGTTCGTGTTTGATATCCAAGCACAAGAGGCACCTGAATATGATGGCTAGCTGGGGCATAAGTGCATTAGTAGCCATGACATGCCCTGATGGTTCTAAACAAATGGGTCTTGTATGGTTTGAATGTTCTTCCTGAATGCACTCCTATCGTATTCTTTAATTGCTATTCTTCTTCTTTCTACTATGAATCCCCAAGATACTTTTTAGATCTACTATTAATTAGCAAAAGTTAATCAAGCAAAATCAACAATGAAAGATAATAACTTTGAGAACTGAACTCCTAACATTGTAGTCTTAGTACCTGTGTTAATGAAATTCAAAAGAGACATAGGATCGATAGTGGGTTCTAACTTTTCCATTGTTTCATCTCCCTTCACCATCAAATTATTAATAAATGCCTTTAAGTAATTAGCAATTTTTACTTGCCTTTTGTTATTAATTTATTGTTTACTGGAGAATTTAAATTGGAAATGCGATTATGATAGAGTATTTTTTTTTTTTTTTGGTTTTGGTTATCGTCATTCTGACATCATTTGATGGTCTTTATAACAGTTCAAGGAGCTGTCTCATGCTTATGAAGTTCTAAGTGATCCAGAAAAAAGAGAAATATATGATCAATATGGTGAAGATGCACTTAAAGAGGGTATGGGAGGAAGCGCTGGTGCACATAACCCATTTGATATATTTGAGTCACTCTTTGGTGGTAAGACATATATTTGTCTTTCCGTCCTCTTCCTTTCCATAAGCTTTTCTCATTCCTCTCATTTTTTCTTTTTCAAAAAAAATTTAGATTAGGAGGTCTGACAGTTTAAATCTTACAGGGGGTGCCAGCTCAAGAGGAAGAAGGCAGAAGCGAGGTGAAGATGTAGTGCATACTTTGAAGGTTTCCTTAGAGGATTTGTACAATGGAACATCCAAGAAACTTTCTCTGTCTAGAAATATTTTGTGTCGCAAATGTAGAGGGTATGTTTCCTATCACTCGTCATAACCTTTTTATTTCCTCTTCTTAATCCCAATATCCCATTAACTTTTGGATATGCATTGGTCATGAATTTTGTATCTCCAAATATTAGGAGTTCTTGTTGCAATTGAAAATGAGGGTATTGAATTTCTTATTTTCATTCTTATTTGCTTCCTAAATGTTCAGGAAGGGTTCAAAGAGTGGAGCTTCTTCAACATGTTATGAATGCCGTGGTTCAGGAATGAAAATAACAACACGGCAGATTGGACTAGGGATGATTCAACAAATGCAACATATATGTCCTGAATGCAGGGGTTCAGGTGGTTGAATAAAATTGATTTTTTTAATTGATTTTGGCTCTATTTTTCAAATATAATTGTATCATTTTCTTCATTTTGGATGGTATTTATAGCATGGATTTTGCTTATTATTAATGCAGGTGAGGTCATCAATGAGAGAGACAAATGCCCACAATGCAAAGGAAGCAAGTTAACTCAAGAAAAGAAGGTGTTGGAGGTGCATGTTGAGAAGGGGATGCAAAATGGAGAAAAGATAGTATTTGAGGGTCAAGCTGATGAAGCTGTAAGTTAAATTTGAATCTGTACTGTTATAGGTTTTCCTTTTATGATATAGAATCATGGCTGATAAACAAAACATGAGAAAACACACAGCTCTAGACTTTGACTTGAAATTTTGTTATTTACATGACAACTGTCAAAGTGATGTTGGTATTTATGGACTAGTTAGTAATATTACTGTTATTAAGATAAGGAATTCCAAACTAGGAAGATTCTAAAACAAATACTATTTGGTAAATTAGGATGCGGAATCGTAATGACTATCTCTGAATGCTAATATATCTAAACTTCCTAATCTTAGATTTTGCCAAGACAAGCAAAATTAAATCTAAATTTCATTAATTAAGAATTAAATGAAGATGGTACCTAAATCTAGCATTCCTTAACTTAGTTATTTTTCTTATTACTTTGGCTTGGCAGATGTCATTTTTCTTCTTTGTTATTTTCTCCACAAATATTTTTGAAGGGTAAAACATAAAATTGAGACATGCTGGCTTATGGAAGGTTTAATTGTCAGAATTGCACATTCATGTCACCAGCGTTAAACCTTTTACTTACAATTAGGTTAGAGTTTTTGTCTGACCCAATGTTGGCGTTGGCAGCATCCTTCACCCATTTAGACATGCATCTCAAAAGATCGTTTGATCTATGTTTTAATTGTTACTGATTATCAAAAGAATAATTCTGCTTCTGTAAATTGTGGTGTTCATAGTTGAAACTTACTCCAGGATCCCCATTAAGTAATGACTTAAACAATCTTTCATCTTTTTCCTGCCATTTGCAGCCTGATGCAATTACAGGAGATATTGTTTTTGTTCTGCAACTGAAAAAACACCCAAAGTTTGAGCGGAAGCTTGATGATCTCATCGTTGAACATAGCCTTTCTTTAACGGAGGCTATCTGCGGGTTTCAGTTTGCCCTTACTCATCTTGATGGAAGGCAACTTCTGATCAAATCAAATCCCGGCGAGATCATAAAACCTGGTATTCATGGGCTCCAATAGTTTCTCATTGAATCTCATTCTTGAAGTCTTGTTACTAGATTGCTCACTTTGATGATCTGAATGCAGGTCAATACAAAGCAATCAATGATGAGGGAATGCCACACCATGGGAGGCCGTTCATGAAAGGCAAGCTTTACGTCCATTTTAATGTGGTTTTCCCCGAATCTGGGGTTATATCCCCTGAGCAGTGCCGTTCTATAGAATCCATACTTCCCAAGCGGTCTAGCAAGCAGTTGTCAGACATGGAGCAGGATGAATGTGAAGAAACCATTCTGCATGATGTCAATATGGAAGAGGAGGATATGAGGCGGAGACAGCAGCAACAGCAGCAGCGATACGAGGCATATGATGAAGATGAAGATGAGTCAGTGCCAGGTATGCAGTGTGCGCAGCAGTAGGCCAAATCAAACACTACCCATTTTGTTTGAGGCAATTATACTGGTATTTTGAACTAGCAATTAGCAGGCTAGTTATATTCTTTGGCATGCGTATTTTTACCCTTTTTTTACAGCTTGTCAGTCTCGAGTGTGGTTGGTGTTATTGATATCAGTTGTTTCAGAGCTTGCTATGGTGATGTAATAGTTGGTGTATGATTATGAGAAAGTTAAGGTTTGTTTTATCTATCTTATGTGCTA
The DNA here is from genome assembly GCA_947683425.1 of Excoecaria cochinchinensis. Taxonomy (NCBI): domain Eukaryota; kingdom Viridiplantae; phylum Streptophyta; class Magnoliopsida; order Malpighiales; family Euphorbiaceae; genus Excoecaria; species Excoecaria cochinchinensis. The sequence continues at coordinate 422,849 of CANTUQ010000193.1, read as the reverse complement.
ATACCAAATGATTTGTTCTGCCATGTTTATTTTCATTATTCTGGTTCTGGCACAACACGGTTAGGCCAACTTGATCTTTGATTGCCTGGTTCTTGATTTATGGTTTTATAAAGAACATAAATCTAATGCGTTTTCAAATACCTTTGTGGATATTATCTTTGGAGATTCAATTTCTATTTTTTGCGTAATAGTTTCCATTCCAACAGTCATAATGACTTGAAAAAAATTTAATTTTTTTCTTCATATGCTTTTGAATCAATTAAGAAAACGAATCAATTTGTTTCCTTGTTGCATATTTCTCTCTTATTTATGTTTCCCTGCTACCAAACACCACCATTTCCCGCATATGATGACTGCCAAATTCTTAAAAAGAAAAAATCTTATTTTTGAAGAGGAAATTGACAGAAAGGAACAAGAACTATTAGCATGAAAAATGAAGATAAGTGTTGCGATAAATATATATATATATATTTATATATTTATATATGATTTGGTGAGATGTGCGACTGTGCTGACATAGGAAGACCGAAGAAAGCTATAATATAAAGATGGTTGCATCCCTGGTGTGTACTGGATATCTCAGACATTTTAGTGCAGTAGTAGTTAGTTCACACGTTAAAACGTTTAAGGTGGTCCTACAATCCCTCACCATTCCCCAACATCCAAGTAATTTTTTTCAGGTAAGTTTGAACCACATAGGTTTATTAAGGGCAAAACTCTCATAATATAATTTTTGCCATCTGCTAACTTCAAATTCGAAACCTTGGCATCGAAGTAGTATTAAATTGGAGACTTCACAGCTCTATCCAAGATTATTAATTTAGTGCTTATTTTAGTTAGAACATTTTTCGAAAATAAGATGATGAAGGAGAGGTACTCCTTGTAACTGTGACTTTGCAATTAGCACTATAAATGGCAATGTGATGACAGGAGAATTGGGTTTGGAATAGAGGATTCCAGGTTGGCATTTCCCTTCTCCTATTTATAATAATTAATGTTCTTCTACACCATTCTCCATAGTGCAAATTTGTATGATTATATTTTCGATCAACAGTATTGATTATACATATATGCTGAATGTGGAGCCTACTAGGGTTAGTTGTATAATATTAATTTTACACCACCCACGTAATTAATTAAATCGCAATTTCGGCATGTGTTCTTGTCGTCATTTCCAAAAGCTTCCCTTTCAAATCAGATCTTTGGACAAAGACATCAGCTCCTCGCTCCGGAATGAGTTTATCAACAATTTGTATTCTTCATTTTCTCTGCTTAAATTGAATCTTTATATATATATATATTAATCTCTGATTCAAATTTGATGACTGGGTAAGCAATTGTGGTGACATGAAAGAAGAACTTGGGGCAAATTCTCCTCAAAAAGCACTCAAACAAGTATTAAACTATTAATGCATAAAAATAAATTTTAGGACTGTGCATGAATTTAGAGGATGTATTTGGTGGTAATAATGTAGCGTCTGTATTAAACAAGTCGGGTCATATATGAGTTTATAAAATCAGGACTGTTTAGTGCGGGAATCACAAATTAATTATAAATTATCATCTAGAATATCGATTTTCTTGAAGTTGTAAAATAAATTCATTAACAAGTTACATCTTTCCAACCACATATTTTATTATGAATCACAGAAGAAAAAGTACACAGAATCATTAAAATAATTAGTTAATCTTAATCATGCTTAAATTAAGAGAGTAAGGGATGTTTAATCAATTTTTGTTGTGTTAACAGCAATTATGCATAAAATGGTGTGTGCGGAAACACAAGTACTTAATTATTTAATTAAGATAGATTTCAGGGATTGATTAATCTTTCAACAGGAAATCAATTATTATTAAACTAATTAGCAGTAATTGACTTGATTATGAATAAGAATAACCACTAAACCTTGAGGGCCTGTTTGGCAGCATGCTGCATGCGCATATTTAACTAATTTCCACTTAAATTGGTCGAAAAATAAATAATATTAATGCTGATTCATGCAATTATTTCTTTTGATATGATTTAAATTGATTAGACTGCAATTAGTTGTTGATTATTAGCAAGTCAAGGTTGGATTTCAGATAAGACAAATATAGTAGAAGCAATAATTACTTCCATTAATATACACATGAACTTGATTTATGAAAGAAACTTCACGAGACCAAAATCGGTTTTATATAGCCATTCACTGTTCGAAACATAATGGTCCGACTAATCAATCAGTTTATTGACTAATCCAATATCTGTTGAAGTAACAACAACAAAGTTGAGGTCCCAGAAGAAAATAATTGAACATGCAAGCATTGAGGGAAGAGCTAAAATGGAAAGTTAAGCAGTGCAAGAAATTGGACCACTGGTGCATCCATCATCACCTACAAGCCTATCAACTCTGAATATTTTTTTTTTATCATTGTATTTAATAATTAGGACATATATAAATGAAGTCTTCAATTTGCTTTGCAGGATGTTCTTTCAATGCCTAAATTTAAACCTCTTTTTTAATTATTACCAACAACACTGCAAATTGAGAATTTAAAGAAATTAAGAAAATCTTGATTATGTCGTCAGTTTATCATCACCATCCTTAAATACCGCCAAAGTATACTCAACGGCTTAAAATAATAGAGTGACTCAAGTTTTGGACTGAAGCACGTACACCCAATGCTAACACAACACAGAGACGATATTTACATTAATTGTAAAATTCGAAATATATTATTATTATTATTATATGAAGAGAAAAAGAAAAACAATTAAGAATAAGTTAATTGAGTGATTATCGATCGGGTGGCTAGAAAATGTGGCAATGGACCCACTATCATGTGAGCCACGAGTATATCCCTGTGGTTGTTCCGTCTCATTCTTATTTAAATTGTTAATCAAAATTAATTTAGTTTAATTCTAGGCCTATATGTTCTATTATTGTGTATTTAAGAATCTTTATATAAAATATTCGCAATCAGCACAGGAGGTGGATACACGTGTTGAAAATTGTGAAGGTTGAGACACGGACAGTTGGGTCAAGTTGAAAAACACATATCAATATGCCTCTCTCTCATACAATATCTGTATTTCTACAACCTTTTATAAATTGATCTTATTATTGATAAATCTAAAAAAGTCTTTATCTGTACAAGAGAGAGCAATTCGATCGGATGAGATAACTCTGCAATAAGAGGAGCCCGGTCGGACCAGGCGTGAGCACTCCGAAACTTAAGTTAGTAACTTAGAGAGAGAATGTGCTTTAGAGAGACAAAGTTGGACAATCAATACCTGGAGCCATCGTTGGCTGGACTATTTATATGAGATGGTTGAGGGGCACTCGAGTGCCTGGGGAGTGATTACTGGTTGTCAGAGTAGGTATTCGGCGACATGACAAGGAGCAGGTAGTAGGCATGGACGCTGCCTTATGTCAGGCGGCTGATAGGACTGGCGGTCACATCAGCCGATCGGGCATGTGCGCTGTCTAGGAGCTCATGTATGATACCTTTGGCTGATAGGTTTTGGGCCATGCCAGTTGAATGGGCCGGCTAAATGGGACTTAAAGCAAATGATATTTGCTGTGTTATCAATTATTATTCAAATGAATGCAATGCCATTAGATATATACAGTGGCTAATTTTTTTCTAGAATTTCAGGGGAATTTGATGGCCTACCATTGCTAAAGAAGGGGAACATAAAAACTGAGAAACCAAATCTTCATACACAGAAATAAAATAATAAAAATGGATTGTAATTAATTTATTCACACAAGGAATTAGAAATTTCATAACAAATTCAAAGAAAAATTTACTAAATTCATTTCCCCCACATGGATTGCAATTTTGCTGAACGCTATACCCTTATATATAACGGACCCTCTAAAGTTATTTTATTTTGAAATGCCCCATATTTTATTGCTCAAATATTCGACTTTTTCTAATTGAATTTTTAAGTTTTAAAAATTACATATTAGATTTTTGTACTATAATTTTACTTCTTGTTAGTTTTCTATATGTTTTCTAAAATTCTGATATCATTTAATGCGAGCCTATTATACTTTAAAAATTTTAAGTTATTTAGACGGAATTATATAGTTACTATGATATCTTTAAAATTATTTTGAAAACTAAATTCTGAAATTTCAAACTTACTTTAAATTTTCATATTCATTAAAGTACCGAAAATTTACAACGAATCTAAAAACTCCCTATTATTGAGAAAATAGATTTAAAAATCCAAGAGTAACTCTACATTTTCTCCTAGGTGAGTTAAAATTGTTGACGTAAAGAATTGTATAAGAGCCTTAGACTAAATATTTTAGAATAATTTTATGAGTATTGAGCGTATATAAAGAAAAAAATAAATAGTTTTGAGATAATATTATAAATTTAAAGAATTAATAAAATCCACAGCAACATAATAAATAATAAAATCATAGTATAAGAATTTAATATGTAATTTTAAAAGTTCAAAAATTAAATAAAAAAAAGTCTTTCAGGTCAATTTATTTTCTCCCTTTTTCTTTAATTAAAATTTAATGGAATAAAGAATAATAAAAAGCTACAATTGCTACCCCTATTTTATGCAGCATTCTCTGAGCATTTTTCTTTAGCTTCTCAGCTAGGCTTCCTCTCATGGCCAACCATATCAACCTTGAGATTGATGCTCAAGAAACCACCTCCTCCACCTCCTCCTCCGCCACCTCTTCTTCGCCGGAGCCAAAATCCTCAAGAAAAGCTGAAGAATTATCATCAGAAAATGGGAATGAGGGCAAGAAAAGGCAAAAGATTGATAAGCATCCAACATATAGAGGGGTAAGAATGAGAAGTTGGGGAAAATGGGTGTCCGAAATTAGAGAGCCAAGAAAGAAATCAAGAATATGGCTTGGAACTTATCCTACAGCTGAAATGGCCGCTCGAGCTCATGATGTAGCTGCTTTAGCCATCAAAGGTAACTCTGCTTACCTTAATTTTCCTCAACTTGCTAATCAACTTCCACGGCCGGCCACCAACTCTCCTAAAGACATTCAAGCTGCCGCCGCTAGGGCCGCCGCCGCCTCTTTCCCTCAAAGCAAAGCTCAAGCCGAGCTGAGCCAAGCTGAGAATAGTAGTTTGGCCCTTGATTTAATAAATTCGAGTGATTCTGATGACACATTGTTTGACCTACCCGATCTGTTCATCGATGGCGTTGATCACAAGAATGGATTTTTCTGTGCTTCTCCGTCGTGGCAGCTATGTGCAGCGGACACCGGCTTCCGGCTAGAAGAGCCATACTTATGGGAGTACTACTAGATTTTTTTTTTTAATTTTTTTATTTCCCTTGGACACAAGTATATAACTAAGAAAACTTCATCACATTCCAGCAATATCAAACTTTCTGAATGAATTTCAGTTTTAACCATTTTATATTTAAAATTTAATGATCCTATTAATATGAATTACCATTGGATAGATTCGAAAAAAAAAAAATTAAAACACGTTCTATTCTGAAGAAAAATGATACGTGAAAATGAATTTAAATCTACCTATACGTATTTATTAATCGGATTCAATACGGAATTGCAGAAAGGATACATTTTTAAAGAGAAGTGTATTAATTGGAGACTTTGACCGTACTGTAATAAATGATGATAAAAATTACAGTTTATATATATATATATATAATTTAGTTACATTTTTATATATAATGCATTTAAATAGAAGCAAGTTTGTGTTTGATTTGTTATATAAAATTAATTGTTTTCTTGGGGTGTGTGCAATTGAGTTGAACAAACAAAAAACGTGGTTGCTGCTAAATTTAGATATATTCCCAAAATTTGATATCATAAAATCAAATGAAACTATTGACTTAATGTAAAGTAAGGTAGCTTGTTAAGTTAAGATACTCTACAAATTAATATTTGTTACAAAACATCATATGCCAATGATGTCTTTAGAAGCTTTTCTTTTTTCCTTTTTCTTTATCATCTTTTAATTATGAATATTAAAAAAATTGAGAAATTATATATAGAGAGAGAGAGAGAGAAAGGAGGGAAGATCGATCTTGGTGGAATATATTAATTTGGCAACATCACTTTTCGTTGCATAATTAGAGAGAGCAAAAGAAATTATAATGAAGATTCCTCCTAACCTCTCTGTACGTGTGTGGACATACATATATATCATCAGGGTACCCAATGACGGTGACAACGATCCATCTAACTAAAGTTAGTTTTTTTTTTTCTTTAAATTAGAGATTTCGAGTTTGAATATAAATATAAATACTATAGAGTGAGCATTTTGTTGGGTATGAATATAGAATATGATTGTTAAATTATTATTATTATTATTAATCGAATAGACTTGTCTTTAGACAAAGTATCATCAATTTAGAAAAGCAAAGGGCCCTATTTCCAATTAGACATATTAATTCCACTATATAAAAATCCATATAAAAGAAAGTGACAATCGACCTCACCACAATATATCCTCTCTATTCTATTTCTCCATCATTTATAACTTTTTTTTTCTTTAATTACGTTTCTTAAAGCTATTGGCCAATCATATTAGAAAGGACAAAAGCTTATCTCTTCTGCATTTTGGTCTCACTAATGAGTTAGGTCTCTAATTGCTTGATCAACCCCCCAGATTTCTAAGTTTTTCAAAATTGATCTCTTAAGCAATTATAAAAATGGGTATTAATTTTCAATTATTCTTTTTTTCTTTTTGCTTAGTAAAGGAAAATTAATTGCAATTTTTAATTAATCAACTCATGCAAAAAATGTTAGCATATGCATATTTAATTAAGGTTTGAATTGCAATAACTAAAAATTTAAGGTTTCCATCTATTAATTCTTCAAATTTGGAGGACCTGACCAATAAGTTAACTCTATTTTACCAACCCACCACACATATACCTTATGATTGGAAAACTAATAATTAGGAACTAATCATGCAAGCTGTTAAAGCATATGATAGAAGAAGAGACAAAAGCAAGAAACCAATTATTCAAGAATCTTATAAGAGTGTATAGCTATTAGCTACACTTTAAATATCTGATAATAATAACAAAAATAGTAATGATTATAATAATAATAATAATAATAATTTCTCATTTAAATAAAAGTTTTGATTTGAGTTTCAGATATGAAATATTTTTAAATATTTATTTAAAAGAGATAAAATTAAGAAAGAAAATGATGTTTCAAATTAGAGAAAAAAATAATAGCAGAAAGAGTTTGATATTCACTGAAAAAAAAATTAATAAGTTGAGACATTTTAGGTTTTAGGTGTATTTGTGAGTAGTAGACCCTATTTAACACGTGGGAACTACTTAGGCTTGCTTGTCAACTATGTTCCAGACTTCTTGGAGAATTCATATCTTTCTTTTCTTGATCTCCGATTTGTGCCAAAACATGAAAAATTCTCATCGAAATTGGTTTTATGTTTTCGCTTATACGTAACATAAAGGTAATAATATCATTACTATGAAAAATTAATATAGTATTTATTAATAAATAGGGTCAAAAAATTAAAATCTATAAAATTCTTTAATTTCTTGTTTGGCCAATTAGGGGACGACAAAATATATTTGATATTATGAAAAGAGACAATATTGTCAATTATCTCGTTCTGGAAATTAAAAAAGAAAGAAAGAAAAAGAAAAAAAAAGGTTTTTCTTTCTTTTTCCCAACTTTTTATTTTTCTAATTAAAGTTTATTAATTAATTAAAATAAATGTAGCATGTGATTCTTGCTGGACGAGTTTTAATTTATCAAAGAATGATATATATATATATATATATATATATATATATATATATATATATATATATATTTGTGATATTTGACGATATCTTTAACACTAATATCATATATCTTAAATTAAGTGCTACCACTTGATTATTAACTCCAATAGGTTTCTTGCTAAATGGTTTCTTTTTCCCCGATTAGTCGCCGTCTGAATATAGAAGGTTGTCGGAAAACAACCATTTCTTTTATACATGGGGGCCGGTCGATGATGTTTTCAGAATAATTTTCTAATCAAATTATTATTTTAATTATGAAAATATGATTTAAATTAATTATAAATTTAATTAGTTTTAATTAAAGGTCAATAGAAAGTCTATTTATTGTGTTAAAAGAGCATAGAATCCAAGCCTTTTTTTTTTTTTTTTTTTTCTTTTAAGTTGGAAAGAGGTGCTTCAAATGCTTTCTCCTTATTAAATCATTACTCACTTGTATGCTTTTCATGCATATGTTTTCTCTTCTTCTTTTTAATTTATTATTATTATTATTAAAGAAGAAAGAAAGCTGATCATTAATTACAAATAGGATCTGTGTCTTTTATTTATGGAAATTAATAATAAAACAAGTTCACATGCAAACCCAATGGGACTTATATGCCATCCTAATTATATATCACAATAAGGTTTAAATTAATTATAATAATTATGTAATCAACTGGCTGCTGCTTTTTCTTAGGGATTTGACAAGGGCATAACTTCTAGAATATATATATTGTGAATCTAGACACTTATTTCATTTAAAATTAATCCCAGCAGACAACGTATTTCATATCCAGCTGTATGATTTAGGAGTTAATTCTAATTACTCGAATCTGATTGGTTTGATTTTAAAATTGTTCTGCATTTACAAAATTTAAACTATTTCTAATAGTTTATTAGTTAATTTTCAGATACATGGGAGTTTATCATTGAACTACTACATATTAACGTCTCAAAAATAAGAAATTCTAGTCATATACTTAATAATTAAAATATTAATTCATTTAAATAATAAATATTTTGTGCATCTACATGTCTGAAATGGGACATAATTATGGAAAAATAGAAAAATAAAAACAAAAGGAATAAAAAAAGAAAAAGAAAAAAGGGGGAGCATGTGCACAAACTTAGAACAGAGAGTAAATGATTATGGTTTGCTATCATAAACAAGCATGTAGGCATTTATAAAAATAAAAATAAAACACACAAAATACTTAATTAATTTTGCAAAAAAAAACATGCAAATGAAGACAGGAGAGCAGAAGGAGAATATATTAAATGTAAGATTTCAGTTTTCAGTGCAGAAAACAACAGAGGAATCCAATGTTTGTGTTGTCTTCAAATTAAAATTATAGTAATGTACCCTTTTAGTACAGTCATGATTTGTTTCCACGAACTTATGTTTCAAATCTCTTGTGAGGACCCAATTGAGGTTGATTGTTCTTGTATGGGACAATATGCTTAATTTTGTCAAAAATTAAACGTATTAGACTAGGTGTTAAAATACAATAGAAAATAACATCCATGTGCTCCACGAATGCCATGGTAGAAATTGACAAAGAAATATGATGAATTTCGTATCACTTTCACATGCACTGTCTTGTCTACACAAGTACATACAATGGAGACACTACTATTTCTTATTGGCTTATAAATGAAAAAAAAAAAAAAAAAAAGCCCCTTCCTCGTGCTGAATTAATGGCTTTTTTTTATTTTTTTTGCCTTTTCCAATGTAAATTGTAGTGAGAATGTATTTAATGGAAGCAGTACACGACAAAACAAAGTTAAAGATGAGATCAAGATTTTGAGAAGATTGAAGGTTTTGGAACGGTTGTCTATCAAAACTCTGTACAGCCCTTATAATAAATGGAGAAACATATTGAAGGAAATAAAATTTATTTCTTAAACAGAACATAATGCAAAATATATACACGTGCAGTAAACAGCGGGAGTAAATATAACAAGGAAATAATATTACGAAAGTGAAAACCTTCTGTCATTTGTCCTTGAATTGATTGAGCTACCATATTCTCTCGCCACCAACGAATCAATGTGGCCAGGCAAAGAAAATAGCAAGACGACTTCACTTCATTACAGACAACTGGTAACCAGCTATGCAATCTTAATATCAATAAGAACAATATTTGCAAAAGAAACCTGTTATGTATATCAGTAATTTACAATGTGAAATTTTAGAAGAAATCAGCTGCTTATATCTCACGAGACCATCAAAATTTTTACACAAACATGGAATCATGAAACGGGGACAGTTCAATAATATATCCCTTAAAGACCAAAAACTGAAAAAAGTTCAATCATTTCAGCAAAGTAAAACTGTGAAAGTCAATTGAACATTCATTTTTTTTGCAGAAAATATCAGAAATCACCCCCATAGAATTATTTTGAACTCTTCTCGATCTGTTCCATGAAACCGATGCAGCTGGGGCAGAGATATAACCTCTTTCTTCGCAGTTTCCTTTTCACAGCAACAGCCAGTAGGTCACCTGCAACATTTTAAACAATAATAACAGAAACACACAAAGCCAATACTTACTATGAGCATTTTGCTTCAACACTAACAAAATACATCCACCCACATTATTCAAACATCCCTCTTTGCCACCTAATAAACCAGAATTGTATGATCTCAATTCGTGAGATTGACTCAAAAAACAGAACTGTAACGTCAGAATTCAGGAAGATTGATATTTGCTGATGACGATCCACAGCAACAATTTACTAAAACAAAAACATTCAACAGAAAAAGTACCAGGCAAAAATGAGATGCAAGTGAAACGAAACACTCTTCACTTTTCAAAACCTTTTACATATCTAAACTGATGCCGAGTACACCTTGCACAAACTGTTATTATAAATTTCACCAGTTCGTAAAACAAAGAAGACAAACTAATGTTTCTGAAACATCTAATGTTATTACTAATCCTGTACAGCCAAAAATTCAGTTGAACTCCACAAGTTATTAGTGGATGAAAGAAAAACTGACATCAAATACCAACTGCAGTGCGCCATGATGCCATCACAGTGGCTTAGCAACTCAAAGGCTACTCAAATGGGTTGCACAACTTCCAATGCCTTCGGCAATATCATTCCGTCAATTCTGGGCATCTGCAAATAATAAATTGAAAGATTCCAGTGGCACCAAGCAGTTAAATGAAGAACAAGCTTTGTAAGCCTAAAGAACTAAGCAAATTCACAACCTAGACTCGACCTAAAGATGATTTGACAGGTTGCTAAATAAAAAGGAACAGCAATGCATCCTGACATTGCTTGCATCTCATCTATCTCTGACAAATATGAACCTGTGGTCATCCATAGGTCAAGCCTCTAATCAATCACATGCTCTAATAAGCCCAAATTCAAGTATTCAGACTTGTCAATGAGCAGAACGCATCTTTATGCAACCAGTCACTCCAATCAGATGTAAACAGGCTTGACATCATTAGTCCCAAAACTGGTGGCACATGCAGGACACTTCCGATGACGACTTTCAATTATTCTTTGTACACAGATGTTACAGAACAAGTGGTAGCATTTTGTAATGACAACCTGATCAAAAAACAAAGAAGTATTAGCAACTTCTAGACAACAAAGCCAAAAGAATCGACACGATAAATGTCATAAAATCCAATGTGTATACAAGTCAAACATAGAGGCCTAGGATTTGCTAATCACATCAGATAACTCTGTCAAAAAATTAATTCACTTTCATGATGGCACAGAAAAACAATGGCAAAAGCATTTACCCAATTGAACATGATACAGCTAATGGATTAACTGCGAGTGAATGTTTTTTTATAAATTTTAGAATACATCTGAATCTTCAACAATCTATATATGACCTTCCCCTTTTCCCAATAAATGTGGTTTCCTCAGGAGAAACAAAAAAGTATTGAAGTAGCATAAAATTGACCATTCACTGTATTCTGTCAGACTAAAGAGCATTACGCTCTATTCTAGATCAGTGAACTGCTTAAGCATTCCCTCAACTCTTCCATCCTACTCCTTGGATATCAGTATGTTGCATATCTATTCATAAAGGTTCAATTGTCAGCAAATCTCCCTAGGAAAAAAAACAGAAGGGGAATAAACTCAAAGGCAAACAACATATATGTGTTAAGGATATAGCAACCAGAGCTATCAGCATTGCTTGTTAGGCAACACAATCAAAATGGTTTATACTGTTTTGAGCATTGTGTATTTACAACATTTATTCCACATAGGCCCTGAAAAGAAAATAATAAGCATGTCCATCTCCAATTTTCTACAGCATTCAGAGAGTCTCGAGTTTTCTTAGCTTGTTTACAAGCTCTAGTGTTAACCCACCCCAGCCCAAAATAGGGACATACTTCCATGAGCAAAGAAAATTCTTCATCATTCACAATTTAATACCTACCAGTGCATGTGTACACATCCCATAAATCTCCATTGTAGAAAATAATATTATAAATATATATAAGGAACTCCTAAATTTTTACCTCCTTAGGTCTTTCAAGGCAGATACTGCACTTGACTATTTCCCTGTATTCTTTAAGTTCCTGCTGAAGCTTTTCCAGAATTGATGACCCCTCAGTCTGTGCCCGAAGGCATAAAACCTTTCTCCTCGCTACTTCTAACTCCTCCTCTACTCTTCTCTTATCGAACCTGATAAATAAATAATGAGCAGGTCATGCCTGCATTTGGCGTATCTATAGAAAAGAAAATCTCTCATTACCTCTCCTTCTCTAGTTCTGTTTGCAGCTCCAAAAGGGCTGCTCGACTTCTTTCAACCTTAGATGCGGATTCCTCCAATGACTCTCTTGCTTGATTAGATGATTTTCTAACATCTGACAATCGCTTCTGGGTATTTTCTAACGCAACCAATTTTTGAGACTTCTCTTCTGTAAGTTTATGAAGCTGGTCTAAAGAAACTTTTAACTGCAAACAAGAAGTACTTATTAGTCTGGACATAGACAATTTGCACCCCAGTTTAGCACCACCAAAGAGTTATAAGAAATACCTGATCTTCAATTCTTGCATCTTTGACATTATAGAAATCAAGGGAAATATTGGCTTGCTGAATTTCCCTTTCCATGGTTTTATTGTCCATTAGTAGAGAGTCCCTGAGCTTTCTTGCCCTTGTACCCTCTAAAACAAGCTGAAACAGGACCAGCAAGATCCACTAGATCAAGGGAAAGCACATATATAACATTGCAAATAAATGTTTCTTTATGTGAACAATGAGATGAACCTATACTACGAAAATAACTGACTGTGCATGTACTACTGTATACGACGACTTCACATAGTATTGAACCTACCTGCACTGTTACTAAGTCAATTCAAATGTCTTAAATGTTAATGCTAAAGTTTCTCCTAATATCCATCTAAGAAGTTGACAGGTAAACATTTGCAACCAACCTACAAAACCAGAATAACAGAGATGTTTCTCCAAGAAGTTCACATATTTAACAGCAACAGTACAAAGAAAACAAGCCAGCCCATATAACATCAATCATTTTCAACAAAATATTTTGCATATTTTATCAGTCTAATCACACATAATAGAGTAATGTGTCCTATGAAAATCTAACTGCTAAAGCACAAGCAATCTGTATATCAATATAAATGCAACCATGTGGTGACAGGCATGAACAGCTAAACCACACTGAAGGCAACTTAAAAGACATGTAGATACAATATGAAATTCTATGATCACCTTAATATTATAGTCATCTCTCTCCGTAACTTGTTGCAGCAGATGCTGGTTTTGAGTTTGCATGTCATCATATGCTTGTCCAATTGTCTGTACAAAATAAAATCAGCAAAAAATTATCCAATGCAATGGTTTCAAAAGCCACTAAAAGTTAACCGTAAACTAACCTCTATTTCAGATAAGTAAGCCTCATTTTCCTCACTTTTGGATTTCAGAACATTTGAAAGTCCACACATTTCCCTTAAAAAGTAACAAAACATCAATTTCAGTTTCTCATATTAAATGTTGCCAGAAAGAAAATCATCAGACCATTTCATAAAAAAATAGAAGAAATTACTTCATGGAATATTGCCTGCACAACAATAATCTCAGTCCTTGAGAAATTTTTTCGCAAAAAATTTGTGCAACAAGTGCAACTGATCCAATCAAATAGTAAAGAAATATGCATGTTATTGCGTTGACTAGATGTTGTTGTAAGGTGAGGGGAATAAATAGCAAGTTTTGAAAACACAAAATGTGTATCACTGCAACCTAATGACATTCAAATAGAATACACTTCTCTGCAAAGAAGCAATCCCTAACCTTTTGGAAGCTTCTAATTTCTGTCTCAGATCAGCAATTTCTGCTTCTGCAGCAGCTAGCCTCTGCTGGGATATGGCCTCAGCTTCATTAGCTGTCTTGACTCGTAATTCTAAATTTTGCTCATCAAGAGAGGATTTCAAACTTTGAACTTGAGCCCATGCCTTGTATTCAAGATCCTTTGCTTCTAAAATATCCCTGCAGTTGCAGAAAAAAATCTAAAGCTCTTCATACTAACATGTCAACCACACAAGAAAATAGAGTGGATGGACTGTATACTAATGCTGGGAGGACAAAGTACACCATCCTAATAATAAGATATTGCTACTCTTGCCTTGCTACACTCTTTGAGATTCCAATTTACAGGATAATCAACCCTTCACCTCATTCAATTTACTCTAAAGAACAGATGAGAAAAAATACCTACCAGAAGTGCCATAACATAGCAGGAATCTCTATTTTGGGTGATGTCAAATGGTATTGATTTTAATCGATAAGAAGTAGCTAACCTTGAATCAGTAGATTCATGTCTATACATTTCCAGAATCAACTTCAATTCCATTTCGCTTTCTTTGAGGTCTTGGACCTGAAACAAAAAGGAAAAAGGGGTAAATTTCATGAACCAAACCTCAGCACATTATATCCACAAAACAAGAGTTGCAAGGACTGACATAAAAAGGGAAATGTACCCAGCTAGATTATCACTTCACAGTGTTTGCACCTTTGAGCAAGATGGGGCAACTAAGCATGATTCCAGGATATATAATTTACTTTCTCTTAAGCAAAAAAGCATGATTCCGTGACAACAGATAGTTATGCTGTCAGGTAAACCCAGCAAGTTAAAATTTTCCATTTGACTAAAAGTTCATAGATGACTGCCAATCCAAAAAAGAGTTTTTATAGGTTATTGAAGTATCATGTTACATAATTGTCCTACATCTCCCTTTAGGAAAAGGTTCCAAATGAACATACAGTGCCAAAGAATTCAAACACCTAGTTGAAATGTCAACCAAGCCTTCCCTCAAGTCAATGAACTGATCAAAAGTTCAATAAACAATCAACCAATAAAACTTGATTAGGTATCTGGAACAAGTTCCTAATATCTGGAACATGTTCCTAATCAGGCAACAAACACAAATACAATGTTGCTTCCAAAAGAAATATAGATATAGGTCAATACACTTGTGCAATGCTGAAGTGGAAAACTTCAACTCCAATATTATTCTGGGACACAGCAAAAACCAATACACAAAAAAATTGTTATGCACAACACCCCAACCCCCCCAAACCCCAACAACTCATAAAGAATAGGTAATTCCCACTGATAATATCAAGCCAACATTTCATGCCTCACACATCAGGCCAAACTTTACACAATCTTCCGGGAAAGTTGAATTTTGCTTTAGTGTCGGATGTAGTAGTGAACATTATTCTTTGCTTCCAAGTAAAAGGCAGCCATACACATGGAAAGTGCCCTAAAGTCTCAATCCTAGAAATATCTATTAAATGAGCAAGATACCATACACATGGAAAGTGCCCTAAAGTCTCAATCCTAGAAATATCTACTAAGTGAGCAATATCCTATCTTATAAATTATCCCATCACATAAAAAAGAATACAGGATTTTACAAAACAAACACTAGGGAAGAAGTGGGAAGCAACAATTACTACAAGAGTGTTTAATGAGATATCTCAAGTCATGCAAATGAAGTCGTATTAAAATTAGGCATCCCATGCTAACCAAGGCTACATAATTGTTGGATGAAATTAAAGAGAGAGAGAGGAGCAAGAATACTACATACCAAAGATTGAAACCTTTGCATCTCAGCAGCTTGGTCTTTAGATCTGGTTGACAAATTTTCACATTCTTTTACCTACTCCAAAAAACCAAGATTTAAGTCTTTTAACTAAAGATGGGAATGTATATGCCCAAAGGCACAATAATATACCCACCTTCCTGTCAAGAACACTAGAAAGAGACCGCACATCAGCCCGCAAAGTATGAATATCAGAAGCAGCCTCCTTGTATTTGCTCAATTGGTGCTGCATATGTTCCATTTCATTTGGAAATGAGGAAACTAAGGCTTTAAATTCAGCAATTATGGATTTTCTTCCTGAAAGAGAGCATCGGCATCAGGCTTTAAACCAAAAATCGAAGGCAAGAAGGCAGCATTATTTAAAAAATGAACATATGGAAGAATCAAGATGTCTCTGACCTGGTTCTCTTGACTCTTCTTCCAGTTTAGTCTCAATCATATTTCTCTCATTAATCCGTCTTTGTATCTCTATCCCTAAATCAGCAATCCTAGAATCTACAACAGCAGAAGATCTTCGAAAAACATCAACTAAATCACATTTTACGCTCAATTCCTTCTCCCGCCAAACAAGGTTATCCCTCTCAACCTGTAATTACAATGAGATTCATATAGTCAATATCAGAACCAAATCCATGCAAAAGAAATGACAGTCTAAGGCATAAATGAAACTACCGACCAGTTACAACCTGTAGTTTCTCATATAAGGCCTGATACTGGAAAACTTCTGATTTTGACTTTTCTAGTTGATCTCTCACCAAGAGGAAGACTTGTGAGGAAGAAATACACTTCACATTCTTCAATGAGTTCTGTATAGAAAAATATCCTTATTCCATTTATTTTATAGAATAAGCAGGCTGCATTTTGGGACAATTAGAACACTAGGGTTTCATTAAGACCAGAATAGGAATTAATAGATTTGGAAAAAAAAACCTGCAAGTAGGATAACCGCTGCAATATTTTTATCCTTTCATCATGAAGACCTTTCAATTCCTGTAACCGTGAAGAAGCTTGATCCTGTGAAGCACAAATCATTAATCTTTCTGCCTCTTCTGGGTCTAGTAACCTAAAGAGAGAGAGAGGAGGAATAATAAACTCACTAGATGCTCTTTCAGAGCACACTCCATTTCTTGCAGATTCTTCTGCTTATCTCTGATCCTATCAGTACCAACTGGCTTATTTCCAAGGTTTAAAACAGGAAAAAATGCACCCTTCGTTGCATCTCTTTCGGCTTTAAGAGCTGCCAGTTTAGAATTACTCTCTTCTAATTCTGAAACAGTACTTTCCAGTTCCCCTTTACAGATCAACAAAGTAAATACACTGTAGTTTAGAAACGCAACAACCTTCCACATCAAAAATTTAAAAGCAACATTCGCATTATTTGATCAGGCATGCATGTAACCATGTTGCCATAAAAAGAAATACTTGTAATTTTAAAAAATATTAACTGTTTTTATTAACAATTTAAAATTAAGCATGTAGGACAGCTACACAATATCTAATTTAAGAATGCCGACAAGTACAATTCCCCTAGATGCTAAACCTTAAGTTCATGCATAAGAACATAAACATGCATCCAAATAATTGAGAAAATGCACAAACAGACCCAACTAGAAACAAGATATACAACAATAGTATACATGTAATTTACATGGAGTGTACATTAATCAATTAGCAGCTCCAGCTGTTGAATTGAAACAAGACTAACTAAAAACTCAACATAATCTTACCTTTTAGGTGCTTAAGCTCCGCTTTATTTTTAGCATCAATGTCTTGACGACTCTGCAATTCCCTTGCAAGAACTTTGTGCTTCACATGAAGGTCACTTAATGCCAATCTCAAGTTCTTAACCTCTGACTCTATCTCACAAGATTCCTTTTTACTGCAAGCATCTACTAAAAGGAGCAATCCATATGGTACACTGAGAGAAAACTCAAATAGGAAGCCTACAAAAAATATCAGACATGCACCTGCAAAGTGAACACTTACCATCCTCTGAAATCTCTCTCAGAACAGCAGCATGGACTCCATCCTTTACTTTCCAAAGGTCACTAATTGCAGCTACTATATTGCCAAGCATATTCTTAATCTTTTCAGAAACATTTTCTTTATCTTCTTCCATCTGATTGATGCAATTATTTCCAGAGGAAGTTTCAGTTGCACCAGTTTCTATGAGTCGGCTAAGAAAAGCATCCTTGAAAGAAGATGAAACCCCATCTGCCAAGCAATTTGAAACACCCCTATTCAGAAAATGCAATGAGATTTAATAGAAGGTAGTGGACTCCAAGTAAACATCCACTAGGTAATTTATATTTACGCATGTACTTTTGTGCAAAACGAAAAAAATTGCAAATCAAAATTCCATGGCTTTGGGATTCCCCTGGATATTATATAGTTTTCAGAAAAAGAGTAATAAAGCACTCACTATTTATATCCAAGGTTAAGAACTTGAAACGAGAGTAATGAAGTATTTTAGATGTAATTTCCCAAGTACGCACACTTCAACTCCCAAGAAATAAAGCAAGATAAAACTTTCAACAATTATATTCTGGAGTGTGAAAACAGGTAGTGCCACTGGGTCTCAAAAGGCATGCCATCTATCCAGGACAAAGTCACAGGCAAATCTTAGTCTCATGGCATATTTAATATTTTCTGAAGTCCATAGTCACGGCTATTGAGGAGCTTAAGATATACTGGGAAAATGAAGAACGGAAAATCTTGAAATGATAATGTGGCTAATCCTCACCCTCAGTATTTGATAAGCGACCAATGTCCTGCCTGCTGCTGAACCCTTTTGTGCAATTGGAATGCGATTCCAAGTCAGTAACCAGCTACATGCAAACATAAAGCCAATTTCTTAGAAGGCAATATTCAGTACTTAATGCCAAACCAAAAAGATAAAAGAAGCTTTTCTTTAAGCTAAGAAAAATAAAAACAAAACATAGAAAGATAAAAGATAAAAAAAATTAAAATTACCACTTCCAAAGACTTATTGACGACTTTCAATGTGGCATCATAAGGCTCTTGCTTCTCCTTCAAATGTGAGAACTTATTCTCCAATGCAGAATATTCAACCTTTTGAGCTTCTAATTTCTGTAAAAGCTTTTGATTTTGAAATTGAAGAACAGCAGTACCAAGCTACATAATCAAAGAAAAGGAATGAGTTCAGAAAGTGGAAGGGGAAGCGATCTACATTTACTCTTTGACCATCTATGCATCAAAAAATACCAAAATCAAGGAGCAAATCCAATATGCCTTTCCAAAGCACCAATATGGGAATAGTTTCCAATAGTCAGTTACCCAGGTAGTGATAAAATGAAGTGGCAACTAAACAGGTGCAAATATAATGCTAAATAACCAACTAACGCAGAAAACATTGGCTAAAAACTCCACAAATCAGAATAAAATAGAAACTGTTTCCTGTTTTAACTGAAATTGCCTATAAGCAGAAAAATCAAAAAGGAATAGACAACAATTAAGTCAATTAACTTGTAACT
Organism: Excoecaria cochinchinensis; assembly: GCA_947683425.1. NCBI lineage: Eukaryota > Viridiplantae > Streptophyta > Magnoliopsida > Malpighiales > Euphorbiaceae > Excoecaria > Excoecaria cochinchinensis. Next base: position 403,499 of record CANTUQ010000193.1, on the reverse strand, counting down.
AGGATGTAGATAGGCTCCAGCATGTTAATCATCTACTACATGAAAAGGAACCATGTCTTATACGGTGAAGAGGACATCCAATCAGGTCAATGCGAACTAGAGCATTGGCAGAGAAGTATCACTGATCAGAGTTGTGATGTTGACCCATTAAAAAGGGGGATGGCAGCTATGGAATTACCAATGATCTAGCTTCCAAAGCAAGAACAAAACTTGGAAAAGAGCTCCTCTTTTTAACTTAAAGTTGTGTTCTACCATCAATCCCATACCCTTTTTTATTTTTTTACAAGAGGAAACTTCTATGCTCTATCCTACTAAAGGCATCTGATACAAACGAATAGTGCAACTTCCATTCCCAAAAAAACAAAGTTCAAATAGAAATTCGACTTGTAACACCCATAAGAATCCATTTCCTACAGAAACTAAGTAATATGAAAGTGTAAAGTATCAAGTACTTTTGATAAAACAAAGGCATGCCTGCTCAATAACAAAAGCATACAATTTCAAACGATCAAGCAAATTCAGGTCACTACAATAAAATAAAAAAAATCCACAGAAATGATGATCCAAATAAAACGTGGATTAAAATAAATAAGAAAAGAACCATGTAAGAAGTTGGAGAATAATGAACACGAAACCAAACCTTTTTATCCTCAGAGGAGTTTGAAAATGGCTGCTGCTTAGCCATGGCAGCCGTAGGTGATATGGAGCCGAAGTGACGCCGCTTGCGGTCAGGCTCACCAGTGCTCCCCATTGAAACCCTAACTCCCCTACAAGACTTCACTCACATTAGGGCTCACCAAAATTCAACATAACCGACCAAAACCGAAAAAAAAAATAAGGATATCCAACAAAACACGCTCTAGACAATCAAATTCTTGAACCCTAATTTAACAACTAAAGGACTTAATTTTTTACTCCAAAACCCTAGTCATTCAAACCCTAATACAAACAAGTCTCTACAAATAAATCAATAAGTCGGAATCTGATCTCTATTTCTTTGCCTTAACAGGCTTTCTCGCTCTTTCTCTCTCCTTTTCCACTTTCACTCGCTCCCTCGACAAAGAACAGCCAGTTATCTGATCTTTCGCATTAGAGCTTGAGGAGAGAAGAAACGTAGTTTTTGTTTCCGAAATATCGTAAATGTTGGAAGGGTAATTTTGGTATTAACGGAGATCAAGTTTCGGCCCGTACTTGTTTGTGGAATCTGCGATAATGCTAGAGTTACTGGAAGGGGAGAGAACTAAATGAATGCTGTCGTCTGATTGGAGGAGAGATAAGTCTGGGTCCTTCCTGTTGGGTGCGGGAGATGTGAGCGACAAAGTTAGTGGCCTTAGACTGATTTATACGCAAAAAACACTGAGATATTGAATTTTTTAGATTTATAGATGTTCATTCATGAATGAATTCCATTACGTTTGCGGACTAATCCAATTATTACAAAATATAACAATGTTTATGACTAAATTAAAATTTTCCATGTATTTCTCAAGTGAGTTTGTCCTTTATCAAAAATAAAATTGTTAAAATATTTCCATCCAAATGAAGCTTACTAAAAAGTTTTAATGAAAATGTAGCACTCATTTTATAAAAGTATCTTTACTTTACAAAGATGTAGATTCTAAAATATTGCTTCCTTTTCCAAAATCCAATAACTTATCTATAAACTATAAAGCATAAAATTTATATCTTGAGACTTTTAAAAGGGTAAACGTATTACATATTGTCCTTATCCCTAATATTGCTAATACTAGTTGTGGCTCAGAAGGTCGAAGCATTCAAATTTTTTTTTTTTTTTTATAAAAAAAAGGGTTCTATGCATCAACTTCCACATTGAAGTAAAGAATATAACTGCCTTTGGATCATATAGGCAACTCAAGTTCGTAAATATTTACAAGTTAAGATGGCCACAGAATAATGCACAATAATTGCACAAGAAACAGATGCAAAGCTTAAATCTCATGAGGCTCACTCGTCTTTCATTGCAAGTTGATGTCTTTTCCTTTGGCCAACTTCTACAAGCAGGGTTAATAGTGCTTCACACACTTGAGAAGCATCTGCTTCAGAAGGGTCATCATTCAATGATGAGTAAACCATCCAAGCATGGTCTAATTTGCGTTTCGGGCGCACAACAACAGATCCAGGGACTTCTGCATCACGACATGTCACCAGCCCGTCACTCTTCTCACCATACCTTATTTGCAGCAGCTGGGCACATGCAGCCATTGCAGCACCAAGAGGCATCATTACAGGGAGCTTCGTTGGTTCACCCACTAAAGGTACGTCTGCATGAGCAACACGCGATAGTGTTGCTAGAACTGCAGGACTTATCCCAGCTTCTGTGTGGAATGATACAGTAGGAAGCTCTCTTGGCAAAGGGTGCTTCTTCAAGAACTCTCTCCTCCTCTCATAAGTCAAATCTTCTAAAGCTTGCAAGTCACCCTTTCAGCATTGCAGATCAAAACAAAAAAATAAATAAATCAATCAAAATTAGGAGAAAGCTTTGATGCTTACGTATAAGTAGCCAATGACTTGAACAAATAGCAATAGAACAAGCCATTCAGAAAATTCACAAGGGAGGATCATTTTTAGAACCAAAAGCCCACAACATGTTGGCTAAAGCCAAACCCACCTAATGCATTCGGCTATCCAAATCATCTCTTCAAGATGTTACCTGTGTGTGTATTTGTACTTAAATCATAAAATCGTCTCATCAATTCCTCAATCCACATCTAGTTTGCCGCAAAATCTATTTTGGCAATGCAATGACTGGGTAACTACATTTTTTTGATCAGAATGACTCGGATAATACAACAAGAGACCTAAAAGCTTTACCCTAATGGGTCTATTGATGTTGTCTTAAAACAGCTCCATCAACTTGGTGTCCAACTATGTTTACATGGTTTGCTTTCACAGTGATCAACTGTACAGTTTAATCTCTAACCCATAAAGTATATAGGATATATTGTTCAGTCTCGTGTGATACAACAAAAGCAAAGGATAATACTGCTAAGAAACATCTCATGCTCCTAATAAGAGTTGACAGCCTCAAAGCATAAATACCATGAAGAATTGGGCGTCTTGTGCTTTCTACCAAAGTTTATTTTTTAATAGTGGAATTTACCATAGAATGCATCAATTTCAGTGTAAAAACAAGGAAATAGAAAAACCAAAAGAAATGTAGCATTGCATTCCAGAAATTTAATGTTCTTTGTTGAAGTTAGTAACAGAAGTGCCTCCAGAACCACCATAAGCTACATTCCTCTCTAGGTCTTCATTATATAAAAGAGATAATTAAATTCTAATCTTTTGGAACTAGTCGATTGCAGAAAACAGATTCACGATAAAGTTCAAAAACAAAAAAAAAATAATAAGAAATAGATATGAAACTCTTTGATACCTTAAGCACTTTACAGATTATGATCTCCATAAGTTTCCGCACATTAACATAATCACCAAGCTGTCCCTCACGTAAAATATCTGAAGCTATAGGGCTACCACCATATGGACTTTGTGCAAATGCCAATCCAGAAACCTTATCTTTCAAATCAGACCAATACAGCGATAAAGCAGCAGCTGAATCTATGCCCCCTTTACTATGTCCAAGAAGCATGACACGTTTCTTCGAACCCCAATATATTTCTTCAATATACTCTTTAATCTCTCTGGCATTTTTCTCGACTGATGCCTGAGTATTTTTATACAAACTTAGAAAAGGATTTGAACATGACAATATAACTATATTAGAATGAGATATGCCCAAAGAAAGAAGCACCTCACTATGAATCTTGGCAATGTGACAGGCAAGACCCATCTTAGAGAAATAAGCTTTTGTGCTGACAAAATAAAGTGGGCCGTGATTGCTGAAAAGACCTGCCATGATTAAAATTAAATTTAAACAAACAATTTGAGTCTCGTATAACAAATAGGAAAAGTAAAAAGTTCCCCATTTAAGTACACGCATGACCTCTGAACACAACATTTATTTTGTAGAATTGATGTTACAATATAAACTAGCCGTAAAAGCCCAAAATCTCAATCTTATCAATGAAATCTCCTTAAGAAAGATAAAGAGTATGCTGTGTGATTATACAGTTTGCTACACAGTTTATTCTGACAATTGATTCAAAAATCCCTTGCCTTTTGTCCCTCCAAACCCACTGTTTAAGATCCCCAAGAAGTGCCTACTTAACATATTAGAATAAACTCAAATCATTTTGTTTGTGAAAAAATAAAAAATAAAAAAATCAAAGTTAGGTCAATGACAATCTCACTACCCCATTAATGCATGAGAATAAAATATTGGCAGAAACTGTTGAAAGACATTTCCCCCAATTCCAATTCCCACCTCAACATCCATAATCATAATCAGTACCTGGAACCAACAAGTAAACAACTGAATTTGGCAACTTGTGTAGACCATGCCTGAGACAAGAAGAAATGGCAAAATCATTAACTGGATAACCATTATAGCATATTTAACTGCGCAAAGATGCACATACCTAATGTTATCAAGAATTTCCATAAACTTTCCAGTGCCATCTTCCACTGGAGGCATCCCTGGGTCACGTTGCATCCATCCAATATCATCAGCAGATCCACGAACTGTCCTTCGCGCTCGCTCAATAAGCCTGAAAAAAATCATCACAATATTCAAAATAACAGAGAAATGCAGCCAACTAAAAGTGCCAGTTTTTCCCAAATCAGAAAGCTTATTATGCAAGACACCAAAAGTTAGTAGCGACAAATAAAATCAATACCCCTGAAAAATGGAAATTCCATTTTGGCCACTATCAGTTGATGGCACAATTGCATTAGCATTTTGTGATGCCACTTCTGAAGAGGGTCTTATCTCATCATGGGCAGGAGGGAAACCGGTGGCAGATGTGGATGCATCAGAAACAGTTGAATGGCTTCTACTTGAAGGGGCGCAGTCACTCTCTAGAGATTCCACAGGTTCTCCAGAAGAAAATGTCTCCAGTTCCTGCATTGAATCCCCATAATCTCTAGAAGAATATTCCACTGCAACAGTTGGACGGTTCTAATCAAGTTATGAAAACTACTAAATGAAAACAAGGAAAAAAAGAAGAAGAAGATGGAGAGGGGAAAAGAAAAAAAGCTCTGCCATCGAAGAAGGTTCTGTACTTTAGACATTATTCCTTGTGATAATAATATATGATAATATCAGTCATGCTTATGCTTCTACAGTATGATTCACAAGAATGAATAAGAGAATTCATTTCACTATTCATAGATTCTGCTTAAACGGTATATAGCTCTAAATGGAGCTAATTCTATATGACTGAAAGAAAATAACAGTTGAACACTTTTTGCTTGGTGATCTCAAAAAAAAAATGTATCTATATATATAGAACAAAAAAAATGGAGATACTAACGATAAATTTCAGATTTAGTGTTAATACTATTAGAACATACATAAGTAACTCAAAGGCATGACTTTGATGCTAAGTTGCTAACATTAGAACATTGCAATCAAGTACTCACAAACATACCAGAATAATCAGTGAAACATCGAGTTAGTAATGAAGTTGTCTGAGCAAGATAAGATGCAGCTTCATTGAGAGCTGGTACAGATGTAAATAGCTGAGGAACGAACCTTTCATTTCCACGATCTTCATTATGAGGCTGAAAAAAGACCAGAGCCGTTATAAATTAAATCTTTCCAGATAATAATTAAAATTAAACAAAACCACCCTTGCATAAGTTAATTAAACCCAAAATATCCATTTTGATGCTGTTAAAGCAAGCATGAACCATTTTAACGAAGTATTCATCCAGTCAAGCAAAAAAACCACTATTTATATAAAAAAATACAAGAACAATAAAGAAGCCATCACAACAGAATAACAAAGCATGCACTCACCATCAATGTGGTGTTTGGTTCTCTGCTTTTTCTAGGGCTTCTAGCTTCCCCCATGGAGACCTTTCCTCAAAATAAATAGAGCCAAAAGCAAAACTAAACAGCCATTTCAAGGGTAATGAGTAGGATGTATATAAAAGCAAATCCAGATGCAAGGTATAATAGTAAGACCCAATTTAAGATAACCGTATTGGCAACAATGCATGATTTGGTGAAATTATTCGAAACATTCATAAATTTCAGAAACAGAATGAGAGGGGATGAAAGAAACAAAATTAGAAAGTTGTATTAGATTCTTACGAGGAAGCAGAGCAGGTTAGAAATTGGAGAATCCGTTAATCCTCAATTGAATCAGAGCTCTTATCAGGCTCATAAATGATTCAGAATTCAAAGAAGGAAGGAATCTGAAATCTTAACGGCAAAGAAAGAGGGGTGAAATCGAACAGAAGACTACGTCGTTTTCACGGAACCGGTCTCCACTGTATAGTTTGTAAAATTCAACCAATCCTGATTTGAGTTATATACTTATATTTCTATAAAAGAAAACTACAATTTTCTGAAATGAAAAAAAAAAAAAATATATATATATATATATATATATATATATATTAAATTTCTGGTTCTTTCTACTTAATTAAACTTATCTTCTCCTCAGCGGGTCTTTCTAATTTTTTCTTTTCTTTTTTTGGTGAAAATGTTTCTTTTTTTAAATAACAAGTTTAAACTACATGTATTTTTTATCTTTATAATTATTATATAATTAATAAAACAAATAGTTTATTTACGCTGTAAAGCAAAATTAAATGGTAATTTACTATATCAAAAGGCAAAAATATTCAGCTAAAGCAAGTTAATTTATTAAGAATTTCAACCTCTCTTGTAGATAATAAAAATATAAAAAAAGAATTTGAACTTCTCATCACACTATATGATTATGGGGGATGATTTCCTCTATTTAAAATTATAATTTTGGCGCTTTTCATTTTGTTAATAAAAAATGCCCCTAAATTATGGTATTTGCAACACAAAAATAGCAACTTTTCACTAAAAAGAATCAACCTTTATTGTTCTAACCTGTAAGTCATTAGTCTCAAAAAATTCCTTCTATCTACTAGTTTTTTTTTTCTCTCTCCACTTTTTCTTAATTGGATTTCGTATAATAATTAATAACTTATTGCACATCAAATTACTTCATCTTAAGATTCTCAAATTTGAATTCCCAATCAAATCACTTCAGAATTAGCTTCAAGGAAGTATTGGTATTCATCTTCTGCACTGTTTAGGAAACATTTCATAGCAATTATAACTGACAGTCTTTATGACAATGGGTAGTAACAAGGGTGATATAGAATATATAATTGACTGTTGACTGTAGCATTTCTGCAAAAACCAGAAAGGAAACAACAATTCCGAGCATAACAATGGAATAAAGAAAAAAAGGGTAATAGATATCTAGGTGGTGCAGGAAGTGTTCACAAGCTCCGAAGAAGAATGCCTTCAAAAGTAATGCCAGGGCCAAATGCTAAGGCAAGTCCCCATTCTTCTCCATCTTTCTTCTTCAACTCCTCTCTCATATATTCTATAACGTAGAACACAGTATTGCTGCTAACATTTCCATAGTCCATTAGTGCCCTCCTGCTGCACTCTAGCTTGTTAGTGTTAAGATTCAGAGTAGACTCCAACCGGTTAAGTATTGCTGGTCCACCCGGATGAACAGCCCAGAACAAGTTGTTGAAGTCGGTTAATCCAGCTTTAGACATCAGCTTCTTGCAGAACTGCTCAATGTTATCCTCAATCTTCTGGGGAAGATCTCTTCCAAGCTTAAAGTTTATTCCTTCTTCAGAAAGACGTCCATCGATGACATTTTGCGTACCGGGCAAGAATTGCTGAACGGCATAGTTTAACTCCATGAAAGGAGACTCCTTATCCATTTCTGGATTGGCTCCAATGATCACAGCTGCAGCTCCATCTCCAAATAGTGCTGCCCCTACAAGGTCATAAGGGCGTTCCTTGTTGGGCGGGCGAAATCCAAGTATTGTAGTCTCAGAAGTGGTTAGTAACACGCGGCTTCCTGGATTGTTTTCAGCAATGTCCTTGGCAACTCTGAGGCCAGTCACACCACCATAACAGCCTAGAAAGTATAGCATTACTCGATTCACATCGCTCCTTAAGCCAAGCTGGCTAGCAAGATAAAGATCGCCACCTGGTAGGCGAATCTCACTGGAAGAAACATAGACAATATGAGTAATGTCTTCAACTGGTCTACCCCACTGCTTGATGCAGGAAAGGCTGGCTTCCTTTGCCATCTCAACCACAGCTGGATTTGCTATGTCAAGCCTCTGTTTAATTGTGGGTGAGCCCTCAGTTGCAATTTCAGGGTATTTTTCGAGAATCTCCTTCGACATGACAGTGTATCTTGTCTTCACAGTAGTAGTTTTACCTTGCAAAAGAGAAAGCATAACATTTAGAACTATTTTACACCCAAAAAAGAAACGATATTAGCAAAGTGTTAACAAAATTACTTCACTTACAAAGTCTCTCCAATTTCTCCTTGATGGACACATCTTCGCATTTGGTGTCACGAAAATAGCCCTCAACCAGACAATCCTGAGGAATGAGTTGGCTCGGAAAGGCCTTCCCCACTGCTAGAATTGTTGCCTTCCCAGGCATAGGACTACGCCTAATGTGGACAGCATAGTGTCCTGAGGCACCATTGCTTTCAGTTTTTGACATCTTGGAGATGCTTAGCTAGAAGATAGTTTGGTAGAAAGAGAACTTAATGTAGGAACAATAACAAAGCAGGGGAAATATAAATAAGAGTTGAGGCTGTTCTTGGAGAAAGGTTGGTGTTAAGTAAGACTAGCATGAAAAATAAAAAATTGTACTCTTTATTTGTGTTTGGTAATTTTTTGGGCTTTTGTGGTTAGAAGCGTGAGGGCTATAATGGGTGACAATCTTTCCCTTTCTTTCCTTTTTTCCTCTGTTATAAACCATTTTCTAATATATTCTTGAACCACTTTCAACTTACCTTCTTTTTTCTGCATATCTGAGTATTCAGAAAGACAACCGACATGCTCTTGTAATAGGTTTTGTTCATAATATGGGCATCCCCATATGCATTTAGCTTATTGCACCTTGAACCAACACCCGGCCAATCTTTAATTGGGCAACCATGTCCACTGAGATATAGAACCTCGAGTCATCTCGAAGGCTATGACATTGCAGGTTTAGATCCTAATCAGGGCCCTGTCAACCAAAAGAGTTCCTAAATTTCCCATCCACTGAACTCCAAATTAGACCAGGATAGTGGAACCAATGTATAGCATGTGAAAGGAGAGAAGCATACATGGTGAAGATTAACTCAGTTGAAGTCAGTTTCAGTCAAACACAAACTTGTCAAGCTAATAAAACAACCCAAGATTTCTGTATATAAGATGATAACTTGAAGTCTGAAGTAGAAAAGAATTGTTGTCCCAGTACGTTTACACAGGTTATATTTCCTTTTCAATGAAGATCGATGCCATGCACCAGCATTGTATGACACAATGTTCTACCCCCTGAAGAACAAAGTAGAGAACAAGAAAGATTACTAATTTAATATTCAACAGTATAAATACAACATTTGCAGAATCGAACAAGGTTTTGCAAACACGGGTAAGCTAAAACTTGAAAGTCATCTACATGGATCCATTTAATGACACAACTTAATTATGTTAAAGGGCAAAAATAATCTCCATGAAGATCCAACAACTAGAACAAACAAAGATGCATCATAATAGCACAGCAACTATAAATTTCACATCTCGAGATGTAATGGAAATGCAAACTAAAAGTATCACCTACTTTAAATTATGAAATGCAAGCAGACAAACTTATCCGGAAGTCCCAGTAACTCATTGCTGAGACCTTTGGTAGCTGAAGAAGAAACATTGGAAATCCATAAGCATTGATACAAGGATCTTTGCACCTGGAATCATACATTTATATCGCAGCCAAAGTTACAACAAAAAGAATCAATTCCACTATTTACAAGGATAGCTGGATGCCAATAAATGAATCAAAATGTGATTGCAAATAGCACTATTTAAGGCAAACCAAAGTAAGCATACGAAATACAGAGATGATAAAACACTGGTCACATAACCAGTCAAACAGTTGATACTAAAGTCCGCCTGCCATCTGATTAGCAGTCACTCATGCTGGACTGGAGCTCCTAAGTCTATTGAACAAATCACTTCAGTAGTTCCACTCCCTAGAGCAATAATTCTGTTACATGACCAGTCAAGGGCCTGGCTATGAGTCTTTGTGGGAGAAGGAGAAAGGAGACACTTCATCCATGAACTCTTATTGGAAAGATTATTTCTTGTAGACGGGCTACAACATTTAACAAATGCTTATTGCCTTATTTGAAAGATTTTACTTGCAGACATTAGCAGCTGGTGGCATTTTTTGATATTTGTTGTTGATTGAATTGAACAATGCTTCAACTGGACCTGGGTGAACGCAAAATTAAGATCTTTTGGGCGAAAAGAATCTGAAAATTCTGTTTGATTTATGAACTTCTCTAATAATGATTAGCTCTACAAATTGATATTCCTTGGTTGCAGGGATTGCTTATTATATCATTCTTTTTGCACATCAACTACGTTTCGTCTGATGCAGGAAAGGCATGGCATTGAAGTCAAGGTAGCGAAAAATCCGAGTTGATTCGGACACAAACGACAAGTCGTTTTTAAGGGTTCGAAGTAATAGTTGTTTAACAGAACGACATGAGCTAAATTATTAATTTATTATTATCCTGAGACAAAACAAAAAGCTCCTGATTCGAGCTTTGCTAACGTGCATCGCCTGACACCGTCCAAGAATCTCATCCAATCACTCTTTTGTGGTTGAGCGAGCAACGATCTATATGTATTTTTCGGCGTGGAGTATTTTTATAATTTTTTAATGGGCAAAATATAGATTTTTAGACAATTGTAGATATTATTTTATTTAATTGCAGTATTAACTTGAATATAATAATGTCCCAAATTATATTCCAACTGTATATGCGGATTATAATAAATTAAAAGTCTCGAATTCAAGTTTGGCTGCTTTTTTTTTTCTCTATCATACAAAAAAAATAGGCATAAAAATTTAAAATAAACTAATAATTATTACATAAGAATTTATTAAACCATATAAATATTTAAATATTATATTTGTAATTAATTTCCAAAATAAATAATGAAAATTAGTACAAGTAATTTATTTATTTATAGAAACATCAATTTAAGATGATAAATTAATTTTTCATTTTAGGAATATAAAAATAATATTTCCTTTTCAGGTTTCTTCCAATTCAGAATTCTCAAATACTACTTTCCCATTCTTAAATTTAATAATAGAGATGTCAATTCGAGATTTGTTGAGGGAAAATGAAAGATATACAAAGTCAGTGAAGAAGAGAGAACAGCTCTTTCTCTTTCTTAAATTCATCATTACTCTCTGTTAATCCCGACCTTCTATTTCACATTGCTTTCCTTCCACTGCAGATTTTAATTATAGCTTTTTCTCTGATTTTCTTGTTTACGATTTTATATGTAAATCATCAAATTTGAGTACATTCTTCTATCAATGAAGATTCATGCCTCCATGTGGTGAGGCAATGAGTCCTGTTGCTGCTGATTTCGGATTTTTTATTTGATCCGAGCTGAAATTGTGATATCTGAGTTAGCGAATCAAGGAGGGGAGGCATGCATATCGAGGAATTAAAGGAGGGAGAAGTGGAGGTGAAAAGCGGAGAGGAGAAATTTGCACCTGGTTTGGATGATGATTGCCGAAGCCCTGCCATTTTGGATGCGAAACGGGTTTTTGTAGGAGTTGGAGCTCGCGCTTTGTTTTACCCTACGTTGTTGTATAATATTGTACGGAACAAGATTCAACCGGAGTTTCGATGGTGGGATAGGGTTGATGAGGTATTATCCCGTTACTCGATTTCATTTCCTTTATATTTTTGTTGCTTGTTGAATGAATTCATTCGGACAAACCAAATTATTTTAACAGTAATGAACTGGGAAATTGGAGGTAAAAACAGATTAAAACTCCGTATTTTAGCTCATGTTGATTTTGAATCCTCGAAAAACAAAACACAGTTGGTTTTTATTTTATTTTTTTAAATTTCAAATATTCTTAACCCTTCTACTTTTTGTGAGTTTGCTGCTCTTTTCTGGATACAATTTTTTTAAGAAAGGCCTCACCTTTGTGGTAGTTTTTTAAGTGGATGAAATAAGTTGAAGAGGTCTGGATCTTGGATTAGTAGATTGACGGCTTTAAATCAAACTACTTGATTGTTGTTGGAGGGATCCCTGTATGCTGTTCCCAAAAACTAATCACGTTGCTTACTTGAGTTATGCATTTGAATAACTTAGCATAGCGTGCTGAGTCTTTTCTTTCTTTTTCTTTTAACCATTTGTAGTAGCTTAAGTCACTACTTAAGTATAAACGGGTTAAAATTTGAAATCTGCTGATTCATTGCACCTTTGGAATTGGATAAAGCCAAGATGTTAGATGTTGCTGCATTGCCAAAGAGTAGAATCATTTTATTTTGATATGACAAAATCAGAAAATAGCAAGGAAACTGACACGCCATGCTAGGAACTTTTGCTATCACGGTGGTTGGTAATGTGGTTTGTGGTATTGACACTACAAATGTTGGTTTGACTTGCTTCACTCATCTGGCATACAAACCAACCCCACGACCTTCCCTTCCCTCCCCCTGTTTGTCTTATTGCAGTTCTAAAATGTGATTGGAACTGCAATGCCCACTTGGACCTTTTGGCTTAGTAGCTGTACTTTACATTCTGTGGTTGCTTTACAAGATAATGTATTTTGTTTTGGCATATATTGTTGTTAATGGTGTAAGATGTTTGAGAATCATCTTCTAAATGTTTGACCATTTTTTGAATACTTCTTACTTTCTTTCAATTTTCACTTTCATTTCCTTTTCAGTTTATACTCTTAGGCGCTGTTCCTTTTCCTACTGATGTCCCCCGCTTGAAGGAACTTGGTGTATCTGGAGTGGTTACCTTAAATGAACCATATGAGACTTTGGTGCCAACTTCATTATATCATGTGAGTTCATGCGTAACAATTTTCCTTGACATAAATTTCATACTATAACCTTTGAGTGATGATATAAGTGTAACTACCAATTGGTGGTAAAAGTATGGCATGCATAGCATCATTTGCTCCATGGGCAAGTATATTCCCCATCCGACATTGAAGCTATACAACATACTTGTTGGTGCAAAATAAGAAATGCATGTGAGGAGCTTGTTATGTTGTCTTCTTCATTGACAAATAGAATATATGGTTTGCGAGGAGATTGCTTATTATCAGTCCTTCCAGTAGCAGTTGCCATATGTTGTATACTGCTTTCCCTTTTTTTTGATCACACATGCATAAAAATGCTTGTGATTCCAACTAGAGATTAATATTTTTGTAGGCTCACAATATTGTTCATTTGGTGATTCCAACAAGAGATTACCTGTATGCTCCATCACTTGCTGATATATGCCAAGCTGTCAATTTCATTCACGGTAAGTATGTCCTTGGTGTACCTTTATAGTTTTTTGCAACTGTCTTGTATTGGTTTTCTCTCTTCTCCCTTTGCAAAAAGTTATGATTTATGACCATTCATTCATTTGTTATATCTATATCTCTTTTTTTCTTAACTTCCTTTGTAGAAAATGCCTCCCTTGGGAAGACAACATATATTCATTGTAAGGCTGGCAGAGGGCGCAGTACAACCATTCTTCTCTGTTACCTTGTATGGTTGCACTCATAATCCAACTAATTGATAGTCTGGCTTTAATCACACTATTTTACACTATACATGTTTTTTATTTGTTCCTTCTCTCTATAACAGGTGAAACACAGGCATATGACACCGAATGCTGCATACGAGTATGTGAGGTCTATTAGGCCAAGAGTACTTTTGGCCCCATCCCAGTGGCAGGTAAGTGAATTTATTTTGAGCAGCATGTGATAAAAATTTTATACTACTGAAGTACTCAGATGGTTGATGTTGAAAGGCTGTAGATTGTGAAATCATTGACCATATAATTAGATAAGTTTTCATGCAGAAACATGACCGAAATATCCAGATAGCATTTAAATATCTGGCTGTGTTAATGCCATGTTTGGTTCTTGGAATAAATTAAAATTCTTTTCTTGATAGTAGTGACTGAGCACAAACCTAAGGATGCAGTTATTCCTAAGCAAGCAGGGTAATGAATAACACTGAATTTTCTGAGAACAAGCAAATGGGATATCTTGATTGTTCCTATGAAGCTTATTTTCCCGTGATTCCTGAACTAATCTGTGGACATCGTGAAACAGGCTGTTCATGAGTACTATAGTCTCAAGGTGAAGGAAATTGGCAGTTCCAGTTGCATGGCAGCAAGGAAAACTCTAAATTTTCTAACCAAAGAGGACACCGACCAGAATATAGCGGCCTTTGATGATGGCTCATTTGTGGTTGTAACGGAGACAGATCTTGATGGGTATGGTATTGGTTGTGAATCAAGTGTAGTAGATAACAAGACTTCAGCAGAACATAGCCTGGTTTGCAAGGTTCAGTTTGCTAGTCAGGCAGCAATGTCTAGACTTTCCTGCCTGTGGCTTAATCGCCATGGAAATGGGCAAACCCCAAGAAAGGAGCTTGGAAGCTCTATTGGGGATGATCGATTGACAAGTCTTGCTGTTGACATCCAAGTATATTGAGCTTCTAACTTTATTTTTTGTATTTTTCATTTCCTTCCTTTTTCTTTTTCGTTGTGTCAACCTAGGAAAAGCAATTTTTTTAGCGGTATACTTCACATTTTTTTTTTCCTTTGTTTGTGAGAGTTCCCATTTTGGGATGATGAGTGCAAAAAGAAAGCTACTAAGGCACCCCGTAGACGTTGCTGTGTTTGATATGTATTATCCTTTAACATCAATGAGTTTGCTGGTGGTGTTTGTATTTGGATGTCATTTGTTTAATCGGTTCTGTCGTTGTAAAAGGCAGGATGTCCGATTTTGCCGACCACAATTTTTGCTTTTTCTTTGAAGGAAATAATTTATATATATGAAAATGTAAGATGAAAGTTTGTTAATTTATGGTGGATTGGTCAACGAATAATTTATAAAATCTTTTACAAATATGTTCATGGAATCATGCATCTATACTCCAATTACATATGCCTTGCCATCACTTGCTATAGTTTGTAAATAGAAATTTTATACAAGTCTAGAATTTGATTTTTTTTTTCTAGTGATATTTATAATTGTTCATTAGTTATTATATTCTTCTATAAAAAAAATAAAAAAAAAAAGAATTTTTTCCTCAAACTGTGGTACGATACTGTTTTTTTTCCATAAATAGGGATTTCCAATTTTTTTTTTCTTTTAGATAACGCAATGAAATGATGAAATTTCATGGAACCAAAGTTATAATTCCGTTTAAAAACTATATTATAATTCCACTTAGATTGAGATGGTTAAAAAAAAAAAGAAAATATTCTTTTTGAATATTTGAGTCTGATTTGGAATTATCCATCATCACTTAATGAATTCTCTTTGAATTTTTTTGACGTGCAGCGTTCTATTATCGAAGAAAGGGTATGAATGAAAAACAAGAAAATATAGAGGGGGGATTATGATATTTTTGTTTATCGTATAAACCAAAATCAGGATAATAAGAAATGGCTGTAGCTGTGCTTTCACAGAAGCCATGCTGGTGACTATGCAATCCCCTTCTCCCCCTTCCTTTTCTAATCCATCACTTCCTTGTAAGCCTCTCTCTCCCTTGTGTCTCCGTGAGGTGGAAATAGTGGAAGTTTCTTCTTAATTTTTAGACTCTTCTACTTAAATTGTATATGCTGAAATATAGACTTCTGGGTTTGGAGTCTTGGGGTTTATCGCTTTTTTCTGTCTCCTCTCTCTCTCTCTCTCTTTTCTGATCATTATCTTACTAATTGGTCCTCTAGTTACTTAATTTCTTTGTCATTTTGGTTTGCGAAAGAACTTGTAAATATAAGTTAGCTGATTGTGCTCCAGTTGTTCGTGGTTGATATTTGTAGGAATCATCATCTTCTTTTCTATTTTTGAGAACGTTATGTCTAACAATTAACCGGAAATGTGCCTAAAATTGCGAAAGACTGAACCTTTGCAATTGTAGGTGTTGTATTTTAGGAATTATTATATCTTTACGTTTTCCCTTTCTGGCAGATAGAACAGTTTCAGCTTGTCTCAGTTTAGCAGCAAAGAAGAATGGAGTTAGTAACTTCACTGATGATTGGTGAGACACTAAAGTTGTAATCTTTTTGATTGTTCATATCCATAGCATTCATTATTTTCTCAATTCAACAGTATATGTATGTATGGTCAGGATGCAGAATGGATATGTACTGCATTGTGAAGAAAAATTGAGGCGTAGGTTTGTTCTCTTCTTTTCTGCCTCATCAGGCTTGTTACAAACTTTGCCTTCTTTTGGGAAGACAAAGGGTAAGAACCCATATGATGAAAAACGCTTGTTAGAGCAGAACAAACGGATACAAAGAGAAAATAATGCACCTGAAGACTTCCCTAGTTTTGTTAGAGAAGGTTTGTCTCCCGATATAGTAGCAATCTGATATGAACTGAAAATAATCTCCCTTTTCTGTTTGAGAATCTCTGCCATTGCTATTTAGTGCAACTTGCATCAACACCATGTGGAGTAGATCATAACTATTTTGGAATGTGATTCAGGTTTTCAGGTTAAAGTAGTGGCATCTGAGAATTATGTAAAACGTGACTCCGGCCTCATATACCGGGACTTCGAAGTTGGTAAAGGTGATTGCCCAAAGGCTGGTCAACAGGTTTTGCTTTCCTTTTCTTTTAAGCACACATTTTTTTTTTAATTAATGGGATTAGATAATCTGCAGACCAACCTAAAACTGAGTAATAGGTATATACTAGACTGATGCAGCTAAACAACTAAGTGAGATTGTTAGATCTTAGTTGTCTTTGTCAATGAACTGAAAAAATCATATCCTCGGAGAAGACATCATATTGACCAGATCTTGTAAGCTGTATCTTGCTCAGGCCAATAAATACAAGTCTCCAAATTTGTTTTTCACTTGCAGTTTTGCTGCTACCTTCCACCACACAGCAGCATTCTCAAAGAAAGCCCCTTGCAGATACACTTTTCTAGTTAATTTTTTTGGTCCTTTTAATTCATAATTTTATTTTGGTTGTTATTCAAAATGACAGTTGAATAATTTCCATGGTCTTTTCTCTTCACAAGATTTCATTTTACCTTTTAACTTATCTGAAGAGGGAGGTAGCATTTACTTCTTCACTGCATCAGTATAGTAAGCATGATATTATATTAAATTTCAATTTAAACTATCGATTATTCCCAAAAGATTTTTGGCATCATGTAGAATACATAATTTCCAACACCCCTTGATATAATTGAGGAAAATAGTAAAACAGGTAGATTTCATCAAGAAAGTTGCAGAAAGAGGATGCAAATGTGAGGTAGAGAAAATTTAGATTTTCTAGTTGCATTTGAATATAGTTTTGCAGATGCACTGGATTATCATTTCTTGACAATTGTTGATCAGGAGACTTATTTAATATCCCATTTGTTCATTTTAGAACTAAATTTATAAAGCTGATAAACTTGCCAAAATAAGAATTGGTAATTTTGAAATATAATGGCTGTTTTAAATACTTCCAATTCAAGAGTTAAATTAAATCTGTGAAGTTCACATATTCTATTCTAATTTAAGAATCTTTGCAGGTGACTTTCCACTATATTGGTTATAATGAGTCTGGCCGACGCATTGACAGCACCTATTTACAGGGAGCTCCTGCCAAAATCCGCTTGGGCACTAATGCATTAGTTCCAGGTGAAAAGACAACTTCTACAAATTATGGTAGTCCTATTTGCCTTCTTACTGGAGTGCAGGCTATGGTGCTTCCTTGCTTCCTTTCCTGAACCTATTACAGTAGTAGTAAGCTAAAGTTCCAATTTATGCAGGATTTGAAGAAGGAATTCGAGACATGAGGCCTGGGGGGAAGAGAAGGATAATCATTCCTCCGGAGCTTGGACCACCGGTCAGTTTACTACCAATGCCACTCTTCTTTTCATTCAAACGAAAGGGGAGAAAACTGCCCATAGTAATCCATTGGAACTTGTTTAACTTGGCAGGCTAGAACTGCAAAGAAAATAACAGTGGCAGTGTTTTCTTCACTGTATTTGGTATTAATAAGCAATAGTTTTGTTTTCCTACAGGTAGGACCTTCCACATTTTTTAGCTCAAAACAGTTTGAAGTGTTTGATGTAGAGCTTCTCGGCGTCAAAGATTGTCAAAGGAGAACTGTAGGATTTTACTCCGATGTTGTGTGTAACTGAGCGGCATTTTTCCTCGTTTTTTATTTTTATTTAGAATTTGTAGAGTTTTGGTTGCAATTTGATGCAAATATATATTACTGAACTCAAATACTCCACATGATGGTTGATGGCTATGGGAGTCGGTAATGAACTATTTTTCTTCATGGAAATTGTAAAATTATCCATCCTTAAATGGTCTTCTGGCCTTTTATATTAACAAACGAGAGAAGAAAGTTGAGAAATTTAATAGCTTTGCATTAATTATTGGTACATCTGTGAAATTTAATACCTTTACATGAATTATTGGTACATTCTCTTTCATTCCCATCCTTCACCACATCTCTATTTCCGACTAAGTGAGGATTCCTATCAGGAAATGTCTTCAGACAACTGACCTGACCATACAAATCATAACTGATTAACATAATACCAGACAAATAATTACAACAGACAACAAGATCACTCATCATCATCGTCATTATCTTCTAGCAATCAAAATATGTAACTAATGAGTTCCTTCATCAGGAGCTCGCTGATAAATGAGGTCATCTGAACCTGATTTGGCATGAAACTGCCCGTATATTGCATATATTCCAATCATGATGATGCTAAGTGCAACAAATCTGACCCATGCTTCATGATGCAGCTGCATAGAGAACAATTTAACCATTTGTAACCGTGTTTTAAATACAAGGCTCAAGAATAGGCAACTGTAACAAAACGAGATTCGTGAAACTCAAAATTCATTCGCACCTGAGCAAACAGGAAGATGTTGAAGAAGATGCTAAGAAGTGGCACAAATGGAACTCCAGGACAAGAAAAACCGGGAGGATCTTTGTAGCCCTGAGAAGAGAATAACTAACATAAGCCAATAGAGACTTCAGCCAATAGAGACTTCAGCATAGCATAGTAACTTCAAATTTACTTATTACCATCATCTATGACACACTCCATTATTACTTGCACACAAGAAAACACTTTGATATTTACAAAACTTTTTTCCTCCCGTTGCAGTCATGGCCTAGCAACCATTAAATAAACATAAATCACAACTAAGTTTTTTGAGAAAAAATACACTAGAGAAAGAAAATTGATCTGGAAAGAAATGAGCCGGCAAAGCTACTACAGCTCTGTAAGAAAATCTAGTTCAAAGTCGAGTCCTTTTCAACAGAGGACATTAACATCACATAATGGCTTCCAATTCTGAAGAAAAATCCACCATTTAAGCCAGCACAGTTCTCATGTTATTACTCATTCTAGTTCCATAAAAGGTTGACGTGCATTTTAGTCTCAGCAATCATGTAAAGTCAGTCTTTTGTTGTGCAGAAGGGAAAAGAAAAGGAAATTCGCATCACAACACTCAAATACAAGACAAGCGGTGCATTTAAGTTCATCATCCATGAATTTATATTTAGCAACATTACCACAAAAAGTATCAGATATTTAGCCTAGTAGAATCAAGTATCAGATATTTAACCTATTAGAATCAACTTACTTTATATCAACTAGCCTTGCTGTCCATGATAATTCAGAAGAAAGAACATTATAATAGAACATATTACTCACTTGGCGGAAACAAAGAGCTGCAGTAGCAAGTCCTGCTATAAAAACTGCTATAACCAGAAAAATAAATGAAGCACCATAACGATAAGATAGTCCAGCAGCAAAGCCACTGAAGGCAACTACAATGAGGCAAATGACTCCTTCATGCCATGCTGAAACCCGTCTTGAAGAAACTTGACTTGACATCTTATCCTTCCAGCGAAGGGTTACAACACAAGCTGAAACAACAGAATAGCCTGTCTGCAAAAGTTAAACCCACTAATAATTGTCAGAACACTCCCATTATAGTCATGATAACTAGCAAAATGCATTAGCTTATATTTTTCAATCTCAGAAGACATTGTGGCATGCCCTGTTACATGCAGTTCCATCACATTTTTCAGGATCCGCTATGCATGCTGTAATGTGGTGTGTAAAAGCAGGAAGTACAGTAGTAGTTTCGGAACATATAAACTAGAAGGAAGTAAAATTCACACCAGGATGCCGTACCAGCGAACCGACTGAAAGAATGTGCGAGAGCACATGGATATTAAATAATCCCCCCAAAATGCTGGCAACAATACCAACCCAAACTTGTGAATGAATAGGAGTGTGGCGAGTTGGGTGCACTTTAGCAAATATAGAAGGCAGCAAACCATCCCTTCCAAGCCCCAGGTACAATCGAGACTGCTTATCAAAAAGACATCGTCATTCACTTATGCAAAGGCTATCAAATAGCATGCCAATTACGTGAAAAGGTTGAAGTGGCTCACCTGAACATAAAGACCAACTAGAAGTGTGGTTGTAAGCCCAGCAACAGCACCTACACTGATTAGAACAGAGACATATTTCAAGCCCTTTGATTTAAATGCTTCTGCCAGAGGAGCATCTTCACCAAGAAGGTAATAAGGTAGCATTCCAGTCATCACCAAACAAACAGAAATATACAAGATGATGCATATCAGAAGGCTTCCCATGATGCCCAGTGGCAAATCCCTCTGAAAATCAGATAAAGTTGAAAAAGGAAAAAAGTCTTTCAGACAAAATTAATAGAATATTTGGATAGACTACAAAATCTAGCGCAAGAGAGAATAAAGAAACAAAACATGCCTGTGGTTTCTTTGATTCTTCAGCTGAATTTGCAACTGCATCAAACCCAACGTATGCAAAAAATACAACAGTTGCTCCAGTCAATATTGCTTTTACGCCATTTGGAGCAAAAGGGGACCAATTTGAAACATCAACCTCAAAAGCACCCACAAAGATGACGATGATGACAATGACAATCTGCAACAGAGTCAAGGTAACTATTACTTCTCTGTTGATCTTCTACAGTTAATGCAAGCAACCTCATTATAGATGCTTTATGTTTCAAGTTGTCACTGAATCAATAAAAGATTGAACTGAATTTTAAAGATGAACAGCCATTATAGGGGGTACCTTTCCCCTAAGGCTTAGAAAACGTATTCCTTTCCAATCTAGTTTCAGTTATTCATCTAAATTACTTTTCTTTTGTTGATGGATAAATTTCTTTCAGTGTTTATCAGGAAATAACTAATACTTATGATTGAGTTTCTCATCTTAAAATTCATAGGGTGTTCTTGTGTATCTAGCATCTATGAAAAGAAAAGGAAAAAAAAGTAACTAAAAAACAATAAACGAATAAGAAAAGTGGGATACAGTACCTTTGTCACAGTCATGAAAGAGTTCACAATTGAAGATTCTCCAACACCCCAACACAGAATTATAGTGAGAAGAGTAAGGAGAATTGGTGCTAATATGTTGATAGAAAGTGTTCCTCCAAAGAATTCCTGCCCACCATGTCCAATCCAGCTTGGAATGTTATCCTTAAAAGCAGGAAATAGCTCCAAAATTGTGACTACGTAACTGGCTAAACTCCGGGCAATACTAGCAGCCCCTATGTGATAATCAAGCATCAGTTGTCCAAAAACAAGGAAAGCAGTGATTTCATTGAAAGCTGAATATGTGTACAAGTATGCTCCTCCAACAACAGCAGGAAAACGCGAAGCTAGCTCCGCATAACAAAGCGCATTTAGTATACATGATAATCCAGCTAGAATGAAACTAACCGTCACTCCTGCATGCAAAATTTGCAAATATCATACAATCAAAAATGATAATTAATTGATATATAGAATTTCATAAATCGAACACCAATGAATTTCCGAATCCATGAAACAAAAAAGAAAATGTAAAATTTCTTAAGAATTCAGAAATTAGGTAATCCATCCAAAATTCGTGAATTTTATGCAACATTTTGACGTAATACGGCGAATAAATCCCTAGAAGCTTAAGGTTGAAGAACGGTCAAATTGAAGGGGTATCAAAAACCAAAACGGAAAAAGAAAACGTAGGTGATACAGTAAGAGTTCGGATAGATAAGAGACCAGGTCCTGCATCGCGAGCGACAGTTCCGGTGACAACGAAGATGCCGGCGCCGATGGAAGCACCGACGCCAAGGAGGAGGAGATCGAAGAGACCGAGACGGCGGACGAGTCCATGGTCGGAACCTCTAGCAACAATATTATCAAAGGGAGATATTATCGGTTTGCTCCGGCGAGCTGAGGACCAGCACTGAGAGAACCAAGATGGCGGAGTTTGGGAGATAGAGTTGCTGACACTGCCTCCCTTTTGGCCTCCCATTAATAAATGCTTTCGTCTTCAGCTTGGCCCTGTCTCCATTTTTATTTCCGCTATATATACAGGTCAATTCAATCTTTTTAAATAAAACAAAATAAAAACATTTTTTTAGGTACACAAAATCGTTAGTCGATCTTCAGGGGACGTTTGGACAACAATTTAGATCGCATTCAGAAACGTTTCGGATACGTTTTATTTTGCAAATTGCAACTGGACGTAGATTTGGGAAGATTCAGATCCTCTCAGTAATCATAGCTTTAAACGCACCGTTTCTCTGTTTATTAGTAATTACATTGGGCCTTTGTGGAAAAAGCCCAAAAAGAAACAACAAGCCCATAACCCTAAATACAATAGAGTCCAAGCCCAAACTTACAAAAAATTCTCAACTCGACCAAATTTTGGTGAATTTTGTATATCAGCCACTGTAGATATATATATATATATATATATATTATATTTTTTAACATAAGAAAAAGGTCTATAATCTACTTGCAATTAAAAATATCAATAGAAAAAATAAAAATTAAGATTTTCTACATCTTTTATTGAGTGAATGTTGTCAAGCCAAATCTTATTAATTCATTTGAGAAATAATTTTTAAGTTACATGTGATATTGACATGAATTATGAGAAGTTTTAAATATGATTTATCAATAATTTAATGTATTTTTTAGAAACAAAATAAGGATTAACTATTATAGTAATATAAGTACGATAGTAGATATAAATTTAGTCATTTCCATAACACACACAAAAAAAATCATCAATTCAATCAAACAAGTTGCTTAAGATTAAATCATTACAAGTTTTTTTTTTTAAAAAAAGATTAAATCATTACATTAACTCATATAATTATAACTTATTAAATAACCTTTTCGAGTTTGTCAAGAAAATAAGTGTCAATCCAACTATACATATAAAGAATTATAGCTACTCATTGTATGTGACAAATATCTTACATATATATACTTTTGAATAGTGTATATAACAAATATATCATATCAATGAAGAATGCCATTTTTTTTTTTGAGAGAAAAAAGGACTTCATTAAGAAGAATCAGCCAGAAGAGCTGAAACAATACAAGAGGGGGGAGATAAATCCCAAAAATTAAGATCTGTCAAAGAAAACGCAGCCTTTGCTAAATTATGAGCTGCCGAATTCGCAGATTTTTTCACAAATCCAAACTGAATGTTGAACAAATAACTAGCTAACAACTTACAATCATCAATCAAAATACCAACATTTGAGCAAGGACTCACACTAGAGTTGAGAGCCTGACTAACCAATTGCGAATCGGTTTCAACAATAGCTGAATGAATATTCTTGGACTTTATCCAGCTTAAAGCTTCACGAACACTCATAGCCTCAATAATCAATGGGTCAAAAACACCTTGAAGAACCTTAGAACCAGCTGCCACAAATGGACATGAAGAATGCCATTTTAATTATTCTAGTATTTTTCTTTTTTCTCTCTTTTCAATATTTAATACTAACTTAGTCATTGGAGCAAGCATATAATGATGATTCATAAAAAAAAAATATTTTCACCAACACACTTGAAAAAAAAAAAAGAAAATTATCATACCAAATTACAATTAATTACTAGAATAGATACTAACTTTATCAATTTCCTAAAAAAAAAAAATATTAACCAAGAATAAAAATATGTATATTTTTAACAATTACTAACACATATCATTAAAAAAAAAAAAAACAAATACTATCACATTCACATATCTTCAAAAAAAGAAAAAAGGAACAATTACCAATTTACCATAACATACCATACCTTTTCTTTTGAAGATATCACATACTATGCCTAATATTTACACACCACATAATCCATTTACAAAATACTTAATAAAAAAAAAATATAACAATGTGAAATTAAAAATTCAGCAATTGATGAATCTCAAATTTGTCTTTTTCCTGATCCACAGATTTAATTAAAACAACATGTTAATGTTTAAGAAAAAATAAAAAGAAGTTCTAGAAAATATAGTAAACGAGGTTTTTATTGTAAGAAGTTAATTTTGATTTAGAAAAAATAAAAAATAAATAAAAAAAAAGAAATTCTATTGTGCCATGGAGGTGATGGCCATCTGATACTCCCTCATGAGCTGTAGTTTCACACCGTCTTTCTCATTGAACCCTTGCAACTCCAATGCAGTAATTTAATCACAAAGTTGATTTCCTTCTATCTTCCTCATCGCACGCACACATCTCTCTCCTTTGTCTCTTTACATTTGTTGCCCAACAATAAACATAACGTGAGAAAGAAATTGGAGGAAAGATTATGTTTTTGAGGGTTTGTTTCTCATTCTATGTATTGCCCACCTCAATTCTTTGCGACCTTTCATTAGTTTTCGGTTTTATTTTTGTTGGGTCTTCTCCTTATTATCCATTGAAGCTCCATCTTATTCTTCTTTGCAGTTCCTTGGACGGCAACTGATTCAATCCTCAAGCTTCACGATTTGAGGGTTTACACGCAAGCTGATACAGCTCCAGCAACCATGCTTGAGAAGGCGTGATTGCTTTCTCAATGCATTTGTAACTGAACTTTTTGTCGAACTATGTGTAGAGGTGGCCTTATAAGGTGATTGTAGATTACAAACTCTTATTCCCCGTGATTTATATACGCAATTCTATTACTAGTCTTTTGATTAGGGCTTTCAAGTGAAAGAGCATTCATTTTCAGGTCTTTAGTTGTGCTTATTTTGGCTATGTTTTTGGTTCTTCTCTGGTTATAGGGTTTAGGGTGTTTGAGGGTCTTTCCGGTTTGATCGAGACATGAGTCGTAGGGTGCGGCGTAAAGTGGCAAAGAAGGGTAAGGAGAAGGTGATTTTACCTAGTTTCCCTGAAATTGAAGATGAGGTTTCTTGTTCTGATAGCAATGAGGCAGTTGATTGGACTAGTATGCCTGATGACACAGTAATTCAGCTATTTTCCTGTTTGAATTATCGCGACCGTGCAAGTTTATCCTCAACATGTAAGACATGGAGGGCTCTAGGTAGTTCTCCATGCTTGTGGAATTCATTGGATCTCCGAGCCCACAAATGTGATGCTGGCATGGCTGCTTCCCTTGCTTCTAGATGTGTACATCTTCAGAAGCTTAGGTTTCGTGGAGCAGAGTCAGCTGATGCAATAATACATCTTCAAGCTAGGACTTTGCATGAAATAAGTGGTGACTATTGTCGAAAAATAACAGATGCAACTCTTTCTGTGATTGTGGCTCGGCATGAGATACTTGAAAGCCTCCAACTTGGGCCTGACTTCTGTGAGAGGATCAGTAGTGACGCTGTTAAAGCAACAGCTTTTTGCTGTCCTAAACTAAAGAAACTTCGGCTATCTGGAATTAGGGATGTTAATGCTGATGCCATCAATGCCTTGGCCAAACATTGTCCAAATTTGATTGATATTGGATTTCTGGACTGTCTTAATGTTGATGAGGTGGCATTGGGAAATGTAGTATCCCTTCGCTTCCTCTCAGTTGCTGGGACTTCAAACATGAAATGGGGTGTAATTTCGCATCTTTGGCATAAGTTACCGAAACTGATTGGGTTGGATGTTTCAAGAACTGATATAGGTCCTACTGCCGTTTCTAGATTGTTATCATCATCTCCTAGCTTGAAGGTTTTGTGTGCATTGAATTGTTCGGTTCTTGAACAAGACACCACGTTCAGTGCAAATAGATACAAAGGCAAATTGTTAGTTGCCCTTTTCACCGACATTTTCAAAGGACTAGCTTCTCTATTTGCCGATACTACAAACTCGAAGGAAGAGAAAAATGTATTTTTGGATTGGAGGAATTCAAAGACCAGTGACAAAAACTTAGATGATATAATGATTTGGCTTGAGTGGATCCTATCTCATACGCTTTTGCGTTCGGCCGAGAGCAATCCACAAGGTCTGGATGATTTCTGGCTAAAGCAAGGTGCTTCAATATTACTGAGTTTAATGCAAAGCTCACAAGAGGATGTTCAAGAAAGGGCAGCTACAGGGCTTGCAACTTTTGTGGTCATTGATGATGAAAATGCTAGCATAGATTGTGGAAGGGCTGAGGCAGTTATGCGAGATGGTGGCATACGCCTCCTTCTAGACCTTGCCAAATCTTGGAGGGAAGGTCTTCAGTCGGAAGCTGCCAAGGTACTTTACTTTTTGGATGAATAGCGACAGATACTGTAGCCATATATGGCCAATCATTTTAAACAGTTTTAATGTGCTTCCAATCTATTGAGTGGTTAATGATATATAGGCCAATGAATATAGTTAACTGTTAAATTGCATAGGCTATAGCAAACTTGTCCGTGAATGCGAATGTTGCAAAAGCCGTGGCAGAAGAAGGAGGAATCAATATTCTTGCTGGGTTGGCTAGGTCAATGAACAGGCTGGTGGCTGAAGAGGCTGCGGGAGGACTTTGGAATCTTTCAGTTGGAGAAGAACACAAGGTCGAATACTTCACATTTGATTTGATTTGATTTTATTTATTTTTACAAGTCAATCTATTCTTCTGATTGTCTGTTTTAAAATTTTTGACAGGGTGCAATTGCTGAGGCTGGTGGAGTAAAAGCATTAGTTGATCTTATATTCAAATGGTCCTCTGGTGGTGATGGAGTTCTGGTGCAGTCTCTGATCACTTTTCCAACATCTTAAAAACATCGAATTCTTCATTTGCGTGCTTCCTCTCGCACAACAGTGATGTAGCCATTTATTATGCTAATTCTCAGTTTGGTTTTTGTTTGTGTATTCTCAGGAACGTGCAGCTGGTGCTTTGGCAAATTTGGCAGCTGATGACAAGTGTAGCATGGAGGTTGCCCTGGCTGGTGGTGTACATGCTTTAGTGATGCTTGCTCGTAACTGCAAGTTTGAGGGAGTGCAAGAGCAGGTATGCTATGATCCACTCTTAGTGCATCTGCTTTGAGCGAAGAAGAAAAGGTGCATTATGAGATCATACCCATTATCCCCATGAAGTTGGGATTGCATCATTGTTCAGCCATTGCCACATCAACTAAGAAAGTAGAATAAAATGTGATAATGGAAAAGCCTAAACTGAGAGCAATCAGATTGGAATGACATAACTACATAGATGCTTGAGTTAAAAGAAATGAAATTCTCATAAAATGTTTAAATTATGGTGGTTGGCAATACCTTCATCAAGGTTGTGGTTGTGGACACGGGTGAGTGGTGAGAATCTGCTTGGCTATCTGAGGCACACACATCTGCCATAGGCTATAGATGACTCAATGATTTGATATTTCAATTTCCAGAATTCACAGTTTAAAATATTATGGGTTCTACTACTACTTTGGTGCGATTCTTTCTTTGATAAGGCAAGTTAATTTATACATTGTGTTTATATTTTACAGTCACTGTTCTCAAGGCATATTTTGTCAATCTATCTGTTTTGTTTGCTCATATGCTGCTGCAGCACTGATGTCTGATCATTGTGTCTCTCCGTCTTTTTCTGGGATTGTATTTTGTGGTTGTGTAGTGTTTGGGGAATATTATATAGCATATTAAGCTGTCAGCATTGGTTTTGCCAGGCTGCTCGTGCCCTAGCTAACTTGGCTGCTCATGGAGATAGCAATACTAATAATGCTGCTGTTGGACAAGAAGCTGGTGCTCTTGAAGCACTTGTTCAACTCACACGTTCACTGCATGAAGGTGTCAGGTAATTTATTTATGAATTCCTGATTTCTATTACCTTTATGAGCTGCTTTGACTACATTAAATTTTAGCATCTGCTAAATTTTTATCCGTGGACAAGATCATGGTGTTTATCAGTGAGTGATCTTTTTCTAATATTGCTGTTCAAACTGCTTGTTGGACAGGCAGGAAGCTGCAGGTGCTTTGTGGAACTTATCATTTGATGATAGGAATCGAGAAGCGATTGCAGCAGCTGGTGGTGTCGAGGCCTTGGTATGATATTATATTTGCTAAATAATGAATCATCTTAGCTGTTGAAATTCATAAACTTGGTATCATTTCTTGTAATAAGAAGTGCTTTCAAGGTCAGAAGGCTGAAAGAGTTAGTGAAGCTCTTCATATCCTATTATATTAGTGACGCTCTTCATATGCTATTATATTCTTAGTAATCAACAAAAATGATGGATAACATTATCAAGTAGTAGCCGGTTTTGTGTGGGTAAATTAGTAATGACAAGTGACTAGATGTAGCAATTAATCCAAACTTACAATGACCCAGCTGATGCAAGATGACCGGGCTATTATTAAATGAGGGGAATGACTGTTTCTGAGGGAAAACATTTTGTTTCTCATAGTTTATTTTAAAGTTTTTGTTATAGTTTAGTAACAAATACATTCATCTTTGCAACTATCCTGTCATTTAGGAATCGCGAGAACTTCTATAGGAAAGCAATCATTCATTTGCTTATATAAATATATTACCAAATATGAGATTATCTATAGGAAAGCGGTCGTTCATATGATTATTCAGATATATTACCAAATACGAATGCTACTTAGAACTATCAGTTTGATGTCATTTATTTTTTATTTTTCTCAACTTCGAAGGAATATGAGTGATAACCTCACTTTATACTGCTGAATTATTCTTAACCTTTTCTGCAAGGGTAGGAACTATACATCCTATTCATATTATTGTTGCCACTTTATCTCAGTCTGTGGCTCGTTGTGATTAGGTTACCCTTTTAAGTTTTGCTGATTCAATTTGCTTGCTGAGAATTGGTACGCATGACTGATATTTTCTTCAGCTCGTGAACTAGATGTTATAATGTTTGTGTTGTTATTATTTTCTTGACTGAGATGTATTTTCTTGCTCGATATAAGGCTTCTGTGAAATGTTTAACTAGATGTTAATGTTTGTGATGCTTATTATTTTCTTGACTGAGATGTATTTTCTTGCTCGATATAAGGCTTCTGTGAAATGTTTATTCATTAACAAAATTTTGTTTTCAGAGGTGGTTATGACTGGAACTGATTATGATATGTTTCTTTATTACTCTGCAATGCAGCCGATTGCCAAAATCTGAGAGTTGAAAATCTGATTGCGATTGCATTTTATTTTATTTTTTTATTTCCTTCTTGAATTCATATGTTTGCAATTGCTAAATTGTAGTATGTCCTGTATGGTTGGAAGTGCCACTGCATTTTGAAGGTTTTCTCTTATGTGGGGTATTCAGGTTGCTCTTGCACAATCATGCTCAAATGCCTCTCCAGGTCTTCAAGAGAGGGCTGCAGGAGCTCTCTGGGGATTGTCAGTGTCAGAGGCCAATAGGTGTGTGCACGAGTTTTATTCTTTAATTTTTTTTCCTTATTTGTTTTGTCCATCAGAAGTCATCAGAAAGTTCTGATTTCCATGAATGATGCTTTAAGTTTTGTCTGTCAATACCACCAACCCACAAATGCTCTCATCTGACAGCTTCTATCTGTTAGGGTTCCTATCTTTTCACTGTGCTTAGATTCTTTAAATTAGAGTCCCCTTGTCAAAGGCAGAGATAGACTTTGCAATTTTTATCTTCTAGTTGTCCTTGGTGCTATAGTGACTGCATATTCATTTTAGAAAAATGATAACTTAATTCTTCATCTCTGGAAATATCTGCTGCTGATTAGTTTATTCGTTGGTATTTGTCAGCATTGCTATTGGACGGGAAGGGGGTGTTCCTCCTCTGATTGCTCTGGCACGATCAGAGGCAGAGGTTTGTATTTGGATCTTTTTGAAGTGTCTTTGAAATTTCATCTCAACCAAATGAATGCATCAGTTTTTGTTTAATGTCTTGACCTGATAGGTAGTTTGTTTTTGGCTCTTTTTCTTGTCAATCTTGTTTTCAATCTTTGATGCTTTGCCTGACTCTTGCAATTCTTAAATAATTGGATAATTTTTGAAACTCACAGGTTGGCATTCCTGTTGTATATTGAATCTAATTCAAGCCTTTGTGTATTTTCACTTTTAGGATGTCCACGAAACTGCCGCAGGAGCTCTTTGGAATCTTGCTTTCAACCCTGGTAATGCTCTCCGGATAGTGGAGGAAGGTGGAGTTCCCGCACTTGTGCATTTATGCTCTTCATCCGTATCAAAGATGGCGCGCTTTATGGCTGCCTTGGCATTGGCATACATGTTTGATGGAAGGTACTTGCTATAATTGTTTGAAATCCTGACGAGGTCCTGTTCTGTTTCTGGTAGGTTAGCTTGACTATCGTCATTGTGGCCACATAAGTGATTTGATATTGTCCTACTTCTATAAGTAATGAGTCGATTCTAAGGTTTCAGTTTCTAACTTCAACCCTAAACCAGGCGGTCAAGACTTGCTGAAACTGCACTGGTCAAGACTTACTGAAACTGCACTATCTGAAATAATTTAGTCTTAAACTAAAAAAGTGCACCTGAGAAAAACTACAGAAAAAGAGCTATAAACTAGGAAATTGGAAATATAAAATATTATTTTTTTCTAAAAGCCAACATAATAAAAAATAGCCCCAAACAACTGAACTGAATTCACAAAATTTGACCTATTGGGTAAGAACGAGTACTTGATACAAATGGAATTAGAATGCCAGCGCAAACAAAGATGTACTTGATAAAATATGGATTTAGAATGCTAACACAAAGATTTCTTATCAGTTCCTGTCCCCAACTATTCTAGTAGTGCCACACATTAAAAGAAAAGGGGAATAAATGCTATGGTGTTTTACGGGTAAGATATATTTGATATAAATAAATTTTTTATGGGTAAGATATATTTGATATAAATAAATTTAGTACATGCTAATCGAAGTGCAAAGCCTCCATGAATCGCGAAGTTCTTTGGTCATGGATCTGAGAAAATACATGCAATGGAAGTCTATACCTATTTAGTTGGTATCTTTCTCCATGCCATTTATCAGAACTTATGGTTGTTTGTATTTATGTTCCAACATATCACAAACCCTTATATGTAATGTAGCAATCAATCAAGCTAGTAGGTCTCTTTTTCCATGCCATTTATTAGAACTCATGGTTGTTTGTATTTATGTTCCAACACACAAACCCTTATGTCATATTTCAATCCTCCAGCAATCAAGCTAAGTTACTGAAAATGACACTAGAATATTTTGTTTATGCAGAATGGACGAATTTGCATTAATAGGAACCTCTACAGAAAGCACTTCAAAGAGTGTAAGCTTAGATGGGGCTAGAAGGATGGCCTTGAGGAACATTGACGCTTTTGTCCTTACATTTTCTGATCAACAAACATTTGCTGTTGCTTCTGCATCATCAGCTCCAGCAGCATTGGCACAAGTAACAGAAAGGGCTCGTATTCAAGAAGCAGGACATCTGAGATGCAGGTTTTCTTTCTCTTACAATCTCTACCCTCTTCCTCTGAAATAGAGCCTCAAATACACTTCCAACTTTTAAAGATGACTATGAATAGTTTAAATGAGGATGTCTCTGGATTTGAAATGCTGTTATTCTGAGATGCAAAATTCTCCTCTGACTAAATACCAATTTTCCTTCAAATCTGTTCTGTTCAACATCTAAGGCCGTATATGTTGCTACAACCTAATTTGGCTATTCCTATTACCACAGTCATGTTTTTTTGGGTGAGTTCTTGTTGGAATTCTCAATTATTCATATTTTTACTCTAAAGCCTTCAAAAATCCTCCACAATTGTCCTCAATCCATCTTCTCATGAATCATCCATTTTTTTTTTTGGGCTTCTTGAATACCTACTTATTTTGCTTTTGATATTCCTGACTGGGTTTTTCTTTACCATCTATGCTGCTTTTATGTGCATGTAGTGGAGCTGAAATTGGAAGATTTGTTGCCATGCTGCGAAATCCGTCTTCCATACTTAAGGCTTGTGCTGCATTTGCTCTACTTCAGGTAATGATTGCATATTGAGACTCTTCCAATGAAGTTCCAAATCCAGCTTTGATTTCAACTTTAACTGGTGAATGTGATCCTTCCTGCAGTTTACTATTCCTGGTGGCAGGCATGCTATGCACCATGCAAGTCTTATGCAAAATGCCGGAGCTGCAAGAGTTGTGCGTG
This sequence comes from Excoecaria cochinchinensis, assembly GCA_947683425.1. Taxonomy (NCBI): domain Eukaryota; kingdom Viridiplantae; phylum Streptophyta; class Magnoliopsida; order Malpighiales; family Euphorbiaceae; genus Excoecaria; species Excoecaria cochinchinensis. The sequence goes on along the minus strand of CANTUQ010000193.1, from coordinate 371,002 downwards.
CTGCAGCTGCAGCAGCCACCGCACCGCTTGAAGCCAAAATCTTTGCTAGAATTGTACTCCGGAACCTCGAGCACCACCAGATAGAATCTTCAATATGATCAAACTGGTCAACCCTTGCCTGGAGTCATCATTGGAGGCTTATTAGGCTCGCATCTTCATTTTATCAGTGAGGCAATAAGAACCCTTTTGTTCTGTGTGCTCCACATACAAGAGCCAAACAATGTGCACAGGCAACTTTGACCAATGTAACTTCTTTCTCCTCATCCCTCCACCCGTCAGGTACTTTAGAAACGGTTACTTGGTTTTGAGAGTGATTTTTTTCTTTTTTATCCCTCTTTGTAACAATTCCGTACATGTTAAAAGTACATTTGTTGGGGGATTGATCTAGAAACAAGTAAATAATCATTCGTTATTTTTCTTCCCTTATCTGTATTCATAGACATATCTTCCATAAATGATAAAGTTGTCTGAGACTAATTTATGACCACTTGATAACTTGATGGCCCTGTAAAATCTGAAAGAGCTCTCTTGGGTGAAGCCATGGAAGGGCTTTGTTGCAATGCAATGTGCACATATGTTGAATAATTTCATTGTTGAATTTGATAGTTTAAATTCTAGTGTCAAAGGCTGAATAATTAGATTGAATAAGACCAATTAAAAGGGATGCAAAAGGTCTCCAAAAATTATTCTGGTCCTTCTGGAACTCTTCCGAAATAACTTATCATTGAATGGATTTAGTTAGTAACTGATAGAAGACCATGACAATAATTGCAAGGTTTAACGGTGGAGGTGCACTTTGTGGTTCCATCTTCCCTTTGGGCTATAATGTACTCCCAAGGTACTTAACTTCTTTATACAATATTTTGAAACTAAGCAATCTATTCTGGTAATTGCTTTGTGCGATTATCAACTGTAAGTAATCTCTTTGTCCCTCATATGTGTCAACAGCTGGCTCAAGGTGGGTTCAATTGAATCCCATTCTGTGTGCTGTCTACCCCCAGCTACGAATTCTGAAACACTACTATCAATCTCTATAGCACTGCTGCCTGCCTCTTTCTTCTTCTCCGTACTTCTCATCAATTGCTCGATTTCCTGTACATCTCCCCATCGTTTCTCCTTCGCATACAAGTTCCTCAACATCACATAATTTCCATCATTCCATGGCTCTGTATTAAGAGCCCGATTTAGTATTTTCTCTGCTCTTGTAACATCATTATAGCATGCACATGCAAATAGAAAAGAACTAAGAATAATTTCATTAGCTTTGTAAGGCATGTTTTTAATCAACTTGTCAGCTTCCTCCAAGCGTCCTGCTCTCCCTAATAAATCAACCAAACATCCATAATGCTCAATTCTTGGGGTCAGCCCAATTCTAGTCATTGCTTCAAACCATCTCTTCCCTTCCTCTACCAAACCACCATGGTTACAAGCAGACAAAACTGCGATCATGGTTATTTCATTTGGTCTGACTCCTTGACCTTGCATCTCTGAAAATACTTTCAAGGCTTCCTCTGCACATCCATTTATTGCAAATCCATTTATCAAAGCATTCCAAGAAGGTTTTTCCTTCTTGGGCATGCTGTCAAAAACTGTTCTTGCCTTTGAAATTTCACCACACTTTGCATACATATCTACAAGGGCAGTAGACACATTGATTTCATTATCAATTTTCCTCGTACGAGCAAAGTGATGGATCCAACCTCCCAATTCCAGAGCACCCAGGTCAGCTATAGCAGGAAGGACGGTCAAAATTGTTACTTTATCTGGTTGAAATGAAGTGCTTGTTTGCATTTCATGAAACAATTTCAATGCTTCATTGGGTTGTTTATTTTGCGAATATCCACCTATCATTGCATTCCAAGAAAACAGGTTCTTCTCTGGCATAACATCGAATAGAGATCTAGCAGCTAAAACATCACCATTATTGCAATAACCATCAATCATAGTGGTCCAAGAGATCACATTCCAATGCGGCATCTCATCAAACAAACTCCGAGCTGAGTCCATCTCTCCCACTTTAGCATAACCATCAAGCATTAGGTTATAAGCTGCAGAATCTTTCTCAGACATCTGATCGAATAGTACCCTTGCATTGCTCAAATCCCCGGATCTAATATACCCACCAATGAGAGCTGTCCACGTCACATGGCTTCTCGTAGTAATTTCATCGAACAGTTTTCTTGCCATACTCAGCTCCCCAATCTTAGCATACATGTCGACCAATGACGTGGAAACATACATATCTACAAAAAAACCCATCTTCAAAGCATGGCAATGTGTCTCTGCACCTTCCCAAAATGCCATTTTCGATGCGCAAGACTTTGCCAAAACAGTAAATGTGCAACTATCTGGAATAAAACATGTGCCCCTCCTAAGATCGTTATAAAGAGTTAAAGACTCGGAAAATTGGCGCGTAGCTACATGAGCTTTGATCATGGAATTGCATAAAAAGGTATCATCTTTGTGAGGTCTTCGATCGAACATCCGGCGGGCACGGCATAAAATATAGTGTGATTCAGATACAGAAGAGGATAGAGCAAGAGAAGCAGAGCTGGATATGAATTTGGCTAGAATATTGACATTGGTTTCAGCAGCGTGTCGCAGCATGAAAGCGTGGATTTGCCGGAGAGTTTTCTTTGTCTTTACTCTTTGAAAAAGAGAGAGGCATTTTCTTTCTACTGGGCTCAAAATGAAAATATCTTCCTTGCCCATTCCCTGCAAATCTCCATCGGCACTGTTGTTGTGCTATGTTGGTTAGGATCCAGTATATTATACTGTATTCTGCTATCTCTAATGTTAAGATCGTACAGTACTCGAAAAAATTGTACTAAACTACTGCTTCCTCCGTTTTTTATTATATTTTAATTTTGAATAAAATTCAAATTCTATTTATACTTTTAGATTTTAAATGCAATTTAATTTTTTCTTTTCAATTTAATTTTCATTTTCAATAAAAATTGACCAATTAGATTCATTTTTTTATATTAAATCACTCAATATTCATTAAATTACTCAATTTTTTTTAAATTTAAAATCAATTAATATTTTTTAATTCTAGTAAAAATAAACAATTATAAAAGAATTGATGAAGTAATATTTTGTAATAATATTTTGTTTAATTTGATTGTTTTGAGTTGCATTGTTAATTGGCAATCATAATAATAATTAATTTTTTAGTATTAATCAATCAATGTATTAATAATAATGGCATGTTATTAACTGGCAATCATAATTAATTAATGTATCATTTATATATAATTTGTTTGTAATAATAATTAGTGAATGCATTATCGTTTTAATTAATCAATGTATTGATAATAACAATGGTCATCCATCTATAATAAAATTTAATTAAACCACAAATCAATAAATAAATATAATGTAACATAAAGAGAAAATTAAACTATTCGAATTATGGTGTTTCGTTTAATTTGTTTAGAAATGATTTAAAAATAATAATGCATAATGAAACATATCTGGAACTGGAAGCGGTAGAGGAATGTAAGAATTGAGAGGAAATTTTTGTTTTATAGGAAGTGACAATTTTGTAAATAGATTGAAGGTATTTTTGTAAATAATTGAAGGACAATATTGTAATTGACATATTCAATTTCATCTCAACACACCAATTTAATTTGGTGTGCTGAAGGCACTCGCCAAATTCTTCACTACTATCAGTATATCCAATACCACCTAAAATATTAATGAGGAGAAACAACCATTCCAAGCAGAGTTATGTAACAATTCTGCGATGCCAACCAATCATCCAAACAGATCCTTGGAGACAGAATCGTTGTTAAAGATAGTCCTCAAAGCCGCACAGATTGGATTCTATTGGGCCCAGTTTGAATTAGGGGTGTTCAAAAATAGGTTACATGGGTTAGATAGGTTACAATTAGATTTTTTTTAGAAGAAAAATGAACTCACAAAATATATTATATAAATTTGATTCAAATTTTATCATAACTCACCCAATCTATTTTTGAACACTTCTAATTTGAATGCCCAATGGGCTATTATATATTAAAAATTTCAAATTGACTTTAAAATTTAGATGTCAAAGTCAAAAGGGTAGACGATCAATTTGATACTACTTTACGAAAAATAATTGCAAATTTCATTGACTGTATGAAAGGAGTTTGATTGGTTGAGAAGAAAAATGTTTAAAATGTTTACATAAAGCATGAATGTCTACACTCATCTAAAAGATTTGAATATTCAGTATTAAAAATCTCGATCAACACTTGCATTGTTTGGACTTGCAGGGTCCAAATATGGCATATTAGCACACATGATACATATATATATATATATATATATATATATATATATATATATATATATATATATATATATATACACATACATATTTTTTTTTAAAGTTGAAGAAGAAAGAATGAAGGTATAATATTCTTGAGAAAATGGAAGTGCTTAGACAATTTGTTGCAAAGTTGGTTGATCCGTAGGCCCAAAGAATTGGAGAAAGAAGTTAGAAATGGAGGAGAGCCATGTATAAGATGAAGATTCTGTAAAAATGTTGTGGTCTTTCAAATAAGGTACTATGTAGTTTTTCATATCATTTCTAGAAATCTGAAGGTGATTCCCAGAAACATTGATGAATTTAACTTTTCCTTCTTCGTCCAGTGTTTTCAAACCAATCCAATCTTCAATATAGAGCTCAGTCTGTGAATGAAAACAGGCTAAAAACCATTAATCAAAGGAATTGGACCGCACTATTAAAAAAAAAAAAAGAAGGAAGATTACCTCCTGTGCTGGAAGAACAGGAGTAAAGGCCCCATCTGGATAATATCCAAACCAAGAGGTTTCCTTTGGAATCAGAATAGTGTCGTGCTCGAACTGATGCACATAACAAGCTTTATCATAAATAATTCTTAGTTGCATGATTCAGATATGTGATAGAAACTCGACTGACCATGATTAGAACCAAATTCTCCAAGCTACTAAATCTTTCTTTGTAAGTAGAATTTTGGGTAATCTCATTGTTAAGTATGGGGAGAAACCTGCACCCTGCGAGATAGCCAGCAATGTCCTAGAGAAACAGAGAGAGAGATAAAAAAAGTTCTAAGTTTAAAAGGCATAAAGAGCAAAAATATAATATTTCACACACATTAAGGTAGTGGCTGCTACTTAACGTATTAATCCTCTTCGATTTTGTTTCCAATATTTTCCTTTTTTCCAGTAATGGAGGGATTGAAGTCTATGAAGATTCGAGGTCAAATGCTTAAAGGAAAGAACAAGAAGTGGATAGGTGCAACCAAGTCATAGACTCACCGTTGGGATTTTGAGATAACCACTGGGAGCCAAGTGTTCCTGCAATTTTATCACAGAATGAAAATTCAACACGCAGTAGATCAATCACTCCTCCCAAAGTAATTCATACCTGAACATAGCTGCTATAGATCTCCGAACTTATTAAAGCATCTACGAGAATGCATATGAGGCCAGACTGCAAGAAATAGAATATTTGAACAAGACATCATTAGATATCTTATCAAAACGAGTTGAACAAGATGCCTCCAAATTTCATATGTGTTCTCATTCACCTATTTGGCTTCATTTGAAACAAAAAAGAAATTGGGTAGTACTTACACCACAAAGTGGAACTGAAGCAGTACCAGCATGTGGACCTCCCAGGGAGATGAAGTTCTTAACCTGTGACACACACACACAAAAAAAAAAAAAGATCCTATAAAAGAAAATACTAAAATATATATAAACAAGTGGTGGTACATTTTTGTTGAAGAATGAGTCAATTGAAGATTAATAAAAATTAGGTCAAACATTGAAAGAGAAGAATTAGGATTTTTTATGTTTAAATTTGATTTTAATTTTATTATTTTATATTCATATTTTTAGGAATCATTTTGATTATGTTTGTTAGAAATTTTACTATAAATATGTAATGTCTTTGAATAATTGTTATGCCAAGCTTTTGAGTGATTAAGTTTTATATTTTTACATTTATTTCTCTCCTAATTAAAAAAAAATATCCAATATTTGGTATCAGAGCCCTTCTTTCTTGAGGATAAAAAAAATACACACAAAATCTACACATGGAGGGACAAACAAATTTTTCACAAATGCAACCACCAAAATTTGATGGAACAAACTTTCAAACTTGGTAGCTTGAAGTTTTGGATCTATGGGATGCTGTAGAAGAAGATTTTGAAATTCCTCCACTAGGAGCCAATCCAACAGTAGCTCAAATCAAAACGCACAAAAAAAAAAAGCAAAGAAAACTAGAGCTAAAGTATACTTATACTCAGCCGTTTCACATTCAATCCTTCCTAAAATTATACAACTTGAGTCCGCTACAGAAATTTGGAAACATCTTGAAAAAAAAATATCAAGGTAATGAAATGGTAAAACACATACGAGTTATAAATTTATTACATAAGTTTGAAATGCAGAAAATGAAAGAGTCTGAGACAATCAAAGAGTATGTTGACAAGCTCCTTAGCATAGTCGACAAGATGAGATTACTTGGTAAGGTATTTTCTGAAGAAAAGATAGTTGAGAAATTATTTGTTACATTGCCTGAAAAATATGAAATTACAATTTCTACTTTGTAAAATACTAAAGATCTGTCAAGTATTACTTTGGCAGAACTTTTAAATGCATTGCAGGCATTTGAACAAAGAAAATATATGAGAGAAGAATGTGTTGTGGAATGAGCTTTCCTAGCAATGTCAATGAAAAAAAAAATAATGAGGAAAACAATTTACCTTGCCCTCACTGCAAGAAGACAAATAATTCATAATACAAGTATTGGTGGAGACCAGATATCAAATGCAACAAATGTGGTCAAATGAGTCATATAGAGAAAATATGCAAAAATAAACAAGAAAATGAAGTAAGATTTGTAGTGAATGAAGAACAGGACGATGATCATTTATTTTAAAACAAAAATATGTCATGCCTATGCCCTACAACAATAAAAATATGCCATCTATGCCCTACAATAATAAAAATACGCCATGCCTATGTCATACAATAACAAAAATATGCCATGCCCATGTCTCCACAACTATGAACCATAAAAAATCAAATGTCATGTCTATGCCTCATAACCATGATCAATAAAAATCCATATCATAACCATGATCAATAAAAATCTATATCCATTTCAAGTTAAGCATTTACAGCAATCGACTCAAGGGAGAGTGTTGAAGAATGAGTCAATTGAAGATTAATAAAGATTATGTCAAACATTGAAAGAGAAGAATTAGAATTTTTATGTTTAAATTTGATTTTGATTTTATTGTCTTATATTCATATTTTTAATAATCATTTTGATTACGTTTGTTAGAAATTTTACTATAAATATGTAACGTCTTTGAATAATTGTTATGCCAAACTTTTGAGTGATTAAGTTTTATATTTTTACATTTCTTTCTCTCCTAATTAAATAAAAATATCCAATAATTTTTTGGTGCTTGACCATTACACTTATTTTCCCTTCTGTTGAAGTATAATACATGGATCGAAATAAAAATGTTCTTGTAATATGAAAAACCTTAGACAGTCAAACCATCTTTGATCTCAAGGTAACTTAAAAGAAAATGCACACTTTAGGATAGAGACCTCCATAGCAAATTAGCTCTATTCCATCACTGGGTTAGGAGAAAGATTTAGAGTGAGACCTTGGAAAACTTCAAGAAGCTATCAAGAGTTGTAAGCTCTGGAATGAAAGATGGGAATTGGAGAGTTGGTCCTGTCAAAGTTTTGCAAGTAGCCTTTCGGCTCAACTTGAATTCTGTCTGATGCTTGCTTTGGCACTTTTCTTAAGCTGTAACAATCACTCCAATGACAAATTACAAGTCCTTGCCATTAGACTTCTCTTATACTTTCAATTTTCGGCTCAACTCAAACTCTAGTGACTATCTTCAGAACTTAACAAAATGTTCATTCATTCTCAAGCAACCAATAAGATAACCTCAAAAAAGAATACTTTAGCAAGAAGAGGAACATTTAGAAAAGGAAATAATACATGAATGATTAGTACTTACAGCAGGTCCTCCATCACAAAGTTCAATAATTCCCCGACCAACCAAGTTACCCTGCAAAGTAGATGAATTAAAACCCCAATGTTTTTTTTTTATCATTTGTACGGAAACTTAAAATTGACTGCGAATAAGTGATATGTGGAACAAAAACTTCGATTTCAACATACACATTATGAAAAATCAGAGGAAAAATTTCACTCAAAGTGTGCTGTAAGTGGATACTATAGCACCATTTGATAGAACAAGGTGAAGTTCAAATTACATAAAAGAGAAGACATAAGCTTTTAACTGCTTAATCACCTGAGAAAGCCCGACAATGTTGTAGCCATTTGCAAGTGCACTCATACTTTTCACCTATAAATTCGGAAAAAAAAAAAAGAAATCTTGTGAGGAGAGTAAAGAGAGAGCTAAAAAAGCAACATCGATACAAGTTCCTCAATTGCTTTTACCACCTTCTCACAAGCTATTGCTGTCTGCAATCACAAAAATTCAAGGAAACATGGTCATATTCTAAGATATTATCCTGTTAAAAACACGTGGTCAAACTTGAGCGAAGAGGCACCTGTTCAAGAAGGGGCATGGTCCAAGAATCCCACGATCCATCACCAATTTCTCTGCAAAGACGAAATTAGAACAATGACTGTTTCTAGGATGCACATAAGAGATGCCACTTGAATTCTATCTCACAAGAATCCAATGTTTTTAAAAACACACGATAGTTCATCATATAGGAACATTAAATCCAGAGTTGTGAATTTTAAGGAACAAAGTGTCTCACAAGCTATACATACAGGCAATATCCTGAAGCACCAGACCACTTGCTTAAAAGTTCAGTGAAGTGTGTTATTCCTCGATTACTGCATTTATCTCCAAGACCTGACACAAAACACATTCAAATGTATATATAGCAACCTGATAGGTCTCCTATGGATGCCATTGCCCGTGATTTGCGGTTGTATGTACAAAAACTGAAAAAACTCATTCAAGGCACTTGAAATGAAATTAGAGATTTTGAAAATTGAAGGCAAAACTTATTCTTTGCATTTCTCTTGGTCTGATCTGCTTGTTTTGGAAGTTGAATCATTTTTAAAAGACACAAGTTTGGAGTTCTCCAGGATGTAAGAAGTATGTATGGATATATTTTCCCTAGGTTTCCTTCTGATCCAAGAGGGCAGTTCAAGTGAATCAATTGGGTCAAGTTTCGTTCAAATGAAAGATTTGTTCTTTTTCTGTTACCTAAGAACAAAACGACGCAAAATCCGATATTTTCGAATCAACTTTTTAAAATTCTCTTCTAAAAGTTAAAGATCTATGGAGTCAAAATCGAAGAAAATGAGGAATAAGTGCAGAATCTTGAAGAGTAGAAGAATTACCGTGCAAAACAATGAAGGGAACAGAGTGAGTCAGCGGAAGAAGGCAGAAAATGAAGAAGAAGAAGCAGTAGAAGCGCTTGGAGAAGAGCAGCATTTGGATTTTTTGCGGACAAAAGAGTTGACAATTTCGGGGTTCAACAACAGTACAACCTTTCCTCAATTATTAAAGAGGATAAAGTGAGGGATAGCTTTACTTGTCGGAACCGATAAGAGACAAGTCCAAGCTCCAACTACCCTTCTTAATGCTGACAACTCACCAGTCCTTCCTTAAACCACGTGTCCATATTTGGTAAAAAGTAATTTTGAAATTCAATAGTTCATCTTTTGACCCCCCAAAAAAAAAGAATCAATAATTCATAATTCATCTGTTGTATTGTATGTATTAGAAATTAGAATTTAGCAACGTCACTACTTCTAAGAATGCATTAAAAACAAACAAAAAATAATAACAAAAAAAAATTACTGGATTGCCGCATCAAACTATATAATCCACCGTTACCCATCTGACAAATACGTATAGTTCTGGAGAATCTCTATTGCAGTGATTCTTTATGAAGCTTATACATAATTTATTAAAGACAGAAAAGAGAAAGAATGAACATTGATCGGAGCAAAAATAAAAATATTTAGACAGTATAGTGCTGGTTAATGGCATCGATATCCAACCCCTTTAACTTGGCAAAAGACTCCACCTTTCCTTTGAGTGTGTGAAGCTCTCTCATTCTGCATCAAAGTGCAAACACTAATCAATCAGAATCCATTGAAAATTAAAAAAGAAGAATATATATTAATCAACTTGCTTTAAAAGAAGACTAACCTTGTAATCTCTGCTCGCCTTCTAGCTTCTTCTGCCATCACACTGATTTCTCCGAAAGTGTGTTTCTCTGTAAACAACTTTGTTTCAGGAGTCTGAAGGCCATGGAGTGTTCGCTGCTCGGCAGCCCATGCAGCTTCACGGGCTTCCCTGCCGAAATCTTTCTTGCTGGTAAATGCAGTCTGGTGATATGCTGCTTGGTTAGTTACATTACTCTCCATATATTGTTTGGATAATACTCTACTTAATTTATAGACTTGACAGTTTATCATTATATTCAATCAGGTGAGAAAATTCTGATTATAATTTTTCATTTACTCACCCTTTGCTCTACCACCAGACCCCAAGCTTTTCCACTCAGAGCATAGCGGACACCAAATTTGATAGGATCAAGAAGTGCATAGGTCACTATATTGTACAGCCAAATCACACATGTCCATCCCCAACCAATGTTTCTGATTCCAGCAAACTTCCAGTTTGCAGTTGCAGATATCACAGTTGCAATCTGAAATGAATTAATATTGTTGTAATTTAGTTAATGAGATGATCTTTGCGCACTCTATGTAGATCTGGCTCTATATAATTGGTTTTAATCTATCTTTTGGAGTCCAACCCTCATTTATAATTAACAGTTTATAAAATAACTTTCACTAAATATTACCAGTTGGGCAATTATGAAGGCAGCTACGAGTAGAAGTCCTGGACGTTCTGTGAATGACCAGCCTCTGGAACGCGTCACGAATATCAAGGCCTGGCTAATTGTGCTAACTTGGAGGTATACAGCTGATGCTAATTGTGCTTTAAGCTTATCAGCAGTTTCTTCATCTGTCATGTTAAAATGGTGTTGGTTGAAGTTTCTGACACCAAAATGATTCTGCAAAAAGTAAAGGAATAAGAATCAGAAGAACAAGAATAATGCATAGTGCAGTCTAGCAAAGTGCTTGAAGAAGAGTTATCATTACGTATTTACTTCATAAACCCAGTTCCTCCCGGTGAAAATATATATAAGAAACAGCATTGGAAGATTAAGATAACTAAGAGAAATAAACAAGATCATGAAACAGAAGAAAGAAATTACATGAAAGAAGTTAGTTTCATAAGCTGCCCAGAAGAATATGACTGTCATTAGAGCCAGGTAACTGCCAAGAACAATGCCAGTTGCAAAAATTTCACTCAGCTTCCAACTATCAGGAAGGGGAGAAGGCTTGACTCTGTCTTTGGATATGGTCATAATAGTACCTAAAACCACGGTTGCAGGTCAACATAAGGAGCAAGAGGAGGAATAGCGTTCAAATAAACACAAGGCATGTAAAACACCACAGAGAGACAAAAGGTATCGGAACCAGAAAAACTAACCATCATTAAGAATGGCGATCACAAGAACCATGAAAGGAGGGAAGTCAAATTTCCAGAAGCAAGTGAGCAACATAAAACCAAGCTGTCCAAGAAAATCAAATACCTATGAGAAAAGACTGATGATAGGATGCATTTTATAACTTTTCATTCATAAATTTCTAAAAACCGAGGGGATCTTACCACAATACGTATGGTGATAGACACTGCATATATCTGGTAAAGGAAATTTAACATTAGATTTCAAGTGGCATGGTTCAAGTTTTTGTGATGTATTGGTAATATGTTGGATATTATAGCTCATTACCGTATAATTTTTCATTCTCTGGAAGATTGCACGACTTGTTAAGACAGCACTAATGATTACACTCAGCCCAGGTTCTGTTAAAACTATGTCAGAGGCGCTTCTGGCAGCATCTGTGGAATCCGCTACAGCAATTCCTATGTCAGCCTTCTTCAAGGCAGGTGCATCGTTCACTCCATCACCAGTCATTCCACATATATGTTTGCTGGATTGTAATCTCCTTACAATCTCATACTTGTGTTCTGAAGATAAAAACATGGAACAAAAATCGGGTAGCTAGTTGAGAATTTTTGAGTTTTCAGTGCACACAATAGAACCAAGCAAATTTACCCGGGAAGACTCCAGCGAAACCATCAGCTTTCTCAATGAGCTCATCAATAGGTAGTGAGACAGTTGCCTCGTTCTTTCCTTCTCCAAGTAAAGATGAAGACGGGTACATATTGGTTCCCATTCCAAGCCTCCTTCCAGTTTCCTTGGCAATTGCAAGTTGATCACCTGCGGAGATTTTCATTTGCTGCAGTTAATTTACTGATGCATTAAAGAGCAGTTAAATCAAAAGAACTACAGTAATGGCAAATACCCGTGATCATTTTGACACTAACACCAAGATCCAGAGCCCTTCTGATTGTTTCTGCACTATCATGTCGAGGAGGATCAAATAGAGGAAGAAGACCGACAAATTCCCAGGGGCCACCTGGACTGTCTTTGGTGCCAGCAGGCACTTCCTAGAGAAGATGAACTGCACTGGTTGAAGAAATGAACAGAGAAAAAAATCTATATATTAGATAAAGAAGAATATGCCAATCACCTGACGGGCGACTGCAAGGGATCTAAGTCCACGTTCTGCAAATTTGTCAATTATTGAATGCACCTTCTTTTCTATTTCTGATCTGTTATGGGCCAGATTGAGAATCTAAATGAAAAATGCAAAAGAGCTCAGCAATTACACATAACAGCAACCAGTTGGTTTTATAATCTCAGTGCTTGATGTTCTACCTGCTCTGGTGCACCTTTGCTTACTCTATGCATTTTACCAGCAGCATCTGTGTACGTGAGTGCAGTCCTTTTATCGGTTGGATTAAATGGAAGGAAGTGAACTTCATTGATTCCAGCTCGAGCCTTAAGAAAGAAGTTCAGTATCAATAATTAAGGTTACTTAAAAGTTCACAGGAGAAAAAGCAATCAATCAATAAAAAAACTGCAAGTATTGATCTTGTAGAAACTGCTTATAGTGGGTTTCAAAATACATCCAAGCCAGGTGAAAGGTTTCTTTTCAACATTTCTTAGCATGTTATCAATATTAAGAAGGTTCTTAGGAGGTTAAAGTAGAAAAATAATAGATTTTTGGCATTTAAGGCCATACTATAAGCATTTCTAAAGAGAAAAAAAAAAAGAGAGAATTTGCCAGACTTTTAAGAACGTAATTAGATACCTCCTTAGGGTCCGCCAACATTGCAACAATTGCACAATCAATGGCATCTTGATTCTCCAATCTTGAGGCTCTTGCAGCCATAAGCACAACCATATCCTTGTCAACACCTTTGGCAAACACCTGCAAAGACCACATCGAATTCCTCCAGTTTTTGTTAACTGCAAGATGAATGACATTTTGTGTGTTCTAAAATTTCAAAATACCAACATTCAGTTCAAAGACTGATTAAAGATTGGATAAACGATTAGATCATCTAAAGCATTGTCTGGCTCTTTCAACTAGCAGCATCACATCAACAGATTTCATGAATTCTTGTGTAGTCACCATCTTAATTCATCTCTATAAACTTCTTTAGATGAAAGGATCATTTCACAAAGAATAAATTTGTGATTTGTTCTTTTTCTGCAAGGCCATTTACTGTATTATGATGCTATGGCAAATGGAAAATATATACATCAGATTTAAGGAATAGAACCTCAATCATATTTTTATCCACTGTAAGCTTGTTAAGTGTCAATGTGCCTGTCTTGTCACTACAAAGAACATCCATTCCAGCCATTTCCTCGATGGCGGTCATTCTCTTTGTAATTGCACCCTGCAGCAGGCATGGATGGTCTGTTATTTCAATAATTTTCCCTACTGTAGGTGCTTGCTTCATTCATTATATTAACTTATATTTCATATTTCAAGAGTATCTTTCTTCTGAAGAAAATCAAGTATACAGCTGAGGTTCCTCAGACCTGCTGAGATAAGCGATGTGAACCAATGGCCATCGTAACAGAGAGAACAGTAGGCATTGCAATTGGAATTCCACCAATCAATAGGACAAGCAGATTGTCGATGCCAATGCGGTATTTTCTCCCTTGAATGCCATATATAGCAATGATTTCAATAAGCATCCCAAGGGCAATTGAGCAAATGCAGAAGTTCCCAATAGATGTCAAAACCTGCAACCATAAAAAAATTCAATAACTGATGCTCGAGTGCTCATAAAATCATCCTTATGTGCTTAAAATTCAGAACCTTAGTCATGATCTTATCAGTCATCTCAGATTCAGATTCTCATCTCTTTTAACATCATTATTCAGATTCTTAGCTCTGAAATGTACCTTCTGAAAATGCCCAACATGTGTAGTGTTTTCAACAAGATGAGCTGCCTTCCCAAAGAACGTATGAACACCAGTCGCAATGACCACTGCTTCAATTTCACCTTGCTTGCATGTTGAACCTGAGTAAACTCCATCACCAGGATTCTTGGTTACAGGAAGCGATTCTCCAGTAAGAGCAGACTGCAAACGACAACCATTGTCAAGAATTCCTTCAGGAACATATACTAGTGTCAAATCACATAAAAAAGGCAACTTCAATTTCAGTTCTGCTCCATGTCACTTCAGTTTAAATGCTCTTCAATGTCCTCTTCTATAATATTAAGGAGAATCACGACCAAATGATAAACAAGGAAATAACAGGACAAAAAAAAAGGAACTGAAAATGGGAAACCTGAACTGATAATATCCTGCTACTGCAGTGAATGATTACCTGATCTATCTTTAAAGGATCTCCTTCCAGAAGACGAGCATCGGCAGGAATTATGTCACCAAGTTTAATGCTTATAATGTCCCCAGGTACCAACACCGAAGCATCTTCCTCACTCCACTTTCCATCACGTAGCACCTGGTAATAGTAGCTAAAATTTTAAAACTAATAGGAGTTGCAACATGATTCATCGGGTTTGGTGAAACATTCAAACAGCAGAGAAAAGTGTCCAAACAGACCTTGGCTTTTGGGGCCAACCGAGCCATAAGAGCAGCAGCTGCATTGCCAGCATTGTTTTCCTCTATGAAACTGATGGTGGAATTGATTATAAGTAATACTACAATACCCACAAAATCATGATAGTCTGGAGCCTTTCCCTGCACAAGAATTTGTCGACAGCATTTCATGAAACACTTATCAAACTAATGCAATCCCCACTTTGATTCTGAAATTTTGTCCACTCATTTCAAATTCAACCAGAATATCAAAAACATAAAGTTCGGATCAAGGATCTATGATTCAACACTTAATAAACTTGTCCCGGGATTTAAGAGATATATTCATACCCCTCCATGTGCAAGAGCAATGGCCATGATAGCTGCAGCTTCCATGACCCATGAAAGAGGATTCCACATAAAACCCAGAAACTTTAATATTTTACTTTCCTGAAGAAGAAAAAATAATTTGAATCAATCAATCAAGAACACAAACATAAAAAGCAAATAAAGTAAGTACAAAATGACAAATCATGCATAAGCATTTTCCTCACTTACCTTTTTCTCTTCAAGTTTGTTATATCCGAACAAATCCAACCGTTCTTTAACTGCATCAGAGCTCAAACCCTCTCTTGTACATTTGAGGTTGTTAAAAACTTCTTTGAGGGGTATATTTTCCTGCAAGAAGCCATTTTTGCAATTTAGCAAATTGTAATAGGCAATAAACATAATTTTTCATCACTCTGTTTTCCCAGCATCTTTATTTGTTATAGGAAATATAATTCAAATAACAATGATCATGTTCTTAATATTCTTTTAATATTAATACACAGCAAATTGTTCATTAGATAAAATTGCAGAAGGAATTTTTAAAATTTGAAATTTGAAAAGAACAAAGCTAAGCACATACCAGATCAACAGCTTCCTTGCTAACAGCATCAAGGGCAACTGATTTGTCATCCATTTTATCCTCGACTCTGAATCTTTATCTACTTCTTTCTAGGAAGAAAATCAATAAACTACAGGGTTCAGACTAATAAATATTGGAATATAAATATTGTTCAACCAGACAGAAGACACATGCAGCTAGTAACTACCCCTGAAACCCAAGATTCTTGAGGTCCAAGAAGAAGATTACATCCTAACATGACACCACAAATAATATATATTTATATAAAGCGAGAGAAAGGATCAGTCAACATAGTTTGAAGTGGCCAAAGTGAATCAGAAATATAAAATACCCTAATTAATAAGATCCACCAAGCAATAGACAGATGGGCGTAGAAAAGGAGGGGCATAATCGATGAATTTGAAACTTCCAATTCGCAAGACGATAGGTTTCTCTTGTGAAATTTCGCCGGCCAACAATGGCTTATGCTAGCTTAAGATCTTAAAACTCATAAAAAAAAAAAGCCTAAATTTGGTAAGTTGTACTGAGTTGCATTGCTGAAAAGCAAAATAACGACAATTTAAAAATTTTAACTGCCATTTTAATTTGCCGCCAATTTGTTTCTTCGAAATCGACGTCTCGTGGCTATTCCGTACTGTACTGCTTTTAAAAAAAAAAGGCATCTTGGGTTGCTAAAATATGTACTTGTATGCCAAATATATATATATATATACATACTTGCTTTTTCCATTTAATTTTTATTTTAAAGACAAAATTGTTAAATTCCAATAATTTTTATATAATTTTATTTATGAATTAGACTAATTAATGATAAAATGTTTTTCTGAAAATTTTATTAAATATAAGAATATTGGGTTTGATCCATAAAATACAAGAACTGATTAATTAGTTTATAGTTATAGTGTTAGTGGAGGTGCACAAAATCTGCAGTTGAAATCAATTAATTTCTATTACAAAATCATTGCAAGTACAACACTTGTTCCAACCAAACAGCTTTTCCAAGGTCGAAGATGCTCTTTCCTTTTTCGACGCCTCCATCTCCCCAAAGGACGGCCTTTCAAATAAATAAAATAAATTCCAGACTTGTGTTTTCGTTAAAATTTAGACACCCGGCAGAAGGCAGCATGTTTTTAGTTAGAAACGAAGGCAGTCTCATGAGTTCCATTCCAATAATGGTCGTTAATTACGTGCATAGTTATACAATTTAAACTTAATATTTTACTCACATCATTTCATAATTTTCAAATTTTTCTGCTGCAGTAATTTTTCCAGTTCAATTTGATGAAAATTTATTTATTTTTTTTCACTTTTTTCAATTTTATTCTGTTGGGCCCCTAGCTATTAACATTTGGCGTTAAAATATAAGCCCACAGGCCCACCAGTAGATTCTTCTCTTAATGGCCCAAAAGGACAATCGAAATCACTAGAGAAATCCTACTCCCTCTCATCTCATTCTGGAGTGGCAAAGTAGTTGATCTAAATTCCTGCTCTGCGCTTTCACATGGGTAGACCTCTGATTTTGTTACGATCAGATTTTTTTTTAATTATATTATAATATGTTCCTTCTTAAATTCTCGTTGGAAATTTTCAATTTATAATTGGCTGCTGTTATATTGAATAAAAATCATAATGCGCGTTAGCTGTTTGTAAAAAATTCTGGCTAAATCTCTTCCGTTGTATTTTGATTTTCTCAAAGAAATGCATCTTGCAAGAGTTACGTTCTCTTTCTTGCATCTTTTTTACTAATTAGAGAATAAGAAACGCATTCTGGAAGAACTGTGTTCTGCATCTGGATATTTTCTTGCTCCACTGAATTGATTATGTTTGAATTCTGTTCTTAGATTATACCTGCAATAAGAAAGTTTATGCTTTTGGCCCTTATATCTTTCAATAATTTACCAGTAGCTAATTCATATATAAATGCTTCTCTCTCTTACCAGTGAAGTCCCTGATGGACTACTGGAGAGGTGTTCTAAAAGTTCCTGTGGACCCTAGCTGCAAAAGTTACTGTAGAGTTGCCGTGTCTCTTTGCCTATCTTCTTGTTCCAAATCACTGATTGTCAGTTCTTTCTGCCTTAACTGTTTTGTGGTTTAAATTCTGATTGCACAAGCACGAGTTCATCTGTTGATTATAATAACTTTTATATGTGAATGGCAGGTACCTTCTGCAAATGCCATCTTCTTTTGTGGAGATAGAGTTGAAGGGACCCGAAATCCGGTGATTGAGAGGCTATCTGATCTGCAGAAAATAGCTGAAATATTGGTCTCCAAATTCGGTGCTACTGTGAATGCTTGGGTTATTGAGGCACCCGTTTTCAATGGGCCTTTTGCTGTTTATAGAGATTTCATTCCATCTGTAAATCG
Organism: Excoecaria cochinchinensis; assembly: GCA_947683425.1. Classification (NCBI taxonomy): domain Eukaryota; kingdom Viridiplantae; phylum Streptophyta; class Magnoliopsida; order Malpighiales; family Euphorbiaceae; genus Excoecaria; species Excoecaria cochinchinensis. The sequence continues at coordinate 352,674 of CANTUQ010000193.1, read as the reverse complement.
GATGGGGGAGCCAAAATCTTACGTTCCAGCTGGGTTCCCAGCTTCTACCTCAACTGTCTCTCTCTTATCAAATTGCCTTAGAGAGGTATGTTAGTCGTCCTAGTTACTCGATAATTGGAATGCTGTCATGTTAGATGTATGTATTTGCAAGTGGTTCATTCAAGATGAATACTTTGTCTTACACGTAATCATCATGCATGAATGCCGACAATAAAGCCTGTCTTACTTAGTTACATCATTTATTTACAACAAGCAGGCCGATATAAAGCTTATTGAACCTTCATACTGTACCCTGGCATAGAATTATACAACGATGTAACTTCTCACTCTGGGCAGGCAAAGATGGTCATCTCAACAAAAGGGAAAGTGCCATTATCTGCTGGGGCATCATTTCCTTTTTGTGAGCCCAAAACATTCATCCTTGGATTTAGTAAAGGTGGTACTGTGCTTAACCAAGTAGTGACTGAGCTAAGTGTCTCAGAAGCGAAATCAGATACAATAGACCAGCGCATGAGAAAGGAATCTTCTGAAGAAGAGATTCAAATCATAACACACAATAAAGAAACCTTTTTAAAAAGCATCAAAGAGATCCATTATGTGGATGTTGGTTTGAACTCTGCTGGTGCATATATCACTGACCATAATGTGATTGAAGGTATCTCTAAACATCTTGCACAAGGGGCTCCAGGAATTAGTTTTTTCTTCCATGGAACACCAAGACAATGGTGTGATAAACAGCGAGATTTGATTTGCAAAGAAAAGGACATATTGGTTAGTCTGCTAAAATCTGCAGCTCAAAGGAGTGGAGGGAAATTAAAGGTGTGTGAAAAATTTTATTTTGTTGATAAACCTCCTGATATGCAAATGCACTTTGAGATAATTGAAGTTATGGATGTCAGTTGAGTGTTGTTGCGCATATTTGAAGTTACACTCTTGACTGTTGTAACTATTGTAACTCATGGAAAAATTATGAATCCCAGTAGTATATCTGTACTCTTGAAACCGAACTGTATAGTATTCATTGTTCTGTTTGTTTACCTGACCTTAAGTAGTTATACCGTACACATGGCAAATTTGATTTCAACATTTCCGTTGTATGTGTTATTTATACATGCACACATCGTATAATAGAGATATGGAGAAGAGGGAGGAAGGGAGAGGTTTAACTTGTATCAGAAAGATATATTATATGTATTATCATTACAAAATATTGCGCAACCTGTGCTTTCAAGATCCACACAGTGCAACCTTTTATTCAGGTACAATCAACGAGGAAGCAGATTGCAACAATTCACGTTTCCAGATATCTTATTTCTCAGTTCTCACTGAACTACGCTTCATCTTAGTTAGTTGATGCTGGACCAGAAAATGGGAACAGAGAACAAGCATTAGTTTTAGTTATGTATGTATGTATAGAAGTTATCATTAGACAAGATTGGGTAATAAGGAAAACTTACGTCTGACAGTTGGTGGATTTGGAGATGGGAATATTAAAGACAACTCCACACTTTTTGGGGAGGGAGGAGGCTGCATCATCCTTTATGTTTGGATAGTGGGTAGCTGCAGCCTTAAGACAGTCGCATGCAGCTCGCCTATCTGCGGTGGTTGGGGCAAGTGTATTCATATTCTTGATCCCAGCACAGCATCCAGCAGAAGGAGCAGCATCAGTTTCGGTCAGGTAGGGAATGCAAGGAGCTACACTGGAGGTCACTTGCCCACAATCGATTGCCTCTCCTTGCATCACCATCAATGAAATAATGGCAACAACAAACAGCATTGCTGATATGACTACAACCTTCATTTTCGCTAGCTAGAGTGAACTGCTTAATTAACTGTGATTTTAAGCTTATGCTGTGAGCTTGATATGAAAGTAAAGGGGCTCAGGTATGGTATATATAGCCTCCTAGAGGTTATAAAGTTAAAGTCCGTGGGTCAGAGATTGATGCATAACAGCTGAATATTAGTTATACTATTTTGCCTTCTTGTTTACTTTAACAGCAAAGAAGATGAGGTTTTGGGTTCATTTTTTCCACTCTCGCCAATGTTGGTGACAGGTGCACTTCGAAGTTCAAGGATGTCTTATCCTTTCTAGTTTCTAGTTTCCTTAGAGGCCGCTACATATATAATATAACCTACTGGAAAAGAACTTGGGAAGTATTTGATTGTTCCATTATTTATGAAAGTTTAGTCTATGCATTCTCATTTGCATTGCAACAATGTGACAGGAAATTTAGACTTGATTAAATTAGTTAATGTTAGATATTAAAAGAATAACCGGCTCTATTCCAAGCAATCTGTATTTTGCTTATGAACATGGTAAATATTCAACTTCTCGTTCATGTTTGACAACTTAAGTCTCCTGCATGCTATGATTAAATATAAATTTTAATGGGGAAGTTCAATTTAATGATCAAAGAAAGGATGCAGAAGCAAGAAAGAAGTGGGGACATAATATTTTGCTGCCTAGTTACAAGATCATTGGCTTCTGAAAGATTTATTTGTTCATTTTAATTATTGTTGGGATCTCTTTTTAAATTAAAACTATACTCCCTCCATTCACACTAAAGTGTTCATTTTGATAAAAAAAAAAAAAATTATTCATAATTGAATGTCCACCTATTAAAAGTAAGTTTAATTTTTTTTTTTATTTTTTTTATAGTGAAGTGCTGCTAATTGTTTTTGTGGTTTGTTTATATATTTGAGCTTGGCTTCTGGTGAAGAAACTGGTAGGTTTAAAGCCTGTATATACAGCCATTTTCCATTATCAAAGTAACTATATTTAGTTAGAGTTTTTTGGCATTTCTCTGCCTTAAAAACCTGAATTGCTTATCATTTGATGTGTAGGAAACAAGGATAATGCTCAGTTTATGACTTTTTATATATATTAGTACACTATTGAATTAATCCATTCATCATTCTCGTCAGATTAACGAAAATAAAGGTGGTAGGATTGTTGGTCATGGACTAACGGAATGACAAATATCAGTTACCTTTATTTTGGCTTGTTGTGTGCTATCTGAAAGTTGATGGATTTGTTCTTGGATAAGCTTTGGACTACTGCCTATTTCATGTCTCAATTTTTGGGATTTTATTTTTTATAACCTTAAATTTCATTAAAAGGAAATCAAATTGAAATATTTTCGTATTATATGCTCATTCAATGGTTTATCTGAATTATAGCATTTGGTGATGCACAAAATAACCCTAATCAATTATATGTTTTTACCTTATCCAAAAAAAAAAAATTTATAGTAACTTTTTAGTTTTTATCAAACTTAGCAAAGTAATTTACAAAATGAACTGGACAATGGGTTAACTCAAAAGGATTCCAGGCCAAGCCTTTGTTGTCCTGACTCGCCTGCGTCTGGATATACAGAAGTAGGACTCAAAACAGCTCTGTGCTGGACTATCGCCCCCTTTAGAAACTAAAACCTCTTTACCATTTTAAGTTCTTTTTTATTTTTGTTTTTCTCTATTTAACCAAGCTTGCATCATTAAAATTGAATAGTTTCATTCACCCAATTCAAATTAAAAAAGGCAAACATGTGTGTGTATATATTCTATTCTGTGTATTTCTTTTCTGAAAGTGCAGCTTAAAGACAAGAAAACGTTTTTGACCCACAGGGCCTGCGTAGAAGAACTCGAACACATATTTTGACAAGTTTGTGTTGTTGTCCTACAAAATCTAAGACCTTTTGTTTGTTTAATGAACAATAGATTTCGATTGACAGTAATGGTTAATCTAGAATAATGAATCCAGGTCAAACCATTCACAAAAGACGTGCGCCCCCTACATTTCCCTTTAATTATATATCATATTATTTTTTCTGGTAAATCTTTAATTAATCGCATTTTCTTTCTTAACAAACAATCTTGACTTTTTAATTTATGATAACCCAGCAAATATCATTTGCTCTAAGGCCCATCTAGTCGGCCCATCCAACTGGCAAGGCTCAAAGCCCATCAGCAAAAGGTATCAGACACGAGCTCCCAGGCAATGAACATGCCACCGATCGGCTGATGTGACCGCCAGTCCCATCAGCCGCCTGACACAAGGCAGCACCATGCCTATCACCTGCTCCATGTCATGTCGCCGGATACCTACTCTGACAGCCAGTAATCACTCCCCAGACACTCGAGTGTCCCTCAACTATCTCATATAAATAGCCCAGCCAACGATGACTCCAGGTATTGAATTCACGACATTATCTCTCTAAAGCACATTCTCTCTCTAAGCTACTAATTTAAGCTTCGGAGTGCTCACGCCTGGGTCCGACCGGGCACTCTTCCCTGCAGGTTGTTCTCATCCGATCGGCCAGCTCCCTCCTCTCCAGATAAAGACATTTTTGGATTTATCATTTGGTGCTTTCATTGAGAGGTATGGCGAACTCACGATCCAACGAGAACTCAACCCTCATGGACGTTGATCGAGAGACTAATACCCGTGCCAGGTCAGGCACTTCACGGAGGAGTCCAGTCAGGTCTCCACTTAGGACCAACCTCCTCCCCGACTTCGACGATGCCCTGTTAAGGCAACCTGAAGACACTCCAGTCACTGCGAGAGACATGCGCTCCCCCCTGGCTGATTTTGCCAAAAACATCGCCCAGACTATAAAAAAGGGCAAGATGCTCGCCACCTCTGAAAGAGCTCAAGAGCGACCCCTCTTGAGCGAAGACTTCAGAGAGAGAAGAAACAAAGGGATAATCATAGATGAGCCGCGAGCTCAAGATTATCCAAGGACTACAACTGGGACTCCGGGAAGGCATTGGAAGGGTAAGCAAAAGGTGTCCGCCAGCAGATGCTCCCCTTACAGCAATAGGTCAGTCACTCCCTCCATGGGAAATGACTTGTCATATATGTGTACCCCGAATCGCAGCCGCGCCAAGGGGCGCCAAGGTGACTCTACAGCCACGACCTTGAGCAAAGGAGACCAGTGGCTCAAGCAGAAGCTCCAGCAGCTTGGCTTCCTCGTGCCAGAGAAAGGCACCTTTGAGGGGAACCCATGTGGGCATACTGCTTCTCCCTTCTGTAAAGAGATCACTGACTCGGAGCTACCTCCCAGGTGGAGGAATATTGTGATGGACAAATACACAGGTAAAACCGATCCCGCTACTCACTTGTCTGAATATTTGACTAAGGTGCAAGTTTACACCTATGACGAGCGGATCGCCTGTCGAGTCTTCCCCACCACTTTGGGAGGAGACGCCCTCAATTGGTTCCACGATCTGCCACAGGAATCGATCACTTCCTACGGGCAGCTTAAGGAGCTGTTCACCACGCGCTTCGTCGTGCAAGCGAGAGCCCCGAAGTCGGTGAGTGACTTGTGTAATCTCTATCAGAGAGCCGATGAAAGTCTCAGAGACTACATCGACAGATTCCAAGCCACCATGTCCGAGGTGAGGAATGTAAGCGTAGAAATGGCGACAACCGCCTTAGCTGGAGGCATCACTGATCGCCCCTTGTTTGAATCACTCACCACAAGACCTCCGGTCAGTTTTGCCGATCTCATGGAAAGGGCCGGACAGTACATTCAGCTGGATGACGCCCTAAGAGCGAGCAGGAGAAGAAAAACAAGCGTCATGGACAGATTGCAGTATCCCGATGCACGCTCGTCCAGCCGGGCCCCAGTATCCGAGCGGCTAGTATGGAGTCCGGACAGATCGGAGACTTCAAGGCACTGGGGCAGACGAAAGGAATCCGGAGCCTTCACTCCACTCAACGCCAGCCCAGCAAAGGTGCTAATGTGGATTAAAAAGAAGCACCGAAGGGTGCACTGGCCCAAGAAATTGTCCGATCGTTATAGATCGGAGAGGGATCAAAGCAAATACTGCGAATTCCACCGAGACGTCGGCCACACGACCGACGAGTGCTATTCGCTGCAAAAGGAAATAGAGCGGCTTATACAAAGGGGATCCCTCAAAAACTTTGTAGGATCGGCTAGAGGGGAAAGTCCCTACAGACGGCTGGAAGCCAGTATAGAGGACTCCGGCACGGATGACGAACGAAGAAATCCAAGGTCTGCAGGACCAAGCAGGCCGTACGTCGGAGAGAGGGATTAGGATACTAATTGGTCAGAGGGCAACGCCCCAAGACGACCCCAGAAATGCAGTATCCAAATTACCGAGCGGACTCTGTCCCCACAATTGTTGTAAAAATGTATAAGAGCTGGGCAGTTGCCCAATTAACAATGAGGTTCTTCCCCTCGTCTTATTTAAATTATGCTTTATGCTTATTTAAATTATGTGGAATGTATCTATAACTTATGCGCTAGGTTCGATGCCCATTCCGAGCCAAAAATGCGAAAGTTGTTGTCCGTTTGTTTGCAGACCGATCGTCCTGACGCCTCAACACTAGGATCGACGTCCATTCCGATCCGAACGAATGGACCCATCTCATCCGTTCAAGATCGATGAATGTCCAGATCGGTCTCTTTCTTTCTCTCGCCTCCAAGATCGACGCTTATCCCGATCAAAGTAGGCGAGCACCCTCCAGATAGGCCGATCGGCCACCAAATCTTAAGCCCAAGCCGCTTACAAGCTTCGAACTGTGGAGGAGTAAGATATCCCCAGAAGCTGGAATGTTAAGGTACCCAAGAAGTACCATATCCTGAAGTATATCAGAACCTGGCAATTGCCTTAGTAATAAAAAGGTTTTCTCTTTCATGACTGATCGATTAACACATAATATAGTGTTCTACGCTAGGCTTGATGCCCATCCTAAGCCGAGTAAGCAAATTCTTTGCGAAGGAGGATCTTACCTCCCCAAATACTATATGTATTATAGAGGATCTAACCTCTCTCGCTCGGTTATGCAATTTTCATGCAGTTTTACGAGTATCACTCAACTCGATCTCGCAAGTACTATGCGATTCTACGAGTATCACCTAGCTCAGCTATGCAATCACTATGCAACTCTATGAGCATTGCTTATCTACAAGCATCACCTAGCTCAGCTATGCAATCCTTATGCAGCTTTATGAGCATCACCTAGCAAAATGACGCAAATTTTATGCGATATGAAAGGCCAAGACTGACCCGATCGGCCACTAAGCCTTGATGTTTTTCAAATTCAGGAAGTACATGTGAAATTTAATGCAAATTTTAATTACGAGTTCTAATTAGCTCGATTACATTGCAATTTTTTAGTACAATCTTACGTATACGCTGATTTGCAAAAATATGCAATTTCATTAATACAAAATGTATTCACTTTACAATTGGTAAAGAATTCTTACAACGAAAGAAAACAAGAGAAAAAGCAAAGCTAATCTAAGCTCCTATGCTAACTCTCTATATCTACGATCTCCACTTCGCCAGGAGGACCAGCGATTTCTTCAACGACTGGATTGGTGGCGGCTTGAGAAGGGTCGGCAGCCGAAGGAACAGATGCTGTCCCCCCTTCAGAGACAGGCCCGATGGAAGAAGATGCCACTGGCTCGGCTTCGGGCGCAGGAGGAACCCCCATTTCGGCTTCGGGGACTGAAGACGCCACAGGCTCCACTTCAGAGGGAACCTCTTGAATAGTCTCTGGAATTGAAGGGCCTTCTACAGAAACTCTCTCAGTGACTTCCCCCTCGGGAGCGCCTTCATCGTCGTCATCATTTGGAGGGGCAGGCAGTGATGCCGGATCGTCCATCCACGATAAATCAACCCCGGGGAAGCGCCGCCCAGCTTCATGGACTAGCCGAGACAGCAGCTCCACCTGAGTGTCTGCTAACTCATCGATCAGGCGCTCCTTCTGGTTGGCAAGTTCCACTTCAAGAATCTTCGTGTAGGAAGCCTCACTCTCTCCTGCCGACTTCTTCAAGGACTCCACCTCCTCTCGAAGCTGCCCGCTCTCTGCCTTCAGTTTGGCATTCTCGGCGGCCAACTCTTTGCACTCGGCATCCAGTCGGGTTGGATCCGCCTCAAACCTCCTCAGCTGTGCACCCTCTGCCGATAGGCGGGCAACCTCGCCCTTCAGCCTGTCAGCCTCGCCCTGCCGAGCTTTAAGCTCCTGAGCACTCTGGTGGGCCTCCTTTCTCAGGGCCACCGTCTCTGATTGTGAAGCTGCATACCTCTCCTCCAGCTTGGCCACCTCGGCTCTAAGGTCGGAAGCCTCTTTCTTGGCTACTTCACAACGTGTGTTTGCCTCCACCTTGGCCACGGCGCCTGACTCGGCCCTCCCTCTCCACAGACCGGCCATCATGTGCAGCCGTTGTGCTCTCCTGGCAGCCTACAGAGTCAATACCAAAAGCCTCAGACACAAAGGTGCAAACAAGCACCAAAAACAAAACGGCAAATACTTACATCTATCAGCTGCTGACTGATAGCCTGGACTTCTCTATTGAGCTGGTTGACGTCGCCGGCGTCCCGATGATCTTCATCCCGGAGAAGACCTCGACAGATGAAGTTGGCCGCTTGGCCCACCGACCATTCATCGCCAAAATTCTCCCTCAGAATGTCCTTCATAGGAACAATCCTCCGATCGGACGGGCGCCTTGGAGACTCACCGGTTTGCACAGCTTTGCCTCTTGCGGCAACCCGAGCGTCTGTCTCGGCTACCAGCTCAGCAGCCCTCCTCTTGGCCGCTTGCTCGGCCTTCCTCTGGGCAGCCTCCTCTGCCCTCTTCTTGGCCGCCTCCTCTACCTCTCGGATAGTGGCACCGATCGGTCTATCATCCTCATCCGACTCATCCCGAAGAAGGTGGCGCCGACGGCGCAGTAGTGGAAGAGAGGCCTCGATCCGAGGCCCAGTCGGTTGCCGAACAGCAGTAGAAGCAGGCGCAGTTGTGGCAGCAGGGGGCGCCGACGAGATCGGAACGGCAGCGATGGCCGGAGTCGTTGTGGAGGTACCAACTGCCTCCTTAGAGGCTCGAACCTCAGAAGCAAGGACCAGCTTCCTCCTTTTCCTTTGCTCCTGGGCTTTCTTTTCTGCCTCACGCTTTTGACGAATCCGATCGCCAAGTTGTTTGGAAGCTTCGTTTCCACCAGCCATCTCAGCTGCACAACAGAAAACAAACTAGATAAGTTTTTTGATCATACACAATTTCTCTTCATGAAACATAAATAAGGTGCAATGAATGATGTGATGCACGATGATTAGGTTTTCTCTAATCCTAACGCTCACGTTCTACGTTCTCAGCGTCTTGGAAGCCGGGAGAGCCAAATAGGGTTCTCAAAAGGAATTTGGATTCGTAAGGCCCCTCATTCCTGCTGACGGCGGCCATCAGCTTTTTTATGTCGTTCTCATAGAACTCTTGACCGGCGGCAAGGTCCTTCAGAATCTCGACCCTAGCCGATCGGGTTAGGCGTACCCCAAATCCGCCTTTCCTCCCCACCAAGAAATACCGTTCTCTGTACCCTTTCATGGAAGTGGGGACGAACATCAACTTCCTCTTTGGGCGGCTGGTAAAGAAATACTCCGTTCCGTCGCTCCGACCCGAAATATAGAAGAAGTGAGTGAAAAGCTCCAGGGTCGGCGCTACCACTTCTATTTGGCACAGGATTTTGAAGCACGCCACCGATCTCCAGCCGTTCGGATGTAATTGGTTAGGGGCGAGACCATACCCCCTCAGCACCGCCATCTCAAAGGCTCCCAACGGGAGCCTCAGGCCTGCATCTAGGCTCCACAGGTGGCAAACGAACCACTCTCCGCCATCTTGGCCGAAGGGCCCTTCGGTCACCGCCATTGAATCAGGGCAAGCCAACACTGATATCTCATCGGGAAGGCCATACTTGGAAGGAATTTCGGCTACCTCCGCAACGGTTAGTCGAGAATGCGGTTCGGCGGCTGGTTTGTTCTCATACCACTCCAAAAAATTTATGTCTAATGCTTCAGCGCTACTAGAGGCCATCTTCACCAAAATAAAAGAATGAAGGAAAGGCGCAACTCTCTTTTCTGAATGAAATGGGTGTAAGAAGAAAGACGAAAGCCGAAAGAAAACAAAAAGGGAAAGAGGAAAAACTACTTACTTGATAGAAAGTGCTCAAAGAATTCGAAGAAGAAGTGAAGAGTAGTTGCAGAAATCTGGGAATCAAAGAAGAATTTTGACAGAGCTTCGCTAGGGATTTCGAAAATAAAAGAAGAAATACTCTGCAAAGTTCCCTATTTATAGACCGAAGCTTCTCCAAAACGCCAAGCAACGCGCCATTCAGCAAGCGCCACGTGTCAAAGGACATTATGTCTCTGCGAAGAACGAGGCGTCGCCCTCGGTACGCTCACTGCATTAAAGAAGAACAGCTGTCTCAGCACGCGCGCCTCTTCAGAAAAAGCGCCTCCTAAATTCAAAAAGCGCGCCAGTACGCGTCTTCGGATCGGGATTTTCCAGGCCAAATCTCATCCGAGCGGACCAACAAAGGCAATTCCCTGCCCGATCGGACCTGTTGAGGGGGGGACAAGTGATAACCCAGCAAATATCATTTGCTCTAAGGCCCATCTAGTCGGCCCATCCAACTGGCAAGGCCCAAAGCCCATCAGCAAAAGGTATCAGACACGAGCTCCCAGGCAATGAACATGCCACCGATCGGCTGATGTGACCGCCAGTCCCATCAGCCGCCTGACACAAGGCAGCACCATGCCTATCACCTGCTCCATGTCATGTCGCCGGATACCTACTCTGACAGCCAGTAATCACTCCCCAGACACTCGAGTGTCCCTCAACTATCTCATATAAATAGCCCAGCTAACGATGACTCCAGGTATTGAATTCACGACATTATCTCTCTAAAGCACATTCTCTCTCTAAGCTACTAATTTAAGCTTCGGAGTGCTCACGCCTGGGTCCGACCGGGCACTCTTCCCTGCAGGTTGTTCTCATCCGATCGGCCAGCTCCCTCCTCTCCAGATAAAGACATTTTTGGATTTATCAATTTACAAAAGGAAAAGTCATCCGAAATTTTTATCCTTTTTTCTTATTTTAAATCCAAATTACAGTTTAACATTTTTGACTCATGAATAATTTTTGGTAGGTGATTGAATTCTCAATCAATTTTAACATGTGAGAATCTTAACTTTTACATAAATTCTAAAATATATAGTTTGCACTCTCATTCTAAAAATTAATCAATCCAAACATTAAACGTAACATTGCAGATTGTGGGTAATGAGGATAACACAATACGGTATTAAATGTAAACTGTGTAACGATTATGATTTTATTAAACATGTCAAAATTAACCCAAATTAAACAATTCATCCAAATTCACCAAAAAAAAATTGATCCAAACCCAATCCAACTAAAATATTGACCCATTTAAAACCACCTAAAATCTACCAACAAAAAATACAACCCATTTGGGTCGTTCTTTCTAGAGCCAATGGGTATTTGTTCTTTTTTTTATTATTTCTTTAATATTAAAAACTTTTGTCTTAATGAACAAAATTTTTTACTTAGACTGTCCCGCTGTATTATTATTGTGTAATGTATATGCGTATTTTGTTGGTTAGATGTGTAATGGCCGAGTTATCGGTTTAGTCGTGAATAGTATTTTTCGACGGTAAATAGTGCATTGAGGACAAAAACCCGGAGGTAAAAAAATATTTTATTTGACTATCGGAAAATACTAGTCACAAGGAGTCCGAGGGTAAAATGTGGAGAAAAAATGAGTTCAAATAGATCTCCAAAAGTAAAAAAAAAAAAAAAAAAAAGCTCGACTCCTTTTAAAGGTTACCCGATTTGATCAAAATTTGATTAGACCTCTAAAAATAGCAAATGATCTCTAAAAATTATTTTAATGGTATATATAGACTTAGATTAATATTTATAAATTTTTGACAGCGAAAAATTAATTTTTTGGCAATACTGAAAATTATCGAAATGGACTGATTTAAATGTACCAGACCGAGAAACAAGACTCTTTTTGAACTGAAATTTTGCAGGGAAACTAATTTATATATTTTAAGAATTATAAAATTAATTTTGGGAGAAATTGAGCTTAAAAAGTGAGTGAAATAATTTAGAATTATATAATTGGCTTAAAAATGAAAAAATGGCCACTTGGTTTATGAATTATTGTGTTGTTGTGCCCCTGTGTGTAACTGTGGATTGTTTGAATTGCAGGAAAGATATGTTATATATTTAGTCGTTATACTACCAAATTTTTTACCAAATGAATAGTAAATTGGACAACTATAAGTCAACCGATACCCGATCCGTTTGAATCTCCACCGACCCATTTGAACCAATATTTTTATAATAATTTTTTTAATATTCCGTTGTTATATCGATAATTATTTTTCACTAAAAAAATATCAAATGGGTCCACCCAAACCCACATAACCCATTTGGGAATTGATCCATTTATGATCCATATATTTTTGACCCATTTATGACCCAATCCAAACCCGCTCAACCCACCCATTTGACACCCCTTAAATTGTTGACTACTTTTTACCTTTTCTTTGCCATATCGATTACTATATTTGAGTAGGTAATACAAAGTTAGATGAATAAATTAGCCATTCATCTGTAGTCTAGTTTGCATATAGTATAAATTTATATGATTCAATTAATTTACCAACTAAAAATCGATTGTGGTTGCATTTGGATTGAGCGATAGGAGAAGAGAGGGAAATTTATAACAAAAGTAAACTGTAAATTTATGATTGCAATGAAAATCTCTTGTACATACTAACAACCATGATTGCGAGTGTATAATTTATTTTAAGTAAAACAACAATGGAGATAATACAACTCTGAGCTCCCTGTATTTCTTTCCGCCATGCCAGCTTCTCATCTTAGTTAATGCTGCACCACAAATTTCAAATATTATAATTTATTGGGAAAAAGAAATTATAAGATGAAGATTATTGGAAAACTTACGCCTGCAATCGGTGGTTTTCGAGATGGGAATATGAAAATCAACATTGCACTGCTTAGGGAGAGAAGAGGCTGCATGGGCTTTTATATTGGAATAGTGAGCGGCGGCCGCCTTAATGCAGTCGCATGCAGCTCTCCGATCGGCGGTGGTTGGTGCAAGTGCATTCAAATTTTTCACTCCGGCACAGCATCCGGTGGAAGGAGCATCGTCGGTTCCGGTCAGGTAGGGAACGCAAGATGCTAAATTTGAGGTCACTTGGCCCCAATCAATAGCTTCACCTGGCATTGCCATGAATTGAACCAAAGCAACCACAACTATGGCTGAAACTATTGCTCCTTGCATTTCTTTTTCTCTGTTGTACTGTGCCGATATGGATCTCAACTAAGGATTATTTATAGCATCTAAAAGTTAAAAGCTGTGTGTCATGGCGAAACTAATAACAGTTATATTAATTTGGCTTATTTTGCTTTTTGGTCTGAATTCTGATTTCTTCGAATCCACTAAAGGAAAGAGGATAAGCTTTTACAGTCTGCATAGCTATTAGCTAAGCTTTTGAAAAAACAATATATATATTTACTGTTTGAAGTATTTTCCTTTCAAATCTATTTATGTATTTATTAGGTATAAATTTATATTCTTATGTAACTTTTTAAAGGATTATTTTAAGAATATAGATAACTAGCAGTGTTGAAATATGGGAATGGTCCGTTATTTTTTCTCTAATAAGGAGAAAAAAAATTATTAATCTACTTGTTTAAGAATTAAAAAAAAAAGACTAAGATTAGGGGATATGATTGGTGTGGAAAAATCGCGAAATTCCTTTAGTGATATTTTGTGCTAATTGTTTTTGTAGTTTCTTTGAAAATCACTAAAAGAAGGTATGTATTCGGTCTGAATAAATCTCCAAATTCATGGATCTTCCTTAGTTTAAAACACCAGCAAATTTGACATATGAAATACAATACAAGCTCATAACAAAGCTTTTAAAACAATGAAGTAAAATCGAATTTGAAGTTGGAACTTTATTATTGTTGGCTAAATTAAGTCAACAATTGTTGGCTAAGTTAAAAGCCAACAATTGTTGGCGGAAGTTTAAAAAAAAATACAATTTTTTTGAATCCCACATTGGGATTTTAAGAAAAGTGAATAGTATTTTGTAACTATAAATATAGCCTTTAGTTTTAGGTTTAAATCATCCCCTGTTTGCTTAGCTTGTCAATTAGTTAAGCATATTTCTTCTCTCTTATATTATTTCACAATTCAGTTTTAGTGAAATAATATTCTTAGTCCTGAGTACGTAGGAAATATTGGCCGAATCTCGTTAAATCTTTTGTTCCTTATTATTTCTATTTTAACTGCGGTTTTATTCTAATCCGTTCCTTATTTTACAACAAGTGGTATCAGAGCCGATGTTCTGTCTTAGTATGCTCTGTGGTTGCAGCATAGTCTGATCTTCCACATCAGAAAAGATTTTTTCTTGGATACTGTTCACGTATACGATACTGTTCACTGTTCATCTATACGGTTACTATTCACGTATACGGTTACTATTCACGTGAAATAGTGGAAGCTGATTTTTAAGCAGAGAAGTTCGTGATAGATGCAATGGCGGCAAAATATGAAATTGAGAAATTCAACGGGAGTAATTTCTCACTGTGAAAATTGAAGATGAAGGCTATCTTGAGAAAAGATAATTGTCTAGCGGCTATAAGTCAAAGGCCGGCTGATTTCACAGATAATAATAAGTGGAACGAGATGGATGGAAATGCTATGACAAATCTTCATCTGGCATTAGCAGATGGGGTGTTGTCAAGCATAGAAGAGAAGAAGACGGCAAAGGAAGTGTGGGATCATCTCACTAAATTGTACGAGGCCAAATCACTCTATAACAAAATTTTCCTTAAAAGAAAACTCTATACTCTTCGTATGGAGGAATCTACTCCAGTGACGGAGTACTTAAATACTTTGAATACTCCATTTTCTCAACTCACTTCGTTGGGTTATAAAATAGAGCCAGTAGAACGTGCTGAGATTCTACTTCAAAGTTTACCAGATTCGTATGATCAACTCATCATCAATTTAACAAATAATACGGATGCTCTAGTTTTCGATGATGTTGCAGCTGCTGTTCTAGAAGAAGAAAATCGGCGCAAAAATAAGGAAGACAGGCAGGCAAGTTCACAGCATGTGGAAGCCTTGACAGTGATGAGAGGAAGATCAACGGAACGTGGCTCAAGTGGGAGTCACAGTCATGGTAGATCAAAATCAAGAAGTAAGAAGAATGTTAAATGCTACAATTGTGGCAAGAAGGGTCACTTGAAGAAGGATTGTTGGAGTTTAAAGAAAAGCTCCGACTCTCAAGGAAATGTGGCAAGCTATTCCAATAGCGGAGATGCTCTATGTTGTGAAGCAGCAACGACTAATGAAAGCAGAAAAAGATTTGCTGAAATATGAGTTCTTGACTCAGGAGCTACATTTCACATGACTTCTCGAAGAGAATGGTTCCATAAATATGAACCTATCTCTGGAGGATCTGTGTACAGCTGCAATGATCATGCTTTGAAGATTGTTGGCATTGGAATTATTAAGCTGAAGATGTATGATGGTACAATTTGTACTATTCAAGATGTACGGCATGTAGAGGGCCTAAAGAAAAATCTGTTGTCTTTAGGACAATTGGATGATTTGGGGTGCAAGTTCAATGGTGAGAAAGGAATCTTGAAGATATCAAGAGGAGCGCTTGTACTTATGAAGGGAGAAAAGATAGCTGCAAATTTATACATGATAATGGGAGAGACTTTGCAAGAAGGAGAGGCATTTGTTGCCACAACCAGTCCAAGTGAAAAATGTGCAATGATTTGGCATAAGAAACTTGGATATATGTCTGAACAAGAAATGAAAATTCTTGCAGAAAGAAATCTACTTCCAGGTCTCACTACCCTTTTGTGAGCATTGTATTGTAAGCAAGCAGTATCGATTGAAGTTCAACACATCAAATTTCAGAAGCAAGGCTATTCTGGAATTAGTTCATTCTGATGTATGGCAAGCACCGATGTCATCCTTAGGAGGAGCAAACTACTTTGTGTCGTTTATCGATGATTACTCCAGGAGGTTGTGACGCGCGCCAGAGGTACCCAGCAAGGGCCCTCGCTTTGAATTCGCTTTCGGGATTCGAGGTATGTGGTTTGCGTCATTCGATAATGGGCGCCATGAGACATCATCGGTGTATCCCTCCCAATAGAACATTGGGGAGAAGTACCTAGCCTAATGATGCCTAAAGGCACCTTCGAGGTATTTGAAGTCGCCACCCAATTTACGTGAAATTGGAAAAAGGTTTCTCACCTCTATCGGTCTAAACCAGAGATACGGTGTCCGGGACTTCCCTCTTATTTATGCTTTGGTTAATTATAAATGAATTTTTAACTTCTTAAAATTATACCTCTCATCTCACGCGATCGATGCATTTTAAATTAAATAGCGCATTGCAAGCATTCGAAAGCGATAAAGGAAAGCAATAAATAAAGCAGTAAAAGAAACCGATAAATGAAAGCGATAAACACGCAAGTACGCAATTACAATAGAAATAGGGGCAGAATACAACCCCATTAAAAGGAGATTAAAGATGTAAGTGGGACGGAATACAATCCCCAAAAGATAAATAAAGTTGCCCCAAAAATTAATTACAAGGGCCCAAAGGAAAATAATGTACATAAATTTAAACACTCACGCAAGATTAAAATAAAAGACATGCATAAATCGGGACATTATTTCAGAAACATTGGTTCTTTCGTGCCTATTCTAAGGTTTAGGAACATTGATTCCTTCGCGTTTATTTAAAGAGGGTTCGAAGAGTCATTTTGACTGTTGAGTGAAAACCGGGATGGGTGATCCCATTTTTGGAGAAAATTGACTCTTCGTTTTAATTGTGATATTTTTATTGTTAGACTAAAACAAGGGACATTGGTCCCAATTTTATTAGTGAAAGTCCCGATTTAATTATAAAAGTATTTTTGTGACTTTTTATCTCACACGTGCATAAATAAAATAAATATTTATAAATAAACACGTAACACATAAAGAGAGAGTCGAAAAGATCTCACCAAACCGAAGTGACCCTCCACGCGTTGCGACCCATTCGGGGAGTCGCTGGGCGTTCACATGACCCGACTCAAGTTAAATCTCAGACAAAAAATTAATAAAAAATATTAGTAATGATTCTAAATGAAATTGATCGAATAAAAACCAAATAAATATTGAACACCAGTACATAATGCTAATAATAATGATAATAATAATAATAATAATAATAACAAAACAAATAAATAGCAATACTGATAATAATAACGATGCACACATAATGATGATAGTGAATATAAACATTAAAAACCATAATAATAATAATAATAATAATAATAATAATAATAAAGGTAAAAAAAATAACAGTGCTAATATTAATGTTGATGATGATAATAATAATAATAATAATAATAATAATAATAATAATAATAATAATAAATAAATGAATAAATAAATAAATAATAGTAGCACAAATAGTATCAAACGATAATGGCATAAATAATACTAACATTTAATAAGATTACAATAGTAACTAACAGCAATAATAATAATAATAATAATAATAATAATAATAATAATAATAATAATAATAATAATAATAATAATAATAAAGCAAAATAATACACAGGAAATAAGCATGTAATAATAATAAGAAGAAGAAGAAGAAGAAGAAAAGGAAGGCCGACCATAACAGATGGAAAATGAGAACCACAAATGTTAGATTAAAAGCCACGAGAAAGTCAAGTCAAAAGCAAAGAAAACAAACTGTTAAAGCAACATAAAAAAAATCAGCAAATAAACATGGTAAAATGGCGAAAATAACAAAATTAATAGTTATAAATGCTAAATAAAATTAACGAGAACGGGTCCAAAGTGTTTACCCTCAGAATTTTTAGATCAAATAAACGGTGTCTCAATTTATTTCCCTTGTCGAATTTGTGGTGGTAACCACCCAAAAAAAATAAAAGTCTATGTTTTTAATTAAATTAGTTCAAGAAAATATTTTTGGTGGGATGAATAAGCAAAGAAAATTAATTTTTCTAGCTCAAATCAAACCCAAGATGAAATGTTATTAGAGAAGAAAAGATTAAAGCTTGAAAATAAAACTCAAGAATTTTTTGAAGAATTTTTGAAGAAAAAACCAGTTTTTGGAGAGAAGCTAGAAAGAAAAGCCAAAAAAAAATTCCCTTGAATCCAAATGTTGCCATCTCCTTCAAAAAAAACCCCCTCTTGATTTTAATTTTCGGTGTCTTCCCAAAAAAGAAAAAAAACAAAATTAACTTTTTAATTTTTATCGTTTCCAAAAGAACCAAAAACGTGAAAAAACGCATGTAAACAGCGAAAAGCTGGAGCAGAGCAGGTGGCAGCAGCACAACGCGCAGGGACAACCGCGCGTACGCGCGCTGAGGGGCAGGGGGCCGCGTGGTGGCCAAGGGGCCATCACGCGGCCACCTTGGCCAAAAGGCCAAAGTGGCCGCGTGGTGGCAATGGCCACCACGCGGCCATGGTAAATGGCCAAAATAATGATTTTGGCCATTTACCATGATTTTGGCAAAAATCATTTACACATATATATATATTTTTAATCTTTCCTTTTTTTTTTCTTAAATCCTTTTCTTTAAAAAACTAATTAACTAATTTAATAACTAATTCCCTTTTTTAACTAAATCAATTACTTAATTTATTTCAATTAAATAAAAAACTAATTTAATTCCTCTTTTTCAATTAAATTAACTAATTAATTCAATTCAATTAAATTAAATAACTAATTTAATATTTTTTTTTGTTTTATCAAAATAACACTTTCCAATAATATTATTTTTGGAATTAAGATTAATAATAAATTTTTTAATTTTTTTTATGATAAAAAAAACGAGGGTCTCGACGAGGGAAGTATCATTTTTTACACCTTTACCTGTAAGTCGGTATCATTTTCATCATCGGGTAATTTTGATCTTGGACCGCCTCAGGACCCGGTGTCTACAGAGGTGTTGGGTGTTCCCTATCAAGAAGAAAGCATATGTATTTTCAGTTTTCAAAACTTACAAAGCGCGAGTGTAACTTGAATCTGGTCAAAAGATCAAGTGTTTGAGTACAGATAATGGAGGAGAATACACCAATAAAGAATTTGATGAATTTTGTAAACAAGAAGGTATCAAAAGACAATTCACTACGGCATACACTCCTCAACAAAATGGAGTGGCAGAGCAGATGAACAGAACTCTATTGGAAAGAACATGAGCAATGATGAGAACTGCAGGCTTAGATAAGAAATTTTGGGCGGAAGCAGTCAATTAATACTGCCTGTTATGTGGTGAATCGAGCTCCATCAACTGCAATTGAGTGTAAGACACCAATGGAGATGTGGGCTGGAAAACCGGTGGATTATTCAAACCTTCATGTATTTGGAAGTCCTGCTTATGTGATGTTCAATGCCCAAGAAACTACAAAACTGGATCCAAAATCCAGAAAATGTATATTCTTGGGGTATGCTGAAGGAGTAAAGGCGTATCGCCTGTGGGATCCCACTACCCACAAGGTTGTTGTCAGCAGAGAAGTTATTTTTGTAAAAAATAAAGATCCAGTGCAAGCAGAAAGTGAAGAAAGGTCCGAGACTACAAAAGTATGTGTAAAAAGAGAATCAGAAACTAGTAATTCTTCTGAAACTGCACTAGAATACGAGGAAGAAGAGCCAGTCGAAACTGAAGTTTCAAATAATAGGCGATCAACTCGCACAAGAAGGTCGCCCAATTGGCACTCAGATTATATTATGGAGGGTAATGTTGCATATTGTCTTCTAACTGAGGATGGGGAGCCATCAACTCTCCAAGAAGCAATGAACAGTTCAGATGTATCTCAGTGGATGGCAGCAATGCAAGAGAAAATTGAAGCTCTTCATAAGAATAAGACATGGGAACTGGTGTCACTACCGTAAGGGAGAAAACCCATAGGCAATAAATGGGTCGATAAAATCAAGCGGAATGGTGATAATCAAGTTGAGAGATATCGTGCTAGATTGGTGGTAAAAGGATATGCTCAGAAAGAAGGGGTGGACTTTGATGAAATCTTCTCACTTATGGTTCGTCTCGCTACAATTCGAGTAATCCTGGCAATATGTGCAAATTCTGACTTGTATCTTCAGCAGTTAGATGTGAAAACTGCATTTCTTCATAGAGATCTTGAAGAAGAAATTTACATGCTCCAACCAGAAGGTTTTGAAGAAAAAGGAAATGAGAACTTGGTTTGCAGGTTGAACAAATCTCTGTGCGATCTAAAATAGGTGCCAAGGTGTTGGTATAAGAGATTTGATTCCTTCATTATGAGCCTTGGATACAGCAGGCTAAATGCAAACCCTTGTGCATATTTCAAGAGGTTTGGTGAAAATGATGTCATTATCTTGCTGTTGTACGTAGACGACATGTTGGTAGCAGGCTCCAACAAAGATCGCATCAAGGAGTTAAAGGCTCAGTTGGCTAGGGAATTTGATATGAAGGACTTGGGACCAGCAAACAAGATTCTAGGGATGCAAATTCATCAAGACATAAATAATAAGAAGATTTGGCTTTCTCAAAAGAATTATTTGAAGAAAATCTTGCGACGTTTCAACATGCAAGATTGTAAGCCAATTTCTACCCCACTTCCTGTTACTTTCAAGTTATCCTCAAAGATGAGTCCTACCAATAAAGAAGAGAGGATGGAGATGTCTCGAGTACCGTATGCATCAACAGTGGGGAGTTTAATGTTCGCTATGATTTGTACAAGACCAGGCATTGCACATGCAGTAGGAACAGTTAGTCGATACATGGCGAATCCTGGTGGAGAGCATTGGAACGCAGTAAAAAGGTTCCTTAGATACATTAAAGGGACCGTAGATGTTGCATTGTGTTATGGAGGATCAAACTTTATTGTCAGAAGATATGTTGATTCAGATTATGCTGGAGATTTAGATAAAAGCAAATCCACTGCAGGATATGTGTTTACACTTGCTGGCGGAGCTGTAAGCTGGGTTTCAAAACTACAATCAGTTGTGGCTACGTCAACAACAGAAGCAGAATATATGGCAGCTGCACAAGCCAGTAAAGAAGCTGCATGGTTGAAATTGTTATTGGAGGAACTCGGGCATAAAAGAGAGAATGTTTCTCTATTTTGTGACAGTCAGAGTGCTTTACATCTTGCAAAAAATTCAGTATTTCATTCCAGGACAAAACACATTCGGGTTCAGTATCACTTCGTTCGTGAGAAAGTGGAAGAAGGAACCGTAGATATGCAGAAAATCCATACTACAGACAATATAGCAGATTTTATGACAAAAGCAGTTAACACTGACAAGTTTATTTGGTGTCGATCTTTCAGTGGCCTAACAGATACACAAGCAACGGGATTGACAAAAGAGAAAGAATAATGTGAAGATGTGATTGATATTCAATCAAATCTTCAAGTGGGAGATTGTTGGCTAAATTAAGTCAACAATTGTTTGCTAAGTTAAAAGCCAACAATTGTTGGCGGAAGTTTTAAAAAAAAAAAAATACAATTTCTTTGAATCCCACATCGAGATTTTAAGAAAAGTGAATAGGATTTTGTAACTATAAATATAGCCTTTAGTTTTAGGTTTAAATCATCCCTTGTTTGCTTAACTTGTCAATTAATTAAGCATATTTCTTCTCTCTTGTATTATTTCACAATTCAGTTTCAGTGAAATAATATTTTTAGTCCCGAGTACATAGGCAATATTGGCCGAACCTCGTTAAATCTTTTGTTGCTTATTATTTCTATTTTAGCTGCGGTTTTATTCTAATCCGGTCTTTATTTTACAACAATTATATTCTTCATTCCCTAGTTATCACATCATAGCACAAGTTCTAATATTGAAAAATAATACATTGCTCAACCTCCAAATGTTAACCACACCACACCACGGTCCACACCCATAAATGCATCCCTCACTCCTCTTCCCACGTATTTGTAAGGCATCAAATGCAATGCTATTCACTTCACTGTTATTTAATTCTTTATTATCAAACATAAAATGCTTTTACTGCCACATCATATATATTCGAACTCTTTTACAGTCCTCAATTTCTAGCATTTTGCAAGCTTTCTCCGCTTTGAAGAACCACCGTCCTGTGCCGGCGAGCTGGGGCTGTTACTCACTGCTTTGGTTTCCTCTGAACCAATCAAGTGAGGAAAATTGAGCTTGGCTTTAGAGCCGCGCATCTTAAAAGCAGCTCGGTCATAAGCCAGAGCCGCAGCTTGAGGTGAGTCGTAAGTCCCCAGCCATACTCTGCCCCCATTCTTCTTAGGATCTCTAATCTCCGCGGCGAAGGTTCCCCATGGTCTCCTTCTCACACCAATGGAATTGTTTCTCACTTGATTCGGCACATTTATGTCCAAACAGTCCACCGGCTGATCACCAGGTGGACGAACAAAACACGTGGCAAGCGAAGTCCGAAAAGGAGTTTCATAATCGTCGGTGAAGAGATGCAGCCTAATCGACTCCAGGAGGTTCAAGAACACAGATTTTGAGATGTTTTCTTGCATTTTTTAAACTGAAATTAGGGTTCTTAATTGATATTTAGGGTTGCAATACAGTCTTCTTTAGTTTTAGGGTTAGAATTATAGAGGAAGTGAGGATTATTGGACAGAGGACACGTTAATTAATTATTCTTCTTGTTTTTTAATTTGATATTTGATTGGTTGCAATGGAAATCACGTGTTGTAAATAGATAATACTTTTGTATTATTATGGAATTCTTCTTCGTCTGGGCATCAAACAAATTTATAAACCAAGCCTATATAAAATTGGTTGAAAAAGTAGTAGAATAATGGTTATTATTAATTTGTTATATATAACTTACTTAAATCTGGACTAGACAAAATCTTTTGTATCTAGATATACTAATATTTTTACATGAAATTTGTTTTATTTAATTAGACTCTATTATAATCGGATTCGGATGCTAAAAGTCTAATTAAGACAGTAATCAACATCATCCCAATTGTGATATTGAAAGTCTACAATCGAAATCTTGATTGCCATGATCTCCCTTCACATGCATTGCTAGTTGCGCGTTTAACTCTACTAGGTGATACTGGATTATGGTTTTAAGTGCACAATATAAATAAAATAATTTCCTCATATTTTAATTTAATTACTTATTTTAAATAAGTTGTAAAGGTTCAGATATCCGTCACTTAACATGTGTTAGAGTAATCTAATCTAATATAATTCTTATTCAAAATAAGAAAAAATAAAAATCAATTCTACATCCGGAGATATATATATGAGGCAATTTTATTTTGACATGCATTTAAGAAATAAACTTTAATTTATAGAAGATTAATAAGTTTCGTAAATACAAGGTATAATCATATTATTTATCTGAGATTTTTATATCGATTGAATCTAATTAGTCAGGATATATAAGGCATAGATGAATTTATATATGAGTTCTTATCGTGTAATGTTTGTTTTTATTTTTAGTAAATAAATCTATGATTTGAAGGTTTTAATATTAAATAGAGAATTATAGTAGAGATTATGTGTCCCATAAAACGACATTAATGTCTTTAGTTGGGAGGTGATGTGGAGCTTTTTGGCTGTATTAGGCGGCGAGCGTGAACCGTATCAATCGCCAAGATCCTATGAAATTTCGCAAAATAATTAAATATTAAAAGCGTAACTAAATGTTGCGATAATTCAAGAAATAGAGGAAATGATAAAATAAGAAAACATTTATGGTGTGATTAAAAAAAATAAAAATAAAACAAAACAAACAAAGCTAACAACTCGCATGGCACTCACACTGGACATAATTCATAGAACATCCAGCTTTCTATAAATTTTTATATATATATAATAATTTATTTTTAAATTTCTCTATGAATTAATTTCTAAATTTAATCTATTCACTCAATCAGCGCAAGCTCTCAAATTCAGGAATTTTACTCCTTTTTCCTCCAATCTTTTTTATTATAAACAAGAAAAACAAATTAATTTTCAGGTACGTACAGATCTAGTAGCACCGGCGAATCGTAATGGAAAAAATAACCAATAACAGAAACACTAAATATGTGAAATGAATTTTCGTTGTTTACCTTTCACTATTCGAATGAACTTTTGAAGTAAACTAACAAGTATAACAATATCCAAAACAAATATCACAACAATAAATTCTGGACTCTACAGCTACAATCAACACAAGAAATACAAAAATTTCCTCGATGTGAGGAGTAAAAATCACGGGACTTTTAGACCTCTTAAATCTTTCACTATCAAATAATGGCCAAATACAACATATATTCTGCTTATTATAGCAAATCTGCTTTAGACAAAACTAGAGTCATATAATCATCATCATCATCATAATTTTGGAATAAATATCAAGATATATGAAATAAATCAACGACATCAGGATGTCAAAATCCGATCTCCACCTTTGATAATGAAGATCAGGATGTGAGAAGATGCTATCCAAAATTCAGCTCAATCCAACGGTTCAATTTTCGGGAAATAAAGAATTCGTGAAACTGGTCTGTGTAAAAGAAAAATCTATTGTCTCAGCCACGAAATAACCTCCTGACTTCAGAATCCGATCTCCACCGTTAAGAATAAAGATCGACGTGAAAAAGCTTTTTTCCAAATTTCAACTCGATCCAACGGCTGAATCTCCTGCAAATGAAAAAATTGTGAAACTGCTCTGTGTTAGAAAAATACAGATTTTTCTTTTCTTCAATTCTCTCTCATCCAATTTTCTTCAAATTCATATAAATTATTAATCTGTATTTATACCCCTTATACATCTGATTCAAGGGCTAGTATTTGGACTCTCTCCTCATGAGTCAGAAGAAGCCCGACAAATCGGACTTTGATCTTCTCGAATCAATTACCGCCACATTTTCGATGATAAACTTGATGTTTCGATGGAGGACTGGGGGGATTTGCCGCTAAAACTAGACAATTCCGATGATAGAATAATATGGTGCTATGCGGGAAGCAGTTAGCTTTGGTTGGGTTCCATCTGATCATGAACCATAATAATCTGCAGATAATAAACAAAATCAAGAAACAAGTGTTGCAATAGCGGTGGCGCGCGAGACAAAGACACCGCTGCCAAAGGGAAGAGGAATGCAATTTAAGGGAGTGAGAAGGAGGGCGTGGCGGAAATATGCGGCTGAGATTAGAGAACCAAAAAAGAAAGGAGCGAGATTGTGGCTTGGGACTTATGAGAGTCCTGAAGAAGTTGCCATAGCTTATGATCGAGCTGGTTTTGGAATCCACGGATCAAAAGCCAAGCTTAACTTTCCTCATTTGGTATCATTCACTTTTAACCCTAACCCAACCTCCAAGAGAAGAAAAACTAATACAACTCCACAACTGGCATGCCAGATAGTCAATATTGTTGAGAATGAGTCAATTGAAAATCAATAAAAATTAGGTGAAAGGTTGAAAAATCAATAAAAATTAAGTGAAAGAATGAAGGAGGGGAGTAAGGATTTTTTATGTTTAAATTTGATTTTGAATTATTGTTTCATATTCATATTTTTAGGAATCATTTTGATTATATTTGTTAGAAATTTTACTATAAATAATTGATCCGGCAAGTTTTTGAGTAATAAATTTTTCTATTTTTATATTTCTTTCTTTAATAAATAAATAAAAATATCCAACAAATACTAAATAGTTAATTACAGATGGTTCAGTTAAACTAATCTAATTCGGATTTTGATGTATGGATTAGTTGTTTGTTTGTAATACATTTCTGGGCTTCATTTGGATCTTCATCTGGTATCTTTAAGTCAAACAAATTCCAATTTGTAAATAAAATTAATTATGAATTGTGTGGATAAATGATTATATGCCCAATACAACTTTTTTATTTTTGGACATTTTGATTTAAAAGATGGATAAACGTTTCAAACACCAAATCTATTCTTTAAATATAAGCTAGAATACCTATAAAATGCCGCTTTAAGCTGAATCCATAATATTATATTAATTTAATGCAATGTATTTTGTGAATTCTAATTTAATATTCGTTTATTATTGCCTTCTTTTTCTTATTAATAAATAAAATGTTTGTTTATTTTCTTCCATTCAAAAAAATATACCATTAGCTCAAAAAAATTAATGATGAAGTAGTTGCTGAAATTTATGTTGGGTTTCATCGGAATAATTCAAATTAAACGCAGCGGAATAAAATTAAAACCCGAAACAGGATCCAAGTATTTTCATTTAATTCAAAAGGAAGAGATTAAAATTTACTAACTTTTAGAACGAAATTAACTTCTTTAATTCAGACTTTAGGTGCTGCTTCAATCATGAACACCCTCTACCGGTATCCACACGACAAACCGATGAACAAAAGTTCGCAGGGGTGCTAGCTCCCTTGGGTGCGAATGGATTTTTCTTTTCTTTCTTTCTCAAAGAAGAATGGTGGCTAGGGTTTTTCTTTCTTATTCTCTAATAAATAAGAATACAGCCACTCTAACCTCTATCACATTGAAGAACGTGAATAGAGTTTTTGTTAGGTTAGACTTCTTTTATTAACATGTATCTATATACATGTAAATAAGTTTTAAACACTTAATAATGATATTATCTCTAATTCAAAATTAAGAGATATTTTCATTATATATATATATATATATATATATATATATATATATATATATATATATATATATATATATATATATATATATATATATATATATATATATTTATTTATTTATTATTCAAAATAATAAGAAATATCATATTAATACATATTATTATCTCATATTCAAAATAAGAGATATATATATTTATATAAATATATATATATAAATGTGTAATTTCGAAATTAAATATAAATACCTATATTTATATTTTATTCCGAAATAACCTAATAAAATCCATTTTGTTCATTTTGGTTTTGGTGTGTGACCCAATAGGTTTATATTATGTTGGCAGTGGGTCTAATCTCATAATAAGCCCACAAGTCATAATTGGTTTCTAACAAGACATTATGACTACTCAAATAATATAAATATCGTTAGTCCGATTTTAACCTGTCAACAGAACATGTTATTATCCTTTTGTCACACGATATCTTGTTTGAACATAAGTTATGGTCCATGTCAAACTTAAATTGTTCAAACATATAATTTCTCGATCACTAAGTAGACTGATAAATTCAAATGACATTGATCACACTATCAATTCATTTGAGCACGGCATGCATTTTACAATCCTACTTATCGAGGGGCCCAATAGATATCTCTCTCTCATAAAAGAGGGACAAATTCCATCTTGATTATTCATTTTTCTCTGCATAAATCTCATTATATCCAATTATAACCTTTATAATTATCCAATTAAAGATAACGTTTGATTACGTCAAAACATAATGTTCTTTATGTAGGAAACCATGATAACCTCAGGTCAAATGATTCAATAACATATCTATTATAAGATCACTTATTACACTATCCCATTAAGTGATCTTATATTGAGTCTATCCAGTACTTTGTTCTCTAACAAGTACATATAGATTTGATTTATATCAACATATATATAATCATACCATGATTATCAATGCAAATCTATACTAGTCTTAATTTATCTTTATGCCCTTTAGTGATAAATGACTAGGGACAACATGAATAACATTGTTATTCATAAACATTACAATAATGTAACATGCCAATTAGGGGTGTGCAAATGGTCGGTTCGGTTCGGTTTTGGACCGAACCGAACAGACCGAAAACCGAACTGTTGAAATTTTTATAACCGAACCGAAAATTGAAGTTTTAAGGACCGAAACCGGATTAACCGAAATAATTTCGGTTCGGTTCAAACCGAAATTTATCAAATATAGGTTTTTTCTTAAAAAAAAACTTAAATTATATGCATCCATAAATTAAATTAATTTATATTCAATAAAATAAAACTATTTAAAATAACTAAAAGAAAAAATATGCATAAATTTTTTATATTATGTTCCTAATAAATACTAAGCAAAATTATACTAAAAAAACAAATATTAAAATAAATACATATATTCTGATTAATAATACATTTAATGTCCTTCAATTAAAAAAATATACATATAAATAAATACAACATAATTTAACACTATAACAAATACAATCAAGCCATTTTAGACCTGCATTCTATACAAACAAATAATTATTAAGCAAGGATTTTAAGTCTAAAATAAAAATAGGAAATTTTGATCTGTAACAAGAAATAGACAATTTAAATTCTAAAATTGCAGCTTATTGTTTTGATTTAAATAAGAAATTAAAAAGACTAAAATTGCAGCTCATTTTTATTTTCATTTAGATAAGAAACTAAAAAGCCTATAAACTAAAAGACTAAAATTGCAACTATTTTTTTTTCTTTTTTTTTTTTTTTTTGCAACTCATTTTTTTTATTTTGAAATTAAAAGAATAAAATTGCTAACTCATTTTTTTTCTAACTCTTGGAAACCTTGTCTTCCTAATAAAATTGCAGCTAAAAGACTTCAATAAATTATAATGGAATGGGACAGAAGAACAAAAGCTAGTCTTCAAAAATATCTTCTCTTGTGAAGATTCCAGCTATTAAAAGCAACTTTTTCCTAGTTATTAAAAGAAAGAAAAAAATAGCATTCCTTCATCACACTTAATTGCAACTTTTTTTCTAATTTATAGTAACTGCAACTTTTTTCTAACTTCATCAGTTCATCCATATCCAACATCACAATAATTTCACATGTCAAAGAACACTACCACATATCACTACAACAACAAAAATGCAAACTGATTTACAACGTGATAAACCGGACCAGGTGATTAAATTTATAGTTTATCTGTATGCTTTTTAATTTTCTTCTAGTTTTATTTTTAAGTTACTTCAAATCAGTTTGGTCCAATTTGACTTAATCCATAAATTGACATATAACCAGAGGAAGTGTGAGCAGAACCAACGGTACAAATGTGAAGAATACAAATTGAACTGTGTTTATCTATTAGCTAGGAACTGATTCGTTTTCCAAAACTAGACAGACCCATCAAAGCAACCAAACAGCTGGAGAAGAAAAGCCAAGAATTTGCTGATTAGGAAGTCTATTAATCATCTTAAAAGCATTCTAATATAATAAAAGATGTGAAATATCCATTAATTATTGAATGAAAGAGCAACAAAACAAGAAGAATGGGCATTTAAGATGATCTTGATCGAGAAGATGAATTCTAGGTATTGAAAATCAAAGAAATAACAAGGATTGCAAAGAACCATCAAACAGAAGAGTAGAAGGAAAAAAATGAAAACAAATCAAAAGAGAAGATAAAACAAAAGAGTAGAAATGACACTTACCCTCTTTGCAAGACAAATCGAAGAATTGAAGAAGCGAAAAAGAGAATGAATCGGTGATGGTCTCGTGGTGGCTGTTGTGCTTGAATCGGTGGTGGTCTCGTGGTGGCTGTTGTAGCTGCTAGGGATTTTGATTCAGCCTCAGGTAAGGAAGAACAGGGAAAAGGGCTTACGATTTGGGATACATATATATATATAATGATCAAAACGGGAGTTTAATAAATTTCGGTCGGTTCGGTTTCTTTGGTTTTTCAATCTCAAGAACCGAACCGAAAAAACCGAAATTATATTTCGGTTTAGAACCGAATAAAGCGAAAACCGAATAAATCGAACCAAATAGACCAAAATCAATTCGGTTTTTTGTTCCGGTTCGGTTTTGCACAGACCTAATGCCAATAATATTAATGTGAAGAAAACCATTATATAAATATAAATGTAATGATTAAATCAAAATCCAAATGTTTGTCCTAGGGCATAACCACTAACAATTTATATGTCTCGTTTTAAGTTTTAATTTTAACTCTTAATACAGAATCAAGATAATTATACCAAATCAAGATATTCAGTTTATTGTTTTCGAAATAAACAGAACTTCTTTCCAATCCATATACATGTACATTTATATATGTGTATAATTTGAAATTATATTTATAACCATTATACATCCATACAAATAAATAGTAAAAAAAAAAATTAAGTAAAGATAAAGTAAACAATTGGAGAGAGGAATATGAAACAAAATTTTAAAAAATAAAATAAGATTGATTCCATCCGCATCTATATATAATATATTTTTTAAATCAAAACACGTCATGAAGGAACTTAAACTCAATTATAATCTATTAGATATGCATGAAGAATAAGGGTGAAAAAAAAAAAAACTTTTTTTTTTACCAACAAAAAATCAATTTGAAATCGAATCGATTTTAGATTAATTAAACCGTTAATTTAAGATTACAATTTCTACTTTTAAAAACTAATAATTAACAATTAGTTTATGATTAACCGACTTATATACATTTTATATCTTATATTTTAATTTTTACACTTGAAATTTTAAATTTTTTTGTATTTTATAATTTTATGATATATGATTTTCTAAAATATTATTATAATACATATTTTTAGAAAAAAAATATTGTTATTTTTCTGTATCATAATTATTTATTCATTAGATGTGTGTAATGAGCACTTTATTATTAATTAGTTTCATATTGAATATATTCAATTTTTACAATTAATTATAAAAATTTTATTTTACTTTTAATTTTTTAACGGATATTATATTTAATTTGTACTTTTCATTTTTAAAATATTTTTAACCATTAAAAACAACATTACAATTTATATAATTTACTAAATTTATACATTAAAAGTTTTTAATTGTACCAATAAATCAATATGAAAAAATTGGTTAAAAATCAAAATTGATATAACACTTAACTAAAGATAAAGTTAATGCATGATTAATAAAATTATTAATGAATCGATCAACTGGTTCATACTCACTCAAAACAAAACTTTTTAGGTTTAAAATTTATCTTTATTAATGCTACATTAATAATCTAATGAAATGATGCAATTATACACAACGAAATGATCCAATGGAGAAAGATACAATTTATTGAAATACTTAATTTTGTTTATATGAATATAATAATCCAATGAAATGAACTTCTTATCGAACAAAATGAAAAATAATAGTTATATCTATATCATACATCGACTTTTAGATTTATCTTATTAAAAAAAAGGCCACATGATTGTTCACGTTCATTAAATAACTACAAAAATAAATAAATAAATAATAACTAAAAGACATCTAGCGTCAGTTGAATTATAAAAAAAAAAACCTCACTGATTGAATTCTAATCATAAAGAGGAACATGATTGTCCAACAACTCCATAAGTTATGTTTCTCACCAATAATATTCCATTTTAAATTATTCCTTTTACAGTTCAATTGATTGAAAACTATTGACAATGTGAGATTAATTATTATTTTAATAAAATTGATAATAAACTATTGACAATGACAATGATTTTGCCCTTACATGACATTTTATGATTGGTTGTTGTAAAAGATAGGGGCAAAATCATGTATTTTGAATAATTCAAGGATAAAAAATAAAATAAAAAAGTTTAAGGATTTTAAAAAGTTGATGGGCAAAATAGCTCTTATCCCTTTATATATGTTTTTCCAATCATATTTTTAATTTATATCATGTATAGTTATTGTTGTAAGCATCAAAATATATAATGACTAGCTAGTATTAGTATAATATTGAAAATGTAAATTTTCTTAAATCAATTTGATCCTAAACAAACTATATATATAAAGGGAGAGATGTAAAATTAATTAGCGTATTAAATATTATGTTATTCGAAGGAAGTGAAATATATTTGAAAACAAACCAAAAGGTAATGTGCAACTATTAATTTTAAAAATGAGACAAAAAGATATATCTTAAATTTATGTATGAAATAGGTCTCAATTACCTTTAACTCTATATAATGGTTCAGAAAAGCGCACACACTTCGTTTCACAACCCACAACATTAATTCAATCTCAAGTCATTCACTAAAAATTTTAAAATGCATTATCACAATATCTCACCACCTGAATTCGCTCTCCTAGATTCAATTCGCCGTCATCTTCTAGAAGATGATGAGCCGGAGATTAATGAAGGAATCTCTACAGTGTCCAGTCCGAGTTTGAACTTTGAAAATCTATTCTCCACGGAAGAGTGGAGTAATCTTTTGCTACCAACAGATTACTCAAGCGAAACAGTGGTGCATGAAGATCTGTCGGAGTCCAACAACTCGCAATCGGAGTTGGCTTTGGAGGAAGTAAATTCCGAATCTGAAAGAAACGTGAAGAGTGCAAATGGAGGGTGGCAGAGGGAGAGGAGGGGTTATATAGGAGTGAGGAGGAGACCATGGGGAAAATACACAGCGGAGATTAGGGACAGGAAAAAGAATGGATCAAGAATTTGGTTGGGGACGTACGAGAATTCAGAAGATGCGGCCATTGCTTATGATCGAGCTGCTTTTAAGATGCGTGGCTCTAAAGCCAAGCTTAACTTTCCACTTTTGATTGGATCCACTACTTATGTACCTGTCAGAGTCAATACCAAACAATGCCCGTTCGACCCTTCTACCTTTTTCTGTTCGTCTACATACTCCTCTCATTCAGAAGATGTTTCCAATTTTTCAAAGTCCAAGACAAAATTATTATGTGATCATTAGCATCCAGTTATTACTCCACCAATTCATAGTTAATTGATTGATTTACATTTACTTCTTCCGTTTTCATAGGAAGTAGTATCTTGCTTTTTCACATACATAATTAACTTATACTTCTTGAAGTTAAGTTGTATTAAAAAATATATATATATATTTTTATGAGACACTAAAAACATGCGATAAAAAGTAAAAATTGTATATGCAAGAAATGAAAGTTCATGGATGCAACCAATTAAGTGCGATTAAACAATTGAGAGACGTGTGAAATAGTTTTATGTTTCATTGGAAACTTCCTTCCCCTATATATGTTTATAACTGTTTCAAACATCTCAACAAA
This sequence comes from Excoecaria cochinchinensis, assembly GCA_947683425.1. Lineage (NCBI taxonomy): Eukaryota > Viridiplantae > Streptophyta > Magnoliopsida > Malpighiales > Euphorbiaceae > Excoecaria > Excoecaria cochinchinensis. Next base: position 319,877 of record CANTUQ010000193.1, on the reverse strand, counting down.
CTCCCTCACTTCACACTCCACACTCTTCAATCGCCATAACCAAAATCTCTCAAAATGTTCCATCCAAATATTTTACCATCCGATTTCGCTCTTCTAGATTCCATTCGCCATCATCTTCTGGAACATGATGCGGCGTACATTCAACACGGAATCTCCACCCGGACTTTGAGCTCTGATAGCCTATTCTCGACCGAGGAGTGGAGTAATTTTCTCCCACAAACAGATAACTTCATTCAAACGACGGACACTGAACATCTATCGCAATTGGCTTCTCTGAATCAAGCGGATTCATTACTAATGGAGGTCAACGGAGAATCAGAAGCCGAAAGAAGTGCGAATAGTTACAAGGGAGTGAGGAGAAGGCCGTGGGGGAAGTACGCGGCGGAGATTAGGGATCCGAAGAAGAAAGGAGCGAGAATTTGGCTGGGAACTTATGAGAAACCTGAGGATGCTGCTATCGCTTATGACAGAGCCGCTTTTAAGATGCGTGGATCCAAAGCCAAGCTCAATTTTCCACATTTAATTGGATCCAGTGATTATGAACCGATCAGAATCACTAACAAACGCTGCTTGCCGGAGCCGTCTGAAATTTTTCCTTGTTCGTCGCCGACGTGTTCCTCTTCCTCTTCCTCTTCCTCGTTGGAATGGGAAGATGATTCTGTTTCTCCAAAGCCCAAGCGGAGATTGTTACTTAATCAATTGGCAGCCAATTATTACTGGATCAATCAAATGCATATATGAATTAGGATGTAATAAATAAGTAGTATTTTAATTTCTGGATTCTAATTTTCAGTTCATCCTTGCTCAAATCAATGGTTCGGTTATGGCGAACAAAGATATAATCAACAAAACAAAGATTACAAAATCAGGAAAGAGTTTCGGATCATTTGTGTCAAAAACAATCGGAAAAGAGTTTATCTTATTATGGCATGGAGCAAAATTTCCCTACTTTAAAAATTATATGTTAATTCTGCTTAAATTTTGATTTTACAGTAAATTGATTAGTTATATGTTAATTCTGTTTAAATTTTGATTTTACAGTAAATTGATTAGTCGAATTTTATCCGTGATAATATATACCTTCGAAACCATAAAAAATAAAAAATAATAAAAAAAAATTGGCACTAGTGATAAACTGAGGAATATATAAAAATAATAATAACAATTGATATTTTTATTGAGAAAATTAACCAAAAAACATATATCACAAAGAATGCATTTCACCAATTCCCCCTTATGCTATATATTTTTCCAAGAAACTTAACCGACTTTGGTGGACTGCTTTGGATATTGATTGTAGAGATTCCAAACCAAGTCTGATTATTTTTTTTTTCTTTTTTTTGTTATAATTATAATGGAGATCGAAGCATATAATTTAATTATAATTACAAATTAATAGGGTAGGAAGAATACTTATCAAGCCAATTAATATTTCTAATGATTGAGACTTGAGTTTTTAAACTACTATATGTATGATAATCAAATTACAGTTTTTAAACTAATTTAAAATTCTCAAAATAACTATATATTTCCAAAATATTTACAAAATTCTCTTTCTCTTAGAAACCTATATATGCTCTCACAATATATATATATATATAGTCCTCCTAATTGTTTATTATTTTGTTCATCTTGCAATAATCAAAGGAAAAAATTTAAATTTTCACAGTTCTAAATTAACCCATGAATTAGTAATTCATCTAGCAGCTCTGCCTGCTGGAATGCCTTCAAAAAATGAAAAATTCTTGCTTATATTGTGAAACTCTAACAGATATTTTTTTTTTTTTTCATTAGGGTGCCAATAGATAAATTTGCACAAAATCGTAAACGGAGTTAAAAAGTGAGATGCACAACTACACCTTAATTTGAGGAGATTTTGTCCTATTCCTAATAAACATCGATCAGTCTATAAGAAATTAAATTAAATTTTCTCAAATCAACTAATTAAAATAAAATGTGAAATTTGTGAAGAAAATGAAGAATTTTCAATAATTATTATCAATAGTCAGAATAGATGGACTTACTATGTCTTAGGTTAGGAGTTAGGAGGCTTTGATGCAACAAAATTTTCTTTTATTGACCAAAAGAACAATATATATATATAATTGTTGGACCCCCTAATAATACTCTGTGGAATGCCCCTATTGGACTCCATACTTGTAAAATACTCGTTCAGGTGACACGACACCAGCAAACAATTGTCTTTAGTTTCTACGACTCTAATCACGCACATGGTCAGCCTAATCTAAAATTAATAAACAATACATACAAACCTTAATTAAACCCACGCAAGACTCTACATTATTTAAGTATTTTCCACAAACAATATATATAACATGCACATGTGAATCCAGCAAACAAGTGTTTGGAGATTCTGAAATTAAATATGAATAATTTTAAGCACGTGAAAAAGACCCCAACCAATGCAATTTCTTGGAAAGAACCCACAGATTTTCTCCTATTGAAAAAAATAACATGTATATATTCACACACACACACACCCACTATCACCAAGTAAAAAAATTAATCAGCCACACTATCCCACAAAAGTTTGAAAAGCAAGAAAAAAGTTAAGTGAAAGCGAACAATGTGGGAAGAAAATACCGGGATGCCTAATGAGTTGGATGTTCTAGACATTCAGCAGTTCCTTCTGGAAGATGATCCCATTCTGCCTGATCATTTCTCTTCCTTGGACTCAATTCAGCAATTCCTTCTTGAAGATAATTACTCATTGCCTGATGATTTGTCTGTCTTGGATTCCATTCAGCAATATCTACTCAATGATGATTCTGAAACTCTAATAAATACCCCACAACTCAATTTAAGCCAAGATTCAAACAGTAGGTCTGCATGCTCTAATGAATCTATTCAATTTGATTCAAATGTTGAGGAAACGTTAACCATGCCGGAAATCGCAGAGGTGGTTAGCTCAGATAATGTAGCGGGTGCGCGTAAGAAAAGCACGCCATCGAAAGGGTTGCAATACAGAGGAGTGAGGCGGAGGCCGTGGGGGAAGTACGCGGCGGAGATTAGGGAACCGAAGAAAAACGGTGCAAGAATTTGGCTTGGTACCTACGAGACACCAGAGGATGCAGCTGTGGCTTTTGATCGAGCCGCTTTTAAAATGCGTGGATCCAAAGCCAAGCTTAATTTTCCTCATTTAATAGGCTCCACTACTTATGAGCCCCCTAGAGTAACTAACAAGCGCTCCTCGCCGGAAGGGTCTTGTTCTTCAAGTTCATCGGATTGTGACTACACTTCTCCGGACCCCAAAAAAAGAATGAAAGGATTTGGCAATGTGGGTAAACCTGGAGTTGAAAATGTATACCAGTTTGGCCAATTGACTATTCAATCGTCATGGCCATGAGCCAATCAATTGTAAACAAGAAATGCTAATGATTTACGCATCAAAGGCATTCTTGATTAGCTAGTGTTTTTTCTTGTGAAAAAAAAAACATTTACTACTCCCAAGTTGAATCAAGAATCACCCGATCTACATATTTTGAAATTTATCAATTAAGTTATCCGATTGGAACTAATGAACTCATCAAGTTTGAATTTTATTCGTGTTCGATATTTAGTTTAGTATTTTTACTGCTTAATTAAAAGTATGTATCATATGACCTAAAAAAATTGCAAATAATTCAAAGAGGACTTTTCATCCCCTTTACATATTTTAGTTTCCTCTAATCTTATCCTTTACAGATTGAAGATGCTAATTAACATTTGAACATTTAAGAAATGACTCAAAAAATGATTCAAACGTTGAATTAGATATAATAGGATGCCCTTAGAAGAGCAATGAAATTAATGACACAAAATTTATTTTCTACTACCTCTAAATTCACTCTGATTCTTGAAGTTTTAGAAATAAAATTCATATAGTAAATTATTTAATTAAGCTAATTAATTTTTCATAAACTCAAACCAATAATGAAATACTGACATATGAATAGTAACCAATGTTTTTAAAACCGGATCGGACGTCGATTCGGCATAACAATTGGGTCAGGAGTCAACTGATTCGAAATATATTTAAATAATCTATTAATTATTAAATATCAATATATTAATCATTTTTTATTTATTTTACTAATTTTTTAGTAATAATAGTAAAAAATTAACCACAACAATTGAATTTTTTTTGTTAAATATTTGAATTTATAAGAAAAATGTATTTTTGAATTTATAAATTTATAAATTTTATTTTCAATTGTAAAATTTATTTTTATGACGTTAACTATTTTTATAATTGTCATGTTTATATTAATTTTTTTTCAATATTCAGTTACATTTAAATTATTTAGTTATTAAATATCTAAAAAAATATAGTGAAAATAATTTCACATAATATTCAATTTTATCAAATTTAATATTAATATAAATTAATTTTATTTACAAATTTAAATTTTTAATCGAACAATATTCAACAACTATTAACCCGAATTATAAAAATATATTTTATAAAAATATAATTTAGAATATATTTGATTTTTTCCGGTTCAACCCAATTTTTTTACTGTGCAAACCGATTTTTTGTCTATTCTGATTTTTACATTGAATTGAATCGGCTCTCTATCCGGTTCGCGGTTCAACCAGCCGGTCCCTGCTCAAAAAAAAAAGAAGTTAATTTTATTTCAAGGAAAAAAACTTTAAATTAAAATATCATTAGTTGAATTACTTTAAAATTAATTTAAGAAAACTTACATTAATACTTTAGCTAATTATGATTTTCATTGCATAGAATTTTTTCAAATTAGATAGTGTAATTTTTCATGTTGTTAAGATAAGGGTTTCTCAAAAAAATAATGATAAACTAAATTGCAGTGGAAGAAATTTGCATGAGGTATTGCCAATTAGGTGCAAAAATTCTTGACTAGATTGTATCCATAAAATTGCTCATAAATTAAACAAATAATATGTTGCCATGTTAATAAGACAATAAAATAAAATAAAAGTAAACATAAAAGGCACATTTCTTGCATTTTTGAGAACAGAAGAGACTGGGTTATATAATACAAAATAATATATTAATGAATTTTTTTTTTGGTACATAATGTAATAATTCTGTAAACAGCGAACTGCATGTGCTTATGAACCGTTTAAAGAAATAAAACAAAATATTAACTAAATAATTGAATATTCCAAAACTTAAACGTGTATGCTGTATACGTTGAATTTCTCCGGATAACACATTCCTATATTCGAGGATATCTCTACCGTCAAATCAAACCTAGTTTTTCTTTAGTTTTCTTCAATTTATGGGCTAGTCAAGCCAAACATATCCTAATAAATAGTCAATAGAATTACATTTGACATTTTAATTAGACCAGCATTCACCCTTTCTTTTTAATTTCCCTTTAATTTCAAAAATATTCCAGTATTTTTAATTGATTCATGAATGTTAATAATTTAAAAAAAAAAAACTATTTTCGTGAACCAATTTAATAGTATATTAATAAATAAAATTAATAACTATCTATCGGCTTCTTTTAACTCCTTAATCCTTTATATCATTCTTCTATTGACTTGGTTTATAAATTTATTTATGGCTATAAATATTTTTTCCTAATTCCTTAGATCTTAGAACATTTAAAATGTTGATTTAGTGGCGCAAATATTATTATTATAGATACATAGATTACTAGATGATTCTTCCTCGCTTTGAAAATTTTAATTAACTTAAAACCTAAGGAATAAAAAAATTTATTAGCCTGCAGGGAAAACCAACTAATTTTTTTTTTTTAATTTCTTACAAAGAAGTGAGAGAGTAGAGAAGATTCTTCAGTTGTCAGGTCACTGTTCTTCGCACTAATTAGTGATTAATAATTCTGGGAGGCACTCTTAATTCCCAATTAAAATACTAACAATAATTAAAGGTTGTATACCCCTTCCTTCATGTGGGTTAAGGCATATGAGGTGTAACTATTAAATATCTGTATTTCTATAATTTATTAATAAGAATAATTTAATTAAATTTGCTCACATCTATGCCACGTGGACCTTCATTGAATTAAAAAATTATCACATATCCCTCATGTAATTTGTCCACTTTATTATAAATTAATAATTATGTTATAACCTGAATTGTACTTTTTAGCTCACCATAAGCATCAACCCTAACAGTCCGACGTGGCGCCAACCACCCCAAAGATAGATTAAAGAAATTAAAATAATAATAATAGAAAAAAAAAAAATTTAAGCCATGTGAAAAATCGGTTCTTTTTCTGCAGTTTCATGGAAGGAGCAAAGGTTTCTAGATAATGAAAACTACTTGAAAGCTTCTCCTAATCTATCTATATAAGATCACAGTTGAGCAGTCAATTCAATTCAAAACTCAATATTCTCAAGTCAAATACAGAGAATGTGGGGAGAAAATACCTCAGATGATGATTTGACTTTCTTAGAGTCAATTCAGCAGTTTCTTCTCCAAGATGATTTCCAATTCCAAACCCTAAATAGTATTCCAGAGTTTAATTCAGCTCAAGAATCGAGTTTCACTGATCTTCTCAACAATCATTTATCTATCGAACTCAACGATTCGGATCACAGAATGAGTATTTGTTGCTCTTTATTGCCAGATTCAACACCGACAACGCAGAGCAAAACGGAGATCCACGACGAAGTTGCGAGTTTGGAGATAGCTGTTGCTACTCCAAAAGTTGAGAAGGCGTGTAAGAAGAACGCGCCTTCTAAAGGATGGCAATTTAGGGGAGTGAGGAGGAGGCCGTGGGGGAAATATGCGGCGGAGATTAGAGATCCGAAGAAGAATGGAGCTAGGGTGTGGCTTGGAACTTATGAGACACCGGAAGATGCGGCTGTAGCTTATGATCAGGCGGCTTTTAAGATGCGAGGCGCTAAAGCTAAGCTAAATTTTCCTGATCTAATCGGATCTGATTCTCAGGGTCCGATTAGAGTAAGCCCCAAACGGAGGTCGCCGGATCCTGTAGTGCTCGATGGCGGCTCCTCCCCTAAACGGATTAAATGAGTGAATGGATGAGTTGGATTCAATTTTTTTTAGGAAAATTAGACCCAATAGGTGATTTGTGGTCAAGTAGGTGTGTGAATTTCTGATCGATTTGGTTGATAGTAATTAATGAAAATAATTCTGATAAATATATTGTTACCATTTCATCTCATTTTTATATCATATTAAGCTTTAAACTATATTCAATCGCATCTAAATCAAATGATGGATCCATCATTTTACTTTGATAAAATACAGTACAGTCGAGGTTGAGTAAGATCCAGGCAGGTGAACAGTTCAATGAATATCGACTACGTACTGCTGCAGCTTCTTATTATATAATATATTTATGAGACTTTTGTTTTATTTTTGTGAAACCTCTCGTTATTTCATTATGTGAATTCTGAATGAGGTTTCGGATGATTTAGAATTTGATCAGTTGTTCATAATAGTTGCCTCTGCAAAATCATAACTACAGTTCAATATGCCGAATTTTTTTTTTCACTACATGCATATCTAACAAAAACATTTTTACAGTTAAACAGAAAAAGAGTAATTCTAAAAAAATATTGGATTGTATAGAGTTTATTGGCCGATTTATGTGCCTTTGTATAGTATTATTTAGATTTGTTATTGAAGGATATGACTATAAATGATCGGTGATGGTCTTGTAATGATTCATATATTAATTATATAACGATTGCTTGTTAAGTATTCGTTGAATAATTTGGTTGTCCGAGAATACCAAATGGATAGCTAGGTTATCTAAACTTTTTTTTATTAATCTATTTTTAATTAGTGAGTTTTAATTTTTTTTTTTTTTTTTGTCACAAGCTTACGTGTAATGAGTCACGTTTACTTGTACAGACATTTTTGTTTTGTATGTCTTTATTGGTTCATTCATATATAGGAGTGAAAGTGAGCGTTGAGTAATTGGGTTGGATGAGTTAATAGCGTCATGCAACTCATCCGAAACAAGTTCTTATACATCTTCCAATCTTTTATTCCGATTTTGCTTTCTCTTTTTTTCCATATATAGATCTCTGTTGGTGGTAATTATGTTCAATCTATAATACTGCCTGCTAACGCCATTACATCTTCAAATCCATCCATGAATACTTACTTCATCTGATATTTTTCTCTTTTTATCGAATTAATTTGAATTAGTAAGTTACTCATAAACATCATGCTTCATAAGCTCACCTGACCTAATATAAACTCCATCCATCTAAACCTGATACACACTTGAACCCAGTTTCGACATCATTAATAAGCCAAAAATACAAGCTTAACGAAGGTTATTGGGTCTGTGAGGAAGAACAGCTAAGCAAACAGCCAGAGCGAAGGTTGGTGGATTCTCTCCAAGCCTTGGCCATTGCCCATTAGAGTCTTAAAAGAAGGATTGCTCATCAATCAAAACAATTGTATAATGCCACATGATAATCACTCATATTTATATATATTCTCTTTTTTACACGTCAACATGCCATTAATTTGGCATATTATGGATCCCATTTATACAAAACATTTCCGACAGCCATGGAACAGCGTTGCCTCAGCACCGCATTAACTTTGTAGTTACTAGTTAGGAATTATCTAGTGTAATATGGCTGATGGGCTGTAATTAATCAGAAGACAGGCCTGCTGAAGGTAGGCAATAAAGCCCGTAAGAAAGAAGGCCTTTATCCACCCTCTTTGCCGGAAAGTGTTATGTTATGCTAAATAATAGGCTGAATGGATAATTTATTTCGTACCTTCCAATTTATGATCATTAAATCCTATTTCAAATATTTATTTATTATTTAATCATAATAAAGATAAATACTTTGTCATAAACATAGAATAATAATAATAATAATTTTAAGAAATCAAATGGGACAAATAAAATTCAAATTTGCACACCTGGTCTAATAATTCCAAAACAAATTAGTCATCGCCCAAGAATTTAAGAAACATCTTGCATAAAAATTTTTTTTTAAAAAAAAAAGGTTGAGATATTGCGTGTGCGCCGCTACAGAAATTAATAACTAGCCATAACCCATTGGACCTCAAAACAATCCTTTTTAACAGAAAAAACTCCTCGGCTGTCTAAAAAGAATGCTCCAATCCGAATCCCCACATATCCTTAGATAATTGATTTCCGAATCCTGCTTGATTGAGTTTTTTTAAGTATTATGATATAACTGATATGGAAACAAGGTAACACTCATCAATTGTCAATGAAATTATCTACTACAAATGAGAGCAGTTAACCTTCCAAGTGCGAAGGGCTAAAAATACAACATATGCAGCTATTTTCTCGCAAGTGGAAGAGTAAGCATCAAAAAGCGAGGGTGACAGAAATCATGGTATCCAGCTTCTGACCCTGAAAAGTTTTCAGCCCCGAAAGCCACCACCAAATCCGCTTCCATTTTTTCTAGCTCAAATATGAATAAAGGTAGGTTCAACACATGGCAACAGTGTTCAAATATTAATCTAAATTGACAATGAAAAGAAATAACACTATCTGATAAGTATTGCTGTCCTCAAAAAACAGAAATCATTTGTCGCCCGAATGCCATGAATGATGATTGCAGCACGAAGTGCAAAAAATCCATCCAATGAGTTTCTTGATCTATCTATACCTTCATGATATTGGATGCCGCCTCCTGCAATTTTTCTTAGCACTAGTCAGACGTAACAATAGCAATTTAATAACATCCATATACGGGTAGATGAATTATTTTTTCCATTCACCAAAAATCAGATAAAGAGAAGAACATATGCCATGTCATATCATATGCCAAGGTTAAATATGATATAACAATGTTGTATCACAATACCTTTTGGGTCGGCTTCGGTCTTCCTCATAGTCCATCACTCCACCAGGTTCAGAGTAGATCTCCTTGTGCCCTCTGAAGTCAACGTCGGCCTGCTTACAGTGTGTAACTTCTGCCACAACGTAAGTAAGACACATCGACTGACATATCCCAGAAACTGAATAACTCATTCATCTACTAACATCGAAGATACTGACATCTTCACAAGCAAAAATTTGAAAAAAAGCAAATCCTGATACTCAGCCAAATCATAGCTGCAGAACATTCAAATTGATATACTGCGCATTGTGCACAATTCTTCCGACTAGACTCAGTAGCACATATAGATGATGTTAGACACCTAATCCTATCCATCCACAAATTAATAAATTTTTCTTTCTTTTATAGAGTTTTTGAATCATCTGCAACTATAGGTTCCAAGCACAGATATACAGAAACAGCAAGAGATCGAGGTGTGGAGGAGAAGAAAAAAAGTCTAGCATTAACTCTTCCATCCTTTTACAAAATAGTCCATTTCCCAATCATTCCATTGCTAAATATTTAAGCCATATGGAAAGAGTTTTATGCTTTACTTCAGCCATTAACTCATTTAATAAATTAAACTTGAATATAAAACTGGAATCAACTGACCTTGAGGGAGAGGGACTTCTTGACTTCTTCAACCCTATCTTCCACATCCTTTCGATGCTTCTTGTCCAATTCGCTCATAGTATCAGCCCATTTTATTTTCTCTTGGATTGAGACAAGTAAATTCTCAGATGTAGCCAACCTACACATCCATTGGATGAATGGAAGAAAGTGATTACACAATTCTTTGACATGCTTATACATGCTAGGTCACAGAGTTCTATGCTTTCTACAGATAGATTGCGATTACAAATGTAGATGCAGCATGATTTTTGTTGCTCAGCTGATAATAGAGGTTATTTAGACAAACATAAACATGCCAAGGTAACAGCAAATTTAATATATATGCATGTGTGTGTGTGCCCGCGCGCGCGCGAGTAACTCTATGGATCAATAATTTTACCAGTTTGATAGTGTTTGTAACATATTCCCAAGTTGTCCAGGCCTCAGATCCCTCCCAGCTGCAAATTGGACCTGTACTTCACAAAATGCTAGGAAAGTTCTGATATGATTTACAGGGAGAGAAGCAGCACAACTTAAATGCAAGAAGACACAATTTTAGCAGACCTCAAAGCACCTCCGCAACTGATCCAACTTTCCTCTAACAATTCCCTTAAAAGACAAGGAAAAAAAAAGTAATATCAGAATCTTCTTTCATGTATTTCTCGATTAATTAGTACAAGAGCACAACTTCTAGCTGCAAAACCAGACCCAGATAAATAAAAATGAGGAAATAAGGTAAAAACTGGCCTTGATAGGGGAAGGGACGAAAATAAGGGGGAAGGATATCAAGAAGAGAAAGGCTTGAGCTCCACATGCTAAGAAAAAATTTTGCAGGTCCCATCCCCATTTTCCTCTCTCCCTCAATTCATCCATCTCCCGAAAAAGTATAAATTCCACAAGAAACTGGTTGGAAAGGAATTTGCTACTAAAATCTTCATTCTAAATTACTTGCACTATAAACAAAATGGATATTTTAACAACAATAAATGCACAGTGAAAGGCATCCAACAGGAAGAAACATACCGCATACATGCACTCATTGATAAGAAAATCCTCAAGTTCACGTACATTTGAAACATCTAGCTCTTGCATTAGCTGATCATAAGGTAGAACCTGGAAGGAAAGAAAAAAAAGAGAAAAAAGAAAAGAAAAAAACCACCTCACATGACAAATCAGTTGAATTACAGCGATCCCAAGTGACAAATAAGCAGATAAATCAACAAAATCCAATATTTAAAATTGGTACCACATCCCTGACATATAACCATTGTTCATCATCAAAACTTTAGTTGAAGAATATCACTTCATTAACTGTACATTTAGATAGCCACTATTCAATCACTATCACATATTCACCTTTATGTAATTTGAAGGTACTGCTCAATATGCATCTTTAATTGCCGCAAACTCAAGACAGAACACAGCCAATTTCATTTTTATTTTGTACAAGTTCCAGTCATTCAATCAGATTTGCTTGTTCAGAATAAAGAAAGACAGATTTACAGTTACAGCCCGATACTGTGTTGACTCCACTTATTACAGATTAAAATTTCAAAACTAGGCTATATTACGGCTTTCCTTTCTTTTTTCTTTTGCTGTTAGCTATTGGAAATTGCAACTTACGTGTGTCATTAAATTCTTGGTCAAAGTTTCTGATCAAGCCCTTAGATGATAACTTCTAGGCAGGTAAATAACAAATCATATAAACATATCAAAAAATTGTACAAACCTAAGAAAAGATACCTTATTCGTTTCAGCAAGTGTAAGCACAGTAAGTCGTTTAAGCTTGAGAATTTGATCAGGAACAAGTTGTGGAAGACGAACACAATTAGCTGTAAAGAGATAAATTTAATATCAATTCATTTTAAATTTTCAAAAGAGAGTGAAAAGCTGGGTTCAAGAGTGAGGGATTTTATGTTCAAGTAATCCGACTATCAACACCTGGACACACGAAAAATGAATGCTTGTGAACATTAGAGTATGTTTGAATGGTGTTTTACCATGGTTCATTAATGCATAGTGTTCTGCTGTATAGTATAATGCAGTATGATTTTCTGAGAAATCATATATTTTATCATATTAGACAATTTTACACTAAAATGACATAAATACTATCAATTATTACAAGATAACAGTTTTTGAAGGGTATGTTAGGGATCATAATGGATATGTTAGAAATTATAAATAATAATGAGAGTTATAATTGGAAAGTGAAATAAAATGTTACCAAATTGAAAATTTTGTACATTGGAGAATCATCAAATTGATGATTAAAAAAATGACCATTTTTCATGGTTCTATAATCATGAAATAAAATTATGGAACACAATGCAATCCTTTGAACCACTATTTTCAAGTGTACAATACATTAATGGAGAATGGAGAATCAACATCCAAACACACTTAATGTCACTCCCTATTCACGATGTCTCCTTTATAGGCAACATTTGCTCAGAATTTTTATTTCTTTCTTCTTTACTAGCTTTCCCCTTAGGATGTGTTTGAATTAATTATTTACTTTAAAGACTTAACTAGGTTAACATTTTTGAGTATCTAAAATTTCATATTGCGTTCTCTAAAATGCAAAAAACAAAGAAATAAACAAACAAACACCTTAATAAAAATGGAGTAATATCTGGTTCCTCAAGCATCTCATTCAGAAATATAAGATTGAAGCAAGCTGCCCCGCAAATATACCAATGAATTTGGGAGGAAAAAAAAAATTCAAACAAAGCACTTCTTTAAGCTTTTTAAAAGAGAAAAACTAAACAATGGAAATTAATGTTTTCTTTGAAACTTAAGGTAGACTAAGAGCCCCATATGTAAATATCCCATATTCAAGCGCATCAGCAAACAGCTCTTTCTTTTTTCCATGGTGAAAAAATCCCAGTAAATTTTCCTAAGCAAGCAAGAGAGAGCGATATAGAACCAAACAAAAACAAGAGCAAATAAACTTACTCTTATAATCAGTCCATGTGCCATGCGCAAACAACCGAAGCACATCAAGGTACAGGGAATTTTCAGTTCCTTCAAGCTGAGAAAACCCAATTTCACCAACTCAAATAACTTAATCCATACAAATAAAATTATTAGGAAACATGAAATTATATGCATATTCATCCACTTATCTGAACATGAAAATAATTAAACGTCGAATTAAAATAGCGATAACACAAGAATGTATTCAATTCTGACCTCGGCGACGGTAGGTACGGCAAGAATCTCGGAGAAAGCAAAGAGGGAGGAGTGAGAAGTAGCCTCGGTGATAAGACACCCAAGGGCAGTGCCTTTAAGAACCGATGCTTGCTTGACGAAGTGATCGATTAGCTCTGCTTGTTTTAGCTCGATATCCATTTTTCAATAATTACAAGCCGCAAAATCCCCGGCAAACTGAGCAGGGTTTGTGGAAATTAAAGATTCAGGACATAGGGAAAGGAGGAGGGAAAGAAATTCGAAAGATGTATTTAGGAATTAAAATGGATCACAATTGAGAGGGTAAAGGTTTTAGGGTTAAGTGTATGGCAATGAAATGGATCGTGATTTAGCCCTTGTGTCCGCTGGACGTCTGGTTTGCTCTGGTGGTAACTTATTTAATATTTATGACGTGTAAGTTATTTTTCGTACCTAAAAAAACAAATAAAATATATTGAACTTATTAGGATTTTAGAGAGTTTTATTTTACCAAACCTATCGAAATTGGAAAGAACAAAATTAAGCCTGTATTCTTTAAAAAAATCTCTTTCTCTATATAGATTTTACAATGAAGTGATTAATCTTGAAAATTCAAATATACTTGATAATATTATCTTTAAAATCTATATATATATATATATATATATATATATTGCTTAAAAAAAACTCATCAATTAAATAATTATGGCTTATAGCAGACTTATTCCTAACTTCAGCATATTTTGGAGCCATCTTTTCATATATCTCACATTTAATATTTAGATTTTTAATTTACGAACACTCATTAATTTTGGTCAAAGGTGGTATAGTTATTGCAAATTTTATAGAATTAATTTTAGAAAATTGCAATTTAAAAGCCGTCTAAATTTTTAATAAGTGATTTTCATAAAATTTCCTGGAATTTATTCACACGAAACAAACAAAAGCAATAAGGAAATAATGGGAGAAAATAAAAAAATAAAATAAAATAATGAACAGTTTCTATTGAGAGGCTAGTTCAGAAAACCATCTGCATGAAACCCAAGGCCTTGGCAGGAGGTTGGGCCTAACATGCTCGGCCCAGATTGAGTCCGGATTTAATTTCCTTATTTCACGACCATTTTTATCTTTACTTTTCTTATTGGCGATAATCATCATTATATTTCAGTCTTATTCCCCTGTTGCCTTCACAGTTTTTCCACGCTATTGGGTCCGCGGTGAATGGTGTAACACAGCTGCACAAAATATCGAAGGTTACTAATTAAAATTTAAATCTGACGCTTCGAAATCGTCTTCGATTTTCTCACATCGTTTCTCAGGTTTCTCTCTCAGTAGAAGCACAATACCGATGGCTGATTCCCACAGTAATAGAGCAGCCGTTCAAGCGACGAACGACGACGCTTCGGCCAGTAAATTGTGCGTGTAACTCTCACTTTGAATCTTTTCTTATTTCTCACTCTCATTTTCGATTCGAGTTGGTTCCCTACATTTGTTAATTTTCTACTGTTTGCTGTTTGATTGCTGAGAAAACGAAATATAAGGAAGAAAAATTCCTCCTCTATTGAAATTAGCTTTTATACTTTTGTGCTAGCGTAGGAGATGTAGTTATCGATTTCAAATTACTCCACCTACTGATGATTGCTGCATATTACTCTGTATCTTAAAGGTCTTGCGTTAAGAAGGAATACATGAAAGATGATTACATACATTTTTTTGTTAGACGACCTGTCAGGAGATCTCCAATCATCAACCGTGGTATAGTTTAGTTGGTGAATCTATATCAAGTCTTTAACATCATAACGTTGAAGTTTTCACTTATTTCGGCTGCTTTGCTTCTTTTTAATTGAGGCTACTTCGCACGCTGGGCTGCTCTTCGGAAACTTTTGTACCAGTTTCTTGACTGTGACACAAGTATCGATGGAAAAAGCCACAACAAGAAGCAGATATTGTCAATTGGAGCAGGCTTTGATACAACATACTTTCAGTTGCAGGTGAGATACTTCATTTCTGAGCCAAGGTAGAGTGAGCACATTGTTAATAGTAGTTTCTGCTTCATTATTTTCTTATAAAAATCTACCGAATTGCTTGAAGTTTTATTTGTATCAGCTAAGTGGCCACATTAGTTATCCTTTATGTGAGTAATTTGTATTGTCTAAATTCATTCGCATGTTCAATATATTTTCTTTGTTTTTTTGGATCTTCCCTTGATTTTTATTAAACCAACAAGTTGGTTTAGGACACAAGGTTGTTGACTAGCTCAGAAATTAGAACACAATGCTGAAAAGGACATACATTCTATTTTGTTTTTTTTAAAAAAAAAAAAACTTTAAGGTAGTCTAGGACCTTTCAGAAAATGAATGGTAAAATCCATATCACCTGTTTTATGCTGGAAAGAAGGACAGCCAATAACCCAACCAAAACAATATCTTTGTATCCTCCGACAGTGAATATAGATAGTTTTACAATAAGAGGCCAGGAATCTTATAATGATGTCATGGGGCGTGTGTGTGTGTTGTGGGCAAGTGGACAGGGGAATATGTTGAGATCGTAGCCGGAGTTTGTTTTGTTCTTGCTGTGTGCCTAGTTACAAATGTTGATAGCTTATTCTAATAGTTATACTTTCATTGACAGGATGAGGGAAAAGCACCATCTTTATATGTTGAGCTGGATTTCAAGGAGGTCTGAGTTTGAAACCCTTTTACTATCCTATGGGTTTAGCTAGCAATGCACTTATATTTCTCCCGTGAGGTTGTGACTTACTGAGATGGATAGAGAGACTGTATTATGTAGAGTAAAGTCATAGTTATCCTATTTATGGTTGTTGCCTCAAGGTTCTGCCATTTGCTCTCAACTTACATAAAGTATTTGTTAGGTGACAAGTAAAAAGGCAGCAATTTTGGAATCCTACAATCAGCTGAGGGACAAAATTGATGCTACAGCATCAATCTCAGTGGGTAAGTTTTGTGAATGGCTGATGACATGGACTCCTTAGATCTAGGTTGCACCTGTTTCTTATGTGACTGTCTCGGTGCAATGAATTGTACTGATGAGATGATTTCAAATGCTTTTCTTTCAATTTTCATTACCTGGAATTTTTAATTTGTAGAGAAAGGAGAAGTGCTAAGTGACCATTACAAGCTATTACCAGTTGATTTACGTGATATAGAAAAACTAGATGACATCATATCCTTGGCTAACATGGATAAAAGGTATGTGGACTGACTCCTAGTTAAGTGTCTTTGCCTGTTGTTTGACCAAATTTCGTCAATTCTCTTATTTGGCACTTTGAGTACATTTAAAATCTAGGTTCCTATGGCACTCTTTTTTCCTTTATACACAGTCCAACTTGTGAGGAAGAATATGTTCATATTATAGCTTTGGAGTTTGACAGAGTTTGAGTTTTATTGTTCAAGTTCTATGGCTAGAAATTACATTTTTATTAACATCAAATGACCTTTTCTGGGTACAGCAGTTTGCTGTTTATTAACATCATATTATAGTTTGCTGTTTCTGGGTACAATTTTCTTATTAACACTGGTTATATATCTTCCTGATGTAACACAAATCTGCTTCATTCCAATACTGGCATCAGCTTGCCAACATTTATAATTGCAGAATGCGTTTTAATATACTTGGATCCAGATTCAACCAAAGCTATAGTTGGTTGGGCATCAAAGACATTTTCAACGGCAGTATTTTTCTTATATGAACAGGTTATATTCCTTCTCAAGCCAATTTTGATTACCTGTTTATTGATTGACGAATTCTTCATTGACATGTATATTCACATGCTTTCTGTATGCTATAAACGTTTCTTGATTGTGGTGACAGACACATCCTGATGATGCTTTCGGGCAGCAAATGATCAGAAATTTAGAGGTTTCCATTTTTCTTCCCTCATCTTAGACTTTCATGAGTTCAGTTTAGTATTTAAGTAATTTTAGTCATGTTCCTTTCAGCTTAGACTTTCATGAGTTCAATTTAGTACTTTTTCTGTGAGAACTTTTTAATGGTTGAAGAATGCAAGTAGATCTTCAGTGAAGGAAGTAGAACTAAATAAAGTGGCTTGCATTCACTTTTTTCAGCTCCACTATTGAGGAGTTAAATGTTTCTCTCTCTCAATTTATGTTCATCATTTTAATTATAAGACCTATCCTAGTCTAAAAGCAAGGAGAAAGCGGGATGATCCTGAATAATTCATTAAATTTCTGAAGAAAAATTGAAGGTCGGCCAAATACTCCATATTTCTAGCCTGTGTAGGTTCGAAAGTCAAAGCTGAGATATGAATGTTGTCTTCTTAATATTATTGCTCAATTAGTTACAGTATCATTGAAAACTAAGCAACCCAGCGATATAGTTTGGAGCTCATTTCTGAGAGTCTACTCTTAATGGCACATAATAAATTATATTGGTGGCACTGTTTATTAATGTGGATATACTGTTCTTTTCATTAAAATGCTAACATCTTCCCGTCTGTGGTCCTTAGAGCCGTGGCTGTGCACTATTGGGGATTTATGCTACACCAACTTTACTCGCAAAGGAAAAACTTTTTCTTGATCAAGGATGGCAGGTATACCTCCTAAAGAGTTTCTCTCTTTAATGAAACTAATCCCCATTTTTTTCCTTCACTGGAAACAAAATAATATGAATTGTTTATGCAGTGTGGTTAAATTCATATTATAGTTTATAAACATTTTTTCTTGTTTCAGTCATTTGGTATGGAGGCTAAAATTTTTTATTAGGGCTTTCTAGCAAATTTAATTATTTTAAATTAATGCTTCTCTTTTTAATTTTTTTGTATTTCTTTCTGGCATGCTATGTGAGGTCTCAGAAAGCTGTTGCCTGGGACATGCTGAGAGTTTATAGTGATTTTATTGATGCTCAAGAAAGGCGCAGGTATTTTCCCCATAAATATTGGATGGTCGGCAATACTTTGATGTTGTATTATAATTATTTCTTTCTTTTTATTATATATACTATTGATTTGATTCTAGAGATGGCCTGTGGCTATGCTTCAGTATTAGATGGGAATTGGGCATCATTCAGTGCTTTGCTTTATCTTAACTATCTAATTAATCTTTGAGTTACTAACCTATGGGATCATCCTATCAGAATTTCTATGTTCTGCTCCTGCAATTCCTGTTGTGTGTCTATTCTGTCTGTGATTTGCATATGCACTTCAGAAGTGATATGGTGAAGGCCAGCATGGTAATTATTATTTTCAATTGTTGGAAGCAGGATTTGTCATCATCTGTTCATTATACATATGCTCATCTGTGCTCAAGGGTGCACCTGTGAAAGACATTTGAATGGTAGTGTTCTGGAAAAACCAGTGGCAGCCTAGTTGTACACCTTTGTTATTTTTAGTGATTAGAACCCAAGTTGTATAGTTCTATAACTACAATGGATATGCATTGGTGAAAATATGCTGTAGCTGACTGTTAGAGCGTATTTTAGGGAGTGGAAACTTAAGCAGTTCTTATGGCAGTCCATTGGTGAAGAAAAGGGGAATATGATGAGGCTGTATAGAGATCACTGCTTTAGTGTTGGAGTGAATTAACTGCCTTTTTAGATTCTGCCTTCTGAAAGGAGGAATCCTTCTGTCTTTTTAATATTCTGACATGTTGATTGTGGGAAGATAATAAAGGAAGTCCTTTATCTGTTTGGCTGTTCACAACCCCACCCCCCTCCTTTTTTTTATGTAAATAAATATTTTTGCAATCTGTTCTGTTCTTCTTTATTTTAGATCTGAGCTCATGGAACTTTTCTCATAAGTTATATTCTGGTCATTAGGATTGAACGGCTGGAGTTATTTGATGAGTTTGAGGAGTGGCACATGATGCAGGCTAGTTACTTCCTCACTCTTGTTGCAAAAGAAAGTGCAAAGTGCAATAGATTCTGTGTTTATGAGAATACTTGATCTTTATGTGTGGGCCTAAGACCAAATAGAATTTTCTATTGGAGGCACGCATAAAGCAAGGTATTATCAAGTAGTGTTCTAAATTAAGGCGGTCATAAAATTGCAATGAGCTACTTTTCTGTTATTATTGCTGATGTTGTTGCATTCTTAACTTTGTCCTGAACTGCTGATTTTCAGGAGCACTATTGCGTGGCTTATGGAATAAATGATGCCTTGGTTTGTACATATATAAACCCAATTCCCTTTTCGATTTTCTATAATATAGTTTCTCGTCCTTCAAAACTAAGTTTACTTTATAGTAAAAGTTATTCTGGCTTTTCCTCCCTTTCAAACATGTTAATTCCTCTGTCAATTAATGCCTATCCATAGTCCGTAGATTTGTGATAAGGAGTTTTTATTTATTCACTAGAGTGCATTGTGTTATTGTCACAATTATGTGAAGCAAGTGGAAAGTGCACTGAATGGTGCCTTAGCCCTATTTTTCTTTTTCTTTTCTTGATGATGACATAATGCCACTACAGTTCGCTTTCTGTTACCAGTGGATGTGTCATGTATGTTTAATTGTTGGAGAATTGACAGCATCACGGTTTACTTTCTTTGATACAGGGACTCTTTGGGAATATTGGTTTTCCTAGCGGCACGTGATCAACACTCCCTCATCAGCGGTTGTTGACAAAACCTCAAGGCTAAGCCAGAGTGTGGCTGGTGGGCTTGCCGAGTTTGGTTAAGCAAATAGTATAAGGGTAGCTCATATGACTGGCACGTGCCACTTAGCAGGCATATAGGCTGTCAGGTAACAAATGGTCTCTCAAAGCTAGTAGTTCATCTTTAGCTAAAAGTCTCCATAAGGTTTGATGACTTTGTGTGTGGATGGATCTCTGTGCATTGTTTGTCCGACTCTGGAAGACATCCTTTCTTCTTTTGTGCTAGCTGTTTTGCAAAACAAATCGTGGTGGGACCTTTACAGCAATGGATTGTGCCATACAATGGCTTGGTAGGGGTCCATGCCATGTGGAAATTTATGTGCATCGTTGCTGACTTTTAATGTATTCACCCTATTATTTATTTTTCCTTCATGCATCTTTTTTGTTGCTTGTTTATTTATTCCTAGATGACCAAAATGCCAATGGAGCGATTTTTTGTTACATAAATCTGTGTGAAATTGTGACCATCGATGTGCTATTCTTGGAACAGAAACCTCACTATGTTTAGGCGGTTTGCTAGAGTTTGATGTTTGTGTACTCTAGAAACATTGTTGACTATTAGGTGTCTGGGTTTGCAGAACATGCTTGTATGTTTCTTGTCATAAAATCACAAAATCACATACTCAATTATAAAAGTAATACGGCCTTACATTTAGTACTGGTATGGGTATGCAATTCAAGGAGTAAATTATATTTTAAGCTGATTTGAATTTTGGAATTAGATTAAAATCAAAGATATGAGTGCAAACAGTTATAGGAAGAATGAATTTGGAAATAAGAAAAGGACACCAAAAGAAAAAGAATCATTGCTAGAGTACTCATCTTTATAAATATACTCACCAAAATGTGCGCATCCGTGGTTCCACCTTGTCCAAATCGCTGTGAAAAGTGAAAAACTTCTAGGTGGCAAATTTATTTTTCCTTATTTAACTCATATGTCTGCTCAACAACTCAATCATGCATTGAAGTAATGTTTTGGGCCCACAAAATAAAAACTGAATGTTAAAATAAAATTAATATATATACTTAGCCTAGTGTGGACCAATGGTCCACTTTGTTTAGCTTTATGGAAGAAAACAATTGCATCATTTTCTTTGGATTGCCGCCTACAATTCTCTGTTTCTTTTATACTTTATGGAGTCCTCTTGGATACTTGCAACACCTAAATTTAGGGGAAATGAATTCATGTTTGCAGCTTTTTGCCTTTACTCCATTCTCAGTTTGGAGCAGTTATATATAACAGATGGAACAGAAATCTGTTAAATCTTCTGTTTTTCTACCAAGTAATTTAGCTACTGTAACTGTTGAAACCTGGTCCTTTCGCAAGGCATTTTTGTCATGTTCTTCCTTTTACTTCTCTGGATTAGTAACTCTTGTGTAGATAACGTTGCCTCCATGCTTCACTTGTTCATTGTAAATTGGTCGTATAATTCTCCTTGTTCTTAAGGAAACATTCAACTAATAAATGCTGATTCATATGTACTAAGGGATCTTAAATTTGAATCCATATTCCCTGTTAAAAAAAAGTCTAGTAAAGAATTTATGCAAGGAAAGCCCTCTGGTTATAGTTCTAACTTTATTGGTGAAAGTTTAATTTTCCCTCCTTAATTTTTAGGAGACATAAAGAAAAAGTGCACTAATCTATACTCGTTACATTTTTCTTTTTTTTTTTTTCTCCTCGTTGTGTTTGCTCAGGACTAAACATAGTCAATTAGAACTAGAAAGGATTAAACGACATGGGCCACATGAGTTTCGTGATTTTGATTTGATATTAATCTCCAATTTCCACCCAATTCAAGGAAAGAAAATCCTTTTAAGAACAGCAAAAAGAAAATAAAAGTAAAGAATATCTTGAAAGCAACACTTGATTTCTATGAAGAATCCGATACTCTGCAATATGACCCTAACACACAGGGCTAACTCCATATCAAAAGGAATGATCTTTCACACTATCAATTAAGTTTAACTGTAAAACAAATTATTTTTCAAAAAAAAAATATGCAAAGCTCTTTTTTTCGAAGAAATAATAATAAAAAGGCATAATGCATGGATGGTTGGGTCCAGCAAAAGGCCATGAAATTGAAGCTTGACGAGGCTAAAGTAATTTTTATTTTCTTTTAAGAAAAAAGTAAAAAAAAAAAAAGCACTGTTTTCAATCTTTGTCTTTCACCCCACAGCCCCGAGTCCACTTTTTCATCCTCTTCTTTTCCCCCGAAAGCATCCACTTATTGCGGAAATCTTTACCCTAAATCCTAACCCCTTTCTTCAAATTGTTGATTAACAATTTTTATGTCAATATTCAAAGTATTATTATAATAGTTTTCATAAAAAGTAATGTTTTTGCTTTCTAAATCAATTTTTGCAAAAAAAAGCTAACAAAAATCATTTGTGTTGGAAATTAATCTTAATAATTATGTATTTAGTAAATTCAATTTCGAGTTCCAATAAAATTAGACAATTAATAGTGGTTAGATGGATTTACAGAGCAGATGTTTGTGGCATTTGGGTTGGCTCAGCTGAAAAATATAATAACATGAACATTAATAAATAAATTAAAAAAAAAAGGATTATTTTAATTGTTAATAAAATCAACTTCATGTGATTATAGCTGATGAGGGATTTGATTCTTTTTCGTCCTTTTGTGTCTCAATATAGAAACGTTACGTATCCTCACAATAATAGACATCGCAATTTGATGGATTTAGACAAAAATTATATAAACACCCAAATCTAGAAACACCACTAATATTTTTGTATATTATTTATCATAATTCTAGTTTGATTATAGAGTAATTTTCCAACATAACTTTTCGATATTTAAATTCAAAATATCATTTGGTTCGCTTAATTTTATAAATAATAATTAAAGTTTTAAAAGGCAAAGAAAAATATATATATATTTTTTTAGAATCAAACAAATGACATTAATCAAAATAGCATATCATCATAACACAAGAAAGACTCTACAAAATCAATAGCCTCCTAAGACAAGTATAAGAATGAACAGCTTTGCAAGAACATGAGGTATCTCGTTAGCTTGTCTTTTAATAAAACTAATTGAAATATTTTAGCACAAACTAGCAATCGATCTACAAGAATGAATATTACACCCAAATTCAGTGAGATCAAATGTAGTCAACAACCTTTTTTGCATCCATTTCAATCTGAATATTGTGCAGTCCTCAATTTTTAATCTAACTTAAAGCCTATTTAAACATACCGTCTCAACCAAAGCATCAGCCTCCAATTAACATGGAAAAACAACTAATAGCTCTACCCAAATCATCACGAAGCCTCCAATTAACATGGAAAAACAACTAATAGCTCTACCCAAATCATCACGAAGAACCCATCCTACCCAATACTTTTTAACTGAATATTAATAGAGGCATCAACGGGTGAATTCAGCGGGTAAGCTCTCTAGAAACTAGCTGACTTCGGTGCTCATGAGATAAACCATTCACGAAATAGAACTGAACCAGAAAACTAAAGTTTGATGCACACATAAATAATGAGAGACTGATAAATCATTCCATAACATATTATATTACTTCAAAGACCCCACAACAACATGCAAATTTATTCCGTTGAAGAGGGTGAATTCACTCAATCACCAAAAAATTCCCCGGCATTGACGTGAAACTTAGCCCACTATCTAACCAAAACCAAACAACATAAAGATAATCCAAAAAGGTATGGAAGTAGTGCTCTTCCAAGTCATTACAAACAACACAATAATTCGGCACATCAACGCCTCGCAATAAAAGTATTTATCGCATGGAACCAAGACAAAGTTTTCACAAAAATAATTTTCACTTTAGCATGAATAGATAATGACCAAATAAAAGACAAACTACAACACTTGAATTTTTATCATTAAACAATAAATCATTCACCAATAATGATCATATTTTTTATAATTCCAAATTAAAGTATCATTAAAGTCACCATTTTCGGCTGGCAAAAGGAGAATATTGTGAATATTATTCGAATTAAACAAATTTTCATTATTTATCTGATTTTTATGGATATAGTGCAGAGAAAAATAATTTTCCAAAATGTATTATAAAAAAATAAAGCTTAGAGGCATACAAAAAATTGAAGATAATAATTAATAAAGAGGGCCACGCAATTTGTTGCAGATCCACCTTTAATAATAAAAACGAAAAACACCCTTACACGACAACTATTATTTAAATTAACCAACTAAACAACACAACCACCACCAATTATAAAACTACAACTAATTAAACATTATTATGTTAAATAGTGGTTTTGGAAAAATTAAAAAGGCAGTCACAGAAACTGCTTCATGTTCTCAAATCTCATCAATACGAGTAGAAAGTAAGAAAACAGTCTAAAGTAAAGACCAACTATAACCCTCCACTCTGTCACTCACTCTTACTCTCCCTATACCAGAAAATAAATAATAAAAATCAACTGGAATCCTCTACACTCAGAGGGTTTCTCTGTTTCTTTGTCTTTTGAATACTTTTTTGGTTTCTGTTTTCTAGATGGGCTGTACAGCGTCCAAGCTAGACAACGAGGACACTGTCAGGCGGTGCAAGGAGCGGCGCCGCCTCATCAAGGAAGCTGTCTTTGCTCGCCACCACCTTGCCGCTGCTCACGCCGATTATTGCCGTTCACTTCGTGTTACTGGTTCAGCCCTTTGCTCTTTTGCTGCTGGTGAACCACTTTCTGTTTCTGAGCAAACCCCTGCCGTTTTCCTTCACCCTCCTAATCCTTCCCCTTCCTCCACCAATTCTATTCCGCCACGTGTCTTTCCTTCTCCATCCCCTTCTCTTCACACTCCTCCTCCTCCTACGCCGCCGGCATTTTCACCTTCTACTCCCACCATAGCAAGTTCTAAGCTCCCGCACATCCTCTCCGCTTCAAGCCTCAACCCTGTCTCCAATCGTCGCCGGAAACCTCCGAAGCTCCCTCATATACTCTCGGAATCGAGCGTTGCTTCTACTCCTCGAAGCCAGAAATCCAATTTCCCTGGAAATTTTGAGTATCCTACAGCTTATCAAGCTAATTCAACGTATTCTAGCACGCCATCACAAACATCCTCTGTTTGGAACTGGGAGAATTTCTATCCTCCCTCGCCTCCCGACTCCGAATTTTTTGAACGAAAAGTTCAAAATCATAATCAACAGCACCAACAGCGCCAGCAACACCACTTAGACACTGACGATGTTGAGGATGAAGAAACTGAAACTGAAACTGAGCCTGAGCCTGAGGCGGAGACGGAAACCGAGAGATCGGAATATGATTTTTTCCAATTACAGAACAAGAAGCACAACTATCACCATATCAACAATAAAGATGCCAAGCAGCAGAGCATTGTCGACAAAGAAACTGAAAGAGAGGAGGTTCAGTGCAGTGAGTGGGAAGATCATGATCATTATAGTACAACCAGCTCATCAGAAGAAGGGGAAGAATACGGCGATAGAGAATCCAGATCCGAGATTGGGACTCGGTCGAATTTCGGGTCATCGGTGCGGGCGGAGTCAGTGAAGCAGCAACCAGTCTATGGCAATTCGACCAAGTCCGATGAGGCCGGGTCATCGGCGAGTTTCAAGACTGGAGAGATCTCGGATATGAAGATGGTTGTGAGGCATAAAGATTTGAAAGAGATTGTAGAGGCTATCAAAGAGAATTTTGAGAAGGCTGCGGCGGCTGGAGATCAGGTGTCGGAGATGCTCGAAATCGGCCGGGCTCAACTCGATCGGAGTTTCCGGCAGTTAAAGAGTATGTCTGTAGCTACTTCTTAATCCAATTTTTAGCTTTTCTTTTTTTATTATTTTTTTAATAATTATATATTATTCTCCTTTATTTCCTGCAATTGAAATTGCAAAATAATTGGCTAATTCGACTAATTTTCTTTTGTTATAACTATCACCATTGTCAATTATTTCAGAGACAGTGTACCATTCTACTAGTATGCTGAGCAACCTGAGCTCGAGTTGGACCTCAAAACCACCATTGGCAGTCAAGTACAGGCTCGACACTGGTTCACTCAATGAACCGGGTGGCCCGAAAAGCCTTTGCTCAACTATGGAACGATTATTGGCTTGGGAAAAGAAATTGTATGAAGAAGTCAAGGTAACCTACTTCCTTTTTTCTTTTACTTTTTAAATCAATTTTTTTCTTTTTCTTTTTTTAGGAAAAAATGTGAAACTTTTTACAATGAAAAAACAGTTGTAATTGTTAAATGACTAGGATATCCATTAATGGTCGGAGATAGATAGATAGATAGCGTAAGTCCACCGCATCACCCAATTTACGGTGGTGGATAGTTTTGTTTTTATATTGTCTTTGACGAGAATGCCCCCTCGATTGTGCTAAAAATTAATTTGCAGTTACCTTTAGTTTGATAGACTGTGAGTTGTGAGTATATCATTTTCTAATTCTTTATGGGATCTTTCATTTGGACGGTTGTCCTTTGTACTTAAAAATTTTTTCGTCCACTTACCTGTCCCTTGATTACGCTATTACCTTTCCAGACGAAAGGACCAAAATGCCCCTGACAGACTACCAGAATAACGGAACTGCCTCTTTTATCTTAGGGAGACGTATGTGGTCGGTCTATCTAACTGGTTCTCTTTTGTCGGCCAAGTGGAGTTCTGCAATTTGGATTTCATTTCTAAAGCATTCTTGGGTTTTGGATCCACTTAAATTGTATTTTGATTAAGACAGATTAAAAATGAAGTATTGACTAATTGTTAATAATCTATTTCTTGTTATATGAATTGCTATTTCTTATTACTTTGTGTTTAAGAATTTTATCCTATTTTCTCGGGGTTTAGGTTCTCAAAGTCTTTAAACTTTCTAGGTACTTTATTTGTTGGCACTTTATGTCTTAAAAAAACCAATGTGGTAGAAGATTTTCAATTTGACAAAGGCTAATGAAAGTAAGGAACATGTTTAATAATTTTTTAGGCTAGAGAAGGAGTGAAGATTGAGAATGAGAAGAAGCTGTCTACACTTCAGAGTCAGGAGTACAAGGGAGAGGATGAAGTGAAGCTAGACAAGACCAAAGCTTCAATAACGAGGCTGCAGTCTCTAATTATTGTCACTTCCCAGGCTGTTTCCACGACCTCAACTGCCATCATTGGCCTTAGAGATACTGATCTTGTCCCTCAGCTGGTTGAATTGTGTCATGGGTACGTCATTTCTTCTTTTGGAAATCTATTAAGATAGATGTTGTTTTGCATAAATCAATTATTGTCTATTGGCAAAACATGCAGTTTTGAAATGATTATCTATCAGCCATCATTTATTGTCATAAAGATGAAATGATTATCATGTCAACTGTTTTGAGTTGCAAATTTGATCACTTGGCCTCCCTTGTCCACCCTTCTCCAATTAGTTGCATATTTGAAATTTTCTTTTAATTTGCATGAATTGAAGTAGATTCTGATATTGGCATGCTGGTTTTTGCGACATTTAGAGCATTTTTTTTATAGTATGTATCGTTGGGCATTTTGGCTTCTGGAGTTGAAGATTGTAACATCTAAGGTACTGTTTTTCTGTGCTTCTTGTTTCATCCCATATGGAACAACATGTGCCTTGTTGTCCTTGACTTCCACATCTCTTGCTTTCTCTTCAAATTGGGCAGTGGCCCCTAATCTGCCTTCCTGCGGTGGTTGTGGTTCATTTGATCTACTGTAGACTAGAGTTGATTGATGGGCATAGAGTTAGGTGCATGGTCTTACCTACAATATGACTCATTATCATCTGGTTTTCTTTTCTAATACTGTTTCATGATGTAGTAAATTAAATCAAACAGTTTTCATGTTATCAGCATGTCAAATCATTTATTAGTAGGACAATCAGGTGGCAATTGCACAAGCATCGGATGGTGATATTGCACAATGACTATTCTGTGGAAGATTATTGATTACTCTCATCAACATTCAGCATAGGAAAAGAGGGAGATCATATGGGTTTTAAAAATTCAGTTTTTGACAGTACTGTAGTAGAAAAGCCAGTACTTGATTATATTCTATCTTTGTGTAGATTTTCTAGAGATACTTCTCGTTATCTTTTGGAGAAATGAATAATATGTGCCTATGAATAAAGGTGAATATCCTCGATGAAACAGTTTGAGTGCTTCCGTGATGTCTATTTAATCAGTTGTAATCAATGCAGATTCATGTACATGTGGAGATCCATGCATCAGTACCATGAAATTCAGAACAATATTGTGCAACAAGTCCGTGGCCTTGTGAACCAATCGGCCAGGGGTGACTCAACTTCTGAACTGCACAAGCAGGCAACTCGTGATCTTGAGTCAGCAGTCTCTGCTTGGCATTCCAGTTTCTGCCGCCTTATAAAGTTCCAGCGGGACTTTATCCGCTCTGTCCATGGCTGGTTCAAGCTCACCCTTATTCCTGTGAGCAATGACAACATGAATGGTAGTGTTCCGCACTCTGATGTATATGCCTTTTGTGATGAGTGGAAACTTGCTCTTGACCGAGTACCTGATACAGTTGCTTCTGAAGCCATCAAGAGCTTTATTAATGTTGTTCACGTGATAATTGGGAAACAAAGTGAGGAGCTTAAAATTAAAAAGAGAACTGAAACTGCTTCAAAGGAGCTGGAGAAGAAAGCTTCATCTCTTCGGAATATAGAAAGGAAGTTTTATCATTCATACTCAATGGTTGGTATAGGGCTTCCTGATACGGGACCTGAAAATGGGCAGGCATTGGATGCTCGGGATCCATTGGCTGAGAAGAAATCCGAGCTTGCAGCTTGCCAAAGGCGGGTGGAAGATGAGATGCTGAGGCATGCCAAGGCAGTGGAGGTGACAAGAGCAATGACACTGAATAATCTTCAAACAGGTTTGCCTGGGGTTTTCCAAGCATTAACAAGTTTTTCTTCCTTGTTCACAGAGTCACTCGAATTGGTATGCAACCGTTCCTATGCCATTAAATAGATATATACTTAATTTTTCTACTCTAGATTTTTGGGATAAGTTGAAAGTCATTAAGGGCTGGGATTTTTTTTGGCTGTGGGCTCTTGTGACAATTATCATTATTTTTGGGGGAAGATTATTGACCTGTAAATATGTGGTTTTGTAAACCTTTTTTTTTTCCTATATCAAGGGGAGGGAAATGTCTCTGTACAGGAATTGAATTTGCTTTGGATTGTCAGAGTTCAAATATTTCATGATGATGAATAAATTATACGCATTTCACTTTTGGTCACCTCATACTTTGAAATGTTTATGTTCATGTCCTTGTCATGATTGAAGATGTGAGAAAGGTGGAATAAATAAAGAATCTTTGTTTTCAATATCTGATAGGGTTTAAAGGCAGTTAGAGCATGTTCAATGGTGAGGTACAAGTCCCATTTGTGGGATCCATTTTTGTGCAATGTGGGTGTCACATCAGATGAAGTGGGATTCATAAAAAAAAGTGGAACTCTGACCTTCAATGTTAGTTACATTTTAAGTTCTACTTATGGATTCAGATGAATTTTTTATTAGGAAAATAGATGTAGGAGCGTATAATTTTTTTTTTAAAAAAATTTACTGTAACATGGCAGCTTATTATTGGAAAACTCTTAAATGGATCTATGAAAACTTAAGTGGGACTGGGGACATTTGAGTGTGTAGCTCCAATGTAGGAGGTCCGCAACACTTTTCTATTTCTTACAAAAGTGTCCTGGTCCCCAGTTTTTTACCCCCCATTGAAGATGCTCTTATTTGTTATGGGGACCAGAAGATACTTATCATTATTGAGATCTTGATATCTCATATGCTTCTAAAAAGCTTAGGATGCTTTTGGGAATTGCAATTGTAAACTAATTTCCCATTAGTCACTTCTTTATTTATGTAATGTTAAATTTTCAAGACGTGTGTTCTTTTCCTAAAATAATATAAGACCCACGGAAATTATTGCCTTGCTTTGAAATTCAATGTCTGTTGTTCTTAACTTGACAGCTTCTAATTTGTGTTATGGTGAATGAGATCAGAAAGTGTCTATTTGCGAAAGGAACTCAACTTCCATTTCCTTCTTCCACTCAAAACCCAATAAAGACAAAAGAAATTTAAAAAGAAAGAACAGAACCTAACCATGTGGTTGACAGATTTGAGACTAATGTTGCAGAATCCAGAGTTGCAGCTTGAAGATTAGCTATTTTCTAATATAGTGAGCGCCTAAAGCTAACAGACCTTTTGTTTATGTAATTAAAGATTTAAAATATGTTGGATTCTTTTTTGTTCCCAACTAAGAGGGAAAACGTTAGGTGTGGTTGTCAGTAGGATCTTTACTGACATTTTTATTAATTTAAATGGTTCCATATTATATGATTCGATATTTAGGCTTTAAAAATCAATGGAGATGGAGATGGTGGATTCTTTCACCTTGGATCTTCATGTAAACCCACCTAATTCCTCGTATTTATGTAGGTTTTTAGCTGCACACTGTTTTGGATTTCTTTTTCACTGTTATTTTTTTTTTAATTCTCTGGAATTGTATATTTTTATTGACAAGTAACTCTGTTTTGAATTATTTTCTTTTTTTTTTTAACTGTATTTAAAGTCAATTATTTCAATCATAACATTTTTATAAACATTAATTCATTAGGAAAATTTGGGGCTTTCTTTTATTTGTATAATATTCGTTTATATTTTAAAAGATATGAAATTGATAGTATATTCTCAATTCTCGTATTATATTCAAATGGAAAATTGTTTGATATATCGTGTTATGTAAAGAATAACTATATTATTCTTTTGGTTAATATCAAATAACTTGTCAGTTAAAAGTTTCCTTAGCTCTAAAAAAAATTATATATGTATACATTAACGGGCAGATAATAAGGGTGTTCACTGGCAAGAACAAGCCCAAGCCCAAGCCCAAGCCCGACACATCTAATATAATACTAGAAGAAATTGTACAAAATATCATTTTTTTTTCTCTTCCTTTAAAAAATACATTCTCTTTTTAATTTTAAACAGACATTTTTTTGTAAATGAATTTCTATATTTGTAATAAAATTATTAAAATATATAATTGAAAATGAATTCCTTATTTTTATGTTTGGAATAAATGAATTCATTTCTATATTATTTACTAAAATATTTTTAATGCCAATTTTGATATTTTCTTTTAATTACTTCCAATAAAAAAAAATTAACAACCATTAATTATCATTTTAAAATTTATTATTAATTTAATTACTCTCAATTTTGATGTATTATTTCAATTTCAATTATTTTTAATTTTCAATTTTGATATTTTCTTTCAATTTCAATTACTCCCAATAAAAAAAAAAACCGTACATACCGAATGAAACTGATAAGTAAAAATTCAATGGAGATAAGTAAAAATCTGGTGATGGTAGTTTTGGATGACAGAAAAATAGTAATAAGAGAAAAAGAAGAACAGTGATGGAATAAAAATAATAACAGATTACATTAACTATATAAAAGAAATTTATTTATAATAAATAATTAAAAGGGTATTATAGTCTTTTCAATTTTAGCTCTTAAAAATGTGGAATTCATTTGCAAATTCCACCTTTTTTGATGGAATTTGGTGAAAGCATAATGAATTCCATGGAATTCAATTCTATGAATTCAATTTCTATTTTTTTTGCATTCCAAGCATGAGAAATGAGAATTACAAATGAATTCCATAAAATTTTATAGAATTCATTTATTCCAAGCGGAGCCTAATTCAACATCAGTCGACCAAGCACCCTACATCGCAGGGGTTGAGCATAAGTTAGAAAAAAAAAAGGATCAACTTGTATTGTCATGCTTGATTAGAAAGATCAAATTATATAGTTGAGCTAATTTGATATAGAAATTGTACTCTTCTCATCCGGCACCCACAAGGTACAAAATTACAAATAGTTCTTTTCTTCTTTTTTTTTTAAAAAAAAAAATACACAACTAGCGTATGCTTATATAATTATAGAGTTGTGCTTGATTAGAAATATCAAATTAGCTTTGAACTTGAAGAAAACAAATATAATCATTCGTTAGTTGTGGAAAACTAAAAGAAACAGAAAACTAGGGGATCAAGATAAAAGGAAAGCAGACCAGTGATAATTCCTGTCTATGAGTTTACAATAAAAGCAAATTGTAATATTTCTAAAATTTTATGATTTGTCTTGGGGAGGCGATTCTTATTTAGCTTAGGTCCTCTGCAGCATTATGGGAGCGGTTTTAAAATATTAAATGGTGCTTCAGATAATGCTGCTCGTAGCGTCTCTGCTTTTTAATCATCGGATATTGTTTTAGGTAAAATCTAAAAATAAAAACGTTAGGTTTTGTTTATTTTTAAAGGGGATGCCTAAGTGGGCGATTGATTCTGTCGGCCAGTGCTATTGTTTTGTTGGTTTTCTATATCTAAGTTTTGAAACACTGTAACAGAAAAAACAACATCGGGGTTGATTTCCAACCATTAAACAACCTATTGGGTGAAACCTAAAATTATCCTGTAAATTAAAGCTTCTCATTTCCAATTGATACTATTTTCCTCCTACGAGGCCGGTGAACAGAAGTCCATTATCAGTACAGAATAATACAGTACATGATCTAATAATAAGATCAACTAATACTGATACACTAAGTCACAAAAAGCCTGTACTAGAAAAACTCAAAGTCCAGATATTTACCTCCAGACTTCATATCTGTCCCCACAATCCTTTTACTGCTGCTGCCCACCCCTATTGGGTCAACTGCTCCAAATTTCCCGGGAAGCTCAGCCTCCACCGATCTAGGCACTTCTGGGGGCGTGCTGCACCTTATTAGAGCCCAGTTCACACCTTCGAAGAAGGGGTGCTGCTTGACCTCAGTTGCACCCCTTTTCACTCCCAGTCTGTGCTGTGGTTCCTTCACCAGCAGCCCTCGGATCAAATCTCGGCTAGCGTAACTGGTTGCTGGTGAGTCTGGGAATCTAAGCTGCTGACCCACGACATTGAACAGTGTAGCTCGGTTTCCCGACCCTTTGAATGGGGTTTTACCATACAATAGTTCATGCAAAAAAATGCCAAATGTCCACCAATCAACAGCACTGCCATGGCCTTCTCCCTTGATAATTTCTGGGGCTAGGTATTCATGGGTTCCAACAAATGACATGGACCGGGCTGCAGTTGGTTCTGCAACAAGTTCTGGAAGTACACTGTTAGGCAGTCCAAGCTCTACTCGATGTTTTCTGTTTTTTTTCTTGTTTTTTTGAGGGAAGATCCGAGGAATAAAGCATGCAGGCTGGATGCAAACAGATGAGGGCTCAATACAGGCAGGCTGAACACAAAATGCACCACCAGCAGCTCGTTTTGAAGGATCAGAATCGAATGAGGTCTTTATCAGGGTAGGTGAAACTGCACATCTAAGAGAAAGATCAAAATCTGAAAGCATTATGTGCCCATCATCACGGACAAGCACATTTTCAGGTTTCAAGTCCCTGTAGACAACCCCAAGCATGTGAAGATATTCTAGCGCCAACAAAACCTCAGCAGCATAAAATCTGCAAGATGAAAGACAATAATTAAAGATATGGAGCAAAAATATCAATAAAGAAAAACATTGAATAGACAAAGTTATTACCAAAGCAGTATCCTGTTAGTTATCTGTAAGTAAGAGAAAAACTAACAGTTTAAACACATTAGAAAATCACTTGATCACCTGGTATTGTATTTCAGCATTGCCAGTCAGATAATTATGAAAATTCATAGTGGCTACAAAAGTGAATTGAAATTTCAAGTTTCACGAGCATGCAGAAGATATATTCATTTAAACAGTCAATATATTTACCAACGACAATGAAAGCTGGGGTAGTATTGTTTTGCGTCATGATGCAGATGTATAAGTACAGATTAGTCACACAAGCAAACAGACATTTGCATGGCAGATATAATATCCATATGTCATATACAAAATTTTGTTATCAACTTTGGAGCACAGATACTACTCAAAAGGCAGAGCAATTATTGTGAAATTGAACTTTGGAGAACAGAACAGACATATTCGAAAAGAGAGAGCTGAAGAATGCACAATTAAATGACGAAGGGAAGAATGCAGAGAACAATTTAGAGTAAAGACACACCTTGCAGCATACTCGGAGAAATGTTTCCCAGGTTGCCGTTGCCTCAAAGTATGCAGATCACCCCCTGGACAATATTCCATGACCAAACATGAGAATCTGTCAGTTTCAAAATGTGTATACAATGTTGGCAGAAATGGATGATCCAAGAGCTGCAAAATCTCCCTTTCAGTCTGAGCTCTGGTCAACTTCTTCCTGCTTGCAAGAGATGCCTTATCCATTACCTTCATAGCAAAATAACAACGAGTTCCACTTAATTCTGAGAGATACACACTACCAATATCACCACAACCAAGCCGTTTCAGTAGTCTAAAGTGACTCATGCCTAAAATTCCATCTCGTGCTCGGATGGCAAGAATAGCCTTCCACCTAGGATCATTTCCTTTGTGCGGTTTGTTTGCACTCCCAGTAATGTTGCTCCAATTGCTGTCATCACTAAGGCCACTGCTATCACTTGCACGGCTAACACTTGTCTTTGCACTCTCAAGTGAATCCCCTCTAATGCTAACACTCCCTTTTGTACTCTCACAATTCCGCTCCATGCTCAATAGTCCATCACTTGTAACAGCATCACTTCTGTATGTACTAGCACAGCTATTGACAATGCTCATAGCTGTGACAACACCAGTACTGTCAATACTGCTATGTGGACTTACATTACCACTTGGTGGCAAGGAAGCATCCCAAACACATTCCTTTTCCTCTGAATCGAGTGGAAGAAGAGAATTTTCTGTATTTTGTGATGCCCGTGGGACCGAAAATGGAGAGGACAGAGCAACTAAGTCAGTAGGTTCTTCAACCATACTTTCTGCTGGTGAAAGAACAGCTGGGCTTGGTTTCTTAGGTGGGACCCTAATGGAGAGGTCCTCTAAGAAAGGCCCTTTCACAGACATACTCTTCATTAGGCATCCAGGCTCAGATTTCTTTTGCCCAATTGGTACATATACTGGTTTCATTAGATCCATATCGATAGGTTCTGGTGGATGACTAGCTCCAGAGAAAGAACTAGAGCCACCTTCATCGAAAGAATCACCACTTCCTTTACAAGTAACAACATCAGGCATTAGCTCTTCTTGTATAGGCAAAGAATCTTTTCCCTTCCATGGTCTCGTAGGCACATGCAAATCCACAACTTGGGAACTTTGTGAATTAAATCGCCCCACTACTTCTCTTACTAAACCTGTCTGAACCTTTTGCACCTGAGCCCCTTCCCTTCCCAAGGCCCTGCACGAATTTGATAACTGACCGGCAACAGGCAATTTCCCAGGAAGAGCCTTTGATTCTGAAACCCTCTCCATGTCCAATAACCGCGTAACATTACATGTAATAATGTTTCAGTAAATAATCCTGCAAGTGAATGTTCAAGAATTCAGCAGATGCTTCATTTTACTCTACAACTTAATCATCAAAGAACAGCTCCACTGGTATTTATTCTAGCAAATCCACTACACTTTCAAGTTCTAGCGTCACAAAAAACACATAGCCCTCTCAACCCAAAAGATCAGGAGGATCACGGAACCACAGAGAGTAAAAGGATCATATATAGCAATTTACGAAAATTCCTTGAAAAGAGGGGAAATTTTAATAAAAAATTAAAAACAAGTCCTAAGGAACCAATGAACCATATCTACTACCCAAGCTTCCATTTAGAAGGCCAATAAATGCATCTGAAGTAACGAAGAAAGATAATATATACTTTGTTGATATAGTTTCCTAAATTATTAGATAGCAGAAGATTATAACAGCAATCGCAGAAAACCTTAATTATGATGTTTGAGGTTAAAAATATAAAAACATCAGA
Organism: Excoecaria cochinchinensis; assembly: GCA_947683425.1. Taxonomy (NCBI): domain Eukaryota; kingdom Viridiplantae; phylum Streptophyta; class Magnoliopsida; order Malpighiales; family Euphorbiaceae; genus Excoecaria; species Excoecaria cochinchinensis. The sequence goes on along the minus strand of CANTUQ010000193.1, from coordinate 283,799 downwards.
GCTACAGATTTCTTTACTCGGAAAGCATTTGCCGCCAGAGTAACGAAAAGGAAAATAAGATTTAAAATATCTAAAAGAACCGGCAATTAGCAATCAGTTTGAGTTTCGGCACACATCTTGAAGCATAGTCACCCCGAAAAAGGAAAAAAAAAATCCAAATACTCAATCACCGTCGGCTATGAGCTCTTTGAACGACAAAAAATCCTTATTAGAAACAAGAAAACCCTAATTGACAAGGCTCGAAGAAGATCACTTGATCAAGCAACTAAAATCAACAAGCGAATCAGCCAATCCTTAACTTGACTCGCAATCAACGGGATTATATATAATCGATTATGAATAAAGAAGAGCTTAAAAAAGCAAAGCCACGAAGATTAAGAAAGCAAAGAATGCGAAACTCCAAGTGCTTGTTATTTTCCCATTAGCACCCCAGACCTCGTATTAACCACCCTTCAATTCCACGCAAAACAAAAGGTAAACAAGAACAAAACAGAGAATCCAAAATTCTGAAGCAGTACTACATAAAAAGATCACTTAACCAAGAAAGAAGAGAACAAAAAAAGAAAGGAACATTCAGACCAAAGAACACACCGAAGTATACGAATCTGTACGAGGGTAATTTATACAAGAATCCGAGGGTTTGAGTGAGGCAGACGATATTATAGCTTGAGAGCTGAAATTTGGCTCCTGCTCTGCTTGATTCTTAGAGATTTTCTCAGTTTCTCTCTCTAGAAACTTTGAAATAGAATCAAATTACAGAATTATAGAGCCCGAGCGATCAGAGCTCGAGCTCTTTCTTCTCTCTATATCTCCACCACTACACTTTCTCTCACTAATATCTTTTTTCTGTGTGTAGTCAGTAGTCTATAGGGTGGCTCTGCAACTAGAGCTTTTGCTTTTTTTTTTTTTTTCCTCTCTCTCTCTTTTTCTTCTCTCTGCTTTGTATGGACAGCGTGCCCTTTACTGTGAGAAATTGGAAGAGAGAGAGCAGGTGGTGAAGAGGATGGGGCCCTTAGTTTTTGAATGGCCCCACATGTGGGATCCACTCTGTTTCTTCTTTAAGCTACACTGCTTTTCAAGGAGTGTCCCACTCTTCGCATCTGTGCCATGACCATAACCCATTTCTAAAGATCGGGTTTGGATCATGGCGATTCGGTTATAGTATTGCCACTCGCATTTTAGGCGCGTGCTTTTTTGTAAAGTGTTACTAGTGTTATATTATAAAGTTTATCTAAGTCTTCAATTAGTTTCCAACTTTCTATAATAATAAAACAAAAAGTTTCCAAATGGCCCATGTATTATAAGAGCATTAGCCAATTTGACAATAGTTATAATTAGGGGTGTGCCGCGTTCGGTTCGGTTATTGCCGAAAAAATCGATAACTGAAATATTGGTATTTAAGTAAATCGAACCGAATCGATTAACATGTAGTAACTGAACTGATATTTTCGGTCGATTCAGTTCGGTTAACCGAAAATCCACAATTATAATTAAAAAATTATCTAAAAAATTATTCAAAATTACAAATTATAAAACTAAAATAAAAACATCCAAATTGAAAAATCTACATATATAATTTGAGTTCAATCCCCTTAAATTGATAAAAAAAAATAAAAAAATAATTTTTTTTATGTAAAAATTGGATAAAATAATATATAATATTAAAATTTCGGTCGGTTCGATTTTTTCGGTTTTTGCCTTTCAAAACCGAACCGAATTAACCGATTTTCATATAAATTCAAAACCGAAACCAAACAGAATAACCAAATTAAAAAAATCGATCAGTTTGGTTTGGTTTTACCCGAATTTTGCTCACCCCTAGTTATAATCTAGACGAAAAAAAAATCTCATAAATAAAGCATTCGTTGATATATCAAGAATTTGATATGAGCACCATGTATTATTAAGGCAATGAGTTAGAGTTAAATAACTTTACTCTTAATATAGCCCATGTTAAGAAAAAAGAAAAAAAAAAAAGTTGATCTATTCCTATTGGTGAGAAAGACAACAAAATTTATGTAAGGCTAGCAATTGCATAGTTATTAAAATTTGAGTTAATTTGAAATATTGTAAATCATTTATTATTTCAATACGATAAATAGATGTTAAAAAAAATATTTTTTTTAATATTATAAAAAAAATCATTTATAGTGCCCATAAAATTATGAATTGAAATTGATTTGCGGTTTAAATATATGATACAATTTTTTAAATTTTTTAATTTTAACACTTACAACAACTGAAAATATAACAAATTTTTTTCTTTTAAGTATAATTTTATTTCTTTTAAAATTGATCTCTTATTCTTCATTTTTCTTATTATTGCCTATATAAAATATTTTTTTTGTATAAATATCAATTAATTTTAAGAAACATATACCATAAAAATGACGAAAATAAATTATTAAAGCGAATGTATTACTTTATCATCATTTGAACTATAATTTATAATTTATTATATTGAAATTATTTTTATAAATATGATTGTTATGTTAATTTAAACAACTTTTATATGTATTGGTATTTTGAAAATTTTATTATAAAAATTGCAATATGAAATATATTAAAATTAATTTATATTTTTAATAATTTTATCTTTAACTGGTTCAATCTCAATAATACTACTATTGAACATTTAAACCTTAAATTTTTATTTGTATCATTTTTTGTTCGGTACAATTCTGTAAACCATGCCAACATTGTCATTTTTAAGATAAAAAAAAAAATTACAAAAGTTTAATTTTCTCTTACAAGTTACAAATGCTCTCAACTAGTTTAGGCATCATAAGTTTTTTGAACCTTTCCATTAAATAGGCATTATATGAACAAGATATTGAAGGACTATTACAAACTAATCTTCAATTTCACTTTAAATGTAGTTTGTAGCTTTTTATACACATTAAATTCACACAATTCTAGAATAAGGATAAAGTAAAAATTACGAAAAATTATTTATTAAATTTTGAAAATATATATTTAAAAGAAAATCGAAAGTGAATTTGAAAAGTATCGCTTAAAATGAAATCGTAGAAATACTATTTAAGAACTAAATAAGTAATGAGTGTGAATGAAAAAAAAAATCATTTACGAAAAGCTTGATGATTTAAATTTTATCCCTTGCACTAAAATTAAGAGAGATAAAATGTATGAGTAGGGTAAAAATGAGGCCATGATCACAATACAAAAACTTCGAGTCCCCATGCTATTGCTAACATATAAGATAGGCACAACCATAAGGTTGGGCCCACCTTTTTATCTCTCTAAAACAAACATATAGTATAATCTCTTGATTTTTCAAGGACAGTATCCATAATATTGGCCGAAGTGGGCCTTAGATCCTCATGATTTCATCATTTTCACTTTGCCACCGTAGGTCTTATATAGCTAGAGTTTATGAGAAGTCTAAATTTTAGGTGAAATTACAGAATTTAATACATAAACACAAATTCATTTATCAAATACTGAACAAAACTATTATACTATAATTTGAAGTTATTAGAAGTAATAAGTAAATTGAATAGTTGGTACTCTTAAAGTTTCAATATGACCCAAATTGTCTAATTGTTACGAGCATTTAAAAATCAAGTTATAACTGATAGATGTTATGCTATTAATAACTTACCATTACTAGTTATTATCTATTAATGATTCGTTATAAATCTTGATGCTCAATAATTTTTTATTAACTTTTTTATTTGAATTGTTTTTTTTCAAGTAATTGAAATCTCGCCGGCAGTCATAAGAAAAAAAATTTAAATCATAAACCAATATACTAGGATTATTGGGAAATTTTACAAGGCAATGGAGCAAGTGTCTCCATTATCCTCCTCCTTAACATGCTAGTGGTGTCCATTCTCATTTAATTAGATATTTTAAATTTAAATTTTGCAAATGAAATACTATAAATTCAGATTATTTTGATGACCCCCATCTCAAATAATTTATCAAAAAGAAGTAAAACGGAAAGGAGTAAAGGTTTGTTACATTCAAGTTCAACTCATTGTTGAAAGAATCTGATTGGTACAGAACCAAGCTGGGACAGTACAGTGCAATGAACAATTGAACAGTCTATTATTGGGAATGTGTCTGTTACGACTAAAATGTCGCGACTTGGATTGTGCAGTGACAAATAGATATAAAGTCCAAAGGGCCCTTGAAAAGCCAGGGGGACAATGGTCACATTAGAGCAGAATACAGCAGAAAGAAGGGTCGTTTTTGGAATTATAGGAAAGGACAAGTACGCGTGCATGGTCAATGTCTACTCTACCATGGCAGTGAATAATGGACAAAAAGGTTAGTGAAAACGGTTAGAACCAAAGAGTAGCCACGTTATAGAGAGTAATAGAAGAGAACTCAGTGAATGGTCAGCTTCTTGCTGTTCCTGGTGGTGCTGGCGGCCCAATGCGTTGCCGTTTTGGACAGTGTTTGGTTCTCCGCCGTATGCAAAAGCATAATGTTTATGTCACATCCACATCCACCAAACAAGGCATGCATGTCACTTTCATACTCTCACTTAAACATCTATTTATTTATATTAATGTAACGATACAATGGTTATTGACTTTATATTAAATTGAACCTCAATTAAATTACTTTGACATGGCCCCAAAAACAAAAATCATTCCCATAATAAATGACAAAAGAGTAAGGTTGGATACATCGGATCACATAATAAAATGGATTAAAGTTTTCTTTATGGTAAATGAATCAAATAAAATTATGATATAAATGAATGGATTGAATACAAAATAATTAAAATTTTATGGTATTACTTTTTATCTAAAAAATCATTAAAAGTAAACAACCTATAAAAATAATTATTTGTATATTCACAATATATTAAAAATTATAAAAAAAACATATAAATGGATCGAGTCATATAAATTATGTAATGATTAAGCTTGGTTAGATTATTTTACGGGTAAAATGAATTGTGTCATAAACTAATAATTGAGATTTTGTGAATAAAATTAAAATTTGCTACATCTAATTCCAATCATAAATAAATGGAAAAATTCTTAAATCATTGACATGTTGCGAAATAAAAAAGGTATATAAAAGCAATTTATTTTTTTATAATTTGAACAGGTCAGGTCCAGTCTAAAAAAATGGCTAAATGAGTTTCAGCAAATGTATGGCTACGTGATAGAACAAATATAATTTAAGTTTTGCGACATACAATAACAATACAATTGTGGGGATGTGAACACTAAGAAAGAGTGAACAAAACTGGAAGCAAAGAAGCATTTGTTTAGTTGCGAAAGGTGGTCAAAGAAACTATTGCGGAATTGGGATTGCTTTTTTGAATACTAGAATTATAAATATATTTAAAAGTAAAGTGAAGTGGAAGTAACTTTATGGATGGATGGAGAAGTAACAAGTTGGCATGTGAGAGAGTCTCCATTTCTCCAATCCCATGAAAGGTATAAATGGCGATTAAAATGATTAGGCTAATATTTTAGCTAAATCCACATTTCCAAAAAAGAAGCAATTTTGTAATCAATATATATCTCCATGTGGGCCTTACATTTGCCTCCTTGCTTTTTCAAAAGTGTGGGCTTAGCGTATTGGAATTAGGAAAAGCCTTTGCCATTCAAAGTTTCATTATTCCTTTTCTCACTTACATTTTTTATTTGCTCCACCACAATCACTTTCATAGGAATCCTGCCAAATTTGTCTTTACTTTTTTCAATTCAAAGTCTCCTTAATCACAAATTACTGTGTATATTCAGAGATTTTGAGACCATCATTTTTGGATTTATAACTGCCAATATTTGGGATTTCAGATAGCCATTCAATAACTAATTGTTATGTGTAAAATAATTATCTATATACATATGCCAACAATTTATTAATGGGGTAAAACAATTTATGCAGTTATTCGGGGGAAATGATTCCATGCACTGTGCATTGATGCATTGAACATTTCACACCATCTGACTAATACGAAAGGCGCACAATACTTGGTCCATGATTCACGACGCACAGATTTACAATCCAAAAGAAAAACAAATAACCAAACTTGGAGAAGGTAAAACGGATCGGTAGCAATATGTCTGGGCCAGAGTCCAATACTCAAATTTGGGTCTTTACTCTGTACATGGTGGCTAGATTTTGAAAAGCATTCCAAGTCTGAAACGTTTGGATCATAACATAAGTGATCTCAAATGTAATGGTAACTTCATTTTGTTTAGTTAAATAATAAATTATATATCTTGGATACATACCTCATATTTCGGTAAAAACAAATCAGTGTTAGTAGGTTTTATATAGGTTTTTATTGGTCATTTTATGTAAATTTTAGGTTGAAATAGTTGTTTAGTAGCTAATTTTCATTATCTTTTAGTTACAATTTTTAATTCTTTTCTTTTGATTGTTAAGTTGGCTTAATTGTGTTAATCTTGGTGGTTTCAGGTTTAATTTTATTAATTTTCAGTGATTAAAGAGTTAGGAGTTCATTTGAAGACAAAAAGCATTCATTGGAAGCTTTAGAGGTTCAACAAAGGGTGCTAAATGGTGAAAGTAAGCAATCAGAGAGTTTCACCACCCAAGGCTGTGAGGGTTAGATGGACAGATTGTTTCACCACCTGAGGTGGTGACACTGGGCAAAAATCACCACCTGAGGGTGTGGTGATTTGGATAAAAACGGGAATGAAGAGTTTTAATTGTTTTCCAATTCCAACTCTATCTGGTTTATTCCAAAACAAGCCCTAGAGCTCTCCTATTCCAATTGGGACACTTTGTCCATTAAAAGAGGCCATTCTATCTCAAAAGGGGGGACGAAAACAAGAGAACGATTTGAAGAAACTCAAGATTTGGAATCAAAGCTTCAAGCATCAAGATTTTCATCTCTACTCAATTTCAAGTTTGCTTTAACTATGTTATTGAATTTGAATTGTTATTTTGAATTCTTGAACATGATTAACATGAGCTAAATTTTCTTTAGGGTTATCTTTGATGTAACTTGAATTTTTACTCTTTTTAATTATTTCAATTAGCTTTCTTTACTTTTGCAATTGTTTACAATTATGCTTAATGCCATCAATTAACTGGCCATTGATTGATTGATCTATTTTCTTAAAATTAGTACGGAAGGAAAATTTTAAGATTGAATTTGAATTGTAAACAACACAAGAATATAGTTTGAATGGAAATAATATAACTTGACTTGTGGGAATTTATTGAGAATAATCATATTCATAAATTCATTCATTAATCTCTGTTATAAAAGATTAATAGGCATTAGTGAATAAGTTTAGCTTAGCTTGGGAGAGCATGTTAAATATTTAAGGATTATTATTCCTTGCTTGAGTAATTAAATTTGATTGTTAATAGTTATAATTGAAAAAGTAATTTCAAGTGAACTCAAAGATACCCCTGCTTCTCATCTAGTGATTTCTTTCAATTTCTTAATTGTTTTTGTGGTTTTATTTTCATAATTACTATTTATTTTAATCAATTAAGTTTTGCCTGTCTAAATAATAGAAAATTATCACCGTTTTGGTACTTGATCATCAGTCCTCGTGGGAACGATAACTCATTCACTCTTTATTACTAAAATCGATTTCGTATACTTGCGAAAACCGACAACAAGTTTTTGGCGCCGTTGCCGGGGACTAATTAGATTAATATCAATACCAAATAATTTACTATTACTTTAGATTTTTTTTTTATTTTATTTTTAATTTCTCTCTTGATTTTGTTTTGCAGGTGTATGAGAAGATCAAAAAGTTTTGAACTATTGCCATTTGATCCTGAAATTGAGCGCACCTTCAAAGCTAGATTAAGGGAACAAAGAGAAAAGAAGGAACCGAAAAAGGAAATAGTAATGGGGGAGCCAGCCAGACGCGCATTGCGCGATTATTCGACCCCAACTGTTGAAGGAGCAACATCAAGCATTGTGCAACCTACCATTGAAGCTAACAACTTTGAGATTAAGTCATCTGTATTGTCTATGCTTCAAAATTCATGTCAATTTGGAGGGTTGACCACGGAAGATCCAAATTTGCATATTTCAAGATTTTTGGCTATTTGTGGTACATTTAAGACTAACGGAGCTTCTGATGAGGCAATTAGACTAAGACTCTTCCCTTTTACACTTAGAGACAAGGCTCAGAGTTGGTTGGAATCTCTACCAGCAAGGACAATTACTAATTGGAATGATCTAGCTAAGAGATTCTTAACAAAATTCTTTCCGCCAGCAAAGACAGCAAAATTAAGGTCTGAAATTAATAACTTTGCACAACGAGAGTCTGAAGCTTTATATGATACTTGGGAGAGATTTCAAGATCTTTTGAGGAAGTGTCCACATCATGGAATAGCAGATTGGATGTTAGTGCAGAACTTTTACACTGGCCTCCATCCCAATACTCGAATCTTGGTAGATGCAGCAGCAGGAGGAGCTTTTATGGGACTAGAAATGGATGATGCAATGAAGCTTCTTGAGGAAATCGCAATGAACAACTATATGTACAACTCTTCCGACAGAAGCACCCTCAAGAAGCCCAATGGAGTTCTAGAAATTGATGCTATTTCTGCTCTTAATATTAAAATAGATGCTTTAGTTAGCAAAGTTGATAAATTAGGACTAAATGCTGTTCATTCTTATGTGCAGGTATGTGAAACATGTGGTGGACAACATGGAACAAATGAGTGCCAAGAGGAGGTATCTTTTAATCAGCCAAATTCGGAGCAAGCTCATTATGTAGCTAATCAGGGCCGCCAACAGCACAATCCATATTCTAACACGTACAACCCTGGATGGCGAAATCACCCTAATTTCTCATGGACTAACCAGCAGAATTTGCAAAGACCTCCACCTGGTTTTTAGCAGCAAGAGAAGAAAACTTCATTGGAAGATTTAGTTGTTAACCTGACCAAAGCAACCACATATTTCATGGTCGATACAAAGACTACATTTCAAAATCAATAAGCCTCTATCAAGAATTTAGAACTTCAAATTGGTCAATTGGCACAAGCCATGACAAATAGAACTCAAGGTAATTTACCAAGTAATACAGAGACAAATCCGAAGGAACAATTGAAGGCAGTTACATTGAGGAATGGTAGAGAGCTAGAAGAGCAAAAGAATAAGGAAGCTGATGTATCAAGAAAGGAAAAAACGGACAGCAATGACAAGAAGGAAGAAGAGGATATGAAAAAAAAAAGAATCCGAGCAAGTCAAGGCTTATGTTCCACCGGTTCCTTTTCCTCAACGACTTCAAAAGCATAAAGAAGATAAGAATTTCCTTAAATTTTTAGATATCTTTAAAAAGCTGCACATTAACATTCCTTTTGCAGAAGCTTTAGCGGAAATGCCATCATATGCTAAATTTTTGAAGGAAATTCTTACCAAAAAGAGAAGGTTAGAAGAATATGAGACGGTGAAGTTGACAGCTGAATGCAGTGCCATTATTCAGAGAAAACTACCTCAAAAACTAAAAGATCCAGGGAGTTTTATTATTGATTGCAAAATAGGAAACAATGAGAGTAGTAAAGCTTTATGTGATCTTGGTGCTAGCATAAATCTAATGCCCTTTTCTTTGTTTAAAAAATTAGGATTGGGGGAAGTTAAACCCACCACCGTGTCATTGCAGCTAGCGGATAGATCAATCAGACATCCTTTGGGTGTAATTGAAGACATTCTTATCAAAATCGAAAAATTCATCTTTCCTGCTGATTTTATAATTCTTGACATGGAAGATGAAGGAGAAGTACCACTGATTTTAGGAAGACCTTTTCTCCGCACTGGACGCGCCTTAATTGATGTAGAACAAGGTAAGTTGACATTGAGAGTGGGACAAGAAGAGGTAACTTTTAATGTTTTCAATGCTTCTAAATACCCCTCTGATTTTTCTGATTGTAATCGGGTTGATATTATCGATGAATGTGTGGAAGAAACTTTAAATCAACCCGAATTATTGTGTTCTAATGAGTTGCTAGAGATTGATGAGGTACAGGTGGTAGGATCTAGAAAAAGTGGATCAAAGAAAGGTCTTGATAGGACTTATGCTGAAATGAAGCAAGTGTTTGAGAAACTTGAGAAGGAATCAACCCCTGCAGTACCTTCCATTATTAGAGCTCCTACATTAGAGCTTAAGCAACTTCCAGCTCATCTCAGGTATGCCTTTTTAGGAGAACTTTCTACTCTTCCTGTAATCATAGCTGCTGATTTGACTAAGGAACAAGAGAAAAAATTATTGCATGTTCTAAGATCACATATTAGAGCTATAGGTTGGACAATAGCTGACATTAAAGGGATTAGCCCTTCGTTGTGCATGCATAAAATTTTAATGGAAGAAAATCACAAACCTTCAATTGAACCTCAACGAAGATTAAATCCTAGTATGAAGGAAGTTGTGAAGAAGGAAGTCATCAAACTTTTAGATGCAGGAATTATATATCCTATCTCAGATAGCAATTGGGTTAGTCCTACACAAGTTGTGCCTAAGAAGGGGGGAATTACTGTTGTAGCCAATGAAAATAATGAACTAATACCAACTAGAACAGTAACAGGTTGGCGTGTATGTATTGATTTCAGGAAACTTAACAATGCAACACGTAAAGACCATTTTCCCTTACCTTTTGTGGATCAAATGATTGAAAGACTTGCAGGATATAAATATTATTGCTTTCTAGATGGATATTCAGGTTATTTACAGATTCCCATCGCACCGGAGGACCAAGAGAAAACTACATTTACATGTCCATATGGTACTTTTGCTTATAGAAGAATGCCATTCGGCTTGTGTAACGCACCAGCGACTTTTCAAAGGTGTATGATGGCTATCTTTTCTGATATGATTGAGGATTTCATTGAAGTATTTATGGATGATTTTTCTGTTTTTGGTTCTTCTTTTGATCATTGTCTAACTAACCTTTCCCGAGTCTTACAAAGATGTGAAGAGACTAACTTAGTCTTAAATTGGGAAAAGTGTCATTTTATGGTGCAGGAAGGAATTGTTCTAGGTCATAGGATTTCAGAGCATGGAATTGAGGTGGATAAGGCGAAGATTGAAGTGATTGAAAAACTACCACCTCCAACCTCGGTTAAGGGAGTACGAAGTTTTCTTGGGCATGCGGGATTTTACCGCCGGTTCATCAAAGATTTCTCTAAAATCACTAAACCTCTTTGTAATTTGTTAGCCAAAGATATGCCTTTTGATTTTAACGAAGAGTGTTTAATTGCTTTTAACAGATTGAAAAAGGAGCTTACATCGGCACCAATCATGGCATCACCAAATTGGGAATTGCCATTTGAATTGATGTGTGACGCGAGTGACATCGCAGTGGGAGCGGTTCTTGGACAAAGAAAGGACAAAAAGTTGCATGTTATCTATTATGCTAGTCGGACTTTAAATGATGCGCAACTTAATTATGCAACCACTGAAAAGGAGCTTTTAGCTATTGTTTTTTCTTTTGATAAATTTCGTTCTTATTTGATAGGAAATAAAACAATAGTTTTCACTGACCATTCAGCTATAAAGTATCTCCTTCAAAAGAAAGACGCCAAACCAAGACTAATTAGATGGGTGTTACTTTTGCAGGAATTTGATTTTGAAATTCGAGATAAGAAAGGTGCTGAGAATGTGGTAGCTGACCATCTCTCTAGACTGGAATTAGAGAGAACTACTGATAATGAGTGCTCAATCAATGAATCATTTCCTGATGAACAACTGTACGCGGTCTTTGCAACTCAATTGCCATGGTATGCTGATATAGCCAACTATCTAGCTTTTGAAATAATTCCCTCAAATTTGACATATCAGCAAAAGAAGAAATTCTTTTCTGATGTTAAATATTATTATTGGGAAGACCCATACTTGTTTAGATTATGTGCTGATCAGATTATCAGGCGATGTGTTCCTGAGCATGAAATGAATGATATTCTAAAACATTGTCATACTCTTGAATGTGGTGGTCATTTTGGACACTCCAAAACAGCAGCTAAGGTATTACAATGCGGTTTTTATTGGCCTAACCTATTCAAAGATGCTTTTCATTTTGTTTCTACTTGTGATAGATGTCAAAGAACAGGTAACCTTTCCAAGAGAAATGAGATGCCACTACAAAATATCTTAGAAGTTGAGTTATTTGACGTATGGGGAATCGACTTTATGGGTCCATTTCCAAAATCTGGCTCAAACCAGTACATCTTGATGGCAGTGGATTATGTGTCTAAATGGGTGGAAGCAGTGGCGTTGCCAAATAATGATGCTAAAAGCGTTATGAAGTTCCTACGGAAGAATATTTTTGCCCGTTTTGGAACCCCACGAGCTATTATCAGCGATGGAGGTAAACATTTTTGCAATCGTTATTTAGATTCCTTACTAATGAAATATGGTGTGACTCATCGTGTAGGAACACCGTATCATCCCCAAACCAGCGGACAAGTTGAAATATCTAACAGGGAAATCAAAAGGATTCTTGAGAAAACGGTGTGTTCTTCTAGGAAAGATTGGGCACGGAAACTCGATGATGCATTATGGGCATATAGAACAGCATTCAAGACTCCAATTGGGATGTCCCCGTATCGGTTGGTATATGGAAAATCATGCCACTTGCCAGTGGAATTGGAACATAAAGCATATTGGGCAATGAGGCTGTTAAATTTTGATGAAGGAGCTGCAGGAGAAAAAAGAGTGTTACAACTCAATGAAATGGATGAGTTTTGCCTTAAAGCTTATGAGAATGCCAAAATTTATAAAGAACGGACCAAGAAGTGGCATGACAAACATATTGTAAGACACGAATTTTATATTGGACAAAAGGTTTTGCTATTTAACTCTCGTCTTAAGCTTTTTCCAGGTAAGCTTCGATCTCGTTGGTCTGGTCCATTCACAATTTTAAGGATTTTCCCTCATGGAGCTATTGAAGTTCAAAGTGAGGATCGCACTTTTAAAGTAAACGGGCACCGATTGAAACCTTATTTTGAGGGTGATAACATCTCATCCATCGAAGTCCTCCGACTCGAGTAAAAGGGAGTAACTTGGTCTAGCTATAGACATTAAATAAAGCGCTAATTGGGAGGCAACCCAATCATTTAAAAAAAAAAAAAAAAAGAAAAAATTAATAATTAGTTTAATTTATTTATTTTAAATTTAAGTAGATTGTTAGTAGCTTAATATTTATTTATATATATATATATTTTTTTTAATTTAAAATTATATATTTATTATTATTATTTTTTTTTCCTCTTTTGCAGATTTAAATTGGCAAGTGAAAAAAAAATAAAAAATAAAAAAAAAAGAAAAGCAAAAGTGCAAACGTGAAGAAGTGAGAAACCAAGGCTAAAGAAGGCAAAATAAGAAAATGGTAACAGTGGCTTTCACATGGGAAGGGCGTGGAATGAAAAGGGAATTGGCAAAAATTAAACAAGTTGCAACCATGTGACCAGTGGGCTCCACGAGGATAAAGTGTGAAATGGAAAATTGGAATAAAAGACAAAGTAAACCAACAATTGCACAAAGGCAGTGGCTTTCACGATTTCACCCCGTGAAATCATTTATAGCATCTCTTGGGCTCTTATTATTTCAATATTTCATTTTCAAGCAGGCCCTTTCACATGCTTAGCCCGTGAAGTATTTTCTTTTCCTTCAATTTAGGCACAACAAAATACGGCAGCTAGGTCCCATCGTGAACTGCATTCTCTCAAAGAACCCAAATTGCTTTGCTTTGCCTTCCTGATTTTGTCTTGATTCTTCTCTTCTTCTTCTTCTTATTCTCATTCATCTTCATCTAAGTAGAGATTCTACCCATTTCAAGTTGTGTTCTTAAATCCCTAGTTTTTCTAATTGGGGATTTTAAAAATTAGACACTCCTCTCTCAATATTAGGTTCTTATTTCCCGACGTAACCTCCGACGAAGCAGCGCCATCGACCACGACGAGGAAGTTCTGCCACCATCACCATTGCCTAGCCTCCAGTCTAGCGTCCGACTTGTCGCACCTATGCCCTGCCCCAACTAGCGCCGCCCCATATCTGCTCACCATTGCAACACCTCGAAGAACAGGGCAGTCTTTTTGATACTTTGTTTTATTTTATTTTCTTATTTTTGTTTATTTATTATTTTTTTTTCTTTTCTTTCTCTTTGGTTGTTAGTTAGTTCTGTTTTAACGTATAGTTGCAGTTAGAATTGCTTAACCAGTGGTTTGTGTTGTGCATTTGTGATAATTTAATTTTGTGGTTTTGCTTTGTTGTGGCTACTTTGAGACTGAACTTGTGGTGAATTTTGAGTTTTTGTCGCTAATTTGTATTGTTGAACTTTTACATATCCTCTGATAGACTTAGAGTAGGTTGTTCAAAATTTTTTTGTGGTAACCTATGGCTAGAGAAGGTGTAAAAAGGAAGAGTGCAAATACGTCAACTACAAAAGGCATGAAAACAACTGAAAGGAAGCAAAAACAGGGGAAACCTTCCAACAAGAAATTGAGACCGACGACAGCCATCATCGAAGAGCAGGAAGTAATCGCACCTCGAAGATTAGGTGAGCCTAACTTTCAGTTTGGTACGCCATTCCAGCAAACCAGGTATGAACAAATTCGCAATAGACACCATGGTGCTATGAAATTTTTTGATAAGAATATGCTTCAAACTTTGGGTTTGTTCAATGATGTTCATGCATTAATGAAAGGAATTGGTTGGGACTTGTTCATGAATTTTGAAAATCATAGTTATCATGAGCTGACCTTAGAATTTCTAAGCTCTTTTAAATGTGATATAAGTCCACACTATATGAATGATACCGATACATTCACATTTAGACTTAGAAATAGGAACTACAAACTCAATTTGCCAACTCTGAATTCTATCTTTAAGTTGTCCAACCAAGGTCATCGTTCATATCCTAAGGATTTTAATATGTCTGGTGCTTGGCGCATCCTTACTGATAGTGGTGACGAGTTTCACCCTGCTGTGAGTAAGTCTTCTAACTTGCTGCATGCATTTCGTTATATTCAAAGGGTGTTATCTCATACTTTTTGTAGTAGGGGTAATAGCCAAGGGTCTGTCACCAAATCTGAATTATTCTTTTTGTATTGCATGCATCAAGGTATCCTGGTTAATGGTGGTGTTTGGATTTTGGACCACCTCAAAAAGGTGAGTGAGCAAGAGAAAGGAAAAATTGTTGTAGGAGGCTTTGTTACAGCCATAGCAAAACATTTTAGAATAGGAAACTTGGGTCCGTTTTCAATACGATCCAGTTATGTGGATTTTGAAACTCTTCAATCTATGGAATTCTGTAAATGGGATGCTAACCAATGGATGTTGTTAGATAGAAATGGAAATTCTATTCCTATTGAGAAACACCAGGTTCAAGATGTGAATGACAACCCAGAAGAGCCAACCGAACATGAAGAGAGCCCAATTTTCCTACTCACTGAACCACGCTCCTACAACACCACCTTCACTATTGAGCAATTGAAAGATCATATTGATGCTCGAATTGATGATGTGCAATCGCAAATTTCCACCCTGCGGGATCGCGTGGAGTTCTTAATTGCGTCTCTCGTACCATATTTTCGTCCACCTCCATAGTCTCTCATGCCCTGTCGTCCTCACAATTTCAGGGAAGTGTTCTAATTTATCTTCCTAATTATTTTGTTTCTTTTCTTTCCCTACTTATCATTTTCATGCTTTGAGGACAATGCATTTTTCAAGTTTGGGGGTGTGGCTATAGGTGGCTGTAAATTGTTTTTATATGGTTTATTTTGCTTTTGAAAAAAAAAAAAAAAATTGAATTACTTTGAGCTTGAAATTTGCTTGGACCTTGTTTGGCATTTGAATCTGAATATAATTGAGCTCAATTTCGGATGATGGCATCTAATTAAAGACTAAGTTAAGCTAGAATATAGTTGATAGTGGTTAAGTTAGGTTGATCATTTTGCGCTTAAGTTTCAATCTGTCGATGAACAACCTTTCTAAATTATGACTTTCATATCTAGATTGATTTATTTTAATAAGCTAACACAAATGATTTTTTCTCATCTTTTTGCATCCAGCATGATTAATTTTAACTATGATTCTCAAGAACAGGATGTATGAGTTCTAAGAAATTAAACTTGCTTGCAAGAGAAACTGTTAATGCATTTGAAAACTTTATTTCAACCTTGCCTTGATAAGCTTTAACTTTTAATTTTTGAGCAATGAATTTAGAAATATGGGATGTCCATAGAAAAAAAAGAGACAAAAATAATAAATATCTATCTTTTCCTTTTTGAGAAGTGGTTTACCAACATTAGTCGGTTCAAGTGGTACGGCACTTGTTCCCCTTAAGCAAGGTTTCGGTAATGATCCTTGTGAATGGAAAAGATTAATGCTGGGAGAGCTTTACCCCGTAGGGGCCGTTCATAGCTCGAAATTTGCCACGAAAAAGAAAAAAAATGGTTCACCATCACTGGTTGATTCAGGTGGTTCGGGCCTGTTTCCCTTAAGCAAAGTCTCGGTAATGAGTTTTGTGTATGGAAAAAACTAGTGTTGGGAGAGTGTACCCCCGTAGGGGCCGATATAAGCTCGAAAAAAGCCATTAAAAGTGCCTCAAATAGGAGAAGTGAATAAAAAGAAAATTAGAAAAAAAAAAAAGAAAAAATTGTGGCTCCTGTATTCTCTAAATTTATTTGCACGAATTTGTAAATTTTATTTATCTTGGCAGGTTGAGTACATGTTTCCCTATGTATTGGCTGAACTCTTATCGAAACTTAACTGTGTGGTCATGATTCTAAATTCTCTATATCTCATTCTTGAGAACTTGGTTGACATTTATTATGTTTAATGTGGATTGATGAGAATGTATTGTGAAATGCTAGCTGCTTTTGATACGTCAATTTAGCTTTGAAAGTCATGGTTTATAGGAAGTTGTAATTCGGTGGATTTGGACTATAAAAGAGAAAACGGACAATGTACTTGTGATAATTGGTAAACATTGCTTTTACTTATCTTGGTTGAGATTGGTTGCTATCATCTGAAAATCTGAGTTTGAATTATTTAAAAGTATGGTTTATTCTTCTTTACTCGAGGACGAGCAAATTTCAAGTTTGGGGGTATTTTGTTAGTGTTGGGTTTTAAGCAGAATAATGCAAAATTAAACGCAGCGGAAAATAAAACCCGAAAAACAGGATCCATGTATTTCGATTGATTCAAATGGAAGTGATAAGATTTACTAACCTTTTCAGTGTGGGAATTCGGATTAAACACCTTTAAATCGAACTGAAGACGCTGCCTTTAACACGAACGTCCTCTACTGGTATCCACACGCACGAACAAAATGAACCGAAGTCGCGGGGTTGCTAGTTCCCTTTAGATGCGAATGGATTTTACGATTTTCTTTCCTTCTCAAGGAAGAACAATGGTGGCTGTATTATTTTTTTTTCTTTTCAGAAAATTTGCTTAAGTTTTCTTTTCTTCTTCTCAATAAGAAGATATGCTAGCTAGGGTATCCAATGTTGGTATCCTATGTTGGTATCCAATGTTGGTATCCAATGTTGGTATCCAATGTTTTTAACCACCTTAAAACTCTCATTCCTTATGAAAAACGGAATTTGAGTTTTGATAAGAGTTAATAACAAGAGATAATAGCCCAATAGCCCAATAAAATCCATATTGTTCATTTTGGTCTTGGTGTGTGACCCAATAGGTTTATATTATGTTGGCAGTGGGCCTTATCCCATAATAAGCCCACAAGTCATAATTGGTCTCTAGCAAGACATTATGACTACCCAAATAATATAAATATCGTTAGTCCGATTTTAACCTGTCAATAGAACATGTTATTATCCTTTTATCACACGATACCTTATTTGAACATAAGTCATGGTACATGTCAAACTTATATTGTTCAAACATTTAATTTCCCGATCACTAAGTAGACTGATAAATTCAAATGATATTGATGACACTATCAATTCATTCGAGCACGGCCATGCATTTTACAGTCCTACTTATCGAGGGGCCCAATAGATATCTCTCTCATAAGAGAGGGACAAATTCCATCTTAATTATTCACTTTCCTCCGCATAATTCTCATTATGTCCGATCATAAACTTTATAATTATCCGATTAAAGATAACGTTTGATTATGTCAAAACATAATGATCCTTATGTAGGAAACTATGATAACCTCAGGTCAAAGGATTCAATAATATATCTATTATAAGATCACTTATGACATTAACCCATGAAGTGATCTTATAGTGGGTCTATCCAGTACTTTGTTCTCTAGCAAGTACATATAGATTTGATTTATATCAACATATATAATCATCCCATGATTATCAATGCAAATCTATACTAGTCTTAATTTATCTTTATGCCCTTTATTGATAAATGACTAGGGACAACATGAATAACGTTGTTATTCATAAACATTACAATAATGTAACATGCCAATAATATCAATACGAAGAAAACCATTATATAAATGAAAAAGTAATGATTACATCAAGGTCCAAATGCTTGGCCTAGGGCATAACCACTAACAATCTCCCACTTGCACTAGGCCCAATCATAGATATATCTAATACCCATTGATCTAGTATGTCCATCATGTTTGGCTTGTGGGAGAGCTTTGGTAAGTGGATCGGCGATGTTATCATCAGTAGGTACTCTGCATATCTTGACGTCTCCTCTCTCAATTATTTCTCGAATGAGATGAAAACGCCTGAGTATATGTTTTGATCTCTGGTGAGATCTAGGCTCCTTAGCCTGTGCAATAGCACCATTGTTGTCACAATAAAGATCCACTGGGTTGCTGATACTAGGTACTACTCCCAATTCAGCAATGAATTTCTTGATCCATACTGCTTCTTTAGCCGCATCTGATGCTGCTATATACTCAGCTTCTGTTGTAGAATCAGCGACAGTGCTTTGTTTAGAACTTTTCCAGCTTACAGCACCTCCATTTAACACAAACACATATCCTGACTGCGATCTAAAATCATCTTTGTCAGATTGGAAGCTTGCATCTGTATAACCATTTATTACTAGCTCATCTTCCAATCCTCCATATATTAAGAATGCATCTTTAGTTCTTCTTAAGTACTTAAGAATATTCTTAACAGCTGTCCAGTGACTTTCACCGGGATCTGACTGGTATCTGCTCGTCATGCTCAAAGCATACGAAACGTCTGGTCGAGTGCATAACATGGCATACATGATTGATCCTATAGCCGAAGCATAAGGAATCATACTCATGCGATCTCGCTCATCAGATGTCATTGGACATTGAGTCTTGCTAAGAGTAATGCCATGAGACATTGGCAAAAATCCTCTTTTGGAATTTTGCATACTGAATCTATTTAGCACCTTATCTATATAAGTGCTTTGACTCAGACCAATTATCCTTTTAGATCTATCCCTGTAGATCTTAATCCCAAGGATATAAGCAGCTTCGCCCAAATCTTTCATTGAAAAAGATTTCCCTAACCATTCTTTTGTCTTTTGCATGATAGGGATGTCATTTCCAATAAGTAATATGTCATCGACATATAACACAAGAAACATCACAGCGCTCCCACTAACCTTCTTATATACACAAGGTTCATCCTCATTTTTGATAAACCCAAACTCTTTGACTGTTTCATCAAAACGAAGATTCCAGCTCCGAGAAGCTTGCTTCAATCCATAAATGGATCGTTGCAACTTACATACCTTCTTAGAATTCTCAGGATGGACAAAACCCTCAGGTTGTGTCATGTACACATCCTCAAGTAAGTTTCCATTAAGAAATGCTGTTTTGACATCCATTTGCCATATCTCATAGTCATAATATGCAGCAATGGCAATAAGAATTCTTATAGACTTAAGCATTGCAACTGGTGAAAAGGTTTCATCATAGTCAATACCATGAGTTTGTTTGAATCCTTTTGCAACAAGTCTTGCTTTAAAGGTATTTACTTTGCCATCCATGTCGGTTTTCTTTTTGAAAACCCATTTGCACCCAATGGTTTTAATTCCTTCAGGTGGATCAATCAAGTTCCAAACTTGATTATCATACATGGATTGCATCTCAGATTTCATGGCTTCTAGCCATTTCTGAGATTCCGGACCTGACACGGCATCTTGATAGGTAGTAGGCTCATCTTGATCCATGAGCATTACTTCACGACTATCTGTCACGAGAAATCCATATCTCTCGGGTTGAAGTCGTATCCTATCAGATCTACGTGATACTTGTGTAACAGGTACAGGTTCCACAACAGTTTGTGAAACTTGTTGAGTTTCCACCAATGGTTCAATGTTTTCTTGTGGCTCTTGAATTTCTTCAAGTTGTACTTTACTCCCACTGGTTCTTTTAGAAATGAATTCTTTTTCTAGAAAGACACCATTTCGAGCAACAAACACTTTGTTCTCAGAGGGATTATAAAAGTAATATCCTTTAGTTTCCTTTGGATATCCCACAAAAAGACATTTATCAGATTTTGGTGCTAATTTATCTGAGACCTGTCGTTTGACATAAGCCTCACAGCCCCAAATCTTTAAAAAAGACAAATTAGGAATTTTCCCAGTCCATATCTCATATGGTGTCTTTTCAACAGCTTTAGATGGAACTCGATTCAAAGTGAATGCGGCTGTTTCTAATGTATAACCCCAAAAGGATAATGGAAGATCTGTTTGACTCATCATAGATCGAACCATATCTAATAAAGTTCGATTCCTCCTTTCAGATACACCATTCCATTGTGGTGTTCCTGGCGGAGTTAATTGTGAAACAATTCCACAATTTCTTAGATGATTATCAAACTCTTGGCTCAAATATTCACCACCTCGATCAGATCGAAGTGCTTTAATAGTTTTACCAAGTTGATTTTGTACTTCATTTTGAAAGGTTCTAAACATTTCAAATGATTCATGTTTATGTTTCATTAGATAGACATACCCATATCTACTGAAATCATCAGTGAATGTAATAAAGTACTGAAATCCTCCCCTGGCATTTATGCTTAATGGGCCACATACATCAGAATGTACAAGGCCTAATAAGTCAGTGGCCCTTTCACTATGTCCAGTAAAAGGATCCTTTGTCATCTTGCCTAATAAACAAGATTCGCAATTTTCAAATGATTCAAAATCAAATGATTGCAAAAGTCCATCAGAATGGAGTTTAGCTATGCGTTTCTCATTTATATGGCCAAGGCGGCAATGCCATAAATATGTTGAATTTAAATCATTTGGTTTGGATTTCTTTGTAGTTATGTTATAAATATCATGATTATAGGATGTTTCTAGGTTTAGGACATAAAGCCCACAATATGAATCAGCAATACCATAAAGCATATCATCATAATAAATAGAACATTTCTTATTCTTAATAAGAAAAGAAAAACCTTCATCATCCAAACTTGAAACTGAAATAATATTCCTATTCAAACTAGGAACATAATAGCAATTGTTCAAAACTAACAAAAGCCCATTGGGCAAAGTTAACTCATAAGATCCCACAACTAGAGCAGCAACCTTTGCTCCATTTCCAACTCGTAGGTCCACTTCACCCTTTTTCAGCTGCCTACTCCTTTTGAGTCCCTGCACATTTGTACAAATGTGAGATCCACATCCAGTATCTAATACCCAGGAATTAGAAGTAGATAAGTTAATCTCTATAACATAAATACCTGAAGGAGTAGTCTCACCACTCTTCTTCTTCTTCAATTCTTCCAGGTAAAGCTTGCAGTTCCTCTTCCAATGACCAGGTTCATTGCAGTGGAAGCAAACTCCTTCCTTTGGAGGTTTAACCTTGGGCTTGGGTTTGGGCTTAGGCTTACCACCAACTTTTGCCTTAGCCTTAGCCTTACCCTTGACTTTCATGCCTTTCCCTTTGTTGACCATCAGAACATGACCAGGTTTTTTACTTATGCTTTGCTCAGCTGTTTTGAGCATGGCATGCAGCTCAGCTATTGATTTCTCCATATTATTCATGTTGTAGTTCATGACAAAATGGTCATAACTATCAGGCAATGAATTAAGGATCAAATCCGTTGCCAGTTCCAAACTGAGGGGAAATCCAAGCCTCTCAAGGTGATCAATATGGCCCTTCATTTTCAAAACATGAGAGCTAACTGAAGCACCTTCAGCCATTTTGCAAGAATGCAAAGCTTTGGTAGTCTCATACCTTTCTTGCCTAGCCTGCTGTTGAAATGTTTGCTTGAGATGAGTACTCAACTCATAAGCCTCCATGTTTTCCAGATGCTTCTGAAGCTCTGGAGCCATGGTAGCTAACATTAGACAGCCAACATCCACAGAATCATCAACATGTTTCTTGAATTTCTCTTTGACTGCCCTTGTAGCATCAGCAAGTGGCTCATTGGGAATAGGCTCATCCAGCACATACAATTTCCTTTCTTGCTTAAGGACAATCCTCAAGTTTCTGAACCAGTCAAGGAAGTTGGTGCCAGTTTCCTTAAGTTTGTCCTTCTCAAGAACTGATCGCAGTGACATAGTAGAAGTATTATTTGATGCCATTAATCTACAAACAAGCAAGATAAACAATATAAGTACCAATTTCATTTTAGTTTTTCTTATAAACTCCCACTAAAATAGTAACCCTCATTAATAATTACAATAATTATAATAATTTAGTGGGCTAAGATCCATATTTCACTTAACTCTAAGTCAGCTTTGGCATGACGTTTATAGTCAAGTTATTTAGGTAGGTAGCTCATTTACCAATTATATCTTATATAACTCTTAGATCATTTATGGGATTTTGACATCATATGTCCCGGCATGTTATAATCCCATCTTATGCCCTTAGGCCCAAAAACCGTTTTGATAGCCTAATTAAGTCTAACCATTTTAAACATATGAGTAGCACCATTACCCATCTTGCCTTACTAGGATAACCTAATGCACTTCGCTTTGGCAGAACCCACATTTTGGTGATCTTAGTCTTGACAAGTGTTTTAATAATGGGTGGCATTTGACTTAAAATTATGGTGAGGGATTTAGTTTTAACTTATGATGTCTAATTATTTATATATATCATGCATCAATTCATACATGCCATCTCATACACATATATAAACATTCATCGCATCACATACTAAGAACATATGCATAATATATATAAAACCGTGTCATAGCATGGCCAAATCTACATTGATCCTCATAAGCCAATATGAAGATCAAAGGTCAATCCTAGGTGTGAAAAATGGACTTGATCAAAATCTTCCACCTTGCACCTCCATCGCCATGGGTTTGGATTGATCTCCATCGTTGCTCTTCGTCTTCATTACATTAATAATACAAAGATATTCTACTACAACTATTAAGCAAAATAAAGATTACAACAAAATTAACGACACGCAGGTCGTATTTAAAAATTACAAACCCTTAAAATAGATAAAATAAAATTCATCCATAAAAGGTTCAATTGGCCATGCTATGCACCATGCAAAGACATCATACATAAACATAATAAATCATATTTTATATCATATCATGCATAATATACCTTATTTCATAAATTGATATATTAAAATTACCGAGTGATAATTATGAATGAAATATAAGGCGCTACGAAGAGGTAGCACGGCTGCCCCGCTGGCCGGTCAGCGGGCTGGGTTAAGGGGCAGCGCCCCTTACGGGGTCGGGGGGCAGCGCCCCTCGAAACTTTTTCTATTTTGCCAAACTTATTGACATTTTCTGCCCAAAATCCCAATTCTGTATGTATGAGAAAACAATTCTGTTGATCATATCAGCCATCGTTTAACATGTCAAACAGTTTAATATATACAGAATACCAACAAAAATAATTTAGTATTAACCATATTAATACTTTTAGTTAATCGTATTAACAGAATCATATTAACACTTAATTGAGTTCATTAATCATATTAATATTATTTAATTTCGTAGCCCTTAAAATACCGGATTAAATATTACAAAGTTAATCTCGTTTTATCACATGAAATCCATTCGTTTTTTTAACACTTAAAATCGAAATCAATCGCCAAGTATCAACATACAAAACGATCAACAGAATCATATATGTATAGATATATATCACATACATACATACATAAAATATTTGAATCAATCGAATATACAAGTGGCTCTGATACCACTGTTGGGTTTTAAGCAGAATAATGCAAAATTAAACGCAGCGGAAAATAAAACCCGAAAAACAGGATCCATGTATTTCGATTGATTCAAATGGAAGTGATAAGATTTACTAACCTTTTCAGTGTGGGAATTCGGATTAAACACCTTTAAATCGAACTGAAGACGCTGCCTTTAACACGAACGTCCTCTACTGGTATCCACACGCACGAACAAAATGAACCGAAGTCGCGGGGTTGCTAGTTCCCTTTAGATGCGAATGGATTTTACGATTTTCTTTCCTTCTCAAGGAAGAACAATGGTGGCTGTATTATTTTTTTTTCTTTTCAGAAAATTTGCTTAAGTTTTCTTTTCTTCTTCTCAATAAGAAGATATGCTAGCTAGGGTATCCAATGTTGGTATCCTATGTTGGTATCCAATGTTGGTATCCAATGTTGGTATCCAATGTTTTTAACCACCTTAAAACTCTCATTCCTTATGAAAAACGGAATTTGAGTTTTGATAAGAGTTAATAACAAGAGATAATAGCCCAATAGCCCAATAAAATCCATATTGTTCATTTTGGTCTTGGTGTGTGACCCAATAGGTTTATATTATGTTGGCAGTGGGCCTTATCCCATAATAAGCCCACAAGTCATAATTGGTCTCTAGCAAGACATTATGACTACCCAAATAATATAAATATCGTTAGTCCGATTTTAACCTGTCAATAGAACATGTTATTATCCTTTTATCACACGATACCTTATTTGAACATAAGTCATGGTACATGTCAAACTTATATTGTTCAAACATTTAATTTCCCGATCACTAAGTAGACTGATAAATTCAAATGATATTGATGACACTATCAATTCATTCGAGCACGGCCATGCATTTTACAGTCCTACTTATCGAGGGGCCCAATAGATATCTCTCTCATAAGAGAGGGACAAATTCCATCTTAATTATTCACTTTCCTCCGCATAATTCTCATTATGTCCGATCATAAACTTTATAATTATCCGATTAAAGATAACGTTTGATTATGTCAAAACATAATGATCCTTATGTAGGAAACTATGATAACCTCAGGTCAAAGGATTCAATAATATATCTATTATAAGATCACTTATGACATTAACCCATGAAGTGATCTTATAGTGGGTCTATCCAGTACTTTGTTCTCTAGCAAGTACATATAGATTTGATTTATATCAACATATATAATCATCCCATGATTATCAATGCAAATCTATACTAGTCTTAATTTATCTTTATGCCCTTTATTGATAAATGACTAGGGACAACATGAATAACGTTGTTATTCATAAACATTACAATAATGTAACATGCCAATAATATCAATACGAAGAAAACCATTATATAAATGAAAAAGTAATGATTACATCAAGGTCCAAATGCTTGGCCTAGGGCATAACCACTAACAGTTAGTAGGTTTTATATAGGTTTTTATTGGTCATTTTATGTAAATTTTAGGTTGAAATAGTTGTTTAGTAGCTAATTTTCATTATCTTTTAGTTACAATTTTTAATTCTTTTATTTTGATTGTTAAGTTGGCTTAATTGTGTTAATCTTGGTGGTTTCAGGTTTAATTTTATTAATCTTCAGTGATTAAAGAGTTAGGAGTTCATTTGAAGACAAAAAGCATTCATTGGAAGCTTTAGAGGTTCAACAAAGGGTGCTAAATGGTGAAAGTAAGCAATCAGAGAGTTTCACCACCCAAGGCTGTGAGGGTTAGATGGACAGATTGTTTCACCACCTGAGGTGGTGACACTGGGCAAAAATCACCAATCAACGTATATTCCTTGATTCAGTCAATTAATTTCATACTGTTCTCCAACAAGACCCTTTGAAATAGAATAGTTGGTCAATATAAGTTAAGATTGCATTAATTTGATAGAAATAACCCTAAATAATATCGAGAACAAGTCCCTAATTTGTAGTATATTGTTCTTGCTTCCAACTGTTTGCTTCTAACGTTTTCATTCAAAAAAGAAACTCACTATATTGTAGCGGATTACAATTAAATTCTAATACGAAAAATATTTATTTAAATTTATAAATAAGTTTACCAACACATATGATAAAATAAATATATATTAAATAGTTAATTATTAATTTTTTGCATAAATATATTATTTATTTGGTGCGTGATAAATTTAATTGAAAATTTTTTATCTTTTACTATTATTGCTACTTATATTAATATTTGATAATTAATAAATTATTTGAATTTATTTTTTATATATTATATTTTTAAATATTTATATTTAAAAAAATAAAAATTTTGAATTAATTCAGTCCAATTAAATGATTCATAACTCAGCTGACAGAATGCATAGCGATCGGTTTCGAAAATATTGATCCGGACACGTTAACGGTTTAACTTGAAATCACACGCTGATGAAGAAAGGGCCATCAGCTTAGAAGTCCAAGGCCACAAGCCCAATGTATGGAGAGTTTACTCCAGGAGGCCCAGGAAGAAGGCAACGGAGGGAGAAGCTGAGCTGGCCTAGAGTTAGTTATGGGAAAGGAGAATTAAAAGAGGGGGGAGAGAGAGAAGAGGGGCATGAGAGAATTTACTTGTAATGGATGAGTAGGAAGGGAGAGGAAGGAGGAGAGTAGATTGTTGTTTGGCTGCTCCTTTTAGCATTTGGCCCTTATTATCTTTCTGTATTCATTTTCTTTTCCTTTGATAGCTTGGGTACAGAAACTACTATACTGTAATTGATTTATCTCATACCAATATACCCATTTCATCGTATTCAGCTCTTGTTGTGTGGTTTATTGTTGTTTCGATATCGTTTTTCCTAACATTGGTCCGACCTGCCGGATTCGAAAATCTGAGGGGGTGAACAATATGGAAACTCGTTTGCAATCCTTGAATACCCGTTTGGATGATACAGAGGGGAGAGTGAGCGATTTAGCCTCCTGTGTGAGGGAATTAACCAAATCGGTTACCGAGCTTCAAACGTGTTTCGCCACATCACAAATCAATTATCAAGCAGACAAGAAGACGGAGGATGAATTCAGAAGTCAAGTTCTGCACTGGCTTAAGCGTTTGGACAAGCAGCCTCAGCAGATGGAGGAGGTCAGTTCACAGGGAGAGACGATCATGGAGGGGGGAGGGAACCGTCCAGGGCAGGGGTCCAATCAGAAAATTGAATACCATACCCATCCAAACCACTTTGCCGACCCACTTGTATCACTAAAGAAGGTGAAATTACCAATGTTTAATGGCACGGATCCTAGAGGATGGGTCATGAGATTGGAAACTTACTTTCGTGTTAACCAAATTTCTTCCGATATGCGTGTTGCGTTGGCTGAAATATGCATGGAGGGTTCAACCATCAACTGGTTTTCTATGTTACTGGATGTCTCCCCATCTCTGACGTGGGAGCAGTTCAAAACGGATTTAATGCGTCGATATGGTGGACTTCATTTTTCTAGCCCATTTGAGGAACTAGCTGACCTTAAACAAGTGGGGAGTGTGGAAGAGTTCATCGAGAGTTTCGAGATGGTTGCTGCCTCCGCTCCTGGTCTACCGGAACTGCAGTATGTGGGGTACTTCATTAGTGGGTTGAGAGAGGAGATCAAAGGCTGGGTGAAGGTGCACAAACCGGAGGATAGGGTCGAAGCTATGCGTCTCGCGCGAACTATTGAGGCTTCGTTGCAAATCAATCGGGGAGGGCAGGCTCCGACGAGGTCGTTCCAGAATTCGGTGAAGGAGAAGGATGGTTCATATAAGACACAGGGAATTCATGGACCGTGGGCTGGGCCTAATCGAGTGGGTTTTTCACCCACCATGCCTCACCAGTCTTCAGGCCCAAACCTTAGCAAATATCCACCCATGTTGTCAACCCACCAACCATCCACCCCATCTCCATCCACCGATTCTAATCGATGGGGGCAACGCCGACCAGGAGTTCGAAATTTGACCAAGGCAGAATGGGAAGAGCGGCGACGGAAGGGACTTTGTTTCCAGTGTGGGCAGAACTATTCCCCACAGCACAAATGTCCTAGGGCCCAACTAAAGGTGATGTTATTGGGTGAGGAGGATGAGGCTGAAGAAGAAGAGGAATTTTATGATGTTGACAATAACGAAGGAGAAAATCAAGTGGATGGTGAATGCAGGGTCCTCGAATTTAACCGCCTTAACCACTATATGGGAATTTCGGACAATTTGGACAGGGAGTTGAGTACCATCAAGTTGAGGGGCACAATAAATGGAATTCCAACAGAGATGCTGGTGGACAGCGGTGCAACCCATAATTTCATCTCATCCCAGCTAGTGTCAGTGTTGGGATTTCAGGTACGTAGCATCAAAACATTGGGTATTCGGTTGGGTGATGGGAACATGATTGGGGTAGACCAGAGGTGTATAGGAATTCCTATCCAAATTAACGACTACACCTGTATGATTGAGGCGCTTGTAACCAATATCGGAGGACTGGATTTAATCTTGGGGGTAGAGTGGTTGCGAACATTGGGAGACATTACTGCTAATTGGGCATCGGGTAGCTTGAAATTCGCTGATCAGGGGCGGGTGGTGGAATTGAAGGGGATACAGACCAAGCCCATGGAGTCACAAACTTTACAACATTGGTTGACTGGGCATTTGTCTCAACTCACGGCAGAAGAAAACACTGTCCCTCAAAATTTCATGGCTGTTTTGGCCCATTTAAGTGACCACCAGAAGTCCCACATGGAGGATCTCCTCACTAGACATCGGGTTGTGTTTGCCAAATTAGAGGGACTTCCACCTCAACGGGCCATAGATCATGCCATTACCCTCCAGTCTGGTCAAGGACCTGTATGTGTGCGCCCCTACCGGTATCCTCATCATCACAAAGAAGAAATTCAACGGCAGGTTTCAGCTATGTTGCAACAAGGAATTATCCGACACAGTCAAAGTTCCTTCTCAAGCCCGGTCATCTTGGTCAAGAAGAAGGACCAGTCTTGGCGTATGTGTGTGGATTACCGCGCGCTAAACAAGGTGACAGTTCTGGACAAGTACCCTATACCAGTAATAGAAGAATTATTTGATGAATTGGAGGGTGCAAAATTTTTTACAAAACTGGACCTCAAATCAGGGTATCACCAAATCCTCGTGCGAGTTTCCGACATCGAGAAGACTGCTTTCAGAACTCATGACGGTCACTATGAATTCCTGGTCATGCCTTTTGGCTTGACCAATGCCCCAGCCACTTTCCAATCAGCCATGAATGACATCTTCAGGCCCTTGTTGCGTAAGTGTGTTTTGGTCTTTTTCGATGATATACTGATCTATAGTCGTACATGGGAAGAGCATCTCCAGCATGTGAACTTGGTTTTGGGAATTTTGGCTACAAATCAGTTTGTGGTTAACACCAAGAAGTGCAGTTTTGGACAGACTTCTGTGGAATACTTAGGCCATGTGATCAATGGCTCCGGAGTACTAGTGGATTCCAGCAAGGTTGTTACTGTCCAACATTGGCCCGTTCCGAAAACCGTCAAAGGGGTTCGTGGGTTCTTAGGACTCACCGGATACTACCGTAAGTTTATCGAAGGATACGGTAAAATCGCTAAACCATTGACTGACCTTACAAAGAAGGAAGGGTTTAAGTGGACTACAGATGCTCAGCAGGCCTTCGACACACTGAAGCATAGGTTGACTACAGCCCCATTGCTTGCCTTGCCGAATTTCTCCAAGCCATTTGAGGTTGAATGTGATGCCTCTGGATGTGGCATAGGTGCTGTCCTCATGCAGGATCGCCGACCCATAGCTTATTTTAGTAAGGCCTTGTCTCCCCAAAATCTCAGCAAATCCGCATATGAGAAAGAAGTTATGGCCATTGTGTTAGCAATATTGCACTGGCGACCATACTTATTGGGCCACCCTTTCATTGTTTACACTGACCAGCAGAGCATACGTGAAATTCTTCATCAAAGGATCACCACTGCAGGGCAGCAGAATTGGATAGCCAAGTTGATGGGGTATAAATTTGAAGTCAGATATAAACCAGGGAAAGAAAATCGGGCTGCTGATGCTTTATCTCGCCTCACTGGAAACGTAGCCGATTTGTGTACAGTATCAGTCACCCCGTGCTGGCTGGAGGCGCAGGACTTACTCCAAGAAATAGCTACTGATTCCCATATTCAACGAATTTTGACTGACTTGAGGCAGGACCCTCTCTCCCACCCTGGGTTTATGGAAAGGCATGGCACCTTGTACTTCAAAAACAGGTTAGTCATTTCTTCTACCTCTGCTTGGATTCCTAAACTATTAGCAGAGTTCCATTCGAGTCCTTGTGGGGGGCATTCTGGCTTCTACAGGACTTACAGACGCTTGGCTTCTCATGTTTATTGGGTGGGAATGACAAAGACGGTCCAGAAGTTTGTTCAAGCGTGTGACATTTGTCAACGCTACAAAGCTTCAACACTGGTTCCAGGCGGGTTATTACAGCCCCTTCCCATACCGGATCAAATTTGGGAGGATATCTCCATGGATTTCATCACTGGCTTGCCAAAATCCAAAGGATTTGACACTATATGGGTTGTGGTAGATCGCCTCTCCAAATATGCCCACTATATTCCGTTACGACACCCGTTCACTGCTCGCCAGTTGGCAGAAGTCTTTGTTCGGGAGGTTGTTCGTCTCCATGGGCTCCCAAAATCCATACTCAGTGATCGTGATCCGGTGTTCCTCAGCAGGTTTTGGCAAGAAATTTTCAAGTTGCAGGGTACTACCTTGAATTTCAGTTCCGCTTACCATCCCCAATCCGATGGTCAAACGGAAGTGGTGAATCGCTGTGTGGAAACCTACCTCCGCTGTTTTGCTACTGATGAACCCAAAACTTGGGCCACTTGGCTGTCATGGGCGGAATTTTGGTATAATTCGACTTACCACGTGTCTATTGCCACTACTCCTTTTGAAGCAGTGTATGGTCGCAAGGCACCATCTGTTTTTCAATTTGTTCCGGGGGAAGTCCAAGTGGCAGCTGTGGGGCAAGAGTTACAAGACCGTGATGAGGCTCTACGCCAATTAAAATCTCACCTTGCTCGCGCACAGTCACAGATGAAATCTGTTGCGGATACCCATCGTCGTCATGTGGAATTTGAGGTGGGAGAGCAGGTCTATGTTAAGTTGCGACCCCATCGACAGCGATCAGTCACTTCTCGAATTACACCCAAACTAGCTCCACGTTTTTATGGGCCATTTCCCATCATTCAACGGATCGGTCCAGTTGCTTATAAACTGGCGTTGCCCGCAGGAGCCCAAATCCATCCTGTTTTCCATGTCTCACTACTGAAGAAGTCCATTGGAGCGATGCCTGCCTCTTCATCCTTACCGACAGACATGGCACCCGCTGAGGTTCCTCCTATTTTTCCTTCCTGTATCCTTGCCTCAAGACAAGTCAGTAGGCATGGCGCTACTGTTTCGCAATGGTTGATCCAGTGGCAAGATGGTGGGGTTGAAAATGCTACTTGGGAGGATGAGTTCGTGATTCGCCACCAATTTCCAGACTTCAGTCTTGAGGACAAGACTGCTGTTCCCCCCCATGGCAATGATGAAGAAAGGGCCATCAGCTTAGAAGTCCAAGGCCACAAGCCCAATGTATGGAGAGTTTACTCCAGGAGGCCCAGGAAGAAGGCAACGGAGGGAGAAGCTGAGCTGGCCTAGAGTTAGTTATGGGAAAGGAGAATTAAAAGAGGGGGGAGAGAGAGAAGAGGGGCATGAGAGAATTTACTTGTAATGGATGAGTAGGAAGGGAGAGGAAGGAGGAGAGTAGATTGTTGTTTGGCTGCTCCTTTTAGCATTTGGCCCTTATTATCTTTCTGTATTCATTTTCTTTTCCTTTGATAGCTTGGGTACAGAAACTACTATACTGTAATTGATTTATCTCATACCAATATACCCATTTCATCGTATTCAGCTCTTGTTGTGTGGTTTATTGTTGTTTCGATATCGTTTTTCCTAACACACGCTGATGTTAAGGTATTATTAATATCCACATCAGCTTCTCCACATAAAGCCACGTGTAGAAAGGTCAACTTCGTCTTGCTGTTGGACTTAAACCGGCTATTCCAACCTTTGTCATTTGCAAAAAGCCCGTAACAACGATACTCCTCAACAACCTCTCTCGCTATCTCTTTAGATCCAAAATTTTTAAACCTAATTCAATTTTAGGAATCAAAGCCATAGATCATCTTTCTATATGCTATGGCGGTCGCCTCAGAGAGTCCAGAGACTGTCAGTTCTTTCCCAATGGAGCCTTCTGCTTCTAAATCATCAGTTTCTGACTTGCCATCCGAATCGTCTTCCCCAGCTAGTCTCTCATGGGCTGCCGACACTCCTGATCGCAGTGACAAGTCCAATTCTTCTCCAATCCCTAACTCCGAATTTCAGGTACTACTTCTTCTTCTTCTTCTTCAATTTGATGCTGGCGTATATTCCGAAGTTTTTATGGTGTTTAATGGCATCCAATTCGTAATTTTATACTTCGTTTCTTTCCGCATCAATGCAAACAGTTCTGATTTGGATACTTCTTGCTTCTTGTTTAATTTTAGTTGTGGACACCTCTTGTTTGGTTGATTGAGTAAAAGAAGAAAGCTGAATTAATTTAGTGGAATTTGTCTATATGGGATACTGAATATCCATTCTTAACTCAAGACTTTGCTTATTTAGTGCTTGTTTGGTACCTTGTGGAAACATTCACATTGTAAATTAGATTCTTGAAGGAAGCCAATAATACAAGTGTGAGACTAATTTGTTAGTGAGAAGAAGGTGGCGCATCATTGGATTTTTCTCATTTCTTTTCTGTACGAGTGCAAGTTGTTAAAATATTACCTTTTCAGCTACAAGTTCATTCAAGATGACGGGCTTGTACATGGCATAAAATGAAACAAAATGATCTACATTTGAAGACACTTTTTTATCTTTCCCTTACGTTTTATCTGTTAGAACCTGGTTGCTTAGACTCATCTTTTCTTCTTTTGGTTGTATGGTGCTTAAAGATCAGTGAAGCGCCGCATAATTTTAGTACTTGGTTATGTGGTGGTGATTTTTTTTTTTGTTATTTAGTAGGATGCTAATGCATCATGCTGGATAGCCTGCGTGATTAGCACAGAAAGTTGATTAGCTTGGAAGGTTGGGCAATAGCTTTCCTAGTTAGAAACCTTAGTTGAACATATTAAAGCCTTTAGATGTTTCGTAGAACTTAGCAGGTTAATTGTCTCCCCTGTTTGCTCTTTGTACAGTCTTCAGCATCATTGAGGAGTGAGGAGTATCGACAGCTTTTCCGTCTGCCGTCAGAGGAAGTAAGTGACTTTAGCTTGTACATGATAATGATTTCTAGAATGATTTCTACATTTCTTGTTCCTCACAGTTCAGTAGCATGATTATTAATATTTACAAAAAGGATATGGAGGAATTTTAATTGCCAACTTAATGCGTTTTGTTATGGAGGTCAAACACTAATTTTGTTTTTGCTTAAGATATTGTAAACAAGGAAGGAAGCAACATGCTATTAGTCCAAAGTTTGAAGGACCTCTTCTAGAGGCCGTTTATAAAATTGCTACCTTTGACTTTGACATTGCACCACATCTGTCCTCGGTATTATGTTTACTTGGTGACAATTTAAAACGGTTAAGCTTTATTTTGCGGTCCTCTCTTAGCATGTGAAATGACAAGAGTGTGATTTCTTTAATGTGTTATTGCTGAGATGTATAAATAGAGGAAAAGCTAGACAAGATTATGGCTTATGTACTGTATTATTACCAGAGAAGTCTAAAAACAGAGGAGAAACTAATTGCTTGCTCCCTCACTCATTGTATTGATCTGTTCCTTGTTATTTGGATTATCTGCATGGATCATTTTTGTTCGTTTCCGCTTAGTTTGTGTTTAGCCAAAATTTGGATTATTATTAAGATTTTTGGTGATGAGCAAAGTCATTAATTCCAGTTGATTTGAATTATAATTATCAATATTGGAGTATTTTAGAGAAATTATGGAAATCTCTTTTTCGTTAGTAACAAACAGACCTCAAGGATTATAATGGATCAGTTACTAAAATTGTTTAGAAGCTAAAAGCAACCAGTCTCATGAAAGAGTAGATGAATCTGGAAGCTTTTCATGAAATTAAGACGGAAGTACAAATGAAGGTGCATGCAGATGTGATTGCTTGTTGACTGTCATTTTGAAACTGATGCTTGTTGATCTCGGACGTGCTCTTGATATTATGCATCAGCTCTTCTTCACATGTATGCATGTTGAATTTTTGCTCGTAGTAGAAAGGTGTCTGGTTACAATTCTTATTATGCCTCTACCCTCTTTCACTTTCTCTGTTCTTATTTGAAGACATATCTAAGATGTCCTTTTTTTTCCCCTTTTTCTTATAGGCCCTTGTACAGGATTTTAATTGTGCATTGCAGGAAAGTATTCTTCTGCAGGTAATATACACTTTCGGCCATTTGCTTTAAGTTTCCACAAACTTTACCTTTTTATCAAGGACTTCCTTTTGGTAAATTATGGTACATTGGTATTGTGCAGCACTTTTTTATTCGTATCAATTCTTTATATGTTTCTTGTCTTGTAAATTATTTGTAACTTATGTGGTGGAAGCTAATTATTTCTGTTTCATATTATTTGGGAATTGAAATTTCCTTCTTATCATGTTGCAGGGTCATATGTACCTCTTTACACATTATATTTGCTTTTATTCCAACATATTTGGATTTGAGACGAAGGTAAATCTAAATATTGATTGTATTTGCTTTTCTAGTTTACACCTTGTCCTTTTCAATGTCCTTTCTGGAACTTCTTCTCCTTCTTCTTCGTTGTTTTTTTTTTTTTTTGTGGTTTTGTGTTTCAGAAAATAATTCCTTTCATCGAAATAACAAGTGTGAAACGAGCAAAGACAGCTGGAATATTTCCTAATGCAATAGAAATTTTTGCTGGGGGGAGAAAGGTAGTGCTAGAATCTTTTTTTTTTTTTTTCTTTGAATGGCATGCCTCAAAAAATTGTGGTCTGAATTTTGTTTCTTCTGAATTTCCGTAACAGCTGCTTATCTAAATCCAGTTATTGGTTTGGCAGTACTTTTTTGCATCGTTTCTATCTCGTGATGAAGCGTTCAAGATCATTAATGATGGATGGCTGGAACATGGTGATGGTACTAAAGCAATGGCAGAGCAGCAGGTGCTCTCTCAGTTCTATAATATTTTCTGTCTTGTTTCTTTTTGGGAGAATATATACATAATTATAGATCTCTAGGTAGATACTGGAATTTTACTGATGAGCACCAATGTAAGGTGAATGAAAATCAATTATCAGTGTGAGAAGCTTAAAACAAAAGGCTATGCTGAGTTGCCAACATGTATAAATCGAAGAACTATAAATGCAAAATTTAATCTCTCTTTCTATGATTCTTTTTTTTTTTTATTGG
This sequence comes from Excoecaria cochinchinensis, assembly GCA_947683425.1. Taxonomy (NCBI): domain Eukaryota; kingdom Viridiplantae; phylum Streptophyta; class Magnoliopsida; order Malpighiales; family Euphorbiaceae; genus Excoecaria; species Excoecaria cochinchinensis. The sequence goes on along the minus strand of CANTUQ010000193.1, from coordinate 248,325 downwards.
GGGGTGAGGGGCAAGTGATTGGAACATGTCTCACGTGTCACATAACAAATCCATCTAACTGTGTAAAATCCCATGCATTTGATCCTTATCTTGTAAGTGCATGTGAAGCAGAATGGTTGGATGAAACTTATGGTCTGACTGTTAATCACATTTACGCTTATATATGCTTATTTTAACTCAGGAATCAATATCTGGCTCTAATGGCATAGATAATGGACCACTTGCAATCGAGAAGGTCAATAGCTTTGGAGAAGTCCATGAATTAGATTCTAGGGACAGGTATTTTCTGGCACATGTATTTATTTTGAATTAGTTATCTGTGACTTGTCTGGCAGAGTTCACGATAGGTCAACTATTCTTATTAATCAGGGATAAGGATGCTTCTCCATCACTTGACTGTAATCTTTCACCCCCTGCCCTAGTTGAGAATGGCAGAGATGAAGTACTAGTCACAGAGCTACAAGATGACATAAAAAAGGAGGCTGAACCTGTTTTATATGTTGACTCTTCATCCACAACAAGGACCAAAATATGGAATGAGGAGGATGTTGACGCACCTGAGAGTTAGTCAACTGTTTGATTGTGGTTTTTATTCTGTCCTCGATTTCATATTTTATATGAGTTCATTTTTCGACTTAGTATTATTTTCTAGTAATAGTGGCTGTTTGGAATGGTTGTTTTTAAGGTGACCTCAGACCTTGTAGTGGATTTGTTAGTTTTTGGATCCATTTTGATGGTTGGATGAGGATTTTGAGAAAACACTTTTGATTGTATATCATGACACTAAGTATTGGATGAGATGGGAGTTTGTCATATTATTTTTGGTTTTGTTTTTCATATATAAATGTGGCAGTTATTATTATATTTTGTATTGACAAGTTGAACTGATTGCTATGTCATGCAGTTCGAACATCTTATACAAGAGTTGCAGAAGCAAAATTTCCGGTAATGCTACCATTAGAATTTGCTTCTTAATGTGCTAACAGTCTACAGTTTGAACATAAATCAACTTTTCTTTTTTCTTCTTTTATTATTTTTTGTTGGGGATCTCTGATGTTCTTTATTTCAACGACTGCAGATAAAAGTGGAGGAGTTCTTTAAATTGTTCTTTTCAGATGGTGCTAATGATTTTATTGACTCTTTCCACAGAAGATGTGGAGATAAAGGTAATTTCCGTTGAATACCTTGGTAACATCAAGTTAAAGTACACGCCTTATTATCAGAATTTATTGAATTTAGATCAGTTGTGGATATACTGGAGGATTTAATTTCTACTGTATCTTAAATTGGTTGAGTGAAATTATTGTGCTTTTCAGAATTCAGGTGCTCTTCCTGGTTCCAGCAGGAAAATTTTGGGCATACTCGTGACTTGTCGTTTCAGCATCCAATAAAAATCTATTTTGGTACGTGTATCACCTGTTAATCTACTTTTTTGTTCACTTTGGATATGAGATTGGTTTGCATGGTTTAATTGGTCATCTTTCATAAATCCATTGTACTAACTAGCATTAACTTGCATTCCTATAAAGGTGCAAAATTTGGCAGCTGCCAGGAAATTCAGAAATTTCGAGTTTACAGAAACAGGTGCTTATATTTCATGACACCATTCCTTTGCAGTTTGAGATATGATTTTTAATGCTTGCTTGTTTGGTTTTGAAATTGTGGTTGAGTTGTTTTCCTGTGCTATTCATGTATGTTCCTCAAAAGGAAACGGAGGAAAATCCCTAGGGGAAAGAATACAAGTTTTGCCAGAGGATTATTGCAGCAAAATTCACGGGGTAGTGTAGCAGGAAAATATAAATATAGTTTTCATGTTGTTGTGTATGTGAACTTACATAGTTTCTCATGGACTGAACATCTGTAGAGAAAGGCCTTTTAATTTTCCTTTCACTTCTTTTAGTGTATTCTCTCTCTCTCTCTCTCTCTCTGAAACTTTGGGTAGTAAAAGGTTGTGTTAAAACATGTTTAAAATTTAATAGTGATTACCTATTTCTTCCACTTCTAGGCCAAGTTGTCTGCAATACCATAACTGACGATAATCCAGACACACACAGAGAGAGAAGTTCCAATTATTTCTTTAGATATCTCTAATTGTACAGAGTTTGACTTAATCCTGCAGAGTGAGAAATTCTGAGGAAACAGCAAACCAATTAAAACTCATATAGAGAGGTTTATGAGAAAATCACAAATTATTATTATTATTATTTATCAACCTTCCTAACGAAGAGTCCAAAATTAAAAAATGAGCTACGTCTTTGAGATCTCTTTTCTTAGCTGTATCAACTTGCTTCTGTATTTTTATTTTCGACTGTGCACATGATGATTTAGTCTATTTTTTTTGGTTCTGTTTTACAACCTCCTCGCATTTTGCTTTTGCCAGCCATTTGGTTATTGAGACGTCACAAGTAATCAATGATGTACCTTATGGAGATTATTTTTGCGTAGAGGTATAGACTGTTGTTGTGCCACTGTGATATCTACTGAAAAAAATTATCAGAGCAAGGGCTGGTGAGGATTCTCACATGAACTTCTGTTTTGAATCTAGGGGCTCTGGGACATAGTCAAAGATGAATTAAGCGAAGGCTGCATTTTACAGATATATGTAGATGTGTCATTCAGCAAGAAAACTGTTTTTAAAGGTTTTCTTCTTCCTTTGTTTTCCAGTTACCTGTTTATTGTTGCTTCTCTTCTATTATGCTGGTCTATAATTTTGAGTAAGATGGCATTGAAGTAATGTATTCTGAGTTTTTCATGAATGGCAATATTCATCTTTAATTTTTCATGGTACATTGAGTGTACTTATACAAGAAAAATTGGTGTGTGGGGTCTGTTACCATCATAAATTTACATTATCTATAAAAAACTGCTACATATGGTTGCCATTTTGGTGGTTGTTCTCCTAAGAGTATTTTAACTGATGCATGAGCAGCCGGCCTACGTACCGCATGGTTGGTTTTTGGGATATGGTTGGCATATGAGACTCAATGACTTTATCTCTATATCTTTTTGTTTATTGTCATTCTTCAGTATGTTTACTGTTTTTTTAATTTTTTAATTTTTAATTTTTTTTTTTATGTAGCTCATAGTGCACGCTTAAAAAATATGATTTGGATTTGATTTGAATTGTGGAGACACTGTTACAGGTAAAATAGTGCAGTCTACACTGGAAGAGTGCCGTGAAGCTTATGCGATATGGATAAATATGGTAATGTTGTCATCACTTCTAGGTATATTTTTCCGAATTTTCTGATTTCTTAATCATGGACTGTGTCTTGAATATGCATAGAAACTGTGTTTCAGGCACATGATCTGTTGAAGCAGAAGAACCTTGAAAGACAAGAAGGTTGGAAATGCTCACATGATGTTAAACATGCCTTTTATGTGCTTGATGTTTTATGTTTTGGGTTTTTCACAGATAATGACATCGTTATGTTGTTTCTCATTCTCAAGCAGAGGATCCTGCTACTAGCATGACTGAGAATGAAGCGTCTCCTGTAAATGAAGTGAAGATTGAGGAGGTGACAGGAAGGTCATCCCTGTTAAATGACCATGGAAGGATAGAACGATCATCAGGTTCCTTGGATGTTAGTGATCAGGCTGGTAACCTCATGCCAGGAAATTTCATGAATGCTACGTCGATAACTTCTTTATTGGGTGCATATGTAGCGAGGTTCTCTGCATTTTTGAGAAGTCAGAGCCAAATCTCACTGATCTTAGTTGTCGCATTTGCTGTGATCTTCCTGATGCAGGTATGCTAATACCCCAGCATTATGCGGTCTGTTTTAGCAGACTGGAATAAAATTTAGCTCATTTCGTGTCTTTATTCTGGCTTTTCTTAGTACAAATTAAGCTATACACATATCTTAAATCTGCAGGTGAGCATAGTTGTCCTGTTGAACAGACCCCAAAAGGTGATAATGGCTCAACCAGGAGAGTATTATATGGGGGGCATGAGTGGTGAAAGGTTAGCTGAATCATTGGCTTGGTTAGAGAGACGGGCACACCACCTTAAAGATGAGATGTTTATGGTGGAGGCGCGGCTTGAACGCTTGCAACAGGAATATAATTGGTTGAAAGCACAGTTGAAAGATCTTGATCATCTTAAAAAGAATAAATAACCTGCATTGTATATACATCTTTTTTTTTTTTTTCCTGCATTAAGTAAATGCAATATTATAAATCTTTTCTAAAAGAAATTAAAATTCTTTGATATACGAAAAAGGCTAGTGTCAAATTTGATTCCATTTTTGGCTGCTATCGGTTATAAATATAACAAACGGTTTCAGGTTCAATAACTTCTATTATAAAAAAGCTGGAGTGAATTTATTTACTCTTATCCTTAAAAATGGTATGGGCATCGGAATTTAGATAATTTGCTGTTATTAAATGAGTCCACCATCATTGTTTCGCAAAAAGTGTTCTAATCGCAGCAGAAGCCCAACAAAAAAACGATTTATTTTCAAATTTCTAATAAAGAGGTTTTAATTTTTGTTTATTTATTTATTTTGCGAATTAAAAAAAAAAAGTATTCGAAACTCTAAATCTGACATGGTGGAGATCTAGTGCGTGAAGAACCGGATAAAATCTTTATTGACATGACGTATATTTTAGCAGTATTATTTTTCTTCTGCAAAAGTGCGTGAATAACGTTAAACATTAATTATTAAACTGATTATCTTATAACATTTTTTGATGACGTCGATAACATAGTATAATATTGTTTGTGGGTTGGCCCACTAATTTACGTTATAATATATCTCTTTAGAACCGAATTGTGGGAGGGGATTCACATTATTTTTTTTGCCAAAAATTAATTTCTTGTTTGAGTCAGGAAAATGAGAGTTATAGGTGGATAGAATAAGGATACCTTTTTAAGGCATGCAAAATCTTTTGTGCGGAACGGAAATATCATTGTAATGATACACTTCCAATCTCTATCCCTACTAGTACTTTTAACATCCTATCAACTTGGGTGGATTCAATCTTCCTCCTCTTTATTTAGCGGCGGAACACATGGTCTATATATAAACTAACCCAATGATAGCAAATGAACACAAAAAAAAAAAAAAAATCATTACTTTTTCTACACTCGTCTTGATATATAAATTAGATTTTCTTTTACTGTACGTAATACACCAAACTAATAGCATATTTGGTGCATTGTTATGTATAAAAAAATATTTTTTGCATCATGCATTCGATTTTTAGGAAATAATTTTTCTCATTGTAAATACACTAGGGGAAAAAAATTTACCTTATCTAAATTCATTAATAAATTTATAGACCAAATCAATACAATAATACCTCATAAGATTAAGATTCCGCTTGAAATAAATAAATTTAAATTGTAAAATTCATTTCTAAATGAATTACTATATTTGAAATAAAATTACTAAAATATAGAATTGAAAATGAATTACTTATTTTTATGCTTTTAATAAATGAATAAAGGAATTCATTTCTATTTTATTTCCTAAAATACTCTCAATGCCAATTTTGATGACTTATTCCAATTACTCACGATAAAAAAAAAATTAACAACCATTAATCATAATTTAAAATTTTTTGACAAATACTGAATCAATGATAATATAATTTAAAAAAATAATATATATATATATAATATTCATTGAAACAATTAAATTGAACAGCTTTTGAATAACGACATCTAAAAGAGAAAAACGATGTCATTATTCTATCTTACTCCTTAAAATTAATAATTTGATCTTTAATTGAATATGATGGTTAGAGCATACTAGCAACATTGATGATTAATCTCCCTCTAAAAATCTTACTATTAAAATTTAAACAAAGTAACTAACTGTATTTTATAAAGGCTGATATGATTGATTTTCAGTCATAATATAATAAAAATAAAAAATAAAACGAAAAAAAGTCATATGTACCGACAACCAATGAAGCTGGTTGGTGAAAATCCAACGGAAATGAGTCAAAATCCGGTGATGGTGGCTTGGAGCGGGAGAAGAACAGTGGTAGAGGAGGAAGAAAAGCAGACTACGTTAACTGCACAAGAATACTTTATTTTTAACAAACGATAAAGAGAATATTATAGGCTTCAAATTTATCTCTTAAAAATATGAAATTTATTTGCAAATTCCACATCTATTTAATTTGATAGAATTTGGTGAAAATATGATAAATTTCATGTAATTGAATTCAATTCCTTTTTTTTTTTTGCATTTCAAGCATGAAAAATAGGAATTACAAATAAATTTCATGAAATTTATTTGTTCAAAGCATTACCGAAGGAGTTGAAATAAATTGAAAAAATAGTGGATAGTTAATTATTATTTTTATATGTCAATACGCTATTTAATTGGTTCATAAGAATTTCATGATTTAAATTAATAATAATTTTTTCATAAGAGGATAAACAAAATAACTTGTGGAATTAATTTAGACGATGATATTTCACATTAATTTGACTATAAATAAATTATTGAGAGATTAAACGGAGAGTTTGGGTGATATATATATGGGCACGTTTAAAGAAAAAGAAGCATCACCGTCCAAGAACACAGGACAATCCTAAGTCATGGGCACCGCCTAATAGTATTCAATCCTCAAGTCAAAGTTCCCTGGACGGAGTAAAAAAAAAATATGGGAAAAATGTTATATAAGACGAGATAGTAGAATTAATTATTGAAGAACAAAAAGTGTGATTATGAAAGATTGATAAGTAAAATTTATCCATATTTGTGAATAAAGTTGAAGCACCGACGTTGCAAACAGGAACAGAAATTTAGGCAAAACGGAGAAAGATTGTATTATATGATTAGTGAGAGTGACTGGAGAAAAAGGAAAATAGATTTTATTGGTGGTGTGGTGATCGATGTTTTAATTCCAAAACAAATTACTCATTAATTTTGATGAGCTTTCACTGTTGCTATATCTCCTAACCTAAACAACGTGTAAGATTTCCTTTATTGTCTTTTTGTTTTTGCTTTTGCTCGCTGATTATCGATCGATCGATATATGCACTCTGCAATACACACCCTTTCAGTCATTTTCTTTATCCTTATGTACATTATCTGTTTCATATAATCACTCTAATTATAAATGACAATTACAATGTTAGCGTACTTAAATAGGAAAGTGTTCTATGGGAACAAAATAAATTCAAATGTTATTATCAATGTGATTCACGATTCGAATAACCCCATCAAGAGAAGAGAAGGAAATTTTATAATATCTTTGAAGGTGATGACCAACCAGATTATTATTTTTCAATAATATTTAATTCATAATCACGTTGTTAAGCATAAATATATACCGTCCTTCTTATATTTTATTTTAATGACTTGATACACATAGAGATGCTCGAGTTTGACTTTACGGTTTATTTAAACGCCTAAACTTTTAAAAATTCAATGTGAATTTGTATTTATTATTTATAAAATTAACAAGTACAAATGTTCAATATGTTTACTGTTAAAATTTAAATATTGAAATGAATTATTGAATTAAATTTAAGTGCTTCTATTTTAGTATCATCACGGTGACTTGTGCTTTAGGCTTCTGATACTTGTTCTGAAAGAGTTAACTTGAATCATTTTTTTTTTCTACTTAAATGGGATTTTTATGAAGCAATTCTATAATAATCTATGGAAAGTCGCAATTTTTTTTTATTATTATTTTTAAATGCGATTCATCACAGTTTTGATGGATAGAACCACAAGATTATTTTTATTCAACTTTTTGTGAGTAGTACGAAGGTGCACTAAATCACATCTCTAACTTTTATATGATTATAAGATTGTAAAAAAAAATACTATATATATAAAATTGAATGAAATTAATAAAGAGTATGACAAAATCTTGTGGGTACTCTACGTTGCATACCCAACCCAACTTTATATTTATCTCTGACCCAATTGATCGGTGTATGAAAACTTCCCATCATCAATTGCTTTCACTTGATCTTATTTTCAGATTTCTGGATTGCCGAGGAAAACAGAAAATACGTGTATTATATATTTGCACCATTGTTTTGAAAACCGGATCGGACCGGTCGATTGAACTGATTCAACTGCAAACCGAATAGAGTGCCGGTTCGATTTGATATAAAACCAGAATATATAAAAAACAGGAATACACAGTGAAAAAATCGGGTTGAATCGAAAAAAATCAAATATATTCTAAATTATATTTTTATATTTTTACAAAATATATTTTTATAATCTGGGTTAATAGTTGTTGAATATTGTTCGATCAAAAATTTATATTTGATAATAAAATTAATTTATATTAATATTAAACTTGATAAAATTGAATATTATGTGAAATTGTTTTCACTATATTTTTATTTTATATTTTTTTAGATATTTAATAATTAAATAATTTAAATATAACAGAATATTGAAAAATAAATGAAATATAAGCATGCATAAAAATAAATTTTACAATTGAAATTAAAATTAAAAAATTTATAAATTCAAAATTATATTTTTCTTATAAATTCAAATATTTAACAAAAAAATTCAATTCTTGTGGTTAATTTTTTAATATTATTACTAAAAAAATAGTAAAATAAATAAAAAATTATTAATATATTAATATTTAATAATTAATATGTTGTTTAAATATATTTTTTATATACTATATTTTTAATTTTTTTTATTAATAATTATATTTAAAAAGAATAAAAATTTCGAGTCAATTCGATCTACTCAGTTGATAGGCCGAGTCGACGTTCGGTCCGAATTTAAAAACATTGATTTGCACACTACTTTACTTAAACATTGTTTTGGATTGGTATATGTGTCATTTTCCACGTCATGCAGAGGTTGTTGCCTCCCTCTCATAGTTGGTCGGAGATATGTTCAATTAACGCACGCATCACTATATATATTTGTATAGGGTACAATAATATTAATACCAACATCATACTTATTTATTATCTCAAATATCGATATCCTTAGAAACTTACACGCTTAAATATTTTGTAATAATTTTTTTTAGTCCGTCTATGCTTCCATTAATCATAGAGTATCTCCTATGGTACTAATGAAATTTTCTATTTGTTGTTTCGAGACAACAATACACTGATATGCAAGAAAATTAAATGGATGTACAGTTAAAGATGATTAACTAGTACTATTACATTAAGAAATGCTAAACAGATCGATGTACAGTTAATTAATTTGCAATTATACACACTCATTGTTTAGTTCTTTGATCCGCAGTTGACGACACTCATCATCATCTAAATCCCAGCTTTTCTCTGTGATGTCTATTTAGCATTTTTTTAGCTGTTGCTTTAAACGGACATGTGGAGCTTACAAATCCAGTAACCAAGTGGAGGTACGTGCTTAGCTCATGACACGTGGCAACATCCCTCTTATTCAGAAACGGGGACTCCTTGCTACTTAATCTAAGTTCTCGTCCCACCTCAGCATAAACCAACTGCGTGCTCTCCACCCGCTTATGTAGCCACCTTGGCAGTCCTGCCACCTGGACATCCTCCTTGCTTGTCACCTCATTGTTGTCAATGACAAATCCAGGTACTTTTGTGATTAAATCATCAGAGTTGACTATGCGTAGAATCCTGGTGCCACCACTTTCCAGCTGGCACCGGAAATTTTTATCCCCTACACGTGGCCCGCCGAATGAAATAACGCTCACCATCGGAGCATTTGCAAAACTAGACCTAATATCATATGCAGTTAGTGTAGCAAGTGCAGCTCCGAGGCTATGACCGGTGATGGTGAAACTAAGCGGCTCATCACCGTACATTTCGATGACTCGTGCAATCTCATCCCGGACCATATTTTGTAAACTAGGACACGTGGACGTACCAGATCTGTAAAGACTAAGAAACCCACTCTCTACCATGGGGGTGAAACCATTGTAACCATTATTATTACGATCATGAGGATCCGTTAAATAAGTCAAAGTAGCTCGTAAATTTTCAAGCCATTCCAAGCAAGTAGCTGTACCTCTATAAGCAATAACGACGTCCCGTCGACCGAGTCTGGCAATCTCAGCCTTGTCCTGGCAAACGGCGACGTATCCAATCCAGCTGGATTGTGTGGAGACCCAGCTGGGAGCTCTATGAATCCAACGGGGCAAGTGCAGGCCACAAGTGGCCCGGAGATTCTTGGTCATGCGATAGCCAGTTTGGGGGAATCCAGACCTGGAGAAGAACGACTTTCTTGGGAATTTACAGTTAGCATAAGTGGGAGAAGAAGGGTCGAAATCGAAAGAGCGGTAAGCTGCTTCAACAAATTGTCCATAGCGCAAAATCTCGCAACGTAGATTATGGTCAAGTGGATCAAGCAAACCTTCCCAGTTGTTGATTCCTTGATATTCCATCCATTTCTTGCCGAGCTTATTAGAAGAGAGAGAGCTGCAATGGAGATGGAATGAGAAGTTGGTTTTATAATTAGAGGTAAATCTAGTAGTAGGAAATAATGCAGAAGAGAAAGAAGAGTGAGGTAGAGTGGATGGCCTTGCAGATCCAACAGAAAGCCTCATTTTTTGTTGGTTTATGATGATTTGACGAGGCTTTCACTTCGCTGCTACATTTATAGCACAGATGGACGGCGGAGCTTTTGCATGCATTGCATTCTATATATATATATACTCATCATAAATTAAAATCTTTTAGTACGGAAAGGAGTTAGATGATATCCACTATAGATTGAAAAGCTTTTTTTTTGTCCATTATTATTGACTCTTTTTTTAATATCTTTTATTCTATTCGTCGTATGCGTTTACCTACCATTTAAATTACGTTATTTTTATTACATTCCATAAATGTATAGACTAATAATAGTAATTATAACTATATTTTTTTTCCCTTTTAAATGGTAGTTTTTATGTAGTAACATAACCTATTTTAATGCTTTTAATCTGTTTTTCTTTTTTTTTTAACTTTAATTCCTCGTTTATTCAAAATTAATTCGACTCCGAACTTTTTAAATATTTAAAAATATTCATAATTCATTAAAAAAAAATAATAGTCTATTTTAAATAATTAAAGATACTCAGTATCTTGTATGCCTAAAAATAACAAGAAAAACGGCTGCTCTAGAAGTAGGACCTACATCCACTTAATAAAGAATGATTGAGGGCATCAAAACTTAGGTTGAAGAGGATTTTGACTTGGGTCCCACTACGTTGAGTACCACTGCAAAATGACAAGTTTGTCTTTCCGACCAAGAGGAGGACTCGAGTCAGCCATTTTACTACCGGCTAACTCGGCTAGTAATTTTGAATTAGAAAGTATAAGTCAGCATATGTCCATATCATCATACTGTAACGTCACAAAATATGGAATTATGCCTGCGTTACGTACCCAACATAGCAAGTAATGATCATCTGTACCTTTTTCTTCTATATAAAACAAAAAATATGGTCATCACAAATAAAACTTTTTAATTGTACCAATTTTCAATTATACATCAAACACATACGATATGAATTTTTATTTTTATTTTTATGTTCATATTCTTTAAGGATAATCAAATTGCAAGGAAAAAAAAATTATATAGGATCTATATTTTTCTCGTGCTAATTAGTTTCAAGAACAGAAAAAACAAGTCGCAATTTTATGATTTAATGAATAGAAATGTATTAATCAAAGTTATTTTGATGAAAATTAATTAAATGTTATTCATGGCAATTACACTTGGCTATTTAGTATAAGAAAGACGAGATTAATTTATGGTGGATAACATTTACTTTCTCATATATTTAATATTTTTTTCTCTACGTACACTGTCTAATTGGCATTATCAAACAAGCTCATAATGACCTGGAACTTTTATCATTAATGTAGTTAACACGAATGAATTTATTAGGAGATATAATATTCATAATAAATGCAGCGTACCAAAATATCATTTGAAATTGCAAGGAGGTAGATAATTTTACAATTTCCATGCATTCACTTTTTAGCTTATTTTAATGATTTCCTTGTTTCCATTTGCATGAGTTGCAAATCGTACACCGAATGAAGAAGGCTGGATAAGATCATAAGAAAGAAAAAGTAAATTGATATTGATTATTAATCAACAGTAAGACCAAAATTAAAGTTTAATTCACATCATCTCAGATAAGATGACAAGAAAAGATCCTTTCTTATCTAATCCTTGTTAGTTCCCACTAATATCGAAGATGAGGCCACAACTTTGCGCTTTTGATCCTTCCATTAATGATATGATAATTAAGTATTAATTAGCTTATGCAAAGAAAAGACTAAGATTATGTAAACATATAAAGCGTCTAACGTAAGACTGGGATTAAGCCGAATCTCTTGGAATTAATTATAGCCGCATAGATCATCAGACTGAATATTTTAATAATAATTAGATAATATTGAATGACTATTAGCTAGGATATCCAGGCCAAGCCAAGCCAAGCTAAGACATTGAGCTCTTAGGTCCGTCATACTAATCATAAAGAGAACAAATGAATTTCTTTCTTTTTACCCCGAAAAGGTTAATAAAATAAGAAGTGACAAAACAGCGTAATGTGTTTCTCGTGCATTCCTAAATTATTTTGGCTTAAAAAATTCTCCACTATTACATAAAGATCAAACCACAAACCAATAACAACCATTTTTCCCAGAGTTCTTCAATTTCCTGTGGATCCATTTCTAACCCAATTAACCAGATATATATTTCACAAAATCCTTTTATGTACTAATAAAAGCATGACGCGACTGTCATGGGACTGCAGATTGAAGATGGTGGACTGCTAAATTTCAATTTTGAGAAAAAAAGAAATATCAGAAGCAAAAGAATGTTGTATATATGGAAACCAATGGAGGATAGGTTTTTTGTGGGAGAATTTCCTTGAGCTTTTTCAGCTCACAAAAGAATGTGATGGCTGCTGAGGATGATTCCTTCAACTTTGGTTGGTGGATACCAAACATTCCCAATCTCCTACCACTCAACTGGGGCCCATTCTTTTATTCCCCAATAAACAAATACTTTCTTTTTTAAGATATAATTTATTCGCTATTCAAATTATATTGAATCGATTAATAAAAAAAAATTACAAAAAAATTTTACAATCATATCTCATTTTCAAGTTTCTTGAAAGTTGAGCTGCACCTACATTGAAACAACCCTTTATTTATTTTAAAATTAATTTTTCTTTATCCTTTTAATTTTTTTTGCTCCTCCCAATATTAGTTTCAACTAAATTTATTCATTCAGGCTCCGATTTTAACAAATAAATTTAAATTATAAAATTCATTTACAAATAAATTTTATATGAAATTTATTTGTAAATAAATTGTTATGCTTAAATAAAATTACTAAAATAAAAAATTAAAAATGAATTGTTTATTTTTATACTTGAAATAAATGAATAAAGAAATTCATTTCTATTTTATTTCCTAAAATATCATCCATGCCAATTTTGATGCCTTATTCCGATGATTTACAATAAAAAAAAATTAACAACCATTAATTATCATTTTAAAATTTTCAACAAATACTAAATCAATGATAACATAATTTAAAAAAAAAAATCAAATATGTATTAACATTCAATGCAAAATAATGGTATGAGATGGAGAAAAATAGTGGTGGAAAAGTAATAAGAACAAACTATTTTAGCTGCATAACGATAATTTATTTTTAACAAATGATCAAAATGATATTATAGTCTTTTTAAATTTAAGCCTTAAAAATATGAAATTTATTTTCAAATTTCACTTATTTTAATGGAATTTGGTGAATGTATGATAAATTTCATGAAATTTCTATTTTTTTTTTTGTATTACAAGTATAAAAAATAGGAATTACAAATGAATTGTATAAAATTTTATGAAATTCATCTATTTCAAGCGGAGGCTTAATATTAATTTCAACCAAATTTGCCCCTTTAGTGAAAAATTCTAGAACTGTCCCTACTCGATAGGGGTGGGCAAAACTCGCCCCGAACAAACCGACCCGACCCGACATGTTCAAGTGGAGTTATTCGGATAGTTCGATTTGAGTTTTGATATTGTGAAAATTTCGTGTTCGGGTTGAGTTAAAACCCCTAAAACCCGAATCCAACAAAAAAGAGTATATATACAGTCTTTTTTTTTAAAAAAATTCACCCTCCCTTTGCTTTCTCTCCCCGTCCTCTCTCCTTCTCTTTCTCTCTCTCTGTGCTCGTGCGTGCTTCGATCCTCTCCTTCCTCCTCCTGCTCCGATGACTATCGTTGTCAGCTGCCACTATTCTGCTTCTCTCTCTCACACCTTCCATGGATCTCTCTCTCTGCCTCTCTTTCTCTGCTTCCATGGATGTCTCTCTCTCTCTCTATTTGCCCTTTCTCCTCCTCCTCCTCCTGAGATCGGCGGCTCCATCTCTCTGCTTCCTCTTGGTTGTTCTAATTTTGGGTCTTTTTTCTCTTTTTTTTTTACATGAAATTTGAGAATAAATCTGGTTAGTGTGTGTGTGGTTAATTGCAGATTTGAACTTGTAAAGTTTTTAGATGAAATTTAAGGACAAATATGGTTGTTGGCTTGTGTTGATTTGTTGATTTTTTTGAAGATCGGATATTTCGGTTTGGGCTTTTGCTATAATTTAGGATCGGTTCGGGTAAAAATTTTAGCAAAAATTTGGGACTAGGATTATTCGGGTTCGGTTTGAGTTGACCCGAATCCGACCGATACTCACCCTTACTACTTGATGGTAAATAATTTTATTTTCTTACTAATACAATATCTACTTTCCATTTCCTTGTATAATTTAATTCCTGTTTAAAGGTGTTTTTTGCGAGACAAATTACATTCTCATCTCGATTTTTATATATCCTACGATCATAACCAAATGCCATCTAAATTTTGTTTGATATGCATAATCAAATGTAACCAACTCTGCTTTTAGTTCACTTATTTAATTACCCTTAATTACATAATTAATGATGTAATAATTAAGTTTTGGAAATAATTTGGCTTCAGCTGCCCATGTGTTCATTAAGTGATTTGTTTGATATATAAGGAAGAGACAAACCAAAGCCAATAATCTCATCATTGAATTCCTTAATCGGATAGTTTTGATTGATTTGCTGTAATTTATTATAATATATTTAACGTCAAAACCTTGCTACATCTAATCTATGACTAAATTTAGGCTTCGTAATGTCGATTGAATCCGATTGTTGTTCATGCATACTTGTAACCCATAGAAATAAAATAAAATGGAAGGGGTTATTTGTGATGGGCTATAGTTGAAGCAAGAGAGACAACCTAGCCCAATTCCACCACTCACCAACTTTCCTTCGGGTTATTTTTTATTTTTCCCCAAGACAAGGCTTAATTACGGATATTACGTGAAGAAATATCTCTGCCATCTCTCTAAATTCTACTCCAGACCAGTTGAGCAATAAATCACTTTTAGTTGAGCGGTAAGAACTATATATCTGCATATATATATTATGTTTGCAGAAAAAGAAAATCATAACCCTGAGTGATTATGGCAGAAAAAAATTGAGGTATGATGATCTTAAAGGGTGAAAAATTCAAAGTTACCTGTTTATAGGGTTTCCTCATCCATCTTACCGTGAAATGGCTATCGCATCCCTCCTAAGTCCTAACAACAAGACGTTGGTTGTGAGGTCAGAGCAATTTTTTGCTTGGCCTGGAATTTGAATCCAAATTTAAAGAAAAAAAAGAAAGAAATGCTAGCTGTTGTGAATAAGCAGAGAGAGTTAGAAGAAGGCGAGTTTTTGAATTTAATACTATTTTTATTTATGAGACAAAAAGTGAAATTTCCCCCACGTAAATAATGGAGTCTCCGTATTCAAGCTTTTCAGAGGGCTGCTCCTTACACGTGCTCTCTTTTATTTTCATTTTTACAAAATTACATTAATTGGTTTCAACTCCAAATTTTTTCTATCATTTTCCCTACCCAATAATAGTATCATTAACATTAACATTAAGTGAAACTTTTATTTATAAGATAATAATAAAATAATAATTTATCTTTTTCTTTTAAATAAAAAAATCAGAATTGGACCCAGCGTTATGAGCTCATTTCTCTTGAATAACATAAAGGCTGATCAATAAGTCAATATAGAGGTTGCACTTTTTTTTCTTTCTTTCCAATGTTATTAAAATCAAAACTGATAAGGAACAGTAGAGGCAAAAGGGTTGTGATTCGATCGGTTCTATTGGATTCAATTAGTTTTTTTTTTATATTATTTTGAAAGTTTTATATAATAAAAATACTTTTAAAAAAAATACATTTATCATTAAATATTAATTATAAGACAATATTTTAAAGTCATTCAACATTTATAACAAAAATTTAAGATAAATATAGTAAAAAATTGCAAATATTCACCAAAAATTCATCAAATATAAATTATAGTTTTTATTTTATTCATAAAAAATCATCAAAATTGCCTAAATTTCAATTATTACATATTTATATTTATATTTTATTTTTTAAACAGAAAACAATATTGTATATATATTTTGGACAAATTTGATTTTTATGGTTCAAACTGATTTTTCTAGTTCAACTTAATTTTCTTTCCAATTAAATCAGTTTTTACCATTTTTTATAGATTTCATCCGATTTTATACATTAAATCGAGCCGGATCAATTGTGTGTTCATAATTAAACTGATTCGATTTTAATAATATTAATTTTTTTTTATATAGAATGCCTGTACTCGAATTCGAACCCAATATCTATTTAAAAAAATCTAAATTCTCATTCATGTGGAACAACAGATAGGTTGGTAGGTAACAATAATTTTTATTTTATTTTCTTTTTTAGGTATATTGAATTTAAAATATGTGTCAAAACTATGAGTGTCTAAAATAGAAACCTGTCTTGGAGATGATAAAAGAAGGAAAAAAAATAAAAGTAACCGTCTTTATGATAATATGAAGAATATATATATGTATATATATATATATTCTCCGCCGCGTCACCGTTTGCTGCTGAGAAAACCCTAGGAAGAGGAAATTGGGAAAAAAACGGATGTCGAACCCTAAGCAAGAAGAAGCAGGTAGTTCATCTAGATCCCTCCTTTATTTTATTTTTAATCTTCTTTTTGAATATATTTCTTTTTTTTTTAAAAAAAAAGATATGTGTAGAAATTTGAGTGTGTGGGCATAGATCTATATACATATTCATGTTTTTGGAATCTTTTATTCGTTGTGTATGATTGGAAGTGCGGAGAAAATAATATTTTTGGGGTCTCAAATCTCTAAACAATCGAGCAGTCATTATTAGGAACTAGAGTTAAAAAGAAGAAAAGGCAACGGTGGTGCAAGTTGCAGACCACCGCTTTGCTGCCTTCTATTACACGTATCAGTATAGGTAATTAGTTATCCTCTTTTTTTGTTAAATTAACAAATTCTATTTTCTATCTCCTGATCATTGTCTCGAATACCTCTGTTGTTCCACTGAATTTGTACAAGAAACTTCATTTTTTATTTATTTTCCGTGAACGGTGCAATTCATCAAGGAAATTCTCATTGTCACCCATGTTGTTATTGATTTGTCCAAGAAAATTAATTATTAATTGCAATTATATAAGGAACATAATTTAAAGAAAAGATTATTTATTTGTGAATAAATCAAATTAGTAAAATGAGTAATATTTTAATTTGTTAAATGTTTAAGCTGTTGTAATTCGTAAGTTCTATGTTTCATATTATATATATTCTAAATTCTGTGTTCCATCGTTTTCACGTTGTCCTTCCTTGTCTAAAATTTGAGTTTTATTTTCTTTTGGAGTATAAGTACAAATTTTCACGGAACCCGGGATTGAATCTTTTTTGCGGTACAGCAAGGCTGGGAAGATGTTGTTTTTTGTGGTGATGCTCAAATAGTTATAGACCATGTGAATAGCTCTAAGGTGGTGTCTGCTAATATACAAGGAATTATGCAAGATATAAAAGTCTCATGTTGTAGTCATTCCTTTTGCTTTAGTCTTTAGTTATAGATTTAAACAAGTTTGCTCACAGACTTGAAAAGAAAGCTGTTAAGCAATGTTTTACCGAAAATGTATATGAGCAAGTGAATTTTGTTTGTAAACTTTTTGCTAAAAAAAAAAAAAACAGACATCTGTTTTGATATTCTCGGTTGTGAAAAATAAAAGAATATTGATCATAATACAACAGAAGGTGATTGGTGGTAAAATTAAATAAGCATATAGAGGATTGCATATGAATGACGCTTTTTTTTTAAAAAAAAAGGTAAATGTATTATCTGCAGCTTTTGAGCACGTGTGCTTCTACTTTCTTTCGGTGCTCGCTTGTCTTTTATATATATATATATATATATATATATATATATAGGTTCTCTATTAAAAATTGCTTCATAAAGAAGGTTATTTTTGGGAAAACTTTTACTTGTACAAATCTACTAATTAATATATAGGACTGATAGCATTTTCATTTTTCAATTTCCATTAACCAAAGTATAGATCTCGAAATGAAATTGAAACTCTCTAATTGACTCAGATACACCTACTACAACAATGTAAACACGCTGTAGTGCTTTTATGTTGTTTATTCGCAATTCTTCATCTATAAGCTGGTTCTTAAAATTGAGGAGAAGTTCTAATTTTATCTTTTTTCTAATAAAATATTAGAACTACCAATATTTAAATATTGGGCTATATGTATATATCTATTATCTTTGACATATAAATCTTCTTTTTTTTATATGTGTTCGGTTCTTGACTTGGAGATTGAATTAGAGAAATTCTATTTTTAACACCATTCAAAAAGCAAATTTATCTTTTGCATTTGTTTTTGTTTCTCTTTCTACGGACTTCCATTCTACAAAATCGAACTCAATCTTATGCCTTTGGTCTAACTTGCAATAGATGATGGAGTCTCTACTGAATGAGTTTGTTTTGCAACTTGAATTTATCTGCTTAGTAATCCTATTTTAATATGTTAATCTTCTAACTTTTTAAAGTGTTGATTGTCCTGCAACTTCGCATGTGAAATTATACCCTTTTTTTCATTAATTGTTAAGATCTCACATCATAGCATATAGGTAAAGCTCTCCTTGAAATTACTTGGCCAGACCATCAGAAATTAATTTGGTGATTAATTTCGTTAAAAAGTGCATAAAGTCTCAAATTTAATTCAATTTAGAGACTATTATAGTTGTAGGTAGGCATTTATGCCTCATCGATAATCAAGAAAATTACTTGGCCAATATTTCTGGCCCCTTAAGCTAGTTTATATAGATAAGTTAGGTATGAATATTGGTGTGATTAATACTGTAGATGTTGAACAGCCACCGGGTCATCAGCCATTGGGTTTATGGGCACAGGCTATTTATAGTGATATGGACATCCTCCCATTTAATTAGCTTTTGGTAAAAATTAGATTCGATTAATTTTTCCATAACACGTAACATTTAAAGTTATATGCAGCTTCCTTAGTGTTTGTATTAGGGATAAGAATATTTTTATAGTATAGAATTAAGTTATATATGAAGACATGTAATTATTTATGATTTTGTTTAATTTCGATACGTGATTGTTTATAAATTGCTAATAATATATTCTTCTAAATGCAGTTATAAATATTGAAAGTGAGTTAGGTGTAGTAGAATGAAAATCAATAATTTTTTGGGAGAATAAATGAGTTATCAATGAGGTTAATTGAAAGAAATGATTAGATTATAGAAAGCGATGTGAGAGAATAGAGTCCCCTTCTCTTGTCTTGAATTTTATGCAGTTCTCTGTATTAAACACATGCAGTTCTTGATCATGGTGAGTTTTTTTTTTTCTCTTTAATAGTACTTATTACTATTTACTTTATTTGTTAAAGTTTTCAATGGAGTGCGATCAATTCAACTTTAGGTTTACTGAATTAAAGTGTCAGTTGATTGCCTGATGTATCACTTTCCAAGAGTTCAAGTTTTGAAAAATATCGAGGTTATCTCAATTTTCAAGATTCTCCACTGATATTTCAGAAGCAAATCAATGATAAGTTTGAAATTGCTGCTGCCATAGAAAGTGTCATTCTGGAAAAGAATCTCATTTTGTAATGTGGTTTTTATCTTAGGATAGTAGTATTTACTAATATCCTACCTATTTTTAATATTTTGTTAATAATTTTAGTACTACCTATTATTATGAAATTCATCAAAATCACAGTGGTGGGGTCTAAAAAAAGGACATTTATTTAATAGTTTTGGATATCTTTTGGACTTAGGTGATTTATTGTGGTTAATTTAGAAAATCTATGCGATAGTGAAGCTCATAAAATAAGGAAGATGATTGGTTTAATTGTTAATACACATGATGAATCTCATTTTGGAAGGTCATTTTCTCACATATCCAATCGCCTGAGCTCTGCGAGATGGAGGACTATCACTTCCTACCAACAGAATATTGAGAGAGGACCTTTCATTTGACTTACAACTCCAATTCTCTAAATTTTGATAATAATTGCTTCTTAGTACTATGAATCTTATTGGGAGATTTAATTGATCACTTGAGTGTGGAATGTAATTGAATATTTACATGTTATTTTAAGTGCATCAATGCCATTTATATAACTATTTGCCCGTAGAAAAAAGATTTTGGTAGTTTGCGAAGCTCATGTACGTAGTTTGCTTGTTTGTGAGCTACATGTCAAATAAATATTAAATCTACGATCACTAATTTCATATTCTTGTTTCTGCAGTTAGAGACTTAAAATAGTGATATTACGAGTATGAACACCTTTTTTTTTAAGTTGATATCTCTGTCTTATAATATTTCTATCTTCTCCCATTATTTTATACGATATTAGATTCGGTCGGACTAATTCTTTATTTTCTTATTTCATATATCCATATATATATATATTATAAAAATTCAAGGTTGGTCTAAGTTTGGCATTGATTGTGAAGATTGAAGGCAGTGAAATAAGTAGCTTTTGAAGCTGCAATTTGCCTATGTTTTCTTGCAGGAAACAGATTTTTGTCATTTTTTGAGGAGAATTGATTCGAACAGGTGGTGCTTTTCTTGTAATCCAATTCAAACATTTCTTCAGGTCAGCAGCTTCTTTCCTTCCTACTCCCTCCTCTCGAAATAATAGAAACATATCTATTTTTACACAATTTAAAAAAGTTTATTTTTTATTGTTACAAAACATATTTTGATAATGGTTAACATTAATGTGTGCTACTGAAAATGTAAGTTTTCACAAATTAATTTGATAAGTAGAATTTATATTGTAGTGGACAAAAGAAGAAAGTATTCATATTATTTAAGGAGATGGGAGAGAGTATTACATAAGTCTAGTTTTATTTTTTATTTTTTTAATTTATTTATGATCTGGTGGGTGATAAAAATTTGTATTTTGGAATGTGAGGAAACCATTCGCATATTAAACGGTTTGTATGCAAATATTGTTGAATGTGAGGAAACGATTGGCATATTAAGAAGTGGTTTTGGATGTAACATAAAAATAAATTTACGTACATAAACAAACAAGTACCTAGATGCATAGGCGGAGCCAAGTTATGATGTGCATGCCCTCAATTTTAAATTTTTTTTTTAAATATATATGTATAATTTAAACTTGTGATTCCCTAAATTATTTTAAGTACTCCTCTCAAATTTTAAGTGTTTCGATATTTTTGGACACATAAATAAAATTAATATTTTATTTATAATAGATTATATTTGTAACATGCTGAAATAATGATTACTCGAATAGTACCGATAAAAAATTTAGACATTTTTGAGCATATAAAAAAATATGCTCCTTTACACCTAAAATGTTGTTGTTTTGCTCTTGCCTTCCTTCCTCTCTTCTTTTTTTTTTTTTCCTTTCCTGTATTTCAGGCCCAATTTTTTTTCCGTGATCCAGCCCCTCCTTTCGCCACTACCACCGTCCCTCTCTTTTGCTCTGTCCACTGCCGCTGGTCGCCGGTTCTCTCTCCCTCTTTTTCTCTCTCCACGCGCGACAACAATAGCTGTTCTTTTCCCCTTTCTCTTGCGTTTTTGTTTCGGATTGCAACCCTCATTTCGCCGTTTTCTGTCTCCACCGGTCATACTATATAGTGTGTGCTCTCCCTGACCCTAGAGTCCTAATTTCGCCACTGGCTAGATGTTGATTAAATTGTGAAATTATTTTTTTATAAATAAAGTAAAGAGAATCGGTTTAACTAAAATTTTAAAATTACGTAGTTTTCGTTTAATGATAGCAATGACAAAGACAGGAATGCTCAAGTTCATGAGTTTTGAAACTGTATCACGGAGTCCTATGATTGGTTCAAAAAAAGAAATAATCACCGACCTAGGTGTTGGGCCAAGGAGCATTAAATCAAAAAGAGCACGTTTTAGCTATAGAATTGATATTGATATGGCTAAAAAATTAATGATCATATCCACATAACAAGTGCTCGATGCTAGTACATAACTGTCGAAAATTACTCAAGTGTTGCTTTCCCCAATCTGAATTGCGGGCAGTGAGTGATATATAGGAGTTTGCCCACCCACCCCTATTCCTACATTCTGTCGTCTTCCTAGTCATTACTTTCGCTTAATTTTAAAAGTTTATTAGCTATTGCTTATTACTGGTGCGGATTTTGTGTTGGAGATTAAAAACTATTTTCAATTTAATTTTTATCAAGTCAAAAAGCCTATTTTTTTTTTTAATATTTTGAATTCTATTTTAACTTTCAGAAATTTAGCCTGATAGTCATCATTCAATTAAGTCTCAAATTTAATTTTTCATTTGACAATTGCGATTGAGTTATATATATATATATATATATATATATATATATAAGCTGAAATTTTTACTATTTATTGGAATCAATATTTTCGTGAATCATGCGTTCTTCATTAATTTAAAAATGGTAGTTGTTTAAGTGTACTACAAACTTAATTTAGTGAATGGGTTATTGATTTCACTTTCGTTCTTTTTCTGTTATTGACCATTTTGTTTTTCTTTAAGATAAAAATAATAATTTATCCTTTTGAACTAATTTTGTCAAAAAAGAAAAATCTTATTAGTTCGGTAGTTGATTAGAATGTATTTATTTCCATTCTTAATTTGTAGACAAATGGTATCCTTAAACTATAACTTGTTAAAATTGAATTAGGAATTTTTTTATTATTATTAATTAGTTGGTCCATATTTTGAAAGTCTATCAACTTGTAAAATTTATTATTTATGCTAAAAGCTAATTTTTCATAACGAAATTAAAGATGTATCTTTAATACTAAAAGCTACCTTTAAACCATTAGATTCCCAAATGAGCTTTTTTAGATTACTCACGGCCACATTCAACACTTAAATCATATAGCTTGGGTTTGAATTGTTAGTATTTAGTAAGATATACGAAGTATTGGGGGGCCACTTTGTATTTATTATTTTCCAAAATGCCAAGATAATAGCTACAGACAGAAACCACGCGTGACTTGCCATTCGGAGCAAACATACAAGCCAATAATATAAATTTTTTTCCATTTTCTGATTAACCAGAAATATTAAAATCGTATTATGATTTTTCTAATACCTATTCGGTTGTTGATGCTGTGAAACAACCGTTGAATTTCTCCTTAAATATTTGTTTATTTACTACTAGCTATGTCAATTTTGGTTACATGTAAAAAGAAAATTTGAATTTCCGTTGGTATTGGACGGTGGAAGGTTACAAGAATGTCAAACAACTTAACCCTCAAAGACCCATCTCACAGCTGCAACAACCTTGTATGTTTTTTTGACTAATACCACACTCTAATAGGAGTTATCTTTTTCAGTTATCATTACTCTTACAAATAAAATTTGGAAAACACTCCAAATCCGAATGCTGCCTAGAAATTTTCCACCATCTTGGATAATGATTGAATTCTCAATGTGATGGGTAAAAGTAGAAATTCAAACAGAAAGACAATTCATATTCGGTCAGTCCCAAAAAGTGTGTTAAAGCTAGCAGTTTGCACCATTCCAACCAAGTACAAAAGAAGTTGAATATATATAAGTATATAATTAATGAGGTATATATATATATATATATTATAACCGTAAATATCTTTGTTGAACATAGAGATAAACGACGCTGCCCGAACCATGAATTAATAATTAAAGTCAAATCCAATCATTTGCTTATTTTGTCACAGAAAAATAAATAACCCAAGTAAAATTTGCAAAGTAATTTGACAAATATTTTGTTTCAAATTAAGTATGAACTCAATAAATTGACCATTTCAATATATTTTAATTTAAGTTTGGTAAGGACGGTGCCTCTAAGTCCACGTGGTGCTACAGTAATTTATATAGTCGGTGACAGAATGGCAAAGTTTGGTAAATATGGAAAAGAAAGAGGTGGCTGTAGCGTGGTTTCAACCTTTGGTAAAAAGAAATGAAACGGCAAAAACGCTTCCTCAGCTTTTATATGTATATATATATATTATTTTGTACAATTAATAGCTTAGGGACTTAATATGTATTAAAATAATATTATTATTTTATTCTATTTGACGAAATTGAAGGCTGAAATTTAAATATTAAGGTATTAAATAAACTACAATAAAAGTTGGAAAAGCTAAAACATTGAAAAACTGCTTTTTAATGTGATATATGCGGACCATAGAATTACTTATATATGGGATTTAGGATAAATTTATGCATAATTCAATAATAAATTATCATATATCACTTCATAATATCTATGATAATTATTTAGAATAGCATTAGTTTATGTATATTACTAATAATAATTTAGAATAGCATTAGTTTATGTATATTACTAATAAAACAAGGACTGACAAAAAGACAAAAAAAATTATTATGCATGCATATTTGTTAAATTATATTTTATATTTGCAATAAAAAAATATAGGTTTAATACTTCCTTTTTTTTGTTACAAAAGAATATTTTTATGTGCACGCAAAAAAAAAAGGTGGGCAGTTGCACTTGCAACATCTTTATCGTACGGACTCCATTGTCGCTGTCTATTTAGTCCTTGATCGTAAAACCCTAGTTAGCACCAAGAACCCTCTTCGCTGTGGCTCTGAATGGACAAGAAGAGCTAACAAACCCATTCACTAAATGCAGATACGTCTTCAATTCGTGGCAAGCAGCAACATTCACGCTATTTATGTACGGTGAGTCCTTGCTGCTCAATCTCAGCTCTCTTCCTACTTCTGCGTAAACCCACTGTGTATCTTCTACCCGTTTTTGGATCCAACTGGGAAACCCGGCAATGTTAACGACCTCCTCCTTCTTCGTGTCATTGTCTCCGTCGATCACAAAACCAGGTACTTTTGTTATTAGATCATCGGAGTTTACTATGCGCAGAACTTTTGTGCCCTGTTTTTCCAGTTGTTGTCGGAAGCTCCGGTTCCCGACACGCGGGCCGCCGAAGGAGATGACGGTTACCAGCGGCGCGTGTTTGAAAGTTGTTTTGATGTCGTAGGCGGTGAGCGTTGCGAGGGCGGCGCCGAGACTGTGGCCTGTGATGGTGAAGCTGAGAGGTTCATCGCCGTAGGATTGGAGAATTCTGGCGATTTCTTGGCGAACCATTTGTTGTAGGCTTGGGACCATAGTTGTTCCCGAAGTGTAAAGGCTCAAAAATCCACTTTCCACCATGGCTCTGCTTGTACTAGTATTGTTATTGTCAGAGTCAGAGTCAGAGTCTGAATTTTTATTGGGTATGTGAGCCAAAGTAGCTCGTAGATTTTCCAGCCACTCAAGGCAAGTAGCCGTGCCTCTATACGCTATAACCACGTCTCTTCTTCCTAGCCTAGCAATTTCCTCTTTGTCCTGACAAACTGCCACGTAGCCAATCCAACTGGACTGAGTTGCCACCCAGCTTGGTGCTTTTTCTGTCCAACGTGGCAGTTGGATGCCTGACGTGGCACGGAGGTGTCTGGTTAACCGATAACCAGTTTCGGGCAAACCCGACTTCCCCAGCAATGTGCTTTTGGGGAAGCGACAGGTGGCGTAGGTAGGCGACGAAGGATCAAAATCAAAGGATTTGTAAGCAGCTTCAACAAAATCTCCATACCGGAGAATTTCACCTCGCAAATTATCATCAAGAGGGTCAAGCAAGCCTTCCCAGTTCTTAACCCCTTGATATTCCATCCAGCGGTCAGCCAATTTAACCGGCCGTTGGGTGGTGGACCACGGCAAGAATGAGCCGTAATCAACAGGGTCGAGCAGATTTTCCCATTTCTTCAAACGTTGTGTCTCAATGGGTTTGGTGGTGAGGCTTAGAGGTTGAGCAATGGTGCAATTGCAGTGTAAGTCCATTTGTAGTTTTGGGGTGGAAGAAGGGAGTGTGTATGGTAGTGCAGGTTTAAGAGAAAGCCTCATGTTATTTCTTAACCTGCACTACCTTGTGGAGTGGAGAGTATAAAGTTAAAAAAAAAAAAAAATGAAAATGGCAGGAGGAGATTAGAATTAGTGATGATTTGGTGAGGGCTGAAAGGTTTTGAAGGAGGATGGTATTTATATAGAGGGGAAGAGAGAGAAAGAAAAGATGGAGCTTTTAATGAGTTGAAAGGTGAGATAGAGAGAGTGAAGAAGAAGGAGCTCATTAAAAGAAAAAACAAGGTATGACACTTGGATGACGAGAGAGAATGAGAAAACTTTTTTTTTTTTTTTTTGATTTAAAGAGAGGGAGACAGAAATTTAAAAATAAATAAATAAATAAAAAGAAGAAGACAGAGGGGTTAGTAGGTACATACAGTTGGTAGGGATCTGAGCATAAAACTTTTAATGGGCATTGGGATTGGGTGTGAAAATGTTAGCAGCAAATGGTGGATACAAAATAACTGGAAAAACTGAAGTTGTAGAATCCACAAATATTATGTTCAATTATATAAATAAATGAAATAAAAGATATGGGAATATGTGGGGTCGTAAATCCCTACTTACAATCAAAGCTGGAATGATTTGACTCAGCCGAAATACCAATCAGTAAACGCCAAAATACCTATGAATCTCCCTTTCCCACCGTATCATATGCTTATTTTTTCAAAATTACCAATTCTATATATTATTAATTTAATCTGCACGACAGTTGTTTGTATAAACAAAGGTAGGAAAACATGTTTGTAAGATAAATACGGTTTGTTACTTACTGTTTTACAACGTTAATATATGTCATGTTTGAAATCCAACTGTAAAAGGACCCTTCTTCCTTCACGTTGGTGTGCCAAATACTAATGCCCTTTTTAGAATTAGGGTATAAGTAACCTTCTCGTGTGTTTTCTTGCCTTTTCCTTTTAATTTTCTTTTTTCTCTATTTGGAAGTTATATTTGGGTTGTCATATTTATCTCTTTTTTGTTTTCTTGTTTTTGGGCTAAATGCGTGCTTATAATTAGCATCCACTCAAATTCAAGTTGTAGATAGCTCTTTCTCCAACCTCAGATCTTTTTCATTAAGCTGGAAAGACTATATAATACTTTCCGCATCAAGTTTTTCACAATGCATTTCTTGCCCCTTAAATTATGCATCTTATGTTTTGCGAGTCTTTTTAATTTTATCCACTCAAATTAACCATTTAATTCACTTCAAAACCATGCTTATATTTTACTGAAATAATTAAATGTTTGGCTGATTGACTGAAAAAAATAATAATAATTGAGGGACTTAATTTTGATAGTTAAAAGTAGTTTAATCTACATGGAAAAAAAATAGTATATAATCCAAGGATTGAATTGAAAGTATGATTTTCTTAAGTTTTGCACTTTGTTGTAGTTAAATCTGAGGCACATGCACGTAGGATGTACTCTGGAGTACGGCAATTCTTAATTGGATTCTTGCCAAACATTTCAAGGATTTCTATGGTTGAAAATTCTGGTTTAGGCCACTTATAATTTTATTTATTTCTTTTGTTTCGATTTTCCAACTCCTTACTCTTTCTTTTCTTTTTTCATTTTTAGGCATTTCAATGACTTCCACATGAACCTTTCTGAACTTATCCAATTAAATTGTATTATGGATCATACAACTTCTCGGTGTTCATATTGTTTTTCAATAAACGTGTCAGGTGTTTTAATGGATTAACTTGGTCCAAACAACTAGGTAACTCAATATACCTAACTAATATGTACCTGATTAATCTGAGAATACTTAAAAGTAAGCATGGAAGAAACAAGTATATATAATAAAACAAAAGGATAATATGTTTCTTGATTATGTCATATATCTCTTAATTCAGTTTATTAGGTTTTCTTTTAAATAAATGTAACATTGCGTGTTAATTAGTCCAAAATTTAATAGAAATATTAAGAACTTAAAATTTCAATTAATAGTATGTACAGTGATAAAGAATTTAAAGAAAGCAAAATAAAAATTAAATAAAGCTAGCAAACACCAATGGAGACGTAGCAGTAGTAGTTGCTGGTCCCGATGACACACAATAGGAGGGTGAATTGGGTGTTATAAAATTTTTGCTTAATTTATGGCGGAACAGAACACCGTTTTGAACTTTTTTCTCCACTAACAACTCTTTTAATGGGCAAAAATTAAAACCAATATACAATTCTAATATATTTTCTACCCATAATCTTTTTTCCAAATAAAAAATATAAACACTTACTAGAATTTTCTAAAGTTTTAGCCAACTCTTTCTCACAATTTTTTACAAAGATACCTCACACAACAATTACAATAAAAATGTTATAATCTAGTTGAGAAAAATGATAATTAATGAAGTGCAAGATGTGAAAATTAGCTTGAATAAGATGAAACCTTGTATCTTAAGAGATAAAAATGATTTTCAACTTCTTTAACCCTTTTTGAACAAAAAATAACTTTAATTTATAGTCAAAAACTCAATATAACTATTGGAATTCAAAACCTAGCCGTTATATGTAAAACATATTTGATAAAATAGAAAAACTAGCCGTTATTTTGTCTTTTAGTGAAAATCATATCTGCTGTTCTGATCAACTATTCTGCTACGACAGAACAGAAAACTTTTTTCAAAACATTTTCTAGTATTCTTTTTGCTTAACTTTTCAATGTAGTTTTTAACAGTTTTTCTAAAAAATATTTGACAAATTTCAAAAAATTATTTTAGAATACCTTTTTAAAGTATCTTTTCTGTTTACGGTAAAACACATTTTCTGCTTACAATAGAAAATATTTTATGTTTGCAACAGAACACGTTTTAATGCATGTAAAAATTATTTTTATGCACAGAAAGATTTTTAAGATGTATGAACATATATATAAAATTTCTCAAAAGATTTTACAAAATTAATATCCTAACTTCCAATAGAACTTAAGAACTTTAAGTCCTTTATACATTTCACTACAAGAAAAATGAAAAATAGAGACGAAAATTAGAGACGAAAATTTTTCCGTCTCTAAATAGAGACGGAAATCAGTTTTCCGTCTCTAAATAGAGACGGAAAATATTTTCCGTCTCTAAATAGAGACGGAAATAATTTTCCGTCTCTATTTAGAGACGAAAAAATTTTCGTCTCTATTTTTCGTCTCTATTTATGGCCGGATCGTTTCCCTCCAAAATTTGAGACCGAAAATAGAGACGGAAATTTTTTCCGTCTCTAAATAGAGACGAAAAAATTATTCCGTCTCTAAATAGAGACGGAAAATATATTTCCGTCTCTAAATAGAGACCGAAACAATTCCGTCTCTATTTAGAGACGGAAAAATATTTCGGTCTCTAAATTTAGAGACGGAAATTTCTTTCCGTCTCTAAATTTAGAGACCGAAATATTTTTCCGTCTCTATTTTATTTCGGTCTCTATTTAGAGACGGAAATATATTTTCCGTCTCTATTTAGAGACGGTATAATCGTGCGGTCTCTAAATAGAGACGGAAAATTAATTTTCGTCTCTATTTTAGGGATATTAGAGAGAATTAAGCTAGAATTAAGTGGGGTATGAGTTGTAGAAGAATAATAAAATAGAAAGGAAAGGGTCTCACGGTGTGAACGGGGAAAGGGAGAACAGAAAACCGAAGAGAGAAAGAGAGGGAGAGGGGGCGGAGCACGGCAGGAGGGGGCAGAGCAGCTAGCGGTGGTCGACGGCGAGCAGCAGCTCCTCGCAACGCCGATCTCGGCGTCCTTTCCTCCCCCAATGCGACGTCGCCGTTTTAGGAGAGCGAAAGAAGCACCGCGAGCTTCTCTTGTGTTTTCCGGCGAGCTCCGACGGCGAGAGGCGACACGAGCAGTGCGAATGGACTCACGGTGGCAAGGCGAAGCTTCCGGTGGCCGTGGATCTCCCTCAATCGCCGGCGATGAGTAGATCAGAGGAGAAGAAAACAAAAGTTTTCGACGGCGATTCTGGCGAAACGACTGGCCTTCACGGCGCGTGACCACCGGAGAAGAAACCCCGAGGCTTCAAGCTCCCTACGGGTGGTTTCGGTGCCTCCGGTTGAGCTCCGGCGACACTCCGGCGAGGCTCCGACGACGCCATACTTCAGTTCATACTTCATTCTCGTCCATCTGCTATGGCATACATAGTCAAGATAACCCTCCCTCACAATAATTACACTTTATATATTACAAATTTTGATTTCCTGGCTGCATCTTCTTGTCTGCTCTTAAATTGAAAATTGATCTTTAAAATATAAATCATAATCTTCAATTTCTCTTCCTTTTAGTATAAAGATGTAGCAGGCCACTCCCTGCTTCTTTACTTTGCTTCTGCTCAGCGATGGAGTTCCTGAGCTTCTGTTTCTTTCTTGTTTGCGTATTTCAGGTTGTTTCTGCACAGCCCACCACTGATCCTAATGAAGGTTTTTTTTTTCTTTTATTTCTGAGTAAATTCATTCGATTTTATGCTTTGATTGGTATTTTAAATTTATTATTTGTTTTCTTGGTTATTCAGTGGATGCACTCAGTAAGATGATAGATTACTGGAAATTGAGAACCAAATTGAACATTACAACTGATCCCTGTGTTCAGAATGCACCTTGGGCCAATGAAATTGCAAATCCTAGAGTTGTCTGTGACTGCAATGGGAACATTTGCCATATTACTCACCTGTCAGTTCAATTCTTGCTTAAACCGAATCCACATATACATTCATATTTCTAGTTAATGATACATACATGAATGAATTATATGTACTGAGCTAATAATGTACTGTCAATATATTTCTTGTCTAGATCATGTCCATGTATGGTTTCATGTACCGAACTAATGGATACATACATGAATGAATATACGGATCGAGTTAATAATAAACTTTCATATTATAAGAATTTTGTTTTTCATTGAATATGTTTCAGGAAAATTTATCCGTTAAATTTAGATGTTTGATGTGAATGGGTAAATTTCTTATTATAATGAGTTTGTTGTGGAGTTACGATTGGTTGATATTTTACCGAAGTGTTAAAATTGCTGATGTTTGACAGGGGGATAGGGACCCGTATAGGGGGAACTCTGTCCGTTTTTTTACAAAATATTTATGATTTTAATTTAGGGAAATAAATCATTATGTAAAACTAATTAGGGATTAAAGCGAAATAGTAGGCTAGAGAATTGAGTTCAAATTAAATACTAACTTCGACCTTATGATTTTTTCTAAGCAGCTTAATATTAATGAGTAATATGGACAGAAGTTGGAAACGGTCGGCGTACTAATGAGGTCATTGAGTTACGCGGTACGGTCGGCGTACTAATGGACCGTATCAATATGCTGGAGGACGTCATTAGCCGTAGATTACCTGTTGATCCGCAAGTACCGTCTGCTGGTCGTCCGCATTCTCCTCCATCTTAGTTATTATTTTTAGAATTTTTATCTTTTTTTTATTTGTAATCTCACTACACTTTTTATATATTAATACATTAAATAATACAATATTTTCATATTTATTTATTGTTTATTTAATTTTTTTCATTATATAAAATTAAGAATAATTTAAATTTAATATTATTTATTTTTAATATATAAAAAAATCAATAAATTAGAGACGAAAATTCATTATATAAAATTAAGGAATATTTAAATTTAATATTATTTATTTTAATATATTAAAAAAAAATAAAAAAAAATAACCGTCTCTAAAAATAGAGACGGAAAAACTTATTCCGTCTCTATTTTTAGAGACGGAATTGAGTTTCCGTCTCTAAAAATAGAGACGGAATCATTCTTTCCGTCTCTATTTTTAGAGACCGAAACGCTCCTTCCGTCTCTAAAAATAGAGACGAAATAGAGACGGAAAATTTTCGTCTCTATTTCCGTCTCTATTTTCAATTAAAGACGGAATTCCGTCTCTAATTTCCGTCTCTATTTTTCATTTTTCTTGTAGTGTTTGGCTTGCATCTTTACTTTAATCTTGTACATTTTAGTGGAGTTTGAACTGAAATAGGAATAAAGAAATAGGATTTCTACAAAATTTATACAAAATTTGATTATCATCAAAATTGAGATGTAATCTTGAGCCAACAGTAGTCCCCATATGATATGATACTTTATATTTATAGAAATAAATTAATTATAT
This sequence comes from Excoecaria cochinchinensis, assembly GCA_947683425.1. Lineage (NCBI taxonomy): Eukaryota > Viridiplantae > Streptophyta > Magnoliopsida > Malpighiales > Euphorbiaceae > Excoecaria > Excoecaria cochinchinensis. The sequence goes on along the minus strand of CANTUQ010000193.1, from coordinate 215,942 downwards.
AAAAATTGATAGTTCTCTTGATATATAAATTCCTTTGGTGAAGCATAATGGGAATCTTTTTTTTGTTAACCCGGTATCTGTATGATTTAGGGTGGAGGCATTTTGAGAAACTTGATTTCTGAAAAAGATATACGTCCTTTGTCTCCTTTATATCATATGTTGCTGAAAGTATCCTAAGAATTCACATTATGAATTTTAATTTACCATAGTTGGGAAAAAAAAAAGGGCAAAAACGGTGTAATTATAAACTGAATAAAATCTAAGCAGAATTTGAGGGATAATGTTACTTATAATTGATCTATGATAACCATTCAATGATGCCACAATTGAGAGTATCAAAGTGCATTTCTTACAATTTAATCACTGGACATTTTCTTAAAGAAAAAGAGAAAAAACAAATCAAACATAGGAATCTAAGCAAATATAAATTATTTTACAAAAATAATTCTGTATTGCTGATATTAATTCAAGTTGGACATATTATAAATATCTTCGGGGACAGGGACAAAATTATGTACCCTATACATGGAAGAAGGCCCACTTCCTTTTTCTTCTTTATGTGGGGGGTGATCAATCCCGTTAAGATTGAGAATTATTGTACCAATAGCAATATACTAGCTAGTCCATTTTACCCTATTTTTAGGAGAAGATTAAGTTAGATGTACCAAATGTATTATATATATATACATGAAAATTGTAAAAATGCTATTTTTTTTAATCTAATGATTTATTTACTAATATTTATTATATATGATATACAAAATATAATGTGTGTACTATTTTCTCTTTTTATTTAGAAAAGATAAATTTTAAAAAATAAGTTATTTCTTATTTGAGGAACAGATCCAAATGCCTAACGCTAACGCGATGAAGAGACATTTTGGTGGCTAAGTGGTGACTTGAGATCTAAGTATTGTTTACGGCAGTGCATTTATAAGTGACCACTTTTGACTTTTCAATATTAAGAACTACAATCCTTCTATCTACTGATTATTGTATTTTAGAAGCTCGCAATCATTGTATTTGTGTGTACATTCAGAGTACATATTCCGTAAGATGTAGCATATATTATATATGAATATCAACCGTTCAATAAAGAATATAATATTTTATATTTTTCATTTAATAGTTTATATATTTAATACACTCAGTTTATTTGAAACACTGAATCATTACTTATATTGCTGTTCATAAACTTACTAGAAAAGCTTTAGATATATTTCATAAACATCACTTTATCTGTTGTAACCCTTCTTGGTTTTATTACTTAATTAATATATTGATCATCTTTTGACAAAAAGGAAAAAAATCACTGTCCATATATATATATGGAGATGAAGAATAAGACGTTGACGAGTTATCAGCCTATCAAATTCAAAATTCATATCCAATATTGCGTAGACAAATAATTTTTCAATATGGGGGCAAGTGCTTCTCTTGCATTTATTCGAGATCTATAACAAAAAATAAATTCATTATTTATGCTCTATCTTTCTTCGCTTCATGTGGTAGCTAGGGTGCCAAATTTATTGCTAGACAATAAAACAATTATTGCAGTTCTCTTAACTTGATGGCTTGATTAATGTACAATTAGATGTCGAGTTTATCTTAATATGAAAAAGTTAAACATTAATTATCAATAATATCTATAAGTTCTAGCTCAAGTACTCCATCTGTCCTATAATTTTTGTCCATTTAATTTTTCACACATTAATAGATTGTAATTATTATAGTTAAGGAATAATTTTTTTACTGTAGTATTCATCCTAAATATAAAAAGAGTTATTAATTATTATTAAAAAAAAAAAATCACAGTTAATAACATAGTATGCAAAATATAAATTACAATTAATAAGATAAAATTAAATAGAGGTATAATAGAAAATTTATACATTAAAAACTAAAAGTGGACAATATTTTGGGACATACTAAAAACGAAAAATAAAATAAAAAAATTATGAGACGGTGAGAGTATGTATTAGTTTTATTTCAATTTTTAAAGGGATATCTAAGTAGTACACTAACTTAGATTTAAGATGAAAGTTTTAAATTTCAAATCTTCACATTATAGAAAAATTATTTGGAAATTGTGATGGTAAATCCTTTAATTAATTTTTGATATTTTATCTTTAGTAAGTACCTTAATTAATTAATGTGGAAAGGTCGCCCTACAAAAATCAACCACAACAGAAGGAATGACGTCCAATAAAAAAAAATATATGCAGGTAATTTATCTCCCATATTGACCCACTTGGTGAACGTTTAGCGCACATGATGCATGGACCCCTCAAAGAAAATATATATATATATATATATTAAATTGTCTCAGTGATCACCATTGGCTGCTTTACGGAGGGAGTAATATTTTTTGTATTCACTGGTCCGAATATAAAAATAATAAATATGTTGCTGAAGTATTATTCAGGAACGGTGGGTAACAAGTGTGATTAATAATCAAGAAAACAATGCATTTAAAGTTCATGAAACATGGCTTAACGTGATTCACAATTCATTAAGTCAAAACAGAAATCTACTATCCACTCAAGCTACCTCTATATATATATCATCCTATCCTTGACTATATATCACGTTATAGGTGATGATATATCTAACAAAACAACTTACGTAAAAACAAATGGAATAAATAAATACTGTGATTTGATAAGTGCTCAATTAAAAGGTATATTTGTTTTTTATAAGAATAAATAATAAAATGATTTGTTGTATTCCTTTCCTTTCCTTTTCTAGTGATTTAATTTGTCTTTTTAATTACTTCACTTTCAAAGTCAATTTAACTATTCAATTCGTTTCCTTTTGTGGGAACATTGCATTTTCATGTGGACCCTTTTTTATTTTTGTTTTCAATTGTTCGAGTTGTTGAATCTTTTAATTCCGTTTCTGTTGTATAAGACAGAGCAGTTTGTGACTCTTAATTAAAACGTTTTTATTTTCTTTACTGGAAATTGAAAACTTGTTCTTCTTAGCTTTTTTTCAGTAATATATGATGTTCTATTTCGTTTATTGGTAATATTAATTTAGTGATAATAATGTTTAAATAGTCCATGTATGTATTTACTTTTGTTTTTAACTTTGTTCCCTCTACCTACCTAAGTGTTCAGTTCAGCACCTTTAATGTTAAATAATGTCAGTATAAATAAAATATTGGCTAATGCCAGGACGGATCCAAGTTGAAAGCATTAGAGAGAGTCAAAAACTATATATAAATATCGTTCCAACCAAGAAATGAACTGAAATTAAGGAGCCAATATATTGACACTAATTCATTTTATTTTACATGATATTTTCTTGTTACACATTTTAAATTTTTCTAATTAGACGTAAATTTTAAAATATTTTATATGCTCAACTAAATTTTAGTTCAATTTCATCTTTTATTTATGGTTAAATATTCCACATTGATTACTCCTAAAAATACAATACTCATTTTAATTGTTTAGATAATTTGTATATCACAAGCTAACTTGAGTTAAACTCAAGTTTACTTTTTTTATGCGGTACTAGACCCACAAATCTTGACATGTTAGACTATTAATAGATCTAATGTATTCAGCTCTAAATATAAGAAAATGTATTAAATATCTCATACCGATTTATTATAAAAATACAATATCTTTTACATTAATTTGAACAATTCTTACAACGTGAAAAAAACAAAGGCTTCACTTGTTGTATTCATAACAAAAAGGTTTTATTTACAAGATTATGGTTTGTCGGTGACCCATGTAATAATGATAATGTATAACAATAACAATAATAATAATCAGGGGTAATTATTTTTTGTGGGTGAAGTCAATTGACCACATTCAACTAAGAAAAATTTAAAAAAAATGCTTTAATTTTAATTTTATTTATAAAATTGATCTTATTAAATTAAAAAAAAAAACTCTTATAATTTTTATTTTTTAAAAATTTATTTTTAATTGTTTGATCATAAATTCCTCAGGTAATAATAAAAATAATAATGAGATTTGTCGGCATATGTATATGGCAACTCAGATACGAAGAAATCAGCATCTGGAAGCAGAGAATAAAAAGTAAAAGCAGACTTGAAGAGTTGAGTTGGCTTCAACTTGTGATTAAATTATAAGGAGAGAAGTAAAGATGGCAGCAAGCGTGTAAGAAAAGAAGCAAAAGAGAAAAAACATATATAGGAGTATAAAAATAGAATAGCTGGAAAATCAAAGTGGGGATAATAGCTATATAGAAAAAGAGTAGCTTTTGCATTGTATGACTTGGATGGAGTATTCTTTCTTAGGATGATTACTTTTTCATCAAAATAACTTATTTATTTATTTATATAGGGATTGGGCAATAGTTGGTCCACTGCCTAAGTGGAGCTTTAATTGCAAAAGTGTTCCTTCATTGCTGCCTTCTCCAATTCGTGAATCATAACCATCTATTTTTGGCATTTTTCTTTAACAATCCATGGAGATATAATGTTCTTTATCATTCAGATTGTGTAATTATTCATAATTTAGTAAGGAGTTTTTTTTAAATTAATTTTGCATATATTGCTCATAAATATTGGATATCGTACTTGGATTGAGAGTACACCCACCAATGTCTTCTAAATGATGATGCGCACATTCACAGATAATTGCCACATTTCCCTACTTTCATCTGACTCTTATGTTTTAACTCCTCAAAACAATGATCATTATTACTCTTTCCATCTAACGTTACTTTTAGAGTAAATTGAACTCTAATTAAGATAATATCAAATCCCAAAATCGGTCACAAAGTTGTAGATACTAGTAATAAATTACAAAGAATATTGATATCGTAATTAATCCCAAGAAATACACCATTTAAATGATTATTTAATATTTGAATTTATCATAAATTGGATGTCCATGAATGATGTAATTTTTTTTTTTTAATTGAGAGAAAGGGAGAATGATGAGCTCGAAACTGAGACTTCCAAGTATATTGGGATGGGCTCTTATTATTTCTGAATTATTATTTAATATGGTTAAAATTACATGTTTTATTAGTTATAAAAATAAAATAAAAATAAAAAAAGAGCCCATTAGCCCAAAATTCATGAAATAACCACATGAAAATAATTTTGATTATCTTGGATCAGTTATGCGTTATATTAAGAGATTTTCAATAATAACCTCAAAATCCTTTAATTTGAAATTAGTGGTGCTATAATTGCTGTTGGCTTGTATATTAAGAGATTTTCAATCCTATAAATATAAGCAAACAATATGAAATTTATGACAAGAGAAATGAGCCAGAAGAAGATACTCAATTAATAAATATAATCAAGATAAAACTTATCATAACATATTATTTTATTTCCTATATAAATAAATAGAATATTATTCAAAACAATTAGATAAAGAAATGTCTAGGTATAATCTAGGAGAAAAAACCTTATACAAATATGCTGTTCATAATTATTAAAATTGATCATCTTTTAGATGAGCAGGAAAAAGAGGCGAAAATTCTTACTAAAATGCAATATTAAATTGTGAAATTTCTGGGTGGATGCCAACTAGCACATTTGTTTAGGCCTACGAATCACCCGGCAGGTGCTGTTTATCCAACAGAAATTAAATTTAACTAATTTCTCTCTCTCTCTCTCTCTATATTACTCTATTTATTTATTTCTATTTATCATTTTTTTATTTTTATTAAAATTAAGAAATATTAATTAAACTTAAATTTAAAATAAAATTAAGCGATTTAATGCACAAATTTAAATTTAACTTATCAATTTTTATTAAAAAAATTATTAAAAATCTAAAATTGATAAATAAATAAAAATTAAATTTTATTTAAAAATAATAAATAAATAAAAAATATATATATATATTTTTTTTTCAGTTCCTTAAAAAAATTGCTGAGGATATTTAGTGTAAGTTGCTCCAGTTACGTCCTCAATTAATGCACACATTTATTTCCATCAACGAATCTGCTGAATCAAACATTAGACATGCCTGGCCCTTTTTGGCTGCATCTGGCATGAGACAACAATTAAGACCTCAAACAAGCTTCTCATTATTTTATATTTAAGGCGTTTCAGTTTAAGTTGGTCTCTTATGAAATGATAGTGTTGTTTTGAGATTTCAGAGTTACATATAATTTTACACACTGAGTGTCGCTTAGAGCAACTGAAATTAACTGAAATTTAAGGACTGGAGTTGAATTTCACATAGATATTAATATTATGCAAATTTACAAACATTTCAAATAACATAGATTAATTGCATCCCCCAAATAATTGCAATAGATTAAAAATTTCTTTTGTCATAACACCAAATCATCTTCTCGTGGTCCCGCATTTCATCAACGGAACCCATTTCTCACTCTGTGCTATAGTAACCTTCATAGCAAAAAGTACTGAGTGATTGTAGGCACATATCAGAAGATGGTGGAGTGAAACGAACACATAAAAAAGCACATATGATAAGAAAAAGAGTGACTCCACGTGCTTTTCTTCCTCGTTTACCAAACTCAAGCAAGGAGTCTGCTGTTAAGCCGAACCCAACGAGCAACATTGAAAGTTGGTCCACCGCACCCGTGTACCAGCTCCCTTATACTGCATTTCAATTATCAACTTAACTACTAAATTTGTTGTTTCAACAAATAAATTTGGAGGCTGATGTACCATCTACTTATTTACGAAACTCCATCCTCTTTTCTGACCCACTGGCTGGCTGGCTGGCTTTCTTGAACTTTGTACTCTGTGCTTTCGCCTCCCCAAATTCCTGTGCTCACTAGAACTAGGTCTATTAGAAGAACCACCAGAATTTGTTTCATTGGACACTGTTGAGTGTCTTTGTAGTTCTTCAGCGGTTTCTTGGTTGAGTGTATGGGTAGGCAATATGACTGGCTGTGGAAGGTACATGCCAGGCAACACAACTAGATCTTTTTTGGGTTCAATTAGGCCACAGTTTTCCTGCTGTAGTTTCAATATAGCCTCTAATTTCTGCCTTCTAATTTTCTCAAAGTCAGACTCCAGTAATTTCTCATCATCAACTTCTGTTTTTTCAGAGCTCTGATATCAAAAAAACATCAACCAAAAAAAGGGAACTAAGAAGAATGAATCAAATTAGCCCCATGACCCGTATCCTATGCTGTCCCATTGGGACTATAGCCACATTCAAGATGTCAACTGTTATTTTCCAGTGAGCATTTACACAACTACATTTGCCATCAACCAATTATGCTCTACAAAAACTATGTTTTGGGAGTTGTGACAACACAAGAAAGAGAAGAGAGACCTAGGGAGTCAAAAGTTGGAGATAATTCTTGCATACTATATATCATACTGCAAATTTCCAACCCGCTTTTTAATTATCTTTTCCTACTGCAATCCTTCAATATCAATGAAGGACTTCTGAGAAGAAAGACTCAATAACTGTACTAAGCAGCACTATTGAGCTCTTTCCACCCCAATTTTCGGGATTGTGCAGACAACACCATGTTGAAAAGCCTTATTATGGGAGTAACTGTTGCCAATGCTATCTAATAACCGAACTACCAAATTAGTACTCCTTAAACTTGAGTGACCAAGCTATAAGGTGTTACTAGCATTCAGGGAGTTAATGACTAACCATTACAGGCGTAATTAATACCTTACTGTTACTGGACATTTATAGTCCAACCTATTAATGATAGGTGAAGTACACTATAAAAGGCAGATAAAACTTCAAGGTATGCTCTCTAAGCTCTATCTTCTCTCTACAAATATATATTTTTTTTCATTAGACTGACTTGACCGTAGGAAGTTCTGTTTTCTCAATTGACCTTAGAGTTTGGTATACCAAACTGTTGTCAAAAACTTTAATGACAAAAGTATAAAGACCCAAAAATATAACATCAGAGATTCAAGATGGCATACCAATTCACTGGAATGCAGTCCAACCAACCCAAGCACATGCTCAAGATCCTTTGCATGAAAAACTTTACGGCAAACTGGACAGTTCCCCATACTTTCTTCAGTGTCACCATGCATAACTAGCAACAAGTAGATGAAAAGTAACCAGTGTCATGATAAGGAAATATTGTTGAAAGTCCTCTGCACAAAACAAACATTTAAATAAATAGAGATACCTAAGGTACAAATATTTTCAATTGTTTCTCAAGCAGATTTTGGAAACCAGAAGCCAAATTATAGTAGAGATACTAGGCATAGAACATAATATATTCTTATCTATTATTGTTTACTTTGTATTTTACATTAGTGACAACAGTCCACATCATTTATGCTTCCATAAATGCTTTAATGTTACTTAATTGTCCGAAAAAAAACTACTTAAGGATGAATGCAATTTTTTGAACCTTAAATTCTGACCCAAACATACCATTCTGATTTTCCCTGTCTCTGCCGGAATGAAGAGTTGTGGTAGATGAGGTGTTAGTGGTGCTCTCTTTCTCTTTTTGAAGCCAATTCCACCACCTTATAATGCACTCACTGCCATGATTTGGAGAGAGGGAAACAAAAAGAACACAGATCACTACCATAATTTTGATAGAGGAAGTAAAGAGAAAGGAGAAGGGGATGCAACAAATATACCTAATGTCACGGAAAAAAAAAACACTACCTATGAAAGCAATGGAAACAAGACATCAGCTTCATAAATGGCAACTGGTCATTTTGCTCATCTTTGACTACCAAAGGACACAAACACAATGGGCAGTTTCCATCAGGGTGATTCATAATAGAGAGCTTCTCCACTGCTTCCTGAAATATATCCTAATCAATCTTTGTGGTTTAATGCCAAAAACTCCTCAAAATGATGCACAAATGACACAAGCTGACACCTGCCTAAACTTTGAAAAGAAATTAACATCACTAATGTAGATACAGAATGTGAAATCAGTTCCAATATCTGTATATAACTTTAATCCTTGGAAAGGCTAATTTAAATGTATTAATAGGATATGGTAATATCATGTGGAAAAACAACAATAAGAAGTAAAATATCACACCAACTGAATAGCCCCAGAATGTCAAGATATATCAGCCCCAAACTTTATGCAGTTGCCAGAGATATACTTCACATAAACACCATACGCTTGATGAAAGCTCTGTATATGACAATGAATATTTCCCTAAACCGTGAAGATTTATGTGGTTCATAGAGCATTAGGTCCCACGTACAGTCCAACAATTGGCCGATCTCAGATGCAACAATACCAATTGTAGTAACAACAAGCACTCTTGCCACATAAATATCACATCAATTACCTCACAGAGTGCCACAAGCATCAAACATGAGGGCAGTTTGCATGCTTTCTCTTGTATGCTAGAGATAAGATGCCTTTGCCGTTGTTGATCTAGACCCTTGGATTCTATAAGATCAATATGGGGTGGTTCCTCTGGATACTAAAATGAGCAATTACACAAAAATTAGTACATAAGACTTTTGTTGTTTGCTCAAGATATTATTTAACAAAATTGAAGCTTGGCATAACAACATATTTGAGAGGCAGAATTCATGGTCTATTTGTTTATAATTACTAGATAAAAAACGTATATATGTTATGCATAGGTCTGTAGCGAGGGCTGTAGAATACCTTCGAACCCGCTCGTATCCCAATAACTGCTTCTACAAACTGCAGTAAAAGTAATGCTCAAGTCAGCCAAGAACACAATTACATGTTAAGAAAAGGATGCCAAAATAAGAATAATCGGGCAAATTTTTATCATGGTAAGTGTGTCATTAATAGCTTTTTGGCAAAATTAACACACCTGCTATTAAATTGATCCGCAGGATTCATGATTTATGAGATATCATAAGCTAAAAAATCACAAATCATGACCAACCGAGTTTGTCCAAGCAAATTATAATAACTTTCTAACAACATCGCTTACTGTTTGTAGCTGAATTAGGTGTAAGCAAAATCCAAATTTGCACGCGATTTTCAGAATTATAGCTAGGCTCCACAAGTGAAGAGTAGTTGAATTAAGAATTCTGAGATTAGACGTCTTAGGGACTTCCAGTAGCAGGACGATCTATAAAGACTCGCAGGGGAAGTGCATACTCCAGTCCAAACCCTAGACATTAAAATAACAGCAGGAAAAGAGAGAGAGAGAGAGAGACCTGTTCGGAAGAGATATCGGCGGTTCTTGGCTTGATGTGGACGTGGAAATGGGGAGGGAATAAATCAAGAACCACACAATCGTCTCCGTACACCGCTTGCACCGCCTCCACTTCTACGAGCACTTCTTCTTCAGCCATTTTCTCCCGCCTTGCAGGACTTTATCTCCACAAGGAAGAGGGAGGGTGGGATTACTCAAGTATTTTAAAGTGGCGTTGGATTATGCGCGGCTAAAATGTCATCTGGTACTCGTAATGGTACTCCATGTCCGCACAGACATAATAAATAAGGGATCGAGTTGCACAATAACCCTCGACGTTTCTTAAGATGGGTAATTTAACCCTATTTTAACTTTTGGGTTAGAATGAGACGCAAAGTGTTTGAATTGAGTCCCCGCATAAAAAGCAGGAAAAAAAAAAGTTTTTTAAACATAATTTGATACTTCAATTTGCGCAGTTTTATCAAATCAGTCCACATATTTAGTAATGTCACAATTTAGCACATTAATTTGTCAAACCAACACATTATTAATGTCTTTGAAAAGATATAATGGGACTTAAATTTGCGCCTGCATACTAATTGCGCTGATGTAGTTTATGCATATATAATGATAAATTAAAATTTGACATGTAACACTTATGTCAACTAACCAAATATATATATACACTGTATGTCAATATCTTTCCTGATCTCTCTTCACTTCTAACTAAAGTTGAAAGAGAATCCATTTTCTGCGCTTCCTACTTCCATATCTACACTTCATAAGCACACTTCAGAAGAAAAAAAATATCAAAAACATGTAACGGAGCTTGAGTTGTAGAGTAATCAATATTTTAAAAAAAAAAATTGAAATATATGCTTAAAGGTAATTATTAATTATTAGTCTAAAATAACAAAGTACAAAGTCCATAATTATGCCAACCTAAGAACGTTCTTTTTGGATTCATTGAGATCTATGACGTGCACAACTCTCCCACCACCCAACGATAGCAAACACGATGATTCTCCATCATTCACGAAACACAAGACCTAAAACGACGAATATAAGTCGGTTTCGAATTTAGCCTTTTAGGTACCTATTATTTAAATCTAAATATAAAATATGTAATTTTTTTAGTTATTTTTTAATTAATATTAATTTTATTATGATTGTATTTTCTTTGATTTATCTTGATGTTTATGGATACAATTTGATTATAACGGTGATTCTCCATCATTTAGGAAAACAAGATGTAAAACGAAGAATATAAATCGATTTGGAATTTAGCCATTTAGGTAACTGTTATCTAAATCTAAATATAAAATATGTTATTTTTTTAGTTATTTTTTAATTAATTTTGATTTTGTTATGATTGTATTTTCTTTGATTTATCTTCATGTTTATGGGCATGATTTGATTATAAATTTATTGTTTGTATTTATTTTATTCGATTTTTTTTTATTTTTTAAAGAATATGGACAAATGGATATCGGTAGTATATAAATATTAATAATTAGATTTATGTCAAATACGGATAGTATAATAATAATAATTTTAAATTGTATAGAATTTTAATATTTTAACTAATAATTTGGGTATAGTGACAATTTTCTCGGATATCTTATTGTCAATCCTATGGGGCAGGAAATTTTAATCGGAAGACAAGAGTGATAATGAAATATACACAGAGAGCTTGAGGACATTAATTGAAGACTTTAATGGCAGTAGGGCTGTGCAATACCGAATTCCGTCCATTTTGTGCCATTTTTTCGATTTGTTCGGTTCTAAACTGAAGTTAAACTCCGAGTCTTTCGGTTCGATTTTTATGATTGTAAACCCGAATGAACCGAACCGACCGAAATTTGTTAAACTTACTATTTTGCTTTTATATATATATATATATATATATATACACACACACACTGTAGATATATTTATTTACATGTATATTTTTTTAAAAAAATTGAAGTAAATTAAATTTATTATTAATAAGAACTTATGTTATATTTATTTTCAATATATATATTTTTTAGTGTAATTTTGCTTAGTATTTATTAGGAATATAATATGAAAAATTTATATATATTTTTTTCTTCCAATTATTTTAAATTGTTTTATTTTATTAAATATAAGTTAATTTAATTTATGAACCCAAATAAGTTAAAAATATGGAAAAAAAAGAGCCTATATTTATAAAAAAAAAACCGATTGTACCGAACCGAAATTATTTCGATTTATTCGGTTTTGGTTCAAAAAATTTCAGTCCGCAGTTCGGTTCTAAACATTTCTCAAGCTCGGCTTTCGGTTTGTTTGGTTCGATCCAAAACCGAACTGATTATTTGCACATCCTAAAATGGCAGAACGATGAAATAAGAGGGGAAAGAAGGAAATGATAGGTGATTTTCCATCATTGGGAATTTATTTTCTATCAGTCCAATATCCTTCACAATTTACTATTTCCTCCGTTCTATTATATGTAATATTTTTATTATTTTCATTAGAATTAAAAGGCTATTAATTATATTTAAATTTATTATAAAATTAAATGATTAAAACTAAAATTTTGGATAAACTTAAATATAATTGATTATAAATAAGTTAGCTTTAAATGAAAAATTAAATTAAATTAATTGAAAGTTTGAAAATATCAAATAAATGAAATTTGAATTTGTAATAACTGACAAACATTGCTTGACTTTAAATTAGTATGATATTGTCAGTTTAGGACTAAACTCGCATGAATTTGTTTTTAGATTCATCTCAAAAGACCTCATATTAATAAAGTTAGATGAACACTTTTTATATTCAAAGTGTTTTACTCTCAATTTTTCAATGTGTGACTTTGCTTATATCCCAACAATCATCCCCTTAAACTAAGGACCACACAGCTTATATTATCCACTCGAGTGATAATCCATTTGATTTGTCAAATCATCCCGTACCGCCGTTATTAACTAACAGGGCACGCCGTTTGATCACCATAATATCAGAAAAACTTTCGACACAAAACACCAAACACGAATCTCCAATAGCGAGGTTGTACCGGGAGCCTCCCACATAACGCAGTCCACTATTTCGGACCGTCTCCAAACCATGATTCTGATATCACTTGTAAAAACTGCCAAACATTACTTAACTCTACATTAGTATGATATTGTTCATTTTAAACCAAGCCCACACGGATTTGTTTTTGAATTTCTCCCAAAATGACTCATATTAATGGAATTAGATGAACACTTTATATTTAACATGTTTCTCCCTTAATTTTCAATGTGGAACTTGGATTGTACCCTAACAGAATTTTGCTAAAAAAACGTCGCATATAGTGAAATTGAGAGAATATTATTTACATGTTATTTGGATAAAATAATTCATGAGATGATATGAGGTAGTATGGTACGGTATTTTGTGACGTGTTATGGTTTTATTTGCTCGTATGTTTGAAAATATGGTATGATATAATACGGTTTGATAGATTTTTGATATTTTGGTATGAGAAAAAAATAAATATAATAGTGAGAAAATAGATAAAAAAAAAAATAGGTTTTATTAAAATATAAAATGAGTTATCCAAATTAAATAAATATGATAAAAGAGAAAATAATATAAAAAATCATACAAAAATACCAATTTTAGGGTTTAAAAATTTAGAAAAAAAACACGAGTTAATTATAGAAAACTTTAACAATAAAGAATCCATTTTTTCAAACAATACATTAAATTATATCACCTCATACCATTTCTTTAAAAATTGTGATCCAAATATATTGTTAGGGGAAAGAAGATGAAAAGTAAATGACGATTATTTAAGGAAATAAAATTTCTTCGAAGGACGAAATGAAACAGGACGGAAAAACGAAGTGGAAAAACCTTGGGTACCGAATAAATGGATAGGTAGTAATTTTTACCGTTGGACATTTATTTCCTACCAATGTCATTCATGCTCTTCGAATGTGTGAAAAAAAAAAACACACCATTGTGCCATGTTCACTACTCTTATGCCACATTCGACATTACTGTGTCAGAGGCCTGCATGCTGTTTTGACAAGTTGTCCGATAAATTGGAACACATCTAAATATGCAATCGATTTAGAAAAATTATATAAATTGAAGTGTCAAATTATATATATATATATATTTACTTACTTATTCTACACTCAATAATAATTTCACGTATAAACCGTAATGTCTAATAAATTTTAACTAAATATTTAATGCCCCGTTTAATTTAGTTAATAAGAATAACTAATTGCTGATTATGAGTATTTGATAAAATTATACGAGATTGTTGGTGATAGATTGTGTAATTAGCATTGAAGGTATAATTTTTTAATTTATATATTATACACTTTTTTACTATAAGAGTAATTATTAATATAGGTATAAATTTTTTTATTTATGTATTATACACTTTTTTTTTACTATAATGTATAAATAACTAAAAATTACGTTGCCTTTTTAATTTTTATCCTAGCTCTATATTTTAAAACGTCCAAAATATTTAACAGTATCTAAAAGAAAATTATGTATTATTTTTAATTTATATTAGCCATTAGTGGAATGAAATAGGTAAAAGTGTTATGAATGGTTTATTCAATAGATTGGTAGTATTCGACGTTGGCAGTCTACATTTTTCTTCAATTCTGTATTTATGTTGTGATGCCATTATAAAATTGCCACTTAATTGGCCGTTTTATTGGGAAAAAAAACTGATATTTAAAGGAAAATTATATTTGTTTGTCAATAACATATACTCCATTCATTCTTTTATAATTGTTATTTTTGTTATTTTTATTAAAATTAAGAAATATTAATTAATTTTGAATTTAGAAAAAAATTGAGTTATTCAATGCATATTAAATTATTTAATATAAAAAAATAAATATAATTGGTCAATTTTTATTGAAAATTAAAATTAAATTAGAAAAAAAAATTAAATTATATTAAAAATTTAAAAGTGACAGATAAATATAATTTAAATTTTTGGAGCTGTTTGGCCATGCAACTGTTTAATAAAAGTTGCCAAAACGAATGGATGAAAGTATCAAATATCATTGAGTCAGCTGATAGAATAGAAAAAATTACCCACTTCCTTTAAAGCCTAATCCAAACACTCCAAAACTATTACTCATAAGCTATTAGGGGTGAGCATGGTCGGTTAACCGGTTCATAAGCCCCGGTCCATTAACCAGTCTATTAATATCGGTTTTTTGAAATTCCAGTCCATTAACCAGTCTATTACCATCGGTTAACCAGTCCATCGGTTTCGGATTTTCGGATCGGTTACCCAATATTTTTCGGTTAACCATTATAATTATAAATATATTCATAAATAAAATTAAAATGTTAAAGGTACTTAAAAATTACAAAATTTTCACTATAATATAACATTATTGTTGTTAAAATAAAAATATTTGGTGGATATAAGCAAATTTGTTTTGAAAAATTAATAATTAATAAGTAAATATATTAACCGGTCCATAATAACTTTTAATTAGATAAATTGTTATACTTACTAATAGCTAATTTTAAAAACTTTAAAATAATTAGTATAATGAAAAAAATACATGATCGCCTGTAATTAGGATAAATTGTTATATAAATTGTTATAAATTATTAAAAATTAATAAATTAACTAAAAATTCGGTTTCGGTTCGGTTAATCAGTCACATGAGTCAAAAACCATTAACCAGTCCATTAATATCGGTTTTTTCAAAATACTAACCATTAACCAGTCCATTATAATCGGTTAACCGGTCCATCGGATTCGGTTTCGAATTTTTTTTCGGTTAACCAAGTCCATCGGTTTTTTTGCTCACCCCTATAAGCTATGTTGCACAAGTACTTTTACTTAAGCGGCATATAACCAGACGGTATACACCAGGTAGGGTTAGTATTTTTTATTTTTAATTTTGGATACACCGTGAATATCACGTAATTTAATTTTGTGTGCTTTTTATTACATTTTCTTTAAATTTAATTATTATTTTACTTTTCACAATTTGACTATAGTTTATTTATTACTCTACTCCAAAATCTCCTAATTCCTCTATTTGAATCAATTCAATCTCTAATTGAATTAATGTTACTGACATCAAAAAGAAAAACAAAGAAGCATGAGAAAAAAAAAAATATATATATGTAAATATGTCAGGTGCATTAATAATTGCAAATTCGCAATTTAAAAAAAACAAACCACTTATATTTAACTATTCTTTTATTTGTAATTGCATTGCATGTGTATTATAATTATAATTTTTATAACTATAATTTTTAAAGTTTTTCAATTAATGTGATTATTAATTATATATACTTTTTTGTTAATAGATTTTATATTATGTATCCATACTTCATTTTTTTCAGAAATTGCTGTATTTTTTGTCTGTATCCGTATCAGTACGCGTACACTTAGACATTTAATTTTTTTGAGAGAAAAAAGGAAAAAAAAAAAAGGTTGCCGTTGATAGATAAGTAAAAACGTGAGCGCGTATAACTGACGCGAGCGATCAGTTAAACGCTACAGAAACCAAAAGTGGCTAAGGTTTCTTTCTTTCTTGTTTGAAGCCTCAAACGCGGCAGAGGCAGCCATGGCCATCCTCGCGCTTCCTTTAGTAATTTCTGTTCTAAAACCCCGAAGAGGCTGCTTCTCCCTATTCAATCTCGCCGGAAGACGAAACCTTAGCTGTCTCAGCTTCAGTCGTCGCCACTTCACTAGACCTGTCTCTGCGATTAGCACCTCTGTCCTTCAGCAGCATTCGTCAATTGACCCAAATAAAGAGCCTCAAAAAGCATCCATCCCTACTTTTCAACAAGCCATTCAGCGATTGCAGGTGGAAGTCGGAGTCGCATTCTAAATGTTTTTTTTTTTTCTTTGCAATTACTTTCTAAATTTTCATTATATTGATTTTGCAGGAATATTGGGCTTCGGTTGGATGCGCAGTAATGCAATGCAGCAATACTGAAGTAACGTTTTATGGTTGCTTTTTAATGTCTTAATGCTTTCTACTTACTCTTTTAACTGGATAATATTTTTAAGTCTCTGGCTGATATATGTCCAGGTTGGAGCTGGGACTATGAATCCTTTGACCTTCTTAAGGGTTCTCGGTCCAGAACCATGGAACGTGGCGTAAGTATGTTTTACATGCAAATTTTGTTCGTGATATTTAGTTTATATAAAATAAATTAAAATCCCAGGATCATTGGTTCACCACATAGAAAACAGCGCCATTTTGCTGCGATGCTTGTATAGTTACGTTTGTTCATTTTATTTTGGTCTATTGGATTGTGTCTGGAGGATAGAATTCTGAAGCTTCAGTTTAATTGCTTACGTGGAGTTTCCGGTGACAGGTACGCGGAGCCTAGTATCCGCCCAGACGATAGCCGATATGGAGAAAATCCAAATAGGCTTCAGCGTCACACTCAATTTCAGGTTAAGATGGATTAGATTCGAGGAACCTTTTTTTTTTTTTTTGAATTTGTGATTAAATCATCCATTGTTTGTCCATTTCAGGTTATACTTAAACCTGATCCTGGAAATTCACAAGATCTATTTATTCGTAGCCTATCAGCTTTAGGTAGTCATTTTCACCTTTGCCGGATATTGCTTCAAATAGATCACATTTTCTGTTCCTAATATTGTGTTTCTTTGAAAGAATTTACGCATATGCCTGTTGTGTATATAAGTCCTGATGAAAATAGGAAGAGCTCTTCAATTTTACCTCAAAAGAAAAAGGGAGAGAGAAGAAATAGAAGGATTAAGGAAGATTCTGTCCATTATGAAAGTTCTTACTACATGCCGTGTTGCTAATTGATCTCATATATTTATCAGCCCTGCACATGACTGAAAATTTGTGGTTTATAGAAGGCTATTAAGGATATCTTGCTGCATAATGGTTATGAAAATAAGACCAAATTATATGTTGGAAGGAAACTTAACAAAAAAATCAAGAGCTGCTTGGTACCTTGCTCGGTACTGCTCTACTCAACTTAGAAGATTGCCAAATAATGTGGGAAGCTTCCCTGGCTTCATATGCAACTTAACTTTCTCCTTATATATTTTATAATGGTTATGAAAATAAGACCAATTATACTTTGGTAGGAAACTTAACAAAAATTAAGGGCTGCTTGGCGCTTTCCTAGGTCCTGTTCTACTCAATTTAGAAGATTGCCAAATAGTGAAGGAAGCTGCCTTGGCTTCATATGCTACTTAACTTTTTGATCTTATATATTTGATAAATTGACCAATTACGTATTTTTGGCTTCAAGCTTGGAGCCACACAAGGTATATAATACATGTAGGCATCTGAATAAGCAACCATAAATTGAATTAGCATGATAAATTTATGTGATATAGTCCATCTTTTATATGTTTGGTTTAGTTTTCTCATGTTGCGCCAAAAGCGCATAAGGAGCAGTTACACATACTGGTCAATTCAATTTTCAAGTGACCAGATTTTTTGAAATTGATAATTCCATTTCGCCTTTATTCAGTGTGAGGATTAACAATTGGGTTCCGAGGTCAGTTGGACTTGGATCCATGTCACTGGCTGTTCATTGTTAATTAAGCTCAATATATAGTAGGCTTATCCAGTCATTCCAAATGATTTAATGGACCATGTGAATATATTATGTACTTTTCTGCAAAACCTGTGAATCAGAAGGGAATAAGTTCGAACTCTCTCCATCTGTGTGGGATTTATGCATAAGACTACCTTCACTTGATTCTTTGTCTGCTTTGGCTCAAAAATTGCTAGAAATGAAAGTGATAAATTCTTTTTTATTCAATAATTATCAAAAAGTTATCAGTTGGCTATGCTGTTTAATAGTTATACAGTTTGAACTAAGATGTGAAGATCTCATCTGCGTACATGTGTGTTATTCTTTTTGTTTTTCCTTTTGTTTGGTCATTGATCATTCAATTCCTTTATTCCTCACAGGTATTGATGTCAGCGAACATGATATACGATTTGTGGAGGACAATTGGGAGAGCCCAGTAATATATCATCTTTTTGCTATATGATTACATTTTTTATGGTTTTGTGCAATTTCTCTTTAGTGTTAGTTTACTGGCACTTAAATTGAATTTTGTTGGCATGTAATTTTTATAGGTACTTGGTGCTTGGGGTTTGGGATGGGAGATTTGGATGGATGGAATGGAGATCACTCAATTCACCTACTTTCAGCAGGTTCGATTTTTCTGCACTTGCGGTTATTGAATTTAATATTTTTCGAGGTTATGGTTCCTTTTAATTGTTTGGCACAATCTGTTTAGCTGCTCTAGGATGGTTTTTCCCTGTTGAGATTGAATGTAATTTTAAGGTGATCATCTTTTATGGCTTATGAATTTTAATGGTGTTTTCCCGTTTATTTTATGCTTGCTCCATTTCTCATTCTTTAGGCTGGAAGCCTTCAATTGTCACCTATATCTGTTGAAATCACCTATGGTCTTGAGCGGATACTTATGTTGCTTCAGGTCAACTCAATATCATTTCTTTTCCTTTTGGTTCTTTGCTTTTGTATGATCTCTATCCTTGTCTAATTTTGCTTCTTATTAATTGGCAGGGTGTTGATCATTTTAAGAAAATTCAGTATGCTGATGGGATAACATATGGGGAATTGTTTTTAGAAAATGAGTAAGGCTGTTTTAATCTGAATGCTTGTTATGTAGATTATTCTCTCTCTCTCTCTTTATTTTTTTAAAAAAAAATTATACACTGGTAATTGAAGTCACTTTCTTCTTTTTTCTTTTTCCTTTCTTCCCTCTCCTTACTTGTTTTTTTACATCAGCCTTATACTCCCATCCATCTTATACTTTTAGTTTCAATTTTCTTTATCCATCTCTTTAATTAAGCATGCCAACACTGCAGCTTGATCACGTATTTTTTGCTGTCTCTTTTATGTAAGAAAATGCAAATGATGTATATGTTACAGTCTTGTTTCAGGAAGGAAATGAGCGCATATTATTTGGAACATGCCAGTGTCAGTCATGTTCAAAAGCACTTTGATTTCTTTGAGGAAGAAGCTCGTTCCTTACTTGCTTCAGGCCTTGCAATCCCTGCGTATGTTTGGGAACTCTTAGTTTGTTTTGCATCTAGGATGTATGGATTTTTGCATCTTTTTTTAAAGTTAATGTTTTCCCAACATGCTAGGTATGATCAGCTTCTGAAGACATCTCATGCTTTCAATATTTTGGACTCGAGAGGTTTTGTGGGGGTAACTGAGCGTGCTCGTTATTTTGGTCGAATGCGTAGGTAAGGTTTCTTTGTCTCACTTGCATTGAGTAGAAACTGTTTTGAATAATCAGTAGGTACTGATGAATCACATTAAGAGTCTAGAAGCCAATTCTATGTCTTGCGTCGTGAAATATTCAGTTTTTTGTGATAACATCAACATTGAAAAGGAAAATAAGTCCTCCAACTGAACCACATATCCTTGAACAAATATATTGCCTGATACAGAACTGTTTTTAGAGTAATCTTTCTTTTCTGTCTGTTCATTTCTTGTTTATTATCAGCTTAGCTCGACAGTGTGCCCAACTTTGGTTAAAGACAAGGGAGTCTCTTGGCCATCCACTCGGTACTGTCTCTGAAATCGTTCATCTTCCATGTGCTAAGGAGATTTTGGAGGCAGCAATCAAGAAGGTTTGTTTAGGTCCATCACTCTTTATCTTTATGGTTCTACAATGTATTTCCTCCATTCCCTGAAAGAAATCCTGTCTCAGGAGGCTTTCCAGCGTTTCCTGTTAATACTTTTGCTTCGCTGCATAGTGATTATTTTGAATTTCTAGAAGCTATTGCATGTCTTGATAATTAAAGGGAGTTATACTTGTTGTGAAGGGAGATTTTTACTTGTGTACAGATGATATATGCTGGCTGATTTTACTTGTGTACAGATAATATATGCTGGTGCACTCTAACTTTAGGCATCGAGTTATTCAGTTTCATGCGTTCACAGTACTATGTTCATGTGTTACATTGTTAATATAACAGATTTCATCTTTTTAATCTACCATGTTCATGAAACCCCTCAAATAGAAATAGTTTTGTTTTTTCTTTTTCCATTCTAACTTTATGATTTAATCTCACTTGATCATGATTTTATATATATAGCAGGTGCATGACAATTCAAGGTCATTTGTTCTTGAAATTGGGACTGAAGAGATGCCTCCTCAAGATGTAGTTCATGCAAGCCAGCAAGTATGATATAATCCCATATGAAGCATTAGACACATTTTTGTCCAACGTGTGCTGTATGTTTTTTTAACATGTAATTCTTAAATGCATTTTCTATCTTATGGTTTGCATGTGTTCTTTGCTTTCTACCGTAACAATAATGTGACCTTTTTCCATTTTCTTGAATATGTCCTTCTCCTGCACGATAATCTATTGTACATCATCCTTTTTCTAATGAGGCCTCCACTCTGACGGTTGTTTACTGGCTTTCCTTGATGATTGTTGCAGCTTAAAGATTTAGTGTTGCAATTACTAGAAAAACAAAGATTGAGCCACGGTCAAGTGCAAGCTTTTGGTACTCCTCGCCGATTAGTGGTATAGCAATTGATTCTGCTCTTATTTATCTTGTGGAACATCCCTAGATCTTTTATGAGAGTCCTGGTTTGTCAACCTGTGATGATAGACTCTGTATGCCATTGCAGTTTCAACTTCAAGTTGCTTCCTGCCTTGTAACCAGGCTCTTACCATTGAGCAGTTTGCTCATTTATTATGGCACTGATATCCTTTTATACAAATGTTTGACATAATTACTTATGTTTTTTGCATGGATCCCTTTAAAACTTGTATATTTATCACATTAACCATGCATAATTTTTCAATGGAGAACTTAATTTCAGTTATTGTGAATTATGCAAAATGTTGAGCTGGAAAAAGCGCATTTTCTTTCCTTTCTTTTTCCTTATTCCCTATCCCCTTTTATTGAAAAAGATGTGAATGCTTAACCTGAACCTTATTCTCGCATTTCCAGGTTTCAGTTGAGGGTCTTTGCACTAAGCAAGCAGAAAATGAGGTTGAAGTTCGAGGTCCTCCAGTTTCAAAGGCCTTTGATGAAAAAGGAAACCCTACAAAGGTTTTTCTTTCTTTACTATTTTCCTGTTGAAGATATAAGGCTAATTCTATGTTTTATTATGCCATAATGTGTCTTTTTTCGTCTTATTACAAGTTTATTATTTGCCAAGAACAAAAGATGCAGTGAGTGCTTTTGAACTGTATATCATTTGAATTGCTACTCTCTCTCTCTCTCTCTCTCTCTGTATATATATATATTAAATATGTAAATCTTCATTTTGTTGCATGAGTTGTGTTATTTATTGAATCAATTTTAATTTGTTTTTTTTCCCATATCTATCAAAACCACAAGAATAGGGGAAAGGAAGAGAGGATACTGATATGTTCTTTTTACATGGATAGTCCACTAATTGTGTGATTACTTTTGCATGTTTCTTTTTTTATTTTTTATTTTTTATTTTTTATTTTTTATTTTTTATTTTTTTTCTGCACCGTTATATTCAATACCAATGGTTAATAACATTTGGTTTCTCTTTTAATGCCAGGCTGCTGAGGGTTTCTGCAGGAGATACAACGTACAACTTGACTCATTATTTAGAAAGGCTGATGGTGAGTCATTCTTGATGATGCTTTATTCACATCCTGTTTGGAAAACTATGTTGTGATTTCATGTTCCCTAGAAAGTTTTTCTGCAGCATTTGGAGTTTCTGTTGACCCATTCCTGCTCCCCACTCCCCTGAACATCAAAATAGGAAGAACCCAATAGTACCACTTGTTCATTTTCTAATTGCTTTGCTTGTCTTGACAGCATTATGTTTTCTGTAATTATTGATTTTGTCACTCACCCACCATCCTTTGGAATTTCTGTATCTGTTCAATAAATGTCCATGTTATTGATTTTTCGATCCATAACATAGATCTTTTTACAATATTATATTTCAATTGTTAATGGGAAGCCATTTCGATGGTGAAGAAAAAATTTCTGGAAGCCCTAGTTTCATACATTTGTGTGTGTGTACATGCACATAATCTTGGGTTTTATAGTGAGACAGAATGCACTGTTAACAATTATTTAAGGTCACTCAAGAAGTCTTACTTTTTTCCGATGGCAGGGAAAGTGGAATATGTTTATGTCCGTGTGGCAGAAGCTGCTCGACTTGCTCTGGAGGTTGTAAACATAAAATCTCTTTTTGTTAATGATACAGATGATCTTAGCATGTGATGGGTCTTTGAGAAGTAATATAGAGAATGAAATGATTGGACGTTCAGTAGATTTCATGTCCATTTTGTTTTGCCTGGAACTGTTTTTGTTTATTTTCTTTTTCAGACCCCTATCAGGTCCCTAATATGCTGATAGAGGTAGAATAACTGGATATGGGAACCAGAAAAAAACTAATGCTCAAGAACATAGAAAATAAGATATTGATAATGAGTTAAGGGAAAAATAAAGGAGAAAAAAGGATGAGAGGCATCTCATGGAGGCTTGGAGGGAATGTTGTGATACAAATCTTCATCCATATTCAACCTGGCATTGGTTACTCCAATTCTTTTGAGTTATTTACACAAATTCTGTTTCCTATTGTTATATTAGATTTTATCTGAGGAGATGCCAGCTACCATCAGTAAAATATTTTTTCCAAAGTCCATGCGTTGGAACTCTCAGGTGATTGTACATTGACTTTTATTTTCAGGGGTCTCCTATCTTTTTCATCTTTTAGTTGTGAGATTTCTTGGACAAGAATTGCATCTTGTAATATGAGGATTATTTTCATGTGATGTAGGTGATGTTCAGTAGGCCAATTCGTTGGATTATGGCCTTACATGGAGATTTAGTTGTTCCATTTACATTTGCTGGAGTTTTAAGGTATTTATGGCTACCTATCTTATCTTCATTGTGCTTTTGCCATGCCAATAAAATATGCTTGCTTTGGCTGGTAAATGATAAAATCATTTTGGCACTGACAAGTGACGATTGTCCTCACCTAAAGTGTTTGGCTCATGACACCTTTCATGTTGTGGTTAGTTGTGGTTTTCTACACATTAATCATTGAAAGTGAGTGCTTGAAGAAATTGTATGTTTTAAATTCCTTTAGTGGAAGGGTCTATACATTAAATAGCTAAACCCATTGCTTCGGCATATTTGTCCACAGTTTGTACATATCTTACCATCTTTGTACCTATGTCATTCTCTGGAAGTGAGTGCTTGAAGAGATTGTATTTCTAAAATTCCTGGAGTCAAAGGGTCCATACATTAAATAGCTAAACCCATTGCTCTGGCATATGTGTCCACAATTTGTACATATCTTACCATCTTTTACCTATGTCATTCTCTTTCATATACGTCATTTCCTTAACACTCCTGTTTCTTGTTGTAGTGGTAACATATCTTATGGCCTTCGTAATACTCCTTCAGCTACTGTTGAGGTATGCAAAAAACTGTCATGTTTGAATTCCTATGGTATTCTTCTGCTTTGCAAATCTTTTACATTTAAGTTTGGCATATCTCAGAGTGATACAGAAAACCTTGCTGAAAAGTCGTTGCACTCCATTTTCAGAATGTGCATCTAGATCATTCTCATTAGTTTAATTCATGAAAGAATATCGCATATAACAGTAATCATATCACAAAACATCATAATATGAAACATGTTGCACTAAATTTAATATTATTTGCAACAAAGCAACTATACAGTCTTGAGAATTTTAATGCTCGAAAAGATTAGACAAGTCAAGTTTCATTGTCCACCGATCAAGATAGTATGGTTTCTGAGCTTTTTTGGGTCTTTTCATGTGTAAGTGTGTGTGAGTATATATATGCAGTACACATTTATCTTGATCATTCTATAGTATGTAAAATATATTTTGCCTGAGCCACTCATGACTCAACATAAAATTTTGCAGCTCAAAAGTGCAGAATCTTATGCAAGTACAATGAAGAGTGCTGGAATTTGTGTTGATATTCAGGTATCAGAGAAGGGTTTGGTGCATTTTATTTTCAATCTCCTTTCTTCTCTAAATTGGCTTTTACTTATTATTCACTTCCAAAAAGCAAAACTTATTATTGGACATGAACATTTACTTCACTTTCAGGACCGAAAGACAAGTATATTGGAGCACTCTAAAGCATTAGCAAAAAGCGTCAATGGACACATCCATATTCAGGAAAGCTTACTCAATGAGGTAACTGCATTATCTTTTGTTGAAAATCGTTAAGGAGTTTTTTGGGGTTAAGCTACTCCTGTTCAATGCTTTAGGTTGTAAATCTTGTTGAGGCGCCTGTTCCTGTAGTTGGAAAGTTTAAAGAGTCCTTCTTAGAGCTTCCAGAAGATCTTCTAACAATGGTAAGATTGGAGTTTATAGGATTATTACAATTGGCCTTTTGGCCTCTCAAGCTGTTTTCTTATGTAATTTTTTTTTGATAAGTGAACATTTCAACACAAATTGTTTGATAACTGAAGAAATTGAAATCATACTGTGTCAGCCTTGAGCAGGTATTGGATGTTCCCTCATTTATTTCTCTCATTATAATGTCTTGCAGTCTTGATCAATCAAATCTTAGCATTTTGATGGTAGTTAAGTTAGTTAGAGTTAGATAATTGATGTTTGATTAATTTAAAGTCTATCAATACTTTTATATCTGCAGGTACTTTAGATGAAATAAGCTGCAAGTTTTTTTATATCTCTAAAATTGAAAAGTTGGACCAGCATAGTGTTTGAAAGCTAGCAATACTAATAACAGCATAGAATAATTAAAATTTGGATGTTTATTTATGTAGTGTGGAATTAGCAATTTACCTTAGCTTGATCCCCAAATGAAATGGCTTTGTTGTTGCTTCCACAAGCCTCTCAGATTGTATATTGTTAGAGACTAGCTCAACACTTTCCTTAGTCAAGCTAGCTTGGCAAAGTTTTTGTTTTTTCTTAATCTGAATTTCATGGAAAGACGCTGCAAGCTTAATTAGGTCTGCTGCTGTGTATAATGATTCACCAATTTTTCACTTTTGCAGGTTATGCAGAAGCACCAAAAGTATTTTGCGGTAAAAGATGATAATGGAAAGCTTCTTCCATACTTTATTGCTGTAAGATGTGCTTAAAAGTAGTATTTTCTTAGATTTAGTAGGTGGTTATAAGGCATCAGGTGACTTAGGTTTCCTTTTAGGTGGCAAATGGAGCAATCAACGAGATGATTGTAAGGAAAGGAAATGAAGCCGTGCTCAGGTAGAGATGGGTCTAACCTAATTGCTAGTAATTTCTCCTGAGCAGTAACACATGCTTGCGAATCTTTCAGTCCCTTATTTTTAACTTGGCTGAAAATACTGTATAAATTCTGCTTCCTCCACTATAAAGCTTTCTTTTTCTCTGTTATTTAGCCTGAGCTAAGTAATTTCTCCTAATTTTTCACACTTGCTTTTTTCTATTATATTTGTCTTCATAGAGCTTAAAAAATGAGTTGAGCATTCATTTACCTTTGCAGAGCTCGTTATGAAGATGCAAAATTTTTCTATGAGATGGACACTCGAAAGAAGTTTTCAGAGTTCCGGAGCCAATTGCAAGCGATTCTTTTTCATGTAAGTATCTTATTTTGGTTGCATTCTTAAAAATGAATTCTGCATTATTCTTGGTCTCTGGGATCTTTTTTTATTTTTTTGAAACTTCTGGGTCTCTGGGATCATTAAAGTTGTATCGTTCTATTTCCCATAGTGTCCAATTGAATTGCAAAGAAAAGAAGTAACTGAAATTGTTTTTACAAGTGTGCTTCAAAAGTTATTCTGATTGAATTATGTATTGGGAATTCTCATGTTTGAAAAGTTATAATTGCTAAAATTAAGTTCGTGTAAGGTTAAAAGTAAATCATTTTGAAGGAAATGTATCATGCCAAAAATGGCATGATTTTGTGAGAATTTAGCTCATTTATTGAGTTTCTTCATCAAAAATCCAAGATCGGCCTTTTAAATTTACTTTGAACTGTACCAAACAATAAATTCTTTATTAAAGTTAAGTTCTTTTAATAATTTATTTGAAATTTTGCACAACAATTATCAAAATGAGGTATATGAGATTGTGATGCTAATTGAAATGCATTATCTTGATAATAACAGTGTTATATGGAGCTATCAGAGAGACACATGTTATTTACTGACAAATAGGAAAATGTCTTCTCTTTACCCTCTAATAGAATTTGTGTTTTCGTCACATCAACACAATAGGAAAAACTTGGAACGATGCTTGACAAGGTGATGCGCATCCAAAACATGGTCACAAAACTTAGTCTGCTGTTGGGTGTGAGGGAGAATATGTTTCCGATTGTTCAGGAGGCTGCATCGCTTGCTATGTCTGATCTTGCTACTGCTGTTGTGACAGAATTCACCTCCCTCTCCGGAATAATGGCCCGCCATTATGCTCTTAGAGATGGCTACTCAGATCAGGTTCATGAATTCACTCTTAATTTATTTGTTTCTACCCTTTAAAATCCACCTCTTTTTCCCCTCTGTATAATGTTGTAAACACACAGCCTCCTTGAATGCAAAGGTTAGGCTGTTCTGATCCTCCTGAGAGCCTGCAATGCACGAAGATTGGTGCAGATGAATACTTTTTTTGTTCTAATATTATTTTGTATACAGTGATAATTCCTATTCTTCATTGGGATTTATGTTTACAACCAGTACTTACGTGCTGCACAATCAGTGTCTGCTGGATTCTTGTCAAACTCTTACCATGCTGCTTCTTTTCTTTTTTTTTTTTGTTTTTTCTTCTTATTTTTTTCCTTTTGGTTTTTTGCTTTCTGTTGCTGCAGATTGCAGAGGCATTATTAGAAATTACACTACCTAGATCCTCTGGTGATGTACTTCCAGAAACTGATGTTGGAATAGTTTTGGCAGTTGCAGACAGGTGCAGTTAAACTCATGACTGACAATTAGGCTTTGTTACCTTTCTAGAGTCATATTAAAGATTGTGATATAATGTGGATGCTACATTGAAATGTGTTACGCTTTCTGTATTGAAAATAGATGTCTTCTGTTGATTGGAATTGGCTATCTTTCTAGAGTCAAATTAAATATTTGTGATATAACGTATGGATGCTACATTGAGAATGTTTTGTGCTTCTGTATTGAAAATAGATTTCTCCTGTTGATTGGAATTGGTTAGCAAACTAATAAATAACCTGTCTTTTAAAGGAGAGAGATATAGTACGAAACAGGAAATTCAGAATTAGCACAATTACTTCAAAGATACATAAAACTAAATACACTTGTTGGAGCCTATTCCAACCATTTGATAATGATTTTTAAATGATCTATTAAAGAAGTGTTGAATTCTTCGCAATGTCCAAACAATGGTGGTTGAACTAAAGTATCCATACAACGGTACAACACAAGTGTTAGGTTGGCACATGAACACATGTTTTAGTATATGTGAATTTTGAGGACATTAATATTTAGGAAACTGTCACTTTCTGAATAAGAATGCTGTCTTTGGTGTGCTACTGATAGCAGTGTTGTTTTGCAGATTGGACAGCCTTGTTGGCTTATTTGCTGCCGGATGTCAGCCTAGTTCCACTAATGATCCATTTGGCTTGCGAAGAATCTCTTATGGTCTTGTAAGTTAATTAATTTTTTTTCCAAGGAATTAAAGATATATTGACTATTGCAGTTCTTTAATCTGATGCTGCGTTGTTTTCTTTAGGTTCAAATATTGGTGGAAAAGGATAAAAATTTGGACTTGGTTTGTGCCTTAAGACTTGCTGCTGATGTCCAACCTATTGAAGTTGATGCCCACGTGATAAATGATGTAAGAAACTTTACTTTTGAATTATTGTGATAATTAGCTTTTTCATTTTCAGTTTCAGTTTCTTTGCCACCAAGTCCATTGTGATGGTCGGGATGCTTGCATTTCTTTTTCAGCAATTAAAAATAATGTAATCTTAAAAAAAATAAAAAATAAAATGAAGGGCCATTCACTGCCAAAAGAATAAGAATGAAATAAAAAGGAGAATGAGATATTTCAAATCTAGCAATAAGTTGCTGCAGCTAGCTTGAAAAGCTTTCCCTTCAAGGAAGAAGGGAAGCAGGAGAACACTGTTCTTAGAATTCCATATTTTAGCTCATAGACAAACAATTCAAACCTGAAAGGCCCTACATTCCCCTCTAACCACAATTTCTAAAGAATACCCATGCTATGTTGAAGCATCTGTGATGCTATGATCTTGCTTCACTACCTGGCACCCGTGTTCATGGCACATCTCTTGCACCCATTTTGGCATAAAGAAAAATTTGTGAAAGAAACATGTAATTCTACCATCTATCAACCAGTAAGAAGATGGTCAAGAAATTCCACTTGTTTTCTGCATTTGAGGTACCATTCTGTCTGTGAAGTTTCTTTGAGCAAAGAAAACCTTTCATTCAAAATAGAAGAAGCTACAAAGATAGAAGCCAAATGCAAAATTTGACATAATAAGCACATTGAAGTGCTTGCGCATGCAGGCAAAAGAATCTGACAGGAAAGTTAGGTTGGTGCAGCACTTTTTGCTGAAACCTGAATGATTGTGATGCTGGGCAGATGGATTTGATCGACTCCCTATTCTTCCTGGTCTATTGTTTGTTATTGTTACTTGCTAAAGTTCTTCAATGCTATACTTTATCAAACCCCATCAATGTATATATTTATTATATTATGGGCTGCTTTGCTTGTGTTTTTGAGGCCAGTGAATGTGATGACAAAATCTTCTTTCTCTTTTAGGCATATCAGTTCGTAACTCGAAGACTGGAGCAATATCTGGTTAGTATTCAGTAGACTTCAAAGAGTATTTAATTAGTTTATTATGCAATAACGGTACTATATGATATTTTTATAAATCCATCATTGGGCAAAATGGTAGAACAAAAGCAAACTGTTTATCCACAGGTTAGGACAATGCATATTTCCCTATTCAGAAAGGTAAGCAGAAAAGTGAGAAATCTAGACCAAAATGAAAGCTGTAGATTGAACTTTATTAGAGTCTAAATTCCGCCCAACAGAATATTGCATTTGTTGTCAGTTTTCTAATTGCTTCTGAACTTGGTGGCAACAAAGTTTTGGGGCAGAGGTAAAATTGTCATATATGTAACTTAGAAGATTCTCTATCTTATGCTAGATAGTGGTCTCAGTCAAGTTTTTAACTTCAAATGTGATACTACAATTTTGAACATTGTTAGTTATTCACAGGATGTTTTATACATATTTGGATATTTGCAGGTTGATAAGGGAATAAGTCCAGAAATTGTGCGTTCTGCCCTTGCAGAACGTGCAACCTTGCCTTGTCTAGCAGCAAAGACTGCTTACAAAGTATGTGCGCTTGCTTCTCCTACTTTTCCATTTAATGATACCTTTGCAATTGGCTATCAAACTCCATTACAGTTGGGGAAAAATTATGTTATATTATTGTAACACAGTGCCATTGCACACATGAAGTTTGTGGATTGTCACTTGGCAATATCAAATATATTAACTAAATTGTACATTGCTAAAGGAAGCGAAAGCAGATATGAAGATGCTCCATAGTTTTCCAAGCATTTTCTTTCTTAGTCTTAGTATCGTATGTAAGACTTCAACTTCTGTAAAGGGGCAATATCAAATCTATCAACTATCTTGTCTGTTCCCAAATAAAATTAAATCAGATAGAGACATGATTCTTTTCGAAGAACACTTAATGATTTCCACGCATTAGCATTCTTAATCTTGTTTGGTTATATAAAAAGAGATGGGTATGTATATGTTTTGTACGAGATGCTGAATGAATGGCTTGATGGCTAACAGCACAGAGAAAATGAAAAAGCTTTTGTGTCACATTCTGAACATTCATTAATCTCTGTTCCAAATTGGCTTGCAGCCTGAAAATTTATTGACGACTCTGTAATTCTTCTCCTTTTTTATTTTTTTTATTCTTTTTCCTCGTCTAAGAAGAGGAAATTATTATTATAAAAATTACTGAAGAGATAAAATTAAATTTCTGCTTTTTGTCGCTCTAATGTTCTGATATGTTAAGGTTGTGCTGACCTAAAAGTTGGTTTCAGATGGAAAGCTTGTCAAGAGGCATTCATTTCCGAAAAGTAGTTGAAGCATATTCTCGTCCAACAAGAATTGTCCGTGGAAAGGATGTGGATTCTGATACAGAGGTATGTCCATCTCTTCTGAGGATAAAAACACATCTTAATTGAAAATGCTGGCTCAAGCTTGTTAGGATGCTTCAACACTGCACAAAATAACTCTCTTTATTTCAAGGAGAGAGATTTTGTGAATCTGCATGGACTTGTTAGGTCTCATGTATGCCATTAATTATTTTCCTGTCAAAATTAGCATAAATACAGTTCTGCTGTCTTGCTATCTGCTTGTGCTTTGCTTCATCATTCCGTGGTGCATACATCACCATGGACCAATGATAAGTTATTAAGGTTTCAACTTTTTTCTTATACTTTTTTAGGAGCATAATAATGCAATTGTGCATGATTTTCAAATTGTATATTGCTAGAATATGTATGTATATTGCTGATGTTCTTTACTGAACTTATTCTTGCTATGTCGTTCTGACTTGGTTGCCATGGTATGAACCTTGACCATGTGTTGGTATGTTTATGATGGATTTAATTTATTCCATTAGGTGGATCAGGCTGCGTTTGAGACAGCTGAAGAGAGGGCCTTATGGAGCATTTTCTTGTCAACAAACAGCAAAATTAATCCTGGTACAATTGTTTCTCCACTTCATGATCATTCTCGTCCTAGTGAATCTGGAATTTTTGGTATGCCATGTGGATATTAATTGTTTAATGATTTTCTGTTTACAGATATTGAGGTAGATGAGTTTGTTGAAGTTTCTTCAGAGTTGGTAGATCCACTAGAGGATTTCTTCAATAATGTCTTTGTCATGGTGGTATGTTTTCTGCAGAAACTTATTCATAATTTTAAAGTTCTATATCCATTAATGGAATTACATGCAACTTTGAATTTGCGGAAACATGATAATAAAGTAACTTTTTGAAGATGTGAACTTGGAATTATATCTTCACTAAACAAATCCATTGTTGCTATGCAATTAATCAATTCCATCTTTTTATACAATGCATAAAAGAACTACCAATTAATATTGATTTTGCCTGCAAGCAGGACGATGAAAGAATAAGGAAAAACAGGCTTGCTTTGCTGAAGAAAATTGCAGATCTGCCAAGAGGCATAGCCGACCTGTCAGTTTTGCCAGGATTTTAGATTTAGTGAAGCAAGCAATTAGGAGAAAAGGGAAGGTGAGAGGCTAGATGAAGAGTGTAGATAATTTGGTAGGTTCCAGAGTTTTATTTATTCGGATCAACTTGTATATCTTCATGTCTTCTAAAATTTTTTTGTAACATTCTTATTTTTGCTTTCGTAAGTTCTTGGAGGAATTGGGATCATTGTTAAAGGAGAGACTTGCTAATGTAATTTCATCTTTAGCTATTCGGTTTCAGGTGACATTGCTATGATCATCATCGTACGTTCATTTCAAGTCCCTGTTAAATTAAATTATAAGTTTCGATGAACAGGATAAATTAGAAAAAAAAAGTACCTGATGTTTTACTTTAGTAGAATGTGGTGGGGTGGCTGGCATTACATTGCTATTAAGAGTAGATAATCCGTCAATTAATCGTGACAAATCCAGTTAAAAAAAAAAAAAACTCTTTTCTAAATGTCTCTTCTTTAAGGTTGTATATGAATTGAACAATTCGTGAATAACTCTAATCAATGAAAACTTGGTCAAACCCATGTGCATAGAGTTCTGAGAGGTAGCAAAATTATTGATTCTCCTGCCGAGCCAAAGAATTTTAAAGAAAAAAAGAAAGAAAGATGTCTTGTCCTCATGCGCAAAAGATAAGACTAAAATCTCTTAGCCAGTTACCATGTAGCCATCTCGAAATGGCATATATGTAAATTCTGGCAAAAACAAGCATTAAAATAAAAACACAACATCTCGATATCTATGAAAAATATCAATATTTTAATTCACACAAAACACTAGCTCGAAGAGGCAGCACAAGCAGACGCCAACAACTAGCAGAACAACAATAAATTTAGAGCATTTCTGATTAGGTTTTCTCTCTTTCTTTCTGTTCTCTTGTCCTGCGGCTAGGGTTTTTCTCTCTCTATCTTTCTTCTTTCTTACTCTAATCTTATTGAATTCGCTGTTATCTACAGATCTATATACATAAAGGATGGCGGTGTTGTTAAGCTAGGGTTTTTTGGTCGCCTTTCGAAGTAGAATCTTGAGATTTTGGGGAGGTTTTGTGTTAATTGGTGATTTTATCGGAAATGGCGACCATGAACCCTTTCGATTTGTTGGGTGATGATGACGCGGAGGACCCATCGCTGCTGATCGCAGTTCAGCAGCAGAAGGTCGCCGCCTCCGCTGCAGCGCCAAAGAAAGCTCAGTCCCAGCCTCAAGCCAAGCAGGCGGCTCAGTCTCAGCCTCCCGCAAAGCAAGCGCCCAAGCTTCCCTCCAAGCCTGTTCCTCCGGCTCAGGCTGGTAAGTGTACTTCACTTGCGTTTTTCCTTCTACTTCTTCTTCTTCATTTTTTTTACGCGCATAAGCATGTAATTGATGCTGACAAGAGTATTTCAAAATTGTAAGAAATGACAGAAGGTAATAGGAAACGACAGAAGATAGGAGGAAACTGTTTCAATAGGTGCATGGATTGTATTTGTTGGTTGGATGGTTTATTTCTACATTCGAAATATTAAATTTCTGTTCCTCATATGTAGGATGCAACGCTAGGTGCTGCTTTTATCTAGCTACATTGTTTTCCCTAAGACAGCTGCTTCAAATTGTTTAGGCTCTATATTTTTGCTACTTTTATTTTGGGTTGTGTGTGTGTGTGTGTCGGTGTAATGCACTTCTTTATTTTCAGAGGCCTATTGTCTAAAAGTTTTGAAGTTGAGTGCAATTTATAGCACTTGAGAATTTTTTTTTTTTTAATTTTTGCATCTGCTGTCATTTCTTACGATTTTGAAATAAAGGCTGCAAGCCGTCCTAATATTTCCAGCTTCAACTGCATCTTTTGCGAAAATGATAAAGCATGCTTTGTTCCACCAGAAGCATTTTACGGATGGCCTCATGTTTGGAAGATCTGATAATGAACAAATGGGAGGGATTTGCTAAGACTTACAATTGCTGTTTCATTTTTAAGTTCAATTGAAAAAACTTGCTTGACTTTGTCTCGTACTTCTTGGTTTTGTGCCCTAATTTGCCCTTACTTTCATTTCCATAGTGAGGGAGGCAAGAATTGAAGTTGGCCGTGGAGGAGGTCGTGGTGGTGGGCGTGGTTATGGGCGTGGCCGTGGTGGATATAATCGTGACTTTTCCAACAATGAGAATACATTCAATTACACTGGAGTGCCTGCAGGTCAAGGTGCGCTTGAAGACAGTGATAGTGGGAAGGCCTCTGAAAGGCGCAGCTTTGGTGGCCCTCCTGGTGGCTACCGTGGTGGTCGCCGTGGTGGTCCCACTAATGGTGAAGACAGAGATGGAGAACGTCCTCGTCGTCAATTTGAACGGCGCAGTGGGACAGGACGAGGGTGGAAATTTTATATTTTGACTTTTGATCTTTATGAATCTTATGTTACTATTCATCTAATTAAACTTAATTCTAAGCGCAGAAATGAAATTAAGCGAGACGGGGCGGGTCGTGGGAATTGGGGAATCCAGACTGATGAGCTTGCTCAGTAAGTGTTCTGCTGCAATCCCAATAGAGTCTCAATCTTATACTAGTTAGGTTGGCTATATGGTCTGTTTGACCCATTTCACTTGGGATTAGGCTCATCTTTCATTATCCTTTACACACTAAATAGTCGTTAATAGCTTCACTCTGCATCATCTTTATTCTACCCCTAGCTTTCTCATTCTTTACAACCTCAACAACCTTCAACCTGGTCTGTTTGTTGGCTACCATTACAGATGTCCAGACTGTCTCCTTTTTCTTGACTTCTCCTATTTATTGCCTTCCTATGGATGTATTAGTTTCTTAATTGATGCATTCATACAGTTCTGAGTACTAGAATTCTTTTCATTCTTCGATAATCTTGTGTTCCCTTTTCCATTGCTAACCAGTTATTGTTGGGAACTTCTCATATACTTTGGTTAAGATTTTGGGATTACAGAATTTTCTGAGTTCTCCATTCTGCTCATTATGCTCTAATTCTAAGGTTAAGATCCTCCTCATTTCCCTCCTCTAGGCTTACTCCCCACCTCGATTAGTTTCACATCCATCATTAAAATTGCAATGTGTATACATCTCTTGTTTTGTTCCAATGAATGTCAATTATTACTTGTGCTACTTTAGGGTGACTGAGGAAATTGTCAATGAGGGTGAGAAAGTCTTGGGTGATGAGAAGCCTGTTGGAGAGGAGGAAGCATCAGATGGAAATAAAGGGACCCCTACTAATGAACCTGAAGAAAAAGAACCAGAGGATAAGGTGAATGCTTTTTCATGCTTTTTCATGTACAATTTGGGGTGTTCTTATTTAAGTCGACTCCAATCTTTGGCTTCCCAAGGTTCTTTTTAATTGGGGTGTTTCTTGTTCTCCTTTATAAGAAGCAAGTCTTTTATACCATTTCATTTGGGACATTCTTTCAAAATTTGGTTTTAATAGTGTCTCGCCATTCAAAAAGCCAGAGTATTCTTATTGATGTTTATGAATGTTAATTGTTAAAATTCATGTTACGTAGTAGCAAGCTAGCTTTGGGAAATAAAAATCCGGCTTCTTCTTCTTCCTCTCTCTCTCTCTGGTTCTTAGAAAACATTAATGATGTGACTTATGGTACATTGCTATTTAGGAGATGACTCTTGAAGAATACGAGAAAGTGTTGGAAGAAAAGAGGAAGGCCCTTCAGGCTCCCAAGACTGAAGAAAGAAAGGTGGATACTAAAGAGTTTGAAACAATGCAGCAACTTTCAAGCAAGAAAGGCGGCGATGATGTCTTTATTAAACTGGTGAAGCATTTTATGATCCTTTGAAATTTTTGAGTGCCCACTAATTTAGTGACGCAATCAACAACTAAACTGTGTTCTTTTGTTTTTAATCTTCATTTTGAAGGGCTCTGATAAGGATAAGCGGAAAGAGGCTTTGGAGAAGGATGAGAAGTCTAAAAAGGTGCTACAGTCTTTCTGTCTATGCATGTGTGTTTTGTCATTTGCCTTCTTATTTGACATGTTTTAGGTTGGGTGCCATTTCTAGTTTTGGGTTGCTCCATTTGCTCATATTTCTGTCCATTTCTCTCAGAATTTTGATACCATTTGTTCATAAAACATTTTCATTTTTCAAATTCATGCAACTTTTTGTGTGATATTTCCACCATTCCTATGGTCTGGATATCTATGCACGTTATACCTCACCAGCACTTTCTTTTATTACTTTAGTGATCTATTTGGTTTCTATGTCAATGGTGATCGGTGAGATTTCTTTGGAGTAAGTTTGTGATATTACAGTTCTGGATATTTTTGCCATGCTCCAAGTCCTAGAATCTTTAGAAGTGCCCCGACCCTGTTCAGTTCCCAGTTTATCTTATTATATATCATTCTATATATGAATAAATACTGATAGATATATCTGGAATGTTGTGATGATCGTAGTCTGTCAGTATCAATGAGTTCTTGAAACCTGCTGAAGGGGAAAGGTACTATGGTACAGGCCGTGGCCGCGGCCGCGGACGTGGTTCAAGAGGGTTTGGCAATAGAGATACAATGAGTAATGTGGCAGCGCCTGCCATAGAAGATCCTGGGCAGTTCCCAACCTTGGGTAGCAAGTGAGCAATCAGAATCCCACTTCAGGTCTTGCTGGTTTACAAATTTTGGGTTGTTTTGGCAAATGTTCTGACAGGAAATTGACTAAAATAATGTGGTTTCCTGTATGTTAAATGCTATTTAATTTTATGACTTCAAAATGTATATTTCAGGCGATTCACATGCTTCCCCTGTAGTCACTTTCAAATGATATCGATATTCATTTTGCTGTTTTGAGAGTTTGGGGCAACATGGAATGAGTTTATTTATTAGTAAAAAAATTGTTGTCAATCAGGTTGTTTTTTTAATATCAAAATATATTTTGCCCGAGACAAATGACATCAATTTAAGTACTTAGTTTTTCCCTTATGTATCAGTTCACATTTAACATTGGAGAGGAAGTGAAACGACTTGACCTTACCTAGTGATGTCTCATGTCTGAATCAACTTAGGGGGGGATATTATTGCACAAATGAATGCATATCTTCCCAAACTGATATGTGTTGCGAGTTGACAAGTTTTTGGTCTATTCTGGAGTGTTAAAATGATTGTTGTCATCCTCGTGGATGATATTTTGGTTGGAAATCGAAGATGACAAGAAAATAATGGAAGAAAGCAAGACGAAGAATAGTTGCCTAAACTTTTATACATCCTTTCATTTTAAAATCCGAGATCTTTGCATTAAAAAAAATGAAGGATTAAGTTAAGAAGGTAATCGTATTGAAGATATTAAGGTTGTCTACAGTAAATTGCAGTGAAAAATTATGGCAATCATGGGAGAACAAGTAACCCGGCAAAATACACATGCTTTTGCTCTTTGGTAAAAGAAAAGGCACGTGGTTGCATAGAGCTGAGAACTGAAAACTGAAAAGACATGAGATCTTTGGTCTGTTTTAAAGGTGAATGTGGAAAGAATGAGGCTAAGGCAAAACTCGGATTTTTAGCCGTGAAGTTCATGCAGAAATTAAAGAATAGAGCAAATATGTGTTTATCGAGACTATTGTACTTAAATTTTATGATATCAATTTTTTTTAAAAAAAAAGTTTTGGGCAATTATTTTCATTTTATAAGACGTACCGCAAATTAAATTGTATTAAATTCATTTGTACGGAAATGTCTGAATATTTCATAATCTATTTTTCAATACAGTTCTCATCCCTTAAATTTTTAAAGGACTGAGATGGCCAGAAGAATTACCGATAATCGGATTAGACCAGACCGTGCTTATGGTGCACAAGTAGAGTGGAAAGGCCATCAAATCAACAATAGAACAATGAATCAAAGGTACCTGTCATAAAAAAATAAAAAATAAAATAAAAAAAGGTTTTTCATCTTATTCATGGGCTTCATATTAACTGGAACACAGTTTATCCACAGAATTATAACATAAAATGAAGACTTGGACTGGAGGCTACAAAAGAATGGATGACACAAGCAACATCACCTGTAAGCATTTCTTTTTTGTACAAGGCTAAGTGCAGTCAAAGAACTGAACAGATCTCTTCACATATTGCAATGTAAAATAAGGCAACTTTGATGAGGCTGATCCAGATGGATCACACTTTCAATTGCAAGAGAATTGAGGTAGATAAGCAGCATTTGCCACATATAATTTGGTAGACAAGGCTTAAAAAAGTCACAACACCTTCTTTTGGCTTTAAGAAGAACAGCAGCCACTCTTCTGTGCAACAGGCTGTCCCCGGATTTGAACTGTTGCAGGTCTACCATTGTTTAAAGTTGGCTGGCTTGCCATTCTGCATTACAAATAAAGCTAAATGTAAGAATCTTCTTTCTTTTTCTCCATACATACCAGCAAAGTTATTTGCACAAAAAAGACATACACATATATATAATAGTCCCATCAATGCAGTCTAACAATTTGGTTCACAAATAATAAAGTTCCTAAGAAAATTCAACTAAATCCAAACAGTAGGGAATTAATCTCCTCTTGACAACCACAAGAGTCTCAACTGAAGGTTTAACAACTCCATACTTCTCGCCAGGCCTTCCATCTACTTTTCCAGAAAGATAGCAGACTCTAACGTGCAATTTCCACAAAATTAGAAAATGGAATACTCCAATGTCTAATTTGAGATGTATTGCCCACTTTAAAACAGTGTCAACAACTACAACCTGGTCGAATGATTTTTTGTTTTAGTTTCTTATTGTCAGAGTAATGCAACAGTACCTATCCTTGATTGCAGCAGCCATTGCCATGAATGCTTGTTCCACATTAGTAGCATCTTTCGCACTGGTTTCCATGAAAGGGATACCAATCTCATCTGCAAATGCCTACAAGAGAGAACACAATTTCAATTAATGGAAAAACAAACGTCACAAGATAGGAGTTAGCTGTACCTTTGCTGTTTCATAGGACACAACTTTGTTTGCAGCAAGATCATTCTTGTTTCCAACCAGAAGTTTGTTTACATTATCACTTGCATATCGATCAATTTCATTTAGCCACTGCTTGACATTATTGAAGCTCTCTCGGTCACTTACATCATAAACTACCTACAAGAGGAACCACACATGAAGACATTTGATATAAGAATAATCTATGGAGTCAAACAAGGGAGAGGGGAAAATTAAGGACAAAGAGATCACCCACTATGATACCGTGTGCCCCTCGGTAATAGCTACTGGTTATAGTCCTAAACCGTTCTTGCCCAGCAGTATCCCACTGCAAGTTAATAAAATGCAAACTTTAAAAAATACTATAACAAGTTTGCACCGAGTAACAGAAAAGTTGGAGCTGCGCCCCATATGTAACCTATAATTATAATGGATAAAAAAAGCAGGAATTTCCAAATGGAGACATCTTTAAAGAGGGTAGAAAATCATACAATTTGGAGCTTTATGGCCTTCCCATCTTGCTCAACAGTACGTATTTTCTACCAGAAAGAAAAGGCGCCATTAGTTTATTTTTATCAATTAAAAATCAATATGGAACACAAGGTACTGTTGACTTACAAAATCAACCCCGATGGTGCTTATGTAACTATCTATATACGAGTCATCCTGCATCAACCATACCAAGGAATTCATCAAAATAAAGGTAAAAGCTACAATCTGCATGTCTCAGGACAGAAAATTTTTTGAATATGGTTTAAACTAGAATATTAGATCCGTTATAATGTAAACTAATTCAGGGAAGTCGCACCCCAAAGGTCGGAAAGGAAGGGAGCGAGAGAGGTAAGAAAGGTTTATGTCCACAACTGAGGCAGTCAAATGATACCACATGACATAAGGCTGCCAATCACCAGTATCACCTTCACGGTAGATGCCTGATACTTCAATTGCTAGATTATGGGAATTGAATTGTTACAATTGTGGCATTTTCTTATATATATATTTTTTTAATGGCGTTTCAGTTAGTTAGAAAAGTCTTGATAAAAAGGAGTACAATAAACTAAAGAAACTGCAAATTTATTAATATCTAAGAATAAGTTAGTGCAACATATATTGCAAAAATTCAGTGACAGAAAGTGACACTACAGCAAATCTCAGAAGAAGACAAGATTTCCCAACACCAGAATCTCCAATTAGAAGAAGCTTGAACAGGTAATCACTGCAAAATAGAGCAAGGGAAAAAACTAAGCTTAGTTAATGCGTAAATCATTTTATCCAAGTTACAATAGCAAGAGTGTTGAATAAAAGCATACACATCAAAACACATGATTATAAGTAAGCATAATGTTCCTCAGGAATTTCCACCTAAATGTAGATCAAAATCTAGAAAAGCAGCAAGCTGAAACTCAGGACTGGACAGATTTTCAGATTTACCACACGAAGGTGGCAAGTCCAAAAGCCATTACCATATTAATTGTCTGCTATCAGTTATGTCCCATCCGTGATCCACAAGAAGCCTAGTTTATTTTAAGTAATGAATTAGAAAGACTCATAAGAATATGATTAGAAAATTTTTATAGCATATTATAATCATTGATAATATGCTAGGTTTTTGGTGATGTATATATTAGAGGATAACAATAATTATATTCCATAACTGTTCAATACTTTATAGAATTTAATATGTATTTTAGTTAATTAAGCAATCATATGAAATATAATTATAAAATACATTCTAACCATGTGCATACATTAATAACAACTTCAGTATAGATATTATATTTAGAAATTAGGACTTCATTCACATTATCAACAGTAAAGTAGAAAATAAACAGCAAGTTTAAAAACAAACGATTCACCAACGACTTATATTATCAACAATATGTTTCATATGGGTGAAAGGGATTACCGTTAGCTCACCTTCCACTCTCTACTCACACGCGTTAGAATTACGATCATCAAGCTTAACAAAATCGAAACCTTCACGGGTACATACGTAATTATCATGATTTAACCTTGAATTTGAAACTCAATTCTCCATCGACAGGAGAAAATTAACTCAATGAACGGATCAACCACAAAACTACGGGGTACAAAATAAATGAAGTACTAAATCCATAACTAGACATCAGTTTAATCATTAATCCAAATTACAACACAAAATCAAACCTAAACATAAACGTACAATTATTAGCAGGTCTAAGAAACAAAAATAAGACTACATGATTGATACTTACTACTCCGGAGTCATGGTCGTGATGCTGTAACAGAAAATTAGGTTCCGGAGCCGTTTATCCGGCTAAATTAGCACCGTTAAGCCCTTGGATTATTGCCGGTCAAGGTCAACAAACATGAGACTGAAACCACTTTCTTTTTTTTTTTTTGAGAAATAACAAGAGAATGCAAGATGACCATTCATAACGAACAAGGAACACTCTCTTTTTGGACCTCGAATTTTTCTTGGGCCATACTAATGGGCCTTACCATAAATATGTATAGAAATTGGACCGAGCTCGACATTGAGTGGAAGGACTGCAACATCCAATGTTGAGATAAAAATCTTATCTTATTCGAAACTTGCAGTATCTCAAATATCGGGTGTTTATTTTGCGTAATCCAATAAAATCTTATGACTTTGAAAACAAAAATAACAATTTTTATTTTATACTAGTTAAATTTGATTTCATGGTGCCTTAAGAGATGAGATGGAATGACATAGGAAGATTTACATCAAATATGGATTAACATGCTAGTAAACTCTAATTTATAATTATATCCATTACATTATCACAAATACATGGTTCAAGTATAATATAGATTAAATGATTTTGAAGTTGCTGGCATTGCCACTGCGCTCGGAAACCAGAATTATTGGCAACAAGATCATCGATATGATTTTTTTCTTTTTTTAAGAAATATTATTAATTTTAACCTTGAATCGGGGGTTGACTGGCTTGCGAAGGCACCCAATTAAAATCTGCACATGCTGCTTCTAATGTTGGCTTCCCTTCCAAATATGATGATGTCCTTTCAGGCAAAACACGGACCCCCCTATATATATATACATATTTAATGTCTAAATAAAATTAAAAGTACACAATATGCGCGACACTCATGTAATTATTAAAAAGAATATATCTTTAATTTTTTTATTTATAAAAATAGTGCATAATAATAATATGTTATGTACAATTTAACTTTTAGTGAAAAATTCTCTATATTTATTATGCATAGAAAAAATATCTGTATAAAATAATAGCATTTTTCATTGAAAAAAACAATAACTTTTATTTGAAAAGATAATAATAACTTTTAAATTAAAAAATATATATAATAAAAAAATTTAAATTGCATCCGAATTTAATTAATACTATCAACCAACCGTCTAAAAGAATAGAGCAGGCAATAATAAAATTTGAGAAGTACATAATTCTGACTTTTTTTCTCGGTGTCATCAGACTTTTTCGTTTTGCTTACAATTCACAAATCAAAAAACAGTAGAAAACAACGTCATGCCTTTTGTCAATTTAACAAGAAAAATTGAAAGTCAAACAATGAATGTAACACTAAAATATCAAGAAAATAAGGTAATAATGGCCAGAAGTATCGTCACACTACTAGACTGACGGCAGCTCCACACTCAAATTGGCAAAAAAAATTAAAAAAAAATATATTGGAGTTTATAAGAGAGAGGGCGGGCAAGGAGAGCAGTACCCAATGTCTCCGTTCTTCACATCAACAATTAAATATGCATGCGTCTTACTCTCAAGTTGGAAATTGTCTTGTAACACAATAATATAAGCAATTAAGGATCGGCCGCCAAGTGATGAAACCCAAACATGTACTCTTTCGTGCATTTAATATTAGTTAACCAAAAGAACAGACAAAATTCTCATTTTTATATCACATGGTGATGGTTGGCGAATGATCCAAAACCAGAAACCATGCAGTAGTTTTACTTTCTTTTTAAGCTTTTAGCTTGCAGCGAATGACGGCGGACTATCCAAAACCAAAACCATGTGGTACGTACTACTCCCTCCATTCTTTTTTAACTGTCACTTTTGCTATTTTCACTAGAATTAAGAAATATTAATTAGTCTTGAATTTAGAAAAAAATTGAGTGATTCAATACATATTGAGTAATTTAATGTAAAAAAATGAATGTAATTGGTTAATTCTTATTGAAAATAGAAATTAAATTGGAAAGAGAAAATTAAATTACATTGGAAATCTAAAAGTGACAGATAAATAGAATTTGGATTTTACTCAAAAGTGACAGATAATAAAGAACGGAGGGAGTATTATTTTTTTTTTCAAAAGTTTGGCTTCCAGCGATATTTAATTAAAGTTATGTCTCCAAACTACAATTAATGATATGGCATAAGCAAAAAAATTGTTCCATGTGGAAATGTCATCCCTTTATGTAGAATTCAAATAATCTTGCACCAAGCGGTAGCTACCAGCTTTTCATTTTTGTTTGTTTTCTTAATTTTGTCAAGATCTTATTAAAAATGGGGAAAAAATCAAGAACGTGAATCTGGTACGAATTTAGTTTTTTTTCAGACAACCTTGGCGAACTTGTCTAAACTATTGAAAAATCTTATGGATAGCACAATTTAAGTATTAGCATGAAGTCAGTAAAGGCTTCTATTTTGGACTTTGGAATTGATATATATATATATATATATGGAAAAACATTTAATATTTAGACCTAGCTGGATTTCATTTTATATAGTCAGCACATTAATGATTAGGCCTGTCAAACATGACCCAAACCCAAACAATCCGTCCAAAAAAAACTGATCCAAATTCAACTCAATCCATGCAAGGAATGCCCACTTGGGCCAATCCAAAAACAACCCAATTAAATCTCAACCCATTTGAGCATGTCTCATGTGCCTAATGGGTTGTTGATGTATTTCTTTCTCTTTTGTTGTTGTAAGTTTTTTTTTTTTTACCCTTTTTCCCACCGATGAATAGTGCATCTGGGGTAAAAATCACTATCGAGTGCGAAAAATACTAGTTACGGTGAGTCCAATGGTAAAATTTGAAGTGAAAATGAGTTTAAATAGATTTCTAAAAGTCAAAAATAATAATAAAAAAAGTCATATATCGTATTAAGGGATCTCGGTTTGACTAAAATTTGACTTGACCTATAAAAATAGTAAATGACCTCCAAAATTTATTTTAAGGGTATGGACAATTTTAGAATAATATTTAGAAACTTTTTACAGTGAAAAATTAATTTTACAGTAACACTGAAAATTATCGAATCGGATCGGTTAGAGTGAACCAGTCCCGAAAACGGATTCCGATTGAACTGAAAATTTTTGTGGAGGATTAATTTATTATTTTGAGAATTATATAATTGATTTTGAGCTCACACATAAACAAACACGTCATCAAATCGGTCGACCCACGTCTTGGCCCGGCCCATTTGGGTCTTTACCTGGCCCGTTTGGGCCATCCGACCCATTTAAGCCAATATTTTTTATAGTGGTCATTTTAGTATACCGCTATTATATTTACAATTATTTTTCGTTAAAAAATGGGTCAAATGGGTCGACCTATATTTCGGCCCGATTGGGCCTTTATCGGGCTCGTTTGAGCCATACAATCCATTTGACCCAATTTTTTTTTTTTTATAGTAGCCATTTTAGTATTCTGTTTTTATATTTATAATTATTTTTCGTTAAAAAATGTGTCAAATGAGTCTATCCACATAT
Source organism: Excoecaria cochinchinensis (assembly GCA_947683425.1). Classification (NCBI taxonomy): domain Eukaryota; kingdom Viridiplantae; phylum Streptophyta; class Magnoliopsida; order Malpighiales; family Euphorbiaceae; genus Excoecaria; species Excoecaria cochinchinensis. The sequence goes on along the minus strand of CANTUQ010000193.1, from coordinate 171,008 downwards.
TGGTCCATTTGGGCTTCCATCCCACCCGTTTGGGCCACTCGACCTGTTTGGGACAACATTTTTATAGTATTTCTTTTAGCATTATGTTATTATATTGACAAATATTTATTGTTAAAAAAATGAGTCAAATGAGTCAACCCACGTATCGGCTCATTTGGGCCTCCACCTAACCTGTTTGAGCCACTCGATTCGTTTGAGCCAACTTTTTTTTTTAATAATCTTTTTAGTATCCCGTTATTATATCGAGAATTATTTTTCGTTAAAAAACGTGTCGAATGGGATGAACATATTATTGCTTGTTTAGGCCTCCATTCGACCCATGGACTCAAGTTTTTAAGCCATGGGTCAACGCAATCCGCCCAACCCATTGAGCATTTGACCCATTTATAACTCATATTTTTTGGCCCATTTCTATCCCGTCCATTTCTTATCCAACCCAAATCCGCCCAATTTGCCACCTTTATTAATGATGATTGGGATAGTACATAGGATGATTTAAAAAAAGAAGATAGAACAAAAGAAACTTCTAAGCTTATAAAATGTGATAGAAAGAAAACTAGCTACCATATATGACTTCGTAGCATTGTCTAATTATTATGTGGTGTTTGGAACGCCAAAATTGATTTGCCAAACGCATTTGAGTTTATTAAAATCAAATAAGAGAACTCTAAAAAAATAAAATAATTAAGAAAAAATTGGAGATTTGGAAGTTATTAATTTATTTATTTATTACAATTGAGAAATATAATGCCTAATTACAATTTAATCACTTTTAGAATCCTATAATTCAATCTCAGCTTATTTTGTATTTTGAATATAACTGAAATGTCAATATTAAGTTTTAAATTTGAATTCATTAAAAAATACAGCTTTAGATACAAAGTAATTTAGCATATGAATCTCAACCCCTAACATCATCTCTTATTTAGTTATGAGGTATTTTAAAAAATGACATTTACCCCACATCAATTTTCTACATCCCCTTGCCTTTAATTTATAATCCATAACAGCATATTGAGATGCTATTATTTTTTGTAATTTAAATTAAATTAATTCATGAATTTATCTCAACTAGTACAAAAGATACAGCCCTATTTTTTCTCAAATTAGCTGTTGTAACTTTTTCCACTCTTCCTGATTTTACACGATGTTCTCCTATTTTTCCTCTTACTATCCATTACGGTTTATGGCTAGAAAATTAGTAATTCTGCCGGACTTTGAAAAATACACACACACAAGTATGACTTTGGGTTTAATATTTTATGTCGTCTTTGTTCTTGCTGGTTGTTTAAAACATGAAAAAGAAACTCGTTGAATTCTAGGGGATACGCCGTTAATTTAATAAGGACAACATCCTACACACCTAGCGCTATTGTTTTATGCTTTTATTTTCCCAGCAATATATATATAGAATAAAAAAGCTCTTAACTTTTGTCTTATAAATATGAAAATTATTGACATTATGGGGGAACTTTTTTTATAAATAAAGTCTTTTAAAAAATTAATTTGATTTTTAGGGTATTTTGAAAAATATTTGAAAGACTGACATGTTTTTCATTTCCGCGACACAAGGTTGAGGAAATGAGTTTCAATTTCGCAGCATGTTGCTGTGGAATTGGACCTTTTTTTTTTATGTTTGTTAGCGGCAGCTTCCTCAACCAGCAGCTTTTCCGGTTGTTTAATTTTATTTTTTTATTATAAATATTTTATTAATTTTTTAATTTAATAAATAAATATTTTAATATATGTGCATGTGTTAGATTAAATCATGCACACATATATAAATATTTTATTAATTTAATAAATAAATACTTTAATATATGTGTCCATGTGTTGGATTAAATCATGCACACATATATATTTATTATTGCATAATACACAAAATACATAAATATAATACTAAATTAATATACTAGATTAAAATAATGCAAATATTTAATAATGCATAAAATTAAAAAAATGAAAAAAAACCTACTTACAGATCTCGTCGGAGAATGTGCGGAGGCGAAAGTCACCAGAACAACCAGCGGCGGCGGGGAAGCTCCATAAATCGCGGCCACTGTTGTCCTCGACCAAGTCTGGCACCAGACGGAGGAGAAGAGAAAGACGGCCTGCGTTGACATCGCGGGGTCCCAGGAGGTGCACGGCGCCGGACGACGGCGGAGGGGGTGAAGGGGGAGCTTATCTGCCGAGCAGAGGGGAGAAGGGGGAAAGAAGAAGGGGAGAGAAAAGGAAAATGAATTTTTATACCCCGTTAATTAGAAACGAAATGTAATTTTCGTCTCTATATTTAGAGACGAAAATATATTTTTGTCTCTAAATAGAGACGAAAAATAAATTTCGTCTCTATTTTAGAGACGGAATTAAATTTTCGTCTCTAATAAGAGAGACGGTACAAGCTATTGTCTCTATTTTAGAGACGGAATTCAATTTTCGTCTCTGAAACAAGTACGGTCTCTATTTAGAGACCGAATATATGGTCCGTCTCTATTTTTAGAGACGGTAACGCATTACGGCCTCTATTTACCGTCTTCAAATATGAAAAAAAAAAATCAATCCCGCTATTTTTAGAGACGGAATTTATTTTCCGTCGCTATAGGCAAAAATTTGAAACGTAAATCTTTCCGTCTCTAAAATTCTGTCTCTATTTTTTGTTTCTGTTGTAGTGAAAGTTTACTATATTCACTAGAATTTTTATAGGATTTGTTAGCTTCAGTGACCATGGATCAACCATAATCAATTATAACATGATTTTTATCATGGTTTGGTTTTGGCTTTTACCTCAAATAATCTTAAGGGCTTTGTGGATCTCTTTCTAAATCCATTTAGGAGAAAATAATAAAAGTGTCCTTATCATTTGATTTAGTTAAGACAAAAAGTTTCTTGTATTTTGCCCCAAAAAAAAAGTATTTATAGACAAGAAGAAAGTCCATGCTGAATAGCTAATACATGGATTTCGCACACAAAAACAAATAAAATAAAATAAAAAGGATAAACCATGGTAAGCTGTTGCATTCTCATATATATTTAGTCGCAAGCCTCTTCCACGTTAGCAGCCTTTATAAATTAATGCCTCTAAAGGATATCTTCTTTCATGGTCAGTAACCCAGCACTGCGTCTATATATATACAAGCACCCAGTATTATGAAATGAAGTAGATATTAAGGCAGGGTGCCGAGTAATGTCAGGTTCCCTAAAATCACCAGTTTGCATGTTTTTCTTCCTCTTTTTGTATGTTTCTTTCTTTCTTATTGCTCTAATCATTTCGGCTACCTGCCTTCAAGCATACCAGGTTAGATTTTGCTTAACCTAAAATTATTGTTATTATCCTGAAAATAATTTCTATTCAAATTCAAACTCCAAAAATCCTCACAATTCTTTTAACAAGTGTTTCGTGTGGGTGCTTAATACCACTTCTCTGTTTTTCCCCTGTCATCAAGCTGGTAAGGTACAATATTGTGAAGTTCTTTTTGCTATATAGTTCTTTTTCTTTTTACAAGTGATCCTGTTTATTGCATGTAGTTTTGGATAATACTAACTAGTAGATCCGACATAATTATCTTTCTGATGCTTTTTCTTGGTGAAACTTAATTCCTCTTTTTTTTTTGGTAGAACATCTTACTGATTTTCTTACTTAGTCGTGTTTCTTTTCTAGTTCTTTCTTCCTTTTTTATGGAAGATGAATAATTTCTAGTTGTGCTACTTAATTAATTATCACATTAATTTGTTATTATGTTTTGCAATTGGAATTAAGAGTACGATAAAACTTAAATTTAATTTATATAGTATATTTTATGACATAACATATAGTTCAAATTCATTTTTTTCTTAAATAAATTGAATCTAAATTTAATCATAATCCATCCAATCTATTTTTAAAAACTCATAAAATGTATTCAGCAATATCACCTTCATTATGTTCTCAATGTAAGCACGCGCTTGTGAAAGGAAGCTACATAATATGTTTTAACTTCAAAGCTTTTAATAATAACTTTTGATGATTTTCAAGCCAAATACCGATTTGCTCTCACCTGTTTTGGATAAGTACGTCTAAATTCAGATAGCCTCGGGCCTAGTTAATGGCGAAAAGCTTGGATCCGTGTATACATTCAGTTATTGTCGTTTCATTTGGAATCAATAAAACTATTACTTCTATTTATAAATAAATGTTATTTTTTTTTAATAGAAACACACACATGAATAGCGAAAGAATATACTCTTTATCAAAATCATGTCTATTTTGACAAAATATGCTAATTTTTATATCCACACACACGTCACTATCATTAAGCGATGTGGAATCCCGAAAAATCAGACTCCACTTCTGCAGAAAGCGACACTCACACCACTGTACTGGAACCGGACCGGGCCGGAAACACAAAGTTTTTTTGATAGAAAAACAACACACCCTTTATAAATAAATGATATTCTTTCTAGTTTGAAATATTCATTTTTAAAAAATGTGATATATTTGAATATGACCTTTCAAATATATCTTCTATATAATAAATATTAGTTCAATTATCAAAATTCCTTTTTCCAAACAATACACCCATTAAATTTTTAATAATGGAGTAAATTAATTGTCTTTTTTTTAAAAGAAAAAATAGTAAAAACATAGAAAAATTAGTAAAAACACAAGAGAGTAAATAAACTTTTTAGTTTTGGCTCAAAAAAGAAAGCGGATACTTTTTTTTAAACTAAGAAAATTGATATTTATTTATGAATAAAAATATCATTAAATTGCCTTTTTGTAGGGGTGAGCATGGACCGGTTAACCGGTTCATGATGCCAAAAAAAATCAGTCCATTAATATCGGTTTTTTGAAAATACTAACTATTAAGCAGTCCGTTACTATCGGTTAACCAATCCATCGGTTTCGAATTTTCGTTTCGGTTAACCACTATAATTATAAAACGTATTCATAAATAAAATTAAAATATTCAAGGTACTTAAAAATTAAAATTTTTTCACTATAATATAATATTATTGTTGTTAAAATAAAAATATTTTGTGGATATAAGCAAATTTGTTTTTAAAAATTAATATTTAATAAGTAAACAAATTAACCGGTCCATAATTATTTTTAATTAGATAAATTGTTATACTTACTAATAGCCAATTAAAAAAACTTAAAAATTTTAAAATAATTAGTATAATAAAAAAAATACATGATAACCTTTAATTAGAATAAATTGTTATATAACTTTTTGAATATATTCTGATTTTCATTATTGAAAATTTGATAAATCAAGAAATAATAAAAAATAATAAATATGGACATATTAAATAATTAATAAATTAACTATTCGGTTTCGGTTCGGTTAACCGGTCACATGAGTCAAAAACTATTAACCAGTCCATTAATATCGGTTTTTTCAAAACACTAACCATTAACCAGTCCATTACAATCGGTTAACCGGTCCATCAGTTCGGTTTCGGATTTTTTTCTTCGATTAACCAACTCCGTCGATTTTTTTGCTCACCACTACCTTTTTGAACCTGCATATTGCATTATATTATTATCATTATTGATGAAGTGTTGGTTCAAATTTAATGTAACGTAATTCTCATTTATTCTTTTTATTCGGTAAAAACGTTCAAGGTTATACACCAAAATTAATCTTGTCACATCTCATTATTAGTATTTTTTAATTATATTCACAACAAATATTAAATATTTCACATCGACCAGTTACAAATAATATTTCTTATAAAAGTTTGGACAATACTTATCTCATAACTTAGTTTAAAGAATTAAGTTAGGTCAAAATCCATTTTTTTTAACATAGTGGTAGAGTTTACGGTCTTAAATATCCAGTTCTACAAATTTTATATTTTAAATTTTTTATATGTGTGCGGCTCTAAATATGAAAAGATTTGTTAAGTATTTCACATCAGCTATTTATAAAAATAAAATATACTCGTTATAAAGTTTTAGCAATTTTCACTTCACAATTTAGTTTTTGTTGTTTAATTAAACTCGAGTACATTTTCTTTAAGATGGTATGAGATAGTCAATGATCATTGATATTGTGCCAACTTCACGCTACAAATTTTTTTTACTTTTGTTACCCTATGTGTGAAAAGGTGCACCATTTTATTATATAGCAATAAATATTACATTTTTTTTTCCGTGAAAGACGAGCAAAGTACATTCTCTGTTAATAAATAACAGTCACTTTCATTTTTTTTATAAAAATTAAAAAATATTAATTATACTTAAATTTAAGATAAAATTGAGTATTTCAATATACAAATTTAAATTTAATTTATCAATTTATATTAAAAAAAATTAAATTAAAAAAAAAAGAAATTAAATTGTATTGAAAATATAAAAGTAAAAATAAATAAAATTTAAATTTTACTTAAAAGTTACTGATAAAAAAAAAATGAGGGAGCAGTTGAAATTTAGAGCACATCCCTATGAAAAAAATTCTCACCTAAACCTGATTTATAAGTTTTTTATAAACCAAAGTAATAAAGAATTTCCATTTATCCATTCTAACCGTCGTTACTTTTTCAACAAATTTATTTTATATGTCATTTCTATATTAACTTATTTCATAAAATTTTCATATATCTAGTTTAAATAAGTATTTTCCATCCATCCGCTATGTTCATATTTCTCAATGACATCTCTCGACTTTACAGAAAAATAAAAGTTTTTATTTTTTTTTAAATATTGAAATGGAGTGAGTGAAGATTGAATTCTAGTGACTATTTGTAAGAAAAAGTTTGGCATACATCAATTGAGTTAAAAATACAACGATTCTTTTGTTTTTTAAGAGAAGCAACGCTATTATGAAATAAACATATATGATAACAATTCGTAATAATCACCATGCATGTTGATTTTTGTCTTCTTAATTTCTGCCACTAATAGTTTTGCACAGGCATAACTTCAAAAGATTTCGCGTGGTTTTTTTATAAACTTATAATAAGCAACAGTATTGATAATGCCACAATATTAAATAATTTATTGTTAATATTATTTACGTGGTTAATTTATTGTTGTTCTATAAGAAAAATTATTATTATCAAATTAAAACTTAGGAAATTACTTATTTAAACCCAATTCTAAAAAAACTATGGATCAATGTAAAATTTTTTTAAAAAAAGTATCATCGAGGTTAAAAAAAATAATGGAGAATTGATTATAATTTACTGGACTTTATTATTAATTTCTTTCATAATTTTTTACTAATAAAGATCTGTAAATAGTTAAAGCGATTTAGAGTTTGATAAATTTTTGAATTGATCAAGTTTAATTTTTATTTTATTTCCAAAAACGTAATTATATATAAAAAATATTTTGAGTAAAATTATTAAAATTTATTGTTAGAGATTATTTAATCCTGATTAAGAAATTATCCAATGTTGGAGTAGGACCCATGTGGGACCCCACAATTCCATCAACCAATCAAGTGACGGGAACATCTTAAAAGATTTGCGAGTAAAAAAGTATTCTAGAAGATTCCAAAGACTAATAAGGGGCGGCGATAAGATCTTATTGTGGGGCCAAGTGAAAATAAGCCGTTGATTGGTGTAATCGTAGAAACAGATCTCGATCTCCTTCCAAAATACTCATGGCCTTTAGCTATCGGGAGAAAACGACTGTAATAGGAACTCGAAGAATACAGAGGAAGCGCGGGAGGGATAAAGCAACTTAATTCAAAGAGAGGGAGAGAGGATGGTTGTGGTTATTTTGAATAATCGGTAAGTTATTGTAGATTGCGCCCTTTTTTTTTTTTTTTTTTGAATTATCTCTTGCTGAGAGAGACATACTAATTAATATTGTAGATTGCGCCTTTTTTTTTTTTTGATTGAGATGTAGACTACTTATGTAAATTTAGCCGTTAATTCGAATGCTAGATCTTTCTTAATACTGGATATCAATAAATTTCACATTGTGGTACTTATTTTTTTTCTCTATGTGGTTCTTTGAATTATACCCGCAATGATAAAATTCGAATTGGGCTGCTTTTTCCCATTCGTGATACGTTGGGGCTTTACTAAAGCGTTGTCATAGGAGTGATTGCGTTGTGTTTATTACCATTTACAAGTCTCTGTATTCCCAGGGTGTATGTTACAGTAATTTTTTAGAATGATAAATGAACTAGCAAAATTATCTTTTGAAAATTGGGATGGAGTGTGGAATCTCGGTGAAATAGTTATTCAATTTAGTAGGATATTAAATAGGTAATATTTTTAATTGATGCCCGTTAGTTTCAAAACTGTACTTCTAAGTCTACCTTAGCCTGGGTTTTGTACCTATGGAAGGTAAATATTGTGCCAGGTTGTTTTGAATTCTTGAATTCGGAGTGGATGCGCAAATAAGGATACTTAATCATCATAATATAGGAGCATCTTTGTTTATTATAATGCAATTGGAATTTAATTACAGTTTTAAGTAGACACGGATGGATTTTATGATCTCCCAAAATTAGCCCGTTATTTTGATTGTGTTCTGTCTTCTGTGAACCAATTGTCTCTGATTGAAAATAATGTTGGTTGTCCACATAAAAAGATTTGAATATATTATTGATCTTATTTATACACAAAGATAATTGACAAGCCATATGAAGATGCAGCTGCAGGCTATATTTAACAGTTCAATCAATTACTGTTCTCATGACTCAAAGGAAACTTTAGGAAAATATAAAGATGATTTCAGCTGTTGTACAAAAGCTTTTTTTCATACCAAAGAGAATGTGATTTGTGTTATTTCTATATGAAGCTTGGAGTTAATTTTGGTTGTTTCCCTGATTGAATGAGTTAAAGTTCATGTTCTAGATTGGTGGGAGTGAAATACTAAATCAGACCTCAGCTGTTAAGTGGATTTGAAAAGTTGTTGAGTGGTGGGAATATCAGTTAAAGTGGCTGCACATCAGTTTAAGTTTACCAACTTACTTTACTGTTTCTCTCTCTCTCTCTCTCCTGATAGAGTTTGGAATATGTAAATAGTATGCTTGCTTTCCTGCTAAGAAATTCTGGTAGTAGAGAACAGGACAGAGGAATTACTTTATTTTTCCGTGTTCATGTTTAAACCCAAAGAATGAAATAAAAAAACACGAGTAATTTTATTTTGCATGTCTTTCAAGTGCACGCAGTGGTGGTAGTATCTTCATCTAAACATGCATTAGTTTCAAGACAGCACAACCTCTAACGCTTATTGTGTCACTAAACAGCATAGATGATGGCAAAAACTTGTCACTAAACAGCATAGATGATGCCAAAAACCTTAGTGCACCTCCTTGTCATGGTTTTTCTTCAATGTGTCAATGAACCTTCCCTGTAGTATATCATTATCTGAGATAAAATCAAGAAAATCCCTGAAACTGAACTCCTTGTAGGATTCTGGGTGCTGTTCATCTACTAGTTCTATTGCTGGTCTTATTTTCTTGTTTAGACCTAGACTGTGAAGACTTGCTATGGAAAACCTCTTCTTCTCAGAGCTAACAGTTGCTCGATGAATCACGCTCTTGTATCGGCCATTGCTCATTACTTCCAGCTGATCCCCCAGCTGAACTATCAGAGCTCCTTCAGTTTCTGGGATTGACAACCAATTCTTGTTCTGATCCATGACCTGTAGACCAGCACAGCTCTGAAGTAAAATTGTCAATGATCCATAGTCTGAGTGTGGCGGCATCCCTAATGCAATCTCCGGTTCAGGACATGATGGATAGCAATTTACAGTCATCACTTGTGATCCTTCTTCAATTTCGTCTTCTAAGTAGTCCGGGTTCAACCCTAAGCTTTCCATAATAACCCTCATCAGTTGTTTATGTAAAGTGTGCAAAGCTGTTGCATAGATTTTCATTTTCTCCCTGTACAGATAGGACATTATTATATATATATATATATGTATCTTTTAACCTGATTTAATCAAATGCCAATTAAAACCTCTTAATGCTACTAGTTTTCACCTTAACTTTTTCATTGAAGTTACTTTCAATATGTGGCACTAGAGTTGAAGTTGCTTCGCACTACGTTAATATATGAATTGTTTACCTGTATCTTGGAGGATTTGCAGGCCATAGATGGATCCACTCTGAGATGGGATGAGAATAATGCTTGATGAAATCCCTCCAAAAATGAACTTTGTCCGTTGTATGATTTAAACTGGTGCCATATCTTACAGGGGCATGCACGTTGTCTGATATTATTAGCATCTTCTCCTCTAGAGGCAAGTCAAAGAATGCTACTGCAGCTTGTAAAGCATCATTCAGTACTGGAAGAGGGATTCCATGATTTATTACCTGAAAGAAGCATGTGAGGTTTTTACGTAAAGTTTTGTTAAAGTTTTACGGTTATCTAATAAAAAATATGCATGCATGTGTAGATGGTTTCATGGTTATACCCACAATTACGCGAGCATGTTCTCGATAGTTTTATGGTTATCTGTTCACAATTATGCATGCATGTTTTGATAGTATACGAAAGAAATGGATATTAAAACTTGATTAGTCAGCTCATATGTGATTTATACTATTTGTGATTTTCCTATGAAAGGACAACCTGCATCATGACAATCAAAATGTAATAATTTACTTTGCGCCTTAATCTGGCACTTTATGCTTGGTAAAATAAAAAGCGAAAAAAGGCATCCAGCACAGTAGGAAGTAGGAATCATGTCCTAGTTGCATATTCTCGACTGGAGGAGTACTAGATATATTCTCTTTATTACCTTCTCAATTATCTATTCCACTATCTTGATGACATATTTGAAGGAATTTAAGTTTGTTGTATTTTGGGACCTGCGCTATTCAATGCATTTGAATGCCGTATCATTAAGACAGTCGAGAAGGTAAAAAAAAAAGAAGAGGATATTTATCACTTCTTAATTGACAAATAGCTTTACTTGATACATGTCATGCTAATGTACACATTAGCATGATTTTGAGTACAGTTAAAAATTATACCTGAAAAAACCCCATTTCCTTACAGGCACTTTGTATCTCATGTATAACGTGAGACCTCGAAGAAGGATGGTGTAAAGATGAAAGGTCAATGATGGGAAGGGTGGCAAAGAGATTCAAACCAGGGTTTGGCCTATACGAGGGCGGAAGAACATAACGTTCAGGCACATGAGGTTCCCCTGACTCGTTAAGTTTGATAGCACTAGTAAATGAAGTTTTTGAGTTATTTCCCTTTCCTTCCATTTTCACTCCTTACTTGTGCTCTTGAACTTGATGATTGCTTGCCCTATTTATAAGCTAAAATTTTTAGCACGTTTCCATTAAGATATGTTCTACTAACATTATATTTCGTGTTCATGTACAGCTACAATGTATAACAAGGAAGGAATGCAATCAATGCATTAATGGTCGATTTGTATTTTATTATTATTCTCTCTTGTTTTTTCTTTTTTTTTTTTTTAAGTGAACGTGGACGTTATAATTCACGATTGTGTTCGTGAGAAGCGAAGGGTAAGAGGAGGTGGTCCCACTCAACTTGTCATACTGTGGTCAAAATTCCTGATCCAGAGGTAGCGGAAGCTGAATCGCTAGAGGAAATAATGGATATGTGCAAGTTGCGCGTGACCTGCACACTCCTTATCAGGTTAGTATTCTACGTACGAGAAGACAACAGTTTTTATTTTTCTCTCCTGCCGTCATCCTTTTTTTTTTTCCTTGAAAAATTCCTGTTGCCATGCGTATGCTATTCTGATGCCGCTAAAACATTGAATTTGTGCCTCTTCCAATTCATTAGGGCTGGTACAAAGAGAGCAAAAAAGAAAAAAAAAAAAAGAAGAATTGCATGTTATAGCACCTGAATGCATCCAAAAAATGCATCCGAATCCCTCAACTAAGATATATATATATATATATATATATATATTAAGTTCTTACCGTATAGTTTTTGTTCGGCTGATCCCTTTTTTGACGGGAAGTATGCACATGCATTTTAAAATTAAGGGGCTCAATTGAACACAATGAAAAATTCCTGGGCTAAAAACTTGCATGTGTAGTTTTTTTTATGCTTTTGCTTGAAAAATTTAAGTGTTTTTTTAGTATTTTTTCTGTAAAAGAGGGCTCAATTTAACGAAAGAGGTTCGAGGGTTATATGGAATAAATTTTCATTTTGGAGGTTTAATTGCATTTTTCGCATTGCATCCTGTTGCAATATCTATATTTAAAAGAAAGTTTTACAGAGTGGATAACGATACATGGTATAGCTAATATTTGCGGCTTAGTTCCGTTGGAAAATGCTTAAGTGGGGTCTTATTTTGCATCTTTTGTTTTATTACTTTCTAGTGTAGTCTTTGTTTAGTGTTCGGTCGTATTCTGGTGAAAGTATTGTTTAGCTTTGGAATGTTCCTTGCTGCTACGTTACAGCCGGAAACTTTTGACCATAACTGATAAAAGAGTAAAACTTTTGCTTAATCAAACAAGTATTAGTGGGTTGGGACATCTGTGTGTTTGTCATTCAAAATATATAAAAGCTTTTTTTATGTGTTTCTTTGGTATGAGCAAACCTAAGTAATTATGCAAGTGTTTTGATTATGTAGGTGTGAGAGAAATTGTTTTAATCACATCTTAGTGGCAAACATTGGCTCAAACTATGTAGTTTTTTAATTATCATCACCTATAATTTAAATGATTAAGAATTTGGCTAATTTTTCAATTGATTAAAATTTGAGTTCCATCATCGCTCCAATAATATAATTAAAAAAAAAAATTGCTATTGTATTTCGATAACGTCCTATTTGTGTTTTGCATTCATCAATACTTTTATCAACATAAAATGTAAGCACATCTCAGCCTCCTTTGTTATCTACGTTTGCATAACATTTGGACACCATTCTTCTTTCTTTTGGACTAAATTTATCTGTCCGTATGAACTTACGTGCTCTTCTTGGCTACTTTTGATGTAATTGATCTCAGGCCTTGGCAAGTGGCAATGAAAACCAAATCAAGTTTAGGGTGTATTTGGGATGGTTATGTGTTTTTAGTTTTTTATTTTTTGAAAACTATAATATATTTTTAACATATAATTATCTGTTTTTTGAAAATTATTTTATATTTTAAAAGTCTATTATATATAGTATATTTTAAAATTCTATCATATTTAAAAAAATTAATTTTAATATTATAACTCACTAGAAATAAAATTTAAATATAAATATTATTTTTTTTTCCAGCGTGAGCTCGCCATAATAAGTTATTATATATATATTTGATAGTTCTTGCATGAAATTAATAAAATAAGTCTGTATATATAATATAATATAAAAAATAATATGTTTGAAAAAAGTCTATTATAAGTGGCAAGAAATATGAATATGTATGAAATTAGAGGTTATATATATATATATATATATATATATATATATATATATATATATATATATTATTGAAATAAATACAAAAAGAAATATTCAAATATCAAGAATATAATTTTACCAAAATTAACTGAAATTGAAATATCAATTTTTATTTAAAAAAAATAATTTTTTTAGTTTCTTATGTTATTAATTAGTGTTTTTATTATTAGTAAATATCAATTATTTATGAGTGTTTATTGTAAAAATAATAAAATAATTGTTAAATTAAATGTTAAGAAAAAATTTAAAAATATTTTAAAAAAATTGAATAGGCCATATTCAATAAAAAAAAAAAAAATATTATAATAATTTAAAAAACTACAAATGAAAATTTCATTTTAAAAATTTACGAATTTCATAAAATCACATACATTTAATTTAATAAAAGCGTAAATCTTTCGTATCTAACTCCAAAACTACCTTAGCTTCCATTGGTTTCCAAGTCAAACCAAAACCAACAAATGGTTTCTTGTATTTTAGAGACGTTGTCACCAGGTTACTAGGTGGCCTCCCGGACCAACCAGCCCAATTTACTGTCGAGCATGTTAGACTAGCATAGCCCTAGCTCTATTTCCAATGTTTCACTTTTTCATTCGTCTCTTTGCGAGTGATGTGGGATCCTAATACGCCAAAATGGAGAAAAAAAAAAAAAAAAAGAAAAAGAAAGAAAGAAGAAGAAAACTATACGCTCACGTTAGGCGTTCTAATCCAAATTACTTAAAAACAAATGGTGGTTTTATGTCGAAAAGTCAGTTCATGATTAGTAGGACTAGGAATCAGTGTAGCATTTATTTTTTCATTTCTTGTTTTTGGTGCAAACGTTCAGCAAAGAAGTTTTCTCAAACATTTAAGAGGTTTTTAATACTTAAAACCATTGTTTTGAAAAACGTATCGGACCGACCGGTCGAATTGATTCAATCGTGAACTAGATAGGGAACTGATTCGATTCAATGTAAAAATCAGGATATATATACTATATTTTTAATTTTTTTTATTAATAATTATATTAAAAAAAATAAAAATTTTGAATCAATCCGATCAAATCAGTTGACTTTTGATTCAGTTGGCAGGTCGAATCGACGTACGGTCCGATTTTAAAAATATTGCTTAAAATTGAAAAAATTAAACCTTTAGGTAAATACTACTTTTGTCGCTCCACGTTATCCTTAGAAAATTTTGTTTTCAATTGCTTTATTAAAACAGGGATATAAAGTGAAGACTGCAGTGTGTATATTCAGATGGACCTAAGAAATTTATTGATTTTATATGAAAGGCGTGGAAAAAATGCAAACTCTTTTATCAGGTTTGAGAAAGTGGTTTTGAATGTTATTAGCTTTAAATTTTTATCCACGCCTGGTGTATATATATCAGGCCAATGAAAAATTGTTACAGTAAAAAAAAATATATCTATCTTTGCAATTTTTTATTGGTTTGGTGTAATTTCATGTAAACTGAAGTAGAATGCACGAAAGTATATGTTGGAGCTTAAAAGTTGTAACACAAATAGATAATGAGATTTCTGTCTAATGTTTGAGCAAGACAACATCGAGATGTTTGTTTGTGTTGAAAGTTAAAACTCACGCGCTGTCCTTTGTTAAATGGTATTGAGCCTTTGCCATAAAAAACTATCGATTTTTCTCAAGTCAAAACAAGCTCGGATGACGTCCACAAGAGAGTGATCCATTTTAGAGACGTAGTGTGTCCTTATCAGAAAGTTATTCGATTTAAGTTTACTTTTCGTACTATTTCAATTTTATGAGCCTCCATTGGCCTGTTGCTTGCAGGGCTACGGCGCCCAAATTTTTAATGTGCGTCTTTTGACTATTGGGCCTAAGCTCTATTACCAATATTTCACTCTTTAGACTTTTTAGAAATATATTGCTTTTAGATTAACAGGAGTCCAGAGTCCAGGCCCTTGAGTGTAATGTGGGATCTTCATGGGCCTTGCTGACCTGACATTAGGCTTTGCTGATTGCTCATCAAGCTAGTATTGTTTTGTGTCAAAAGTTAGTTCATGGTCTTACCTGTTGTTATTCTCATACTCCGCCTGTAGTCAAAAGGGCTGCCACTTACCATTGGCCAAGTGCCTTTTCTTTTATTTTCAGTAATTTGACAAAGAAAAGAGAGAGAATATGGTTTCCTAATTTCAAATTTTAATTACTTTTCGATACTAAAATACTACACCTTCCATCTCATTTAAGTAGTTTTTTTTTATTTGTGCCAATTTAAATGTATTTTTTAGGAATTTGGAGAAAAATGTTACATGTGTTTCTATTTATTACACACTACTATTTACATATCATGTAAAAATTTAAATAGTATATTTAAAATTAGAAAAGGTTAAATTAATCAATTGATAATATTTTTTTTTTATAAAATTCAAATTTTTTAATGATTTTTTAATTTTCATGTTAAAATAAAAGTAATGAGACGGGTAAATATTGGTTATATAAAATGTGCAAGTTTTTATGTTCCAGTGGTTATTGTGGTTTACCTTAATTATAAGCAATTGCCAACGGTCTGGGTGGATTTGGAACATTGAACCTGCTATGCAATAGAGACATGTAAGATGCTGGAACGGTATTTGTTACCTTTTTTTTTTTAAATGTAACGTGGATCCATCCCTGGTTAAATCAATAATTCTTTTTAAGAGCAAATATGATATACACTCTAGTTTTCAGGTTTGAAATTATCAGCAAATTCTAATATATATAGGGACAGCTACTGGTTGACAAATATACGTACAGACTTTGATGTAGCTAGGTGAAACGAATTTCTTTGTTTACAATACCATCAATTACTTTTAAAATGCAACATTATTTCAAGACTCCAATTTTTTAAAAAATAATAATAATAATAATGATAAAAAAAAGTAAAGTAGCATAATAATGAAGTGACATGCTTTAACAACCCAAACCAACTCCTTATAAATTCAAAGTCAAAACATGTACGTGATGACAACCATCTTCTTAAAGATAACTAACACATTTTTTTAAAATCCTTGTATGAGAAAATAGTGGGATAATGCCAACCTAATCTTTGCATGCTTATGTATTGGTTATCTTTATATTAGGTGGCGCACGACAGAAAAATGTTTTAAAGTGAAACTTAGCTATACATACATATACAATCCAGCTCAGCGCATATGTTGTGCTTGGAAGCCAAGCCATTAGCTAGGAGTAGTGAAAAAACATCCTATGTAATAAGGTCTGTAAGCAGCTTTCTTCTTAGTTACTCTCAACAATATAGAATGGAAATTTCTTAGCCTGCAAAATTTCCAAGCCAACCAAGCTAAAATCAGCCAATAAAGAAGTCAAATTTCTGAAAGGATTAGGTAAGCCAGAAGAATCAAAATCATATATTATTTTATACAATATTAGAAGCAGATGCTATAGAAGCAAGTATACCATAGCAATAAACAAACAATATTATGGTTGGAAGGCAAGATATATATATATATATACACCATAATGTAGATGTGAAAGGGCAATTGGTACAGATCTTGAATAGTAATCACCGATTAATCCTCCCTTAAGGCATTGAAAGAATGGCTGTGTCTACTGGTTTCCTAATAAGTTTTGTGCTAATTGCCATTCCAACAGTATATGCAGCACAGCATGTTGTTGGTGGCAGCTCAGGATGGACCAATTTCGGAGTTGATTACGACACTTGGGCCGCCGGGGAAACATTCAATGTTGGCGATACTCTCTGTAAGTTATTTTTTCCATTTCTACATATATATATATCGATCGCTAAATATCAGGAGAAGAACGAAACATGAAATGTCATGTAAAAATTCAGTCTTTTTATTCTAAAAAACTAACATTTTGAACTTTAGCACTATAAATATGTATCTTAAAATCAAGTTGTTTCTTTTTTTTTTTTTTAAAAAAAAAAAAAAAAGAAAGAAATTCAATGAAAGTTTTTTAACCGGAAAGAAAATTACTCTTGTTTTATGGCAGAAACTAGCCTATTAATTGTTTAACCTTTAAAAAAAAACAGTGTTCACCTATGGTGGAACTCACAGTGTGGCGGAGGTATCGGAAAGCGACTACAGCAGTTGCAGCGCCAGTAACGCTATAAAAACCTATAACGACGGAAGCACAACCATAACTCTGTCAAAGGCCGGCCCCATGTGTTTCATTTGCTCAGCCGCCGGTCACTGCGGCAGTGGCATGAAATTAAAGGTAAATGTTGTGGCCGCCCCATCTGGTTCTCCCACCACCCCAACTACACCTACTCCCGCCGCCCCTAATTCCACCACTCCAGGTGCTGGCACCCCATCCACCACCTCATCACCGCCGCCTCCGGCAGCTACTAATGCTGGGGTTATCAATTTTTGTAACATGATTGTTGGTTCCTTGGTTGTATTGGGGACAGGCCTGGCTTTGATGGTGTAGCTGGCTAGCTAGGGATGAGGCAGTGCTGCTTTTATTTATGTTCTTAATTTGTTGTTGCTGTTGTGTTTTTTTGAGATTGTGTAGTTTGATTGGACCCAGGGAGGCATTTAGATCTGAATTTTTCTTTTTACGTGAACATATATATTGAATAATTGACTTTCATTTATATTAATTGTTGGTACATGTGAAAATTATATATTGTATTATCCCAACTTAATTTTATAAATGGTTTGAGTATATGAGCTGGTATTTTTCTGGAGATATTCTCGCAATAATAAATAATCAATCATGAAACCCAAATCTCTAAGACAACTAAGCAAAGCATATATAAAATTTTCTTAAAAGATGCAGCAGTACCATTTAAAATTTTTCATTTCAAAAATATCAACTTTGCCCATACGTATATTTTTGAAAAAAAATAATAATAAAACTTATCTGAACATCACCAACATTTAAAGAATAGGTCCATTATCTAACATTAATACTCATTTAATATATAGTCTAATTAATTCTATATAAGACGCACATTTGCACCAAGCCCATTAAATGTAGACTTCAATCCAATCAAACACCATAAGGAGAGTTTGAAGTTTGAACAATAACGACAATTCATGCTCAAGCCCATGTCTAAAATAAGCCCAAAACATCTGGACCGATAGGAATTGGAGGCGGCGCTCAATTTAAACAATTCCAGGTCTTCTCCCTTTCTTCTCTGATATCACAGTTTGCAAAGAAAAAAGAGACAGATAGCAATGGCAGCGGAAGATGATGAGTTTTACCTGAGATACTATGTGGGACACAAAGGCAAATTCGGCCACGAGTTCCTAGAGTTTGAGTTCAGGCCGGATGGCAAGCTCCGATACGCCAACAACTCCAACTACAAGAACGACACCATGATCCGCAAGGAGGTCTTCCTCACCCCTGCTGTCCTTAAAGAGTGCCGCCGCATCATCGCCGAGAGCGAGGTTTTCCTTTGTTTCTTTTATTTATCTCTCTCTCTCTCTCTCTCCCTCTCAATTCTCTTAACAATGTTTTATGTTGTTACTTAGGGTTTGCTCTTATCTAAGGTCTTGAATGTTTACTTGCGCTGATAGTTCTTCCATTGACGGTTTTCTTCTCATTTCTTATACCGCATACGGCAACGTATAACAATATTTGAGCCTGCGAAGATAAATTTGACATATACGTTCTCAATTTACGGGGTTTCTTTCGAAGCTTACTTGAAATTTAATGGGACCTAGAGCTTTTGGGGTTTTCGTGGTTCGTCCTTATAGTAATTTACGTGTGCGTTGTATGGATTAGTGCTTTTTGTATCAATGAAATTCATGCTCCTTTTATGTTTGTATTCTCAAGTTAATCCGATGCTGTGAAGAGTTTTAGATTAACGATTTAGTTACCGAGTTTCTTTTTCTCTCTGAATTCTCAATTCAACGCATTTAGCTATTATAGCATTTTATGTGTTGATATTGTCTGTATGCTTGGATGATGTATGTTTTATGACCAAGTGGGTTCTTTCTGGTTTGGTTTCTCAGATTATGAAGGAAGATGATGCCAATTGGCCAGAACCAGACAGGGTTGGCCGACAAGAGCTTGAGATTGTAATGGGAAATGAGCATATCTCATTCACTACATCAAAAATTGGATCACTGGTTGATGTCCAGAGCAGTAAAGATCCTGAAGGGCTTCGTATCTTCTATTACCTTGTTCAGGTCAGCTACTTGTGCATTAATAGCCGATCTGTTGTGGTTGATATGTGGTAGATTGCATCCTAGTTTCATGTCCTGTATATTTTTGCTAGCTCATTACAAGAATGGAATGTGCTTACAGTTAAAACTTTAGGCCTCTCAATGTAGCATATAAAGCTCGGTTCTTTCTGGTGATTTGAATAGAAAATCACCAATACTATAACATGATATGTGATGTTGATTCCGCCTGGTTTGATTCTTATGTTTGTTCACTGTTAACAAAGTTTGTGCTGCCGGTGCACTTGGAGGGTAAAAGGTTAGGAACATAACAAGAGAGGCATTTTAAGTAGCAAAAATTGTAGACTAAAAAGACCTAGACTAGTCAAGATGGTTCATGTGCAGTGTGGAGCACAACTGAAATGACTTCCAGATGGATTTTGTGCGTCGTTGGGAAATTATTTTGAGTACAAGTTTTCTATGCGCAGTATGTGTTGTCATGCTGCTGATCTACACTGAAAACGGTCTAAGGCATATTGAAGCGTTATAAATGTTGAAAAGGAGCATAAAATTGTAGTCCCCATGTACTTACTAGATGAAAATGCATTATGAACCTTCATTTTCAAGGAAATGAATGTGATGGGCTCACATGATACCCTATCTAATGGGTACGTATTTGTAAATATTTGATCTTGTACTTATTTGATGTGAGCTTACCTATCTTGATAATTACAATGATCCTTATCAGGGACAAGTGATCATCCTTAGGATGAATGGCTTGAGAGATCATTGCAATTTGTTCTGTTTCAAGGATGTTTAAATTAGATATTTTAGCTTTTCATAGTTTAATATTACTTTGCTAATTGGGTAGAACACGTGATGATCCCTTTAGGACCATATATTTTTTAATCAAAGATAGTAAGGTTCATTTGGGAATAAAAAAATATGCCACTGGCAAGCAAATGTCCCATTTAGAAAAGCTTTAACTCTGCTGTAAGGTGTTTAGTCGTTATAATTCTAATGTCTTGGTTATCTTGAAGTAGCTACTACATGATGAGTGCGTGTAAGCTTGTAAATGATGGTCATACTAGTATTAATGCTTGTTTTATTGATTGTTAAATGTGGTTGCAGGATTTGAAATGCTTTGTCTTCTCGCTCATCTCTCTCCACTTCAAGATCAAGCCAATTTGAGGATCTTTAATTCAAATTTCATTGAAGGGCCTTGCTTTTCTTGTGCCTATGAATATGTGTGTAGGATTGGTTAATCTGAATGATGTGATAATTTTGTTGCTTTTCATGAATTTTCTAAGGCTGTGAACGGTCAAGCGTGCATGTGCTTTGTTAGGCTGAGGAAAATGTCGGTGCATTGAAATTTTATAGTGTTACGAAAACCTGATTTCTCGCAGGGTTGGGGTTTTGGGTTTAACGGGCTGTGAATGGCGCACATGTTATCCGTGGGATTGGATTCAACTTTTGATTAGTACCTCATTTTGCTTTTAAACAATATGAACATTCAACCACTTGTTTTCTCTTTTTTTTTTTTCTTTTTTAAGGAACATAGGAGAGGGATTAAGAAAAATTAAGATGCTAGTGCACCCAAAGAAATACATACAAAATGATGTGACCCGACTGATGACTGCCGCCGAAGAAGCTCTCAGGCACGAACTTTTTGCATCCTGCCTCTTGATAAATGCTTTCCAGGCATACAATGCGTGAAAATAAATAAATAGAAAGGAGAATTCGCGCAGTCTCAAAGTCTCAAAACTCTCACGGTACCAGAATTCAAAGACTTGTTAGCTTTAAATAAACTGCACTAACCAAAGTGCCTGATTGGATGATAATAAACTATATATGCTACTCAAGACTATATTGAAAATCTCGCGAGTAGATTTGAATAGTGTGTCCCAACACATTGTTCAAATTAATTTTAGTTGATATACATATAAAACCTTCTCTATCAAAAGAGCAATATTATAACAACCAACGTGAGAAAATTTACAAAGGATGTGGATCAGACCACCTTCTCTTTACCTCAGATTTCCATCGGACCTCCTTCAGCTTCCCATCTAATTCATAATCCCTTTCCATAACAAGGTTGATTCCCTCATCCGAATACCACCCAAACCCAATGCAAAGGATGCCATCCTTGTTAATATCAACATATCCTGTGACACCACCTGGAAGCCAAAGTATGGTTGCGTCCTGCATATCTACCATCTCCTCCTCCCCAAAGTGGACTGGATTCTCAGGCAAGCTCCTCTTCTTCAAGGTTTCTGTGCAAAGATAGACATATGGGGCACTAGTGCCGTCCTCAATTACTGTCTCTTCTCCAAATATTGGGGTAGCACTCACCTCAAACACCTTCCAAGACCCAGTCAGCTCCGAAGGCTGGGTTCTTTTCCGCTGGGAGAATGGCTTTAGGTCAAACTCCAGGTCACTATTCACATCAAAGAATGAATTAAATCAGAATATCCTGCTTCCACCTTTCTCACCCTCTCTCAAGTTGCAACATGCGTGACAACAATAGCTAGAACGAGAGGAACAAGGCAGGACCATGAAACTAAATTTTTGTTAGAACAAACTGTCTGTTGGGGCCAAAAACTGTTATCATTTTTATCTGGAAAGCAGGAATACATACAGGAAGAAATGAGAAACTAAGGAAGAAAAATATCAATTTCATATGAAACTATGTCTACCAGCACAGGTAAGGACAACAATCAAATGTAAGAAGCAAGAGCCAAATATACTATACAATTACAACTTGTAAGCTGCATGAAGTAGAGCTAGTAGAAATTGAATTTCTATATCTAGGTTCAATGCTGCAGAATTAGATTCAGTATTGAACCTAAATATATTGATTAATGCACAGCAAAAAGTTACAAAAAAAGTATGATGCAATATCTACAGGTACCTTTTGTCCTAAGAACGTGTCAAACAGAATAAACAAAGGGAAAGTGGGTGGAGTAGCAGAAAATAAAGGGAAAGTGTCCAGAACCCTAGAGCAATAGAAAATAAAAATATACCTTTCTGATGCTGGAGTAGCAGGACACCAAAGTGAACATCACAAAACTGCATTAACAAATGGGAATGAACCATCAAGTACCTTTGGTCGCCGATATTTGTGGGACTGACCCACTGTTCTTCATAAACAGCAACTCTCATTATTTGTATGTCTGAACCCCCATCATTGAATTCTATGGTATGAACAATTCGAAGTCTTTTGTGGCAGCCTTTAACCAAACACTAGTCAGGAAAAAAATTAAAAAACTTCCTCTTCCTAATTCAAGAGGAAAACTGAATAGTTGGCACTAGATTATTAAAATTGCTTTATTGCGCTAACATACCATGCTGAACTTACTTGTTCAAATTTAAAAGTTGGAGAAAGATAGTAGTGGGAATCACTAACTTGACCAACTGGAATCTCAACTGGACCCCTAGAATAGGATCCATCCTGCCAATTGATTAACAAATTCTGTAAAACATTGACTAGGTATACATCTGAAAGCAGATACTAGCTAACAACCACTGACTTAAACTAGAAATACGTGATTATTTGCAGCAACTCTAACATATCTGAGACAAAAAAAAAAAACTGCTACTCGAAAAGCTACTTATGCTAAATATGAATAAACAAATAATGCAAGCCAACTGAATGGGTATGAGATTGTTGCGAGTATGACATACAGATGCACAATTATACTTCTCTTAATCCTCTAGCTGTAATGCTATCAGTATTTTGCAATTTTCTATCACCAGTTGAGCTCGGTTTAGATTGGTCATACCTCAAAGAAAACAAGACCTGGTTCATGACCCATGACATCTTCTTCCAGCAAATCACTTTTTTCTACGTCAAAAGACTCAAGATCAGGCAAAGTATCACTTATTCCATTCACTTGGTTTGCGGGTAATGACGCATTTCCATCTTTGCGCTCTTCCCTAGCTCTATTGCTGCCTCTAATGTGCTGCATAACTTCACCATAAGGATTTAAAGTCACCCAATTTATCTTCCTCTCGATTTGAGATGTCCTTTCTCCTGACGAGGATGGCTTAGCTTCAATGCGAGAAAGAGTGTAGCAGTCATAGAGATGTTCATTCCTGCTTCCAATTTCAATTGGCTCCATTTCAGCAGTAATGGGTGAAAATACTGCTCCCACCCCCTTCCAAATTCCACTTACACTACTCGCAAATGTATTCCACGCTGGTCTAATTACAGGTTCCTGAGAAAAAACGAGCAGCTCTTCTAATTATTATTTTAATGTAAGCAAACAATTAATTGCATTTGCATAAGCATGACAAAGCAGATAAAGGAAAATGGAATTTGAACGCCTAGTGATGAAATTCGAGCTCCAATTGCATATCAAAAATGATAAGTAAACAAATTTTGGAAGTATTTGGCGACCGGGAACTAATTAAATACATACCTGAGTTTGAAGAACAGTTTCAACCTCCATTAGCATGGCACCGGAGACCGTAACTCTGCTGCTTTTGTTTCTTTTCCCTCGAACAGCTCTTCTCCCTTTTCTTCTTCTCTGCTTCGTTCTCTCCTTTTCTTTACCGGAAGCTGTTTTTGCCATATCATTATCAATGCTCCACACATTTTCCTTCTTACCTCTCGCTTTCACTCCCTCTTTGGGACTTATATCGTGGCGTTGATGGGGCTTACCATGCCATTTCGTCCCCAATCTTTTAGAACTTGCTCTTTGAAAATTCGAAGCGAGCGAAAGGTTTCGTAGGGATTTGAGGGTGAAATTAAACCCTAGTCGATGGCTGGTGGTTAAGGAAGTCTTGCAGAGATGGAGGCACGGTGACTGCATCTTCTTCCACCCGATATGGTATCGGCAATGGACGCAGTCTAGATTTCAGATGAAGATGGCGACTGTCGCTTGGTTATGGGCCTAAATTATATGGGCTATAAATTAGAAGGTGCCCAAAGAGTAAGGCTCGAGCACTAGCCCAATCAATAGTTGGCCATTTGATTTTGGTATTTTTAAAACTTTTGAGCCATTGATTTTATTATTATTATTATTATTATTATTATTATTATTTGTTAGTAATTTAGTTAAGAAATAGATAAGGATTAAATTTGCTTTTAAAATATTGAAAATGATATAATTTATTTTTGAAATTTTGTTTAAAAGAATTTACAAATTATTGAAAATAATCATATTTATCCTTGCAATAACAAATATAGATCATTTTCAATACTTTGAGTAAAATATAAACCTTCTTATTAACTGAAAATATATATAAAAAATATATATTTATATTTATCTTTAAAGTATTAAGAAGAGTCCATATTTACCCTTAAAGCATTGGACAAATGCAAATATATAACATTTAATTTAGGTTGTTAAATAAAAAACATTTAATTTAGGTACAAATTTGACCTTTTTTGCACTAAGAAATTTTTTATTCATTTTTCTAGAAAGCAAAGGATACTATCAGCGCCAATCAAAACGTAGGAGTTGGGCTTTTAACATTTGATGTATACGTGTCATGGGCAGGCATAAATGGCGATGGGGAAAAGGCTTAAAACAGGAAAATAAATGACACCCACAGGACACAGACATAGACAGATAAATAAATAATAGGTTGTTGGTTCAAATGCGAAGAAACATTGAAGAGATGGAAACTTTGGTTGACCGACCACCGTGGTTGTGGCCGCGGGTCGTACCACAACAAATCATCTGCCTTAATTATGGGCCCAACTAAAGCCGCTCATCTCCAAAAGTAATGTGTAGGCCCATGTCTATCGTAGTTCATCCAGCTTTTCAAGGCTAAGAAGACGTTTGCTCGTCAACCAAAGCTGCGAGTTACTACTTTCCCATCCACATTTGTTTTGAGACTGAATAAACTTTTAAACTACTGGTAGTGGGACTGCACTTCGCGCGGTTCTAAATAAGTGCATTACTAATATATTTAAATTATAAAAGTTTAAAATTTGGATGATAATATACTATGTTGTATACGTATTGGTCCGTGTATGCGTACCAGTACATATATGGGTAAGAAATACGGCAAAGAAAAATGGAGTACAGTTATGTGATATATAATTATGAATAAAATTTATTTCTAATTAATACTCATATTTAAAATTGTAAAGAATTATAATTATAAAAATTAAATCATAATACTAAAATTATAAAAATAATATGCTCCAAATAATGAAAGAAAACATAACATATGTGTGTATATATATATATACACGTACATAAACAAATCGGTTAAAATTTTGTATTATCAATATCAATTGGTTCATAATATGTTACGTGTGTGTATCTAAATAATATATGATAATAAATGTTTTAATTTATTCACAATTTGTTGCTAATATTTATATATTTAATTCGAGTTCAATATATACGCCTACATATATAGATAATGTTCTTATATTATTAGTTCTAAAATAAATAAAAATATAAATTCACCATTCCATTGTCATTGCAAACCATCAATAACTTTACATAATCTAAAGAATATATCAAACTATCGCCAAATATATATTAAAACTTCTAAAAATATAAGTTTATATCCAAGTCGCATCCATTGGTATATATAGAGAATGAGTATTCAAAATTGCATAAAAAAAAGAATATATGAAAATGGTACATAAGTATATTTTGAGGAAAAAATTGTGTTAAATATTAAGTAGTTGGCTTAAATTTTTTACTAAAACTAATGGAAGTATCATTAAACTAACGGGACTGCAAGTCTCTTAAATCCACTCCAAAAACATTAGCTTTACTGTATAGATTGAAAGATTGTTTTTAAAATTAAAATGACTCTATAAATACTAAAAAAGTTAGGAGTGTGCAAATAGTCGATTCGGTTTGATTTTGAACCGAATCAAATAGACCGAAAATCGAGATTTTCAAATTAGATGAACCTAACCGCAAATCGCATTTTTTTTTCGATCGAAACCGAACATACTAAAATAATTTTGGTCGGTTCGATTCGGTCCAATTGGTTCCTCATTACAAAGGTACCCCTCTGTCTCTCTCCCTGTATTCTCGTTCTCTCTCTCCTCTCCCCTCCCTCCCTCTATGTTCTCCCCTCCCCCCCCCCCCTCTCTCTCTCTCTCACTAGGATTTGCTCCATCGCTGGTCCCCGCCCCCCGCGTCTCCCCCCTCAGCCGCTGCCGGTCTCCCTCTCTCGCGCTGTCTTCCTCATGCCTCCCCCCGCAGCCGCTGCCCATCTCCCTCCCTCGCGCTCTATCTTCCTCACACCTCCCCCGCAGCTGCTACTGATCTCCCTCCCTTGCACCTCCCCAGGCATCAGCTATCGATCTCCCTCCCTCGCGCTTTGTCTCCCTGCGCCTCCCCCCGCAGTCGCTGCCGGTCTCAGATCCCTCTTTTCATATTTGTTCAGAGCCTCTTCGATCGGAGCAGTGTACATGTTTTTTTTTTTCACTTTCAACAAATAAAAAGAAAAAAGTATAATTTTTTTCGGTTTTGTGTTGCTATTGTTTTGTTGAATTTAATTTGAAATCATCAAATGTTTTCTTTGTTTTTCCTATTATCCTATATATTTATGTTAATGTGAAAATGTGAGATTACATGTTTTTATATTAGGATTATGAATGTCATATCAAATTTGGTTGCAACGAAAGATTAGAGTTAGCATTGTGTTTGCTAGGTTTAAGTTATGTGCCTAAGAAATTCTGATGTATGTGTGTGTATATATATATATATAGCTAAATGTGCATTTTTGCCTCTATTGTTTGCTAAAATGGACAAATTTGCCTTTAACATTTATTTTGAGGCAAATTTGCCCTTAACGTTTGTAAAATGAGAGATTTTTGTCCCTACTGTTAATTGTCGCTAACTTTGACCGTTAATACGTTAGTTGACTATGAGTGGGACATGTGTCATACATCTATTGGACACGTAAATCAAACGTTTTAGTGTTAAAAGTGTATTTTTGCCGTTAACGTTTTTTCCAATATTCAAATTTACCCCTAACGTTTGTAAAATAGGAGATTTTTGCCCCTGCCGTCAATTACCAGTAACTTTGACCGTTAATATGTTAGTTAACCGTTGACGGCGGGAGCAAAAATCTCTAATTTTACAAACGTTAAGAGCAAATTTGCCCCAAAATAAACGTTGAGGGCAAATTTGTACATTTTGACAAACGATAGAGGCAAAAATGCACTTTTGGCCTATATATATATACACACATATAAGCAAAACAGTGTGTTTTGGTATTTCGGTCGGTTCGATTTTTTAATTTTAAAAATTGAGCCAAACCAAATTACCCAAAACATAATTTCGGTTTAGAACCGAAAAAACAGAACCAAATAAACCAAAATTCATTCGGTTATTGGCTCCGATTCTGTCTTGCACACCCCTAAAAAAAGTATTAAAATATAACATTTAGCACAATTTTATGTAACCATGACATAATATTTTAGCACATTTTTAAATAACTGCCCAAGCATTTTTGTTTTAAAAACAATTTAAAAAATAAAATAGAGCTACGGGAGAAATATTAAAATCAAAATAATTTCCCTTATCAAAATAAAGTTAGCCCGCCTTCTCCCAACTCCTATTTTTTTTTTTTTTTTTAATCATCCTCCTCTCAATTCCAGTTGGTGGAACATAAACTATTTAATTTTTGTTTTTGTTTTTGCGGAAAAAAAGGGATAAATTCCCAAAATAGTCCTTTCAAATTGCTTATATTCTAATTTTTAAGTATTGAAAATTAAATTATTCTGAATTTTCAAATTTCAATTTTTTTATCATTATATCATTGGGACGAAAAAAAATGATATTCGAATCATAACCAATTAAAAAAAGTAATCATATTTTCAATTATTTAAACTATAAGTTATTCCCATTAATGCAATCTGATTGATAATTTCATATTTTGAAAATCTATCAATGGCAGCACAAAAGAAAAATAATTATCATTACGATGTGGACTCATAAGATATTTTCCCCACAAAATTTATTTTTTCAAACATTTTAATAAATAAAATAGTAATTGAGTTATTCTTTTTGATAAAATGTTTTTGAGTTTAACTTTAATCATACGATTTTATGGTCAAATTAAAATGCTACGTGTTCTATTTTTTTCTTTTTATTTTTTGCATGTGACTTTGGTACGAGAGCAGTTAAATCAGACATTAGAGCCGCGTAGTGAGTAATTACTGTACTAATTTTACGTTATAGGGGCGAAAAACTTATGATTGGTCAATGGCCATTAATGCCGATTTGTATACTTGATCAACTCAAAATATGGGGCGTATATCATACGTGGAATGTGACCCCACATGGATCTTTGATTCAGTATATAGTATATACTATCATGTCAATACATATATGTTATATTTAAAAGCTTAAAATATATATTAATTTAATTTATCAATGACAAGCACAACATGGCGAGCACACCTAATTTGGACTAAATCTAAGCTAAATCACGAGCCTGATGTTCCACCTGGTTGCTTAATTCCAGGGCTTAGTTAATTCTAAATTCCAAGTACCAATATCTAACGGAAGTTCCACGCTATCTTCCATATCCCGACCACAGCGGCTGTAGGAAGAAACTTGCAACTTAAACATATTAACGAGATCCGATTCTATTAATATAAATATAATATTAGCTAGTTTTATATCCTGGTGCGCTTATTATAAATTTACTGTTTTTTAAAAAATATATAAAAAAAACTGCATTGTATATTTTATATGTGCTATGTTAAAATTATTTAATAATTTTTTATTTTATAATTTCCAGTTAATTGATGTATTTCGTACTACAAGCTATATTTTAAATTAATTATTCTCTTAATTATTTCTTATTTTATAATTTTCTATTAATTATAATATTACTCCATGATATTTCTATTTTTTTGAGAAAAACTTAAGCTTGCATTAAACTTGCTGAATCGAATGAGAAATACAATATGGGATCAAGTTCCATTTTGTATTTTTTATTAATTATATCTTTTTTCAGCATCTTTTTATTTCATAATTATTTACTAGAATTATATTTGATATTAAATATTTTTATAAGTAAATGAATATAAAATGTTTTACCGCACACCATATTCAATATTATATTATATTAAAAAATTCATATTTTTTAATGATTTAAGTTGCCAAGTTAATTATTTCACATGGGCTATTCATTTACATAATTGTTAAATTAAACTAACTTTATCACATATACAAAAGATAGATTACACTAATTTGTATGATATTGATTATGATTGCATGGCGCAATAATTTATAGGATATGATCGTTTATAGAACTAATATTTTTCATAAATAATCACCGTGTAATTATAATAAACTACATATACCGTCCAATTTTCTTTTTAAATCTATATTGTTAGTATACATACATAATTACATAAAGTTATATTCAGAATTTCAGATTAATCTGGACTGATGTCATATCTGCACAGCATTTACCTGTTTTATTCTTAATCAAGCTTTTATTTAATTAGCTTTAACAAATGTAAAATTGGACGGACTAATACAAAAATATGAGGGTATAAAGTGCATGTAGTGATGTGCGAGCACATGAACATATTACATAAATCCTCATTTTCAAATATATATTTAAACAAGTAGGTCCACTACATTATTAATTAAAACTCATAATCAATCACAATCCCAGACACAAACTTTTACCAATTAAAGTGCTCAACATTTATATTAGAACAACAGTGCTTGCCTGGACTCATTTAATTGGGACTAGAACAATGAAATCTCTATGGATTGAAACATCAATTCTACCACACAACCAATAATATCCATCAGTATATGAACAAAAAGTAAAATTAAAATTTCATTTTTTTTTTAAAATTTTCCACCGTAAAATATTATTTATTTTTTTGTTGGGTGGTCAGCTCAGGTATTGGTTAGGCCAGTCATGACGACCATAAAGTTGTTGTGCATTAATTCGTTGTCCACCAAAATACAACCAATTACTATGCCATATGCAGTGTTTTGTTGGATGGGAAATGATTTCGCAAAATTTACCCAACAATGTTTTAAGATTGATTGTCATTTTTTTTTTTTAAAAAAGAAAAAGGAAATGCTATATTCCCTTCGGTCGATACAATGATATTTTCATCATCATTATTAGTTTTTTTCACATCTTTCGGTGGTTTATTGAGACATTAGTCCATTTGATGGATATTAAACTGCAATTGATTGTGATTATAAGCTTAATGCAAAACCACGTGCAATAAAGGAATAAAATAAAAAGTTTTATAAAAAGCAAGAGTATTTAGAAAGCAAAAATTAGAGCGACGTAAAGTTGACTAAAGGATTGAAAAGGAAGAGACCCATGCTTGTGGACCATGACTCTAATTTGGAGGTATTTTCATGAGTGAGCAAGTACACATTATATTGCTGTGTGGGTCCTAAATTTTATCGAACTCTATCCATCATGCCCTCTGCTCCACCTTTGATAACATCCCACGTGACATTTTTTCCACTTTTTCTCTCTCAATTTTTTTGTTATAATAATTATGAGAAAATGAAAACAACCAATTCGTATATTAAAATTATCTTGATTTGGAGAGAAAATCCTTTTTCTTTTTTAGTATATCAAGGGAGTGTTTGGTATTGCTTTTGAAAGGCAAAAAAATACTTTTTTGATAAAAAGTTGATTATGGGACAAAAATAAGTGTTTGGTAAATACTGATTTTAGAAAAATTAATTTTTTGAAAAGTGAAAAAATCTGTTTTTCAGAAAAGCTGCAAATTAAAACTTTTCAGAAAAGCTGATTTTCAGCTTTTAAAAACAGCAGATTTAATCTTTTTTTTAGATAAAAATATTCTTTATTTTATTTCATAATGACAGATAAGTGGTAATTATTATTATTATTTAGTGAGATTTTGAATATAATATATTAAAATTTTTATATATATATCATTTTTTTATTTTTTTTATTTTAAAAAGCTATTTTTAATTATATCATTTACCAAACAGTTGACCACTGTTTTTTATTTTATAAGTCATTTTAAATTTCATTTACCAAACAGTTATCTATTTTTTGATATACAGTTTTTTGAAATATAATTTTTTTCAATAGAAAAAACTGTTTTCATAAGTTTTGTCAAACTGGCCTAAGTCAATTCACTAGCAAATATATTAATGAATGATTAAAGTGAATTTAATTTAATTTGTTTTTTTTAAAAAAAAGAAGAAACGCAATTAATTTTAATTTTGAATATATTGGTTTAAAAAAAAAAAAAAAAACTTTGAATATACTATATGAGGCGGTAAAAGGGGAGAAAAGAGAAGAATAATTGATTTTCCTTACAACTCATTCCTACATCATTTGACATGATAAAAAAAAAAAAAAATAAAAAAAAGCCTAATGCCACCGATACAGCAATTTCCGTTTTAGAAAAGAAAGTGAATTAACGCATTACCCACAAACTCAAATTAAACAAAATTAATTCCTAACTTTATTATTATTATTTTTGAGTAAAAGAAAGAAAGAGCTTTACCTAATTACAGCAGTAAACCCCGTTTATTTCGTTAACATCTAGATTCTCTCCTTTTTATCTCTAATAAAATCTCCCTCCTTTCACCAAACTCAAGGGAGAAGGGGGGAGACGGAAACGAAACTTCTCTCTGTAACCTCCCACCATCGTCTCGTCCTTTCAGATCTCGTTATCCGGCTTCTTATTATTTTGTCTCCCACCTCCTTCTCCTCTTTCTTCAAAGGTTCTCTGCATTTTTCTTCAAGATTTTCTTCCATTTCTACAATAACTAACTCGCTCGCAAACGGACCCTCCTGTTGTTTTTCTTTTTCGCATTTGGTTTGTTTCTGCCCTAGTCGATTTTTGTTTTCTTGTTAATTGACGAAGAACTAGACTCTCTCGTTTAGCGTCGTTGTATTTTGAGTGTTTGAATCAGTTCTTCCTGGTTTCGATCCGTTTCAGCATTGATTCGGCTGGCATTCCGGATTTTCTAGTTCTGGATAACGATTCCCGGTCTTTTTTGGTAGGTTCTTATGGCTTCGGTGAATTTTAAATGCCAGTTGCTGCGTTTTCTCTGATAGGATTCTGATTAGGTTTCATTCTCTGTTCGTTTTCAGTTGGGAATTGCGGAGGAGTTCTTTTAGGGTTTTGTGAAATGTTCAAGTGCATATAGAATATTTCAGAGAGTGAGAGAGGAGGGAATGGATGACAGAGGCGGGTCATTTGTCGCTGTCAGGAGGATATCTCAAGGTCTTGAACGAGGAAGCAACAGCTACCATTCAACGTCTGGTAATTTTTTTTTTATCCTTCCGTATATTGTCTTTATAGCCTTCTAGGAACCTCGATTTTCTCTTTGTAGAATCTCTCTCAAAAACTTGCTCTCGTCTGTGCTGCAGCATTGTGGTGTTGTTATGTTTTTCCTTTTGTGCGAACTTGAGAATTGAGATGAGGCTATGTATGATTTGGTTATAGCAACACCAAGGCTAGCTTCATGTGTGCTGAAAACACAAAATTGTTTTGGTAGTTGGCCTGTTGAAAATTACGATTTCTGCCATTCATTACTGTTGCGCTAGTCGGTGACCTTTTTGTAATTCTTTAGAAAGGGCTTTGGTTATCATTTCTGTCATTTTGATGCGTTTCAACTTGCGAACAACAAAATTTTCACGCTTTGATTTCTTGTTTAGGATATGCAGTTTTCATGTAGGTTATTATTTCTGCTGAAAATTGCTGTTTGTATCAATGCAAGGAGTTCTTAGTAATGTAAATTCATTATTTGTGTTCTAGATGTGTAAGACGTGATAAGCCATCAAGGCTGAGTTATTGTCCCGGCATGCCTTAATGGTATGTGAACATTTTAATTTGAAATGGAAATGTTGAAAAGTGGTTTTGGCGTTTATCAATATAAATGCCCTAACAAAAAACATTGAATATATGTTTCTTCTCAAACTCTGTCTAGGATGTGGTGTGTGCCTGTGAATCTGAGGATTGCCTAATTGGATGTTCAAATGTCCTTACCTTTTGTCATGAGATTGTTGTTACTCATATTTAATTTACAGATATAAGACTGACTTAAAAATAAGACTTCCTCTTTTTTTTTTTTTTTTTTGGGGGGGGGGGGGGGGGGGGGGGGTTAGGGATTGTTTAATTTTAGTTGTGGGAAGCATGCATTTGAGAATTGAGTGCAAAGCACGTGCGTTCCCTTATTTTCGCCTGTATGTGATTCAGCAAAAGTTAAGTCCGTGATTAGTACTATAGATTAGTTTTCTTGTGTCTTGTATTAGATCAATTAGGAAGTTTGATTTCATTGGCAGGAGTTTTTATTTTGTTACAGCTGAGGTTGTGGCAGGATCAGCAGCATGGCTTGGTCGTGGTCTATCTTGTGTGTGCGCACAAAGAAGAGAGAGTGATGCTCGTCCTTCATTTGATTTAACCCCTACCCAGGTGCTTTTTTGTTTTCAAAAAAAAAGAATGACGTGATTTTGCTTCTCTTATGCTTTCCTTCATGTCCTTATTCTGTAAAACAAAGAACCTAGATTTTTCCCCTCAGGATTGATTTCTTTAATTTCTGAAGCATCAACATATATCAAAACTTTCATCATTTGTGTTTTTTCATGTGATCATCTATTATTTGCTGGTATCTTATCTCATTAGTCTCAATTCTTAACATCGTCAACTCTTTGTTCTGTCCCCTTTCTTACCAAGGGGCAGTTTATGGATCGTGACAGTTAAATATTTGTTTAAATTCGTTGGATGAATGTCAGGAGGAAAGCTTGCAGCATTTACAAAGTCGAATTGATGTTGCCTATGATAGTACAAACCCTGAGCATCAGGTACAATTATGCTTCAGTTATGATTAACATTTTGAAAGTTTTGATGAATAGCATCTGGTGACCAATAAACTGCCTGTTCGATAGATTGGTCATAATTCAATGTGGATTGTTTGTATTATTTTTAAATTATCATTTCTGAAAAGTAAGGTCCTTTTCTTTTTATTATCATGTGCTATTGCCACATTTCCTTTAGGAAGCCTTGAAAGCTTTATGGAATGCTGCGTTTCCTGAAGAAGAACTTCGCAGTTTAATATCAGAGCAGTGGAAGGAAATGGGTTGGCAAGGAAAGGATCCATCAACAGATTTTAGGTGAACTAGCAGAGCATGTTTCAATTCGATATAACTTTCTTACCCATCCCTTTGTTGTTTAATTCAATATTTGATATTCATACTTATCTTGCAGGGGTGGTGGTTTTATATCGTTGGAGAACTTATTGTACTTTGCTAAACATTTTCCAGTACGGGCTGTTTTACACCTCTTAATTAAATACTTCTTAGTTCCATGTTTTTGTTCAATTTTTTAAATTGTAGTCCTTTTTTAGGGCAGATTCTTTTTTGGGCTTTAATTAACCTAATGATGTAAATTATTTGAGTTAACATGGTACTGACTGCCCTGTTAACTATAAGATATTCCTGCCAAGCTTTTGGATTTCTTTTACCATTCACTACATTCAGTAGTTTTGTCGACTTTGACATGATGTCAGGGATTGTTACTTGCCAGGTTCATTGGACAGTATCCATTACTAAGATGTGCAACAATGGTTATATTAAGATACATCGGAATATTTTTGTGCATGCATGTGCGTGTTTGGCAATATGCATGCTTTGCACTGTTTTTATGTTTCTCATGAAGGATTTTTAATCTGAATTGGATAATATTAGTTTTTTTGAACCTACAAATGCAGACATCCTTCCAGGATCTCCTTCAAAAGCGAGAAGGTGATCGGTCAATTTGGGAATACCCATTTGCTGTAGCTGGTGTGAACATCACTTTTATGCTCATTCAAATGCTTGATCTTGAAGCAGGTTGTTACTTAAAAATGAATTGACCTGTGATTTTTTTTTTATCCATACCATCTAGAGGGAACCAAGTTTTGTTCATATCTGGTGTCAGAAGCTGTTCTATTGGATTTAACTATTCTTCTTCTGATTCAATCTTTGACTTCATAATTGCATTATGTCATCTTTAAAAAGAGTGAAAACATTAGGAAGTCCAACTGAAATTTTGTCTGCCGTAACCTTGTTATGCTTCCCATGATATTAGATAGGCATATGGATTTTGTGATGGTGGTTTTTACTAGTTCTGTAGATGATTTCATGGGCTTATGTTTTTTTATGACTTGTCAAATTATGCTTTCTAATAAAATGTGTATAAGAAGTTAGACTCTATATCTCAACATACAATCAGTTTGGAACTGATAGAGGAAAAAGTTTAATTTTTTGAGGAGAGAATTTTTGTGCTGTATTCGTAGCATAGTCTTATATTGGAACTTGATCTTTTACCCTGACATTTGTGCTTCAATTCAACAGTCAAGCCACGAACAATGGTGGGAGCAACTTTCTTGAAGTTCCTAACAGGTACTCCTAAGCTTTTGGTGTTGATGGAGGCTTATGAATATACCATGAAAAGCTGCTTTCTTGTTCTTTTCTTTTATTTTCCTTTATTTTTGTTTATGCAACAAAGTATATTTTCTGAAGAGCTTCACTTTAGAAACTCCACTATGATGATCTGATTCAATTGATTTTATTTCATCTAATAATACTGAAACACAGCCTGTTTCAAGTTAAATTTAATAAATTTTTCCATGGCAGAGAATGAATCAGCATTTGACCTTCTCTACTGCATCACATTCAAGCTAATGGATCATCAATGGCTTAGTATGCACGCATCATATATGGACTTCAATGTATGATCTCTTATCTTAAAGTTTCTAGTAGGAATATATCAAGTTTCTCACCTCCATGAGTTTCCCTTATAATATAAGTAATGAAAACATCATAATTTCTTTAAGTCTGGAAGATAGAATCATGGAAGCTTAAATCAAGTTTCAATTCTGAGGACATTACAGAGCTTATAGATGAACTGATGTCCTACAAGCAATAGCAGATATCTTTGTCATTTACTGTTCAATTTTATCAATAATTATTACATGGCTATTTTTTTCTATTCATATTCCTTAATTATTATTATTGTTATTATTATTTTTCTCAACAGACAGTTATGAAAGCAACACGTCGTCAACTTGAAAGGGAGCTTCTGCTCGAGGACATAACACGGCTAGAAGACTTGCCCTGCTATGGCCTTCTTACACGATAGGATAGAATTTGAAAAGTTGACTCTTGTAACACCAAGATTTGTGCCTGCACAGAGGCACATTATCTTTTTTTCTGCTGGTTTGTTTAGGTTGCTGCCATTTTCTCCACCTTAACCCATTTTAACCGGATGGCTCTGTGCATGATATGATGATTGTAGTTCACTTTGAAGCTGTCACCTAAAGTTCCCATTTAATCATAGAAATGGGTTGTAGAGTTTCTTGAAATTTCTTGTACTGGGGAAAGCAAAGAAAAAGAAAATTGTCTGGAATTTGTAAGGATAAACACTTTCTTGTAAGAGTGACTGCATTAGGTTTCAAATACGGCCAGAACATTTGTAGCATAGTGGAAGATCA
Organism: Excoecaria cochinchinensis; assembly: GCA_947683425.1. Taxonomy (NCBI): domain Eukaryota; kingdom Viridiplantae; phylum Streptophyta; class Magnoliopsida; order Malpighiales; family Euphorbiaceae; genus Excoecaria; species Excoecaria cochinchinensis. The sequence goes on along the minus strand of CANTUQ010000193.1, from coordinate 134,152 downwards.
AGGCGTTGCTCCCACATGATTACGTGTATGTTTTATTACGAATTGTAAGAAAGTGAGCTTTGAATTAACAGCCGGCATACTTGTTGAGTGCGTTTTTTTCTGTATCTTTTGAAATGAGCTTTGTTTGATGAATTGAATCCTCTGTTAGCTCAATGTTTGGCTTGACCACCGGGCAGAGTATTGTATATGTAATATCAGATTATACGGTGTGTTAATGGTCTGGCGTGTTTTTGTAATATCAGATAATATGGTGTGCAAATTGTCTGCATTCACTTGGTGTACATAAAAGTTGATTCGGAATGCTGTAATTTCTCCTTGAAAACTCCAAAAGTTCAATTGCTTCAATCTTCCAGCAAAGTCATTTTCGGCAATTATGTTTAGCTTTTAAATCTACTTGGCTGCTAATAATCTCACATAGCTCCCGAACCTTTACACTAGAAGGAAGATAATATTCTGGATTAGGCAAGCAACTGCTCCAGCACTTTAAATTTTGCTCTTAGTTTATGTAGCTCTTTATATTCTTAGCTCCGCTGAAGAGAGATCGGAGAAGCTGAACTTGGGAATTGAAAGCATATGATTTTGGGGTCATTAAAAAAAAAAAATTGTTATTATGAATAACACAAATTAAATTACCCTTTCGACAAGGTTCGATCTGACAAAGTGGGGATTTAGAAAGCTAAGCTTGTGAACTTTATTTGGACATGTACCTTAGCATAGATCTTCATCTATATTCGAACTTCATTCCCACTTTTGAAATCATTATAACAAATTTGTTCGTACGTGTACCTTTGTAACAACATAAAGGAATTGATCTTCATTTATATTTTAACTTTCTAAATTCCTTTACCCCTTTGAAATCATTATTGCATAATAGTCAACATAATTGGAAACAGAGACCTCTATTTTGACGATGTAATTTCATGTGGTTATTTAGCGTAAATACTATATTTCGATTCATAATAAAGACAAAAATTAAATTTTCAATCGTAGACAAACATCAAGATCACCAATTCAACAAAGTCATACTATTTTCTCTCTTTGTATTAAACTCTATTTTATTCTCCTCTACTCTTACCTTAACAGATAGTTGATCAATTACTGCCAAGTCAATAATTTCTATGCGCACCACCAATAATAAAAAATACACTTACTCAGCATTTTTAACTTTACTATTATAAAATAATAATTAAATTATTTTATATTTATTAATCAAAATATAGTAAAGTTACTTAATAAACGTTACTTAATAAAAGTTAGAAAATTGAGTGCCCGCAAACGAAATTAATCCCTATATTGACACTAGCTATACCGTGACACAAGTTGTTTGACTCTTGTATCCAAAATAAATATCAAATATTAACTCAAAGGGGTGCATAATAATCGTCTAATAAGCATACATTTCATCTTTTCCTCAAACAAAAGCAAGGCTATAGTCTAAATATAGCAAAAGTCAAAAACTTAATTAACAAAAGATGAACCAACAATATGACAAGATAATGTGGCGTGAACAGCTGCAACCAGAGTTACCAACTGATCTACTCATATATCCAAGGGTGAAGGCTGCTTTCCCAGCTAACGGGGCCCTCAGGAAACCAAAGTGCAATCTCCTTCCTAGCACTTTCAACTGAGTCACTTCCATGAATGACATTCCTGCAGGTTACAAGTAAATTGCTCTGGTCAGAAACTCAAATAATGGAAGCGAATAGAGGCAGCTAAATGAAAAATTAAAAAGCCAAGAATTAACCAATGAATTTTTCTCACTAAAATCTATGGGAGATGTCCCTAAAGATCCTGACTAGAACTTCTTCATTCAATTCTACAGCTGCCAGCCTCTATCCAGTTAGTCAATAGGTTAGAATTTATTGGATTGGTTCTACGGTAGGCTTAGACATGCTGGGTCAAAGTCTTGGAGCTATTTGCTTCACTCTAGTCCAAAAAAACTAACCAGAACTGACCACCCGAAGGTCAAGGTATCAAGACAGATTATAATTTTTAAAAGTGTATGCTCGATTGAGTTATATACTTGGAGACAGGAACTCCAGTGATGAGCCTAGCTAGTTCCCGTTACCTCTCACAAACTTGACTTACTCAAGATCCCAACCTCTATGCAATGATTGGTGAAAACCAGGAACCAGTTTCTAATGAATGCCATCCAGATGTTGAAAAAGAAAAAAAATTTCAAGCAGCCTTGACAAGATATATGACATTGGAACGGATATCTAATGGATTAAACTACCAGTTTAATAACAAATTTTCAAATTTAACAACTAATCACAAAAGAAACGCAACAAAATAAACTAGGAAAAACAAATTTAGGAAACATAATGGCCTATGGAATACAATTGTATACACTAGAAAGAAATGAGACGCACAAAAAAAATCTGAAAGTGCTGCATTTAGATTATATATTAAAAGGGAAAGAACCAGCTCACCTTCCAATGTCAATGGCAAAATCACCACGGATTGTTCCTGGAGCAGACTCAGCAGGGTTTGTGGCTCCAATAATTTTGCGGCCAGTAGTCACAACATTCTTACCCTCCCAAACCATAGCAACAACAGGGCCAGAAATGATATACTCAACAAGTCCATTGAAGAACGGCTTTGCAGATAGATCTGCATAGTGCCTCTCAGCAAATGAACGGTCAACAGTGATCAGCTTCAAACCTAATTCAAAGAAGATAAAAACAAGCTTGAGCATTGCCAGTTATAAAAGAATCAACAGCATCAACACACCATACAATGAGACACACAATTTCATTAATTGTTTGTCTTTATCTTTAAAGAAAAATCTGATGATAAACGGATACAATATAATCATAACTCTGTAAGACGCGAAAGCACCAAGTAATATAAACAAATAGTTACCTTTGAGGGAGAAACCTTTCTTCTCGAATCTGCCAATGATTTCACCAACCTGAAACGAACGCAAATCCTTCAGTTTACCGACAATCAAGATGTAGCACGAGCGAGATTTTTTCTTTTTTCAGGAGTATGAAGACAACTGATCATTATTTTATATATTCCGCCTAATCTACGTCTGATCTAACACAACAAATCTGTCTCCACAAACAGTAATTGGATCCACAACAACATAATTCGTGAAATTGCTTATTCATATACCAAATTCAGGTTTATAACAGATGCAGAACAAATGGAAGAAAAAGAATTTTCTGCAACTACACCAAAATCAGAATAAGAGAGAGATTGAGAAACTCACAAGGCCCCTCTGGACCCCATCGGGCTTGATCATGATGAAGGTTTGCTCCATTTTGACTTTCTTTTGATAGAGAGAGTAAGAGGGCAATGAATGAAAGATGGAGGAGCAGAGGGAGTGAGATGTAAGGTTTATATATGTGTACTCTGAAGAACCCTAATTCGAAAAGAACATTCCAATACGAAACGATTTTTCTTTTCCATTGGGCCATTTATTTTAGACAGCCCATGTATATAAGTGTATACTACAAAAGCCTATGAATTCTGTGTTGGGCTTAGAATTCTTTTGAGATAATAAACACATAACACATGATCTCGATTTTTAGCAACAGTTAAAGCAGATAAGAAGTATAAGACGGCCCGTATTAGATGGGCTTCCATTGGGCTTGAAAATGAAAATATCGATAATTTGACATAAGATTGTTTCTTGGTATCATTTATTTTGATTAATAAAAGTAAATAATTTTTAATCTTCTCAAATCTTCCATTATAATATGTGCATTAGCTTAACTAGCTAGTTAATTAAAGAAAGCATAAATAAATTCGCTCATCAGCTGAAAAACGATAGGCTTGTGTTTTGTAGTTTTCCAAAGAGGTGATATGTCATATAAGTATTGTCGGCTTAGGCTTATGGAGGGGGAGTTTAAAATATATTTTAATTAATGCATACATTTAGGCGGACTGGAACTCGTTATGTGGCTTAAATGTTTATTATGGGCGGCATATTGTCACCGACATATATATATATATATAATTTTGGAAGATGATATGGAAAAGTTGGTGAAGATTATGAAGTCTCACCAGTTCATCAAATGAAGTCGCAATGGAAGTATGAAAGCGAAGAGAAAAAAGAAGTAGAAATTGGACAAAAGAGACAAGGTGGGATCCACCAAATATCTGATGCCTCACTCTATCATAATGGAAATTTGGAAGAAATGTAGAAATTGATTGAGAGGTCATGATGATTACATGGAATTCAGCACATATTACCTTTGGCTCTCTCTATCTCTCTTATTGCCTAAAATTATAATCTTTTTGGGTAGATTATTCATTACACTTTTGAACTTTGAATCTATAATGATGAACATGTCGGATCCGTAACTATTCTTTCCTCTTTTCCACCATTTAGCTATATATCCTCCTCTCTGTTTCTATTGCTTCAATTCCGGGAATGGCTTCAATTATGGCCCAAGTTGCATTTTCGAGTTTTATTTTTTTAAGGCAATTAATATTGCTTCAAAATTAAGTTCTACACTATCTTTATTAGTATTATTATTATTATTATTATTTTAAAGAAATATATGGTAATTTTACATTTTATCTTAAATTTATAAGAAAAAAGAAAATGAAAAGTATTCTAGAGATGTAATGAGATAAACCCCTGTAAATTTAAAATAAATACACATGTTTCTAATTAATGCACAAGAAAAAAAAAAAAACAAAAGAAACATCAGAGTTAAAATAAATAAAAAAAATACTAAATTCTTAACATATATGCCAAAAGAATTAATATATGTGCATGTTTTAATTTAAAAAGGGTGGATGGGGATTAATTAGGAGCTTAATTGGTAGCCGGAAAAGTTTCAAGAGCATCAATCGGTTTAGCTATGGGTGATCCCATCTCTATTATATTGTTATTATTGGCACCCACAAGCTAATTACTAGTCATTCTAATTAAGGTAAATTATAACCTTTCCATTAAAGCCTTATATATATCTAAGACCCCAATGATTAAGGTATTATATCCAAAACCCTAATGATAATGACTTTTTTCATATAACTATCTGAAAGCAAACATTGCATTAAAAAAAAAAAAAGCGGTACATGGATATCGTTTCCTATCACCACCGGCCACCACAACTCTGATAAGAATAAGAAGCCCTTTTCTTTTAAAATTTAATTCTTTAATGCATATATCGTTCCCTTGGCTTGCAGAGTATTCAGTTACTTGTAATACTTTTCTTTCTTCATTTTTTCTTTACTTCTACCGTCGGGGATCACAAAAAGTTCAGAGGTAAATTGTCATATTGCAAATGATAAATAATAATACATCAAATATATGGATGAATTAAAAGAAGTACAAGAAAGGGTAGTTAATAGGCAAAGATGAGCATATTTGTGAAGTAACTTATTGAGTCGGGTATTTATGATTTCTGTGTATATATCAGTGGTTTTGCAGTCCAAGTTATGCTGGTGATCTAGGTTTTCATGAAAGAGAAAACAGAAAAAGGATGCATTAATTATGATTTTAAGTGTTCTGTATATATTGTTAAAACCCTTTAAAATGTATCTAACTAGACGCTGGAAGTCATATGTAATTATTAATAATTAGGAATAGTAACAGAAGCAGTCACCTAAATTTTGTCTTCCATTCTGTTTCTATCCGGCTATTGTATGATGATCTCCATTAGTGAACAAATGTGAAATATTGTCATACTAATTATTCCATTTAAATCACATGTCAATCCAATCATTCTTATAATACCGACACACCCTTGTTTTATCTTATAATTAATCATTCTGGGGAGGAAAATATATATGTTTCTTGGGGTTTATGCAATCTTCAAGTTCTTGTATTTTCATCTTTCGTTTATATATAGCTTGTTGAATAGATGCGTGATTAAGTCTGATGAAGAAGAAGGACAGGCAGCAAAGAATATTCTTGGAAGATATATATACATGAAATGAAACTGGAGGGACGTTTGACAAATTGAGGAGCCATATCTGACATTATTAGTGCCAGGAATATTAGAACTTTCTGCCATTCCATCGGTTAATTTGTGATGAAAAATACTTGATCATTGTCCTCACCTTTAATTAAATTCTATGTTAAGAAAATCTTTATATTTATATATTTGGTATTGCATTTCTTAAAATCCATGTCAAGCTTGAAATTTATGTTCCCACAATATATATTCTGTTTTGTCGGCTTACTAGGTATATATAACTCAAAATTATCGGCATATCGTACTCTCTCTCTCTCTCTCTCTATATATATATATCTGTTGACTGTGATATAAATCTTTTAGAAATGGAGGCAGAGGTAAATATGACATCACTGGTTTTCATTTTCTATATTAGCAGCCCATATAATTAAGAAGGGTTAAAAAGAAAGGAAAAGATTTTCTTCGACCGACCAAAAGAAAAAAATGAAAACTTATGATACAATTTGAAGAAAATGATGCCTTGCAAGAAAGCTTTTGGCGTGCCAAGGGAATTTTATTCTCTGAACATAAGCTATAAAGAATCAATTTGACAATTTTTGATTGAAGGAAAAGTTAATTGATTGACATTATATATATGTAATATTATTTTCTGGGTAGGGATTTGAATTGCGATATAAGGAAAAGTAATTATTAATAGTGGTGTAGAATCTGATTTCTGATCTCAAATAAATAATGGCCGTAGTTTTTAGACGCATGCACTTAATCTCAATGTGATTTGCTCGTGTTAAAGTCGATTCTTTGAACCCTAATCATTCACTGTAAATGTAATCTGCAGTCTATATCCATGTTGGCTCGTTGTCTCTCCAAAAACTTGAATGAATGACTTTCTCAAACTTGAAAAAGGCCCAGCAAGCAAGCATAAAAAAGTCAAATATGCAAGCCTAAGAACTACAACTTTGTCATGAGATTTCTTATTCAGGCTTAGGTTTACTCTGGGGGAAAAAAAGCATAAAAGAAAGATAAATGTTGTTGGTGTTTTTGAAAGAGATAGTGTTTATGTGTGGTTGTTGGTATTGTGGGGGAAGTTGAAAGGGTCTTTTCAGAGAGAGAGAAAGACTACTGTGTGGGTGAAGTAACAGGTGAGACTGAGTGGAAGGGGAGAGGATGGTTAATTATCATAGTATTTCAGCTTTTATTTTTTATTTTTTTAATTACGAGTATCCGCATGATTCCTCTAATTCAATTTTACTCTTACAACATGGATTTTTTTTTTTATTTACAGGATTCATTTTTTTTGTTTAATGGGAATAAGTTTTTTAGTTTAAAAAAAAGAAAAATGATATGGTGGGATTGGACATATAGGTAAATGATATTACAGATAGAGATGAGAAAGATCCATATGTATATGTATTGGAATTGGATATGGCAGGATTTGAGAGGGTATAATATTATCAATTTATTCTTTCTTTCGACTGTTTATCGACATTTTGACATAAGATGATGGAAGGTTTCGTGTACCCCACCACTCATTGCCTCCATAGACTTCTTCTTCTTTCAAATGGAGATCAATATTTTACCACTACTGTGACAACAGCAACCTCAAACATTCTTTTCTTTTAATTTCTTCAAATTACAAAATATATATATTATTTTATTCTCATTCATAACGAGTAATTTATAAAATAAAAAATGAAATCGGTCAATTTTGAGTTAGGCAAAGTGCAAGATGTTGTTTCTGCTGTTATCTTCCTTTGTCCTAGGTAGATCAAATTCTTTTTAGGATGCTTTCTTGATTTGATGAAGAAATCATATTTTCAATGATAAAGACAGCCAAAGGTAAAATTATGCCACTTAATTAATTAATTATTGAATTTTTATGCAAATTTTAATATTTAAGTGATTTATTAATTTCGTTTGGAGTTTTCATCCTTACTACGCATCGAACTACAAAGGCCATGTATGGAAATTCTAGTTCGTGTTATCTCCAATCCAATCACAAAGTTATATTACATACACAGTACTTATTTTCATTTAGAAAGAAAATTAAAGTCAACGATATATATGTTTTCCAATATATATACAAAATAAATGGGTCCATCTTTTTCTATTGGTCCATATGTCGATCGTAGACGAACCCTCCCCTTCTTCTCTTGCATTGTTTCCTGAATTTGGGTTATAATATAATAGAGTGGAGGGAAAAGAGTAGGAAACCAATATTTGCATCAAATTACCACATCATATGTTTGGAATTTAAGGTCTTGCGTGTTAAGATGGCATTGTAAAGTGATAAACACATTCCTACGTTAATTTTATATTTTACATTTGGCACCAACATGACTCAATTCGTCAACATAAAATGGTGGTCCTCATACTGCTTTTCTATTTCAAATTCGCCATTATTGTTCAAATGTAGCTAATTATTTATTTGGAATTTTCTAATCTTAAACTCTATTTGTAAATTCCTTCATTAATTAAGTCATAATAAAGATATCATATTTCCTCAAAAAAAAAAAAATAATAAAGATATCATATAAAAAATCAAATTTTACTTTATAAATAAGAAACAAACTGCCATTTTTTATAATTAACAATTCATTATTAGCCTTTTTTTTTTTTAAGTAAAGGAAAGTTTTATATATTAAAAAAGAGTTTAGAACAAAGAGCTGTCATAAATTCCACAATTCAATATTAATTTGAATTAAAAATAAGATCACTGGACAAATTAGATTTGTAATAAAAGCACTAATCAATTTTATAAACAAGTACTATATATATATATTTTTTCATTTTGTCTAACTCACTTCTTAATTATATTACTTTCATTGTATAGATAAAATTACTATAAGAATTATATACACTCATGATAGGTTACGTATTAACTATATTATTATTATTATTATTATATTTAATTGTAATATAATAGTAATAAATATAATTTTATGATTGGTTTAGAGGGTAGTTAAATAACTATCTATATTACTTATAAATAAAATTGTGTAAGAATACAGCATATGAGAAGAATCATAATAATGTTTCTTGGAGAATTGATTACAAGAAAATTTTAAATAGAACAAAAATAATCTGCAAAAATATATACATATATATATGTTGTGATTCAATGAAAATAGTTTTTTACCATGAAAAATAGTCACGGCATTTAGTCCCTAACCAGGTCGCGATTTGCTGAAATAAACTAATAATTTAACATGTAAAATTTACCATGAAAAATGTTAAATTCACGGCAGAAAACATTTTGTATTGTGTTGAAACATTATGATGTTCTTTCGATCAATCACGGCACTAAAGGCTTTTTAATATTAATTTTTGAGAGAAGGCTTTTTATATTTTCTAACATAATTAATCATGAGTGAATGGTTGGATATACAAAAATCCAATTAATAACAAAACATTTGAGCACAAGATGATATGTTTCGCATATAATACGTTAATACTTAATACTTACACGCATCAGTTCTAAAAGGGCCGATGTATTTCCTTTTCAACGCCTACACAAGAAATGTATTTCACTGCCCCTTGGAGAGAAAAACAAAACAAAAAAATAGAATTGAGGACTCCCACTTGTCTGGAAAACATTTTAGAAAGTACGTAGAATAATAAAGTAAAATTAGATATATTGGTATATCACTATATTTTATTTCTTTTTCTTTTTAATAACTCTAGCCCCCCTTTTCTGTTGTTCATTTTACTCATCTTCAAAAGAGTAATACTCACTCCGTTTTTTTTTTAATCACGTTTAAATAAAATTTAAATTTTATTAATTTGTCACTTTTAGATTTCCAATCAATTTTTTTTCTTTTTCAATAGAAGTTGATCAATTATATTTAAATTTGTCCATTTAATCACTAATTTTATCCAAAATTTAAATCTAATTAATACTTCTTAATACTAGTGAAAACAACAAAATGACAAATAAAAATGAATAGGGAGAATAATATATAAACAAGAATTAAATTGTAATTTGATGTAAGTTTATTGGGTGCAACTACTATCAATTTTTTTTTAAGAATCTAGTATCAACTTAAAATTCAAAATATGATGAATTACCAGTAGCATTTTGCACGAGAAAATAACCATCCACTGTGATTTAGAAATCAAATTTGTAAATTCACAGCAACATATATCAGCATAAAGTTTGACCAAAAAAAATGACATGAAGACAAATTTCAGTGACATTAAAATGATTCAGATTATATATTTCGTTACTTCAAATCTTTGTGATCCAACAGAATTAAAATTCTCAAACATAAATATTCTGATATATTATCTTAGCTAATAGTATCTAACACAAAATTACTTTCTAAATGAATATTGAAACGATAACATAATATAACTTTTTTTTAAAAGATAATATAATATTAGATCATGAAATTAACACATCATCTTAAAAATCATGGATTGTCCTTAGTCTTATTTAATTTCATAATTGGATTTCAATACATAATTAAGATCCATATACTGTTCATAATAAGTCAAACATAGAGCGCAGGAAAAAAGGTTAAGAGATAAGTATCAATTAATAAATGCAGTCCTTTTTTGTATAGTAGGCGACCAGTTATTCTTCTCTTTTAGTTACTGTGCACTTAAAGAGAGAGAGAGGCAGAGAGGAGAGGCAGTGACTGTGGAAGTCATTTATTTTCTGTAGACAAATCCTAAGAAGATGAGAAAAAAGAGTAATTTCCTGAAAACATTCCATTCGACTTTTACTTGTTGACCCTTTTCACCTTGTGCAACACAACCGCAGTTCTTTAATTCTACTTTCTACAACGCCAATCACCAAGCTCCATAAGAAGAAGAAGAAGCAACAACAGGTTATTGGGTTATTCTCGAAAAGAATGGAAGGTGGAGAAAGAGAAGTTCCAAATTACGAGCTTCAAGTCTCATTCACCACACCACAAACCATCCATGAGATGGGATTCGTACAATTTGAAGAAAACCACGTTTTGAGCTTTTTAGCCCCTTCAAATTCACATTCCCACCATCACTCTTCTAATTCTTCTCAGCTTTCTCAACCTCTGGCTAACGCAGCCACCAATATCCACATGGGTTTCCCTACTCACAACGACCAGGTTTTTCTTCTCTCTCTTTTTTTTTTTTTTTTTTTTTTTAATTTTTTAATTTTTTAAGATTCTTTGATTCTTTAGCTTTTCATGCTCTTCTGTTTATGGACTCACTAGTCAGTGTTTTGTATTTTATCCTTGTTATGGAAAATTTAGGTAGGAACATTGGATCCCAAGACTACTAATAATGATCAAGAGAACTGCACTGCTAGTGCTAACGATGGCAGCAACAATTCTTGGTATTCTTTTTATGGGGGTTTTCTCTAATTTCTTTCTCTTAATAAACATGCACCAACATAATAATATCCAACAAAATATTCTTCAATAAAATCTATGGAGATCTACACCCACATGTGGAAGAGAGAGGGATCTGTTTCTGTTCACCCACAGTACTGTGCGTTTTTGTACAGCAATATAACCTTTCTCTCTCTTTCGCGTGGTTGTAAGGAACAATCTGCTTCATTCATAAAAAAAAGTCTTTATACACATTGATACCCAGATCCACCAGTCCATCAACAGATCTTTCTTTATATATCTGTTTCGAATTTTATTTTATTTTTTTACTTACTTCTACAAAATAAAGCAAAAGAAGCCTATAATAAAGGATTTAAAATGTTTGGAAGGTGGAGGAGCTCATCATCTTCAGAGAAGAACAAGGTAAAAGTCAGGAGAAAGCTTAGAGAACCAAGATTCTGTTTCCAAACAAGAAGTGATGTAGATGTGCTTGATGATGGTTACAAGTGGAGAAAATATGGCCAGAAAGTAGTTAAAAATAGCCTTCATCCAAGGTATTCATATATGCATATATAGTCTTTCTTTTTACAAGCACACACAATATATGTATGCATGGCAAAATTCTATTTCTATGGAGTTTATGTGGATGCAGATCTTTCATCATTTAGCCCTAATGATGTTCTTGATTTGATTAAAGAATGTTTTTACATAAAAGGAGGAGCTTACATGCAGGCTAAGTCGCAGAGAATATAATAATAATAGTAATAATGACGATGATAGTTCCTACAATATCGAAATCCATGTATAACAGTTCCATATTCAAAGTTATCAATAAGCAGATGAGAATATTAAAGTACATGCTTGTCAGTTCTTTTAATCATTGATGGGAGTGTCAGGAGGAATAGTTATCTCCTTGCAATATAATCAAACTTTTCTTTCAATATATATATATATATAATTTTGCATACCCGTTCTTGCTTATCTTCCCACAAATAATTTACAAATTGTTACGATAACCAAAAATTTACATCTAGGAATCCTAGTTAATGCTTTTCATCTTTGCTTCAAAAGTATAAATAAAAGAAAAAGTGCTTCCGAAGAAATTTGATGGACATGTTTATATCGGTAAGAAATTTTTCGGGTAGAATACATTGTTATGTATATTAACTACTAGTTGAATATTATTGGTTTCAAAATCTAAAGAGATGGACAAGTGTTATGCCGTATTTAGATATTGAAAGATTAGGTGAAGGGTAGTTGCATTTTGACTGGCCTACAACTCCTAGTTAAATGAAACATAAATCTATTAACATGTTCTTCTTCTACACCATACGTATATAGCTTAAATCTATTAACATATTCTTCTTCTACACCATACGTATATAGCTTAAGTCTAGACGTGAGCTATGCACCACTATCTGTGGTATCGAGTTTGGTGATTAAGCCACTTGAGTTAATTATTAGCAAAGCAAACTGGTAGATTTAATAGAAGCTAAGTTGATTAATCCCCATATGAAAATGTTTATGATATATAAAGAGAGACAATATGGGATTGGGTACGTAAGTATACAATGTGATGTATAAACATTTGGGATTTGACGAGAAGACATATAGGAGTATGAAAATTGACATTCAGGATAGTTGTTTCGTTAGGCTCAACATAAAAGAGCATTTAATAATTAAGACTACTCAAAACAGACAAGCTTCTTGAACCTAAATAGTTGATAGTTGATAAACAATCATGTAAATAAAGTAGGTTTTACTTTATTGCAACTAAATTTCAATAGTAGATACAGGTTTTGCTTTCTAAAAATTGAATGAAAAATTGATTTTGATGTGTGGCACTTTATTATTGGTGGTTCATAAATATTGTTTAGGTAAATATTTCCCAATTTTATTTAGTATTAATTTTTTTTCACTAGCTTAATTTATAAATAAAGCAGAGCTAGAAAGTAATATTGGCTAATTGGGGGATGCCAATGAGGTAAAGTATCCTACCATTGATTTTCTAGGGTTTCAGCAATGGTGCTCAGTCTGTCTTTCAGTTAATTTAGTAGACTTAAGTTCAATCTGTCCCTTATTTATTGACCAAGAAAATAACATGCGAAAATATAAATGAATAAATGATATATAATTCTAACTAAAAGTTGATGAGTTTGCCAAGCTATGGACCTATGGTAATAAGCTTGTAGTATTATGTTTAGTATTTTAATTAAATACTAAAACATTTGATGTATAGTTATTTTCAGATAAGATCCTTACGATGTTTAGTACGTTTATATTATTGTTTCTCTTTCAGTCAAAAAAACAACCAATCTTTAACCTAGTTTAAGCCACGCTCAACTACCTAGAACATGTTTGGCCGCCGAATGAACTTGCACCCAACCATATATGCTACTTGCTGGATTGTTGATTTCTTTTTCTATCCCATACTTATTTTTGTAGGTCACTAAAAATTAATCACGATCCTCTGAGTTTAAGTTCTCTTGGCTGATTTCCATTAGGGCAAAAGTTTCAAGATACGTTAGATAGATGTGATTTCCGTTTTAAAATATTTAACATGATCTTGAATAGTATTATCTAACAGACCAAGATTCCTGGAACATAAAAATGAAAATTAAAGGTTTTTGTCATATTGTTGGTGTAATATGCAGAAGTTACTATAGGTGTACTCACAACAATTGTCGGGTGAAGAAGAGAGTTGAAAGATTATCAGAGGACTGCCGAATGGTGATAACAACTTATGAAGGTAGACACAATCACTCTCCTTGTGATGATCCAAATTCTTCTGAACATGAATGTTTTACCTCTTTTTAATCATTAAATTTTAAACCCACAAAAAACAGTGTTGTAATTAATATAATTTATTAGCTTGTATTATCGTTTCTCTTAATTTAATATCTTGCAGCTTTTTCATCTCACATCTCATGCACACATACACATAAGATGTAATCAGTGAAATATCTAGAAAATATATATGGAATCTAAGATGCGATTTCGCCAATTATACGTGCCTGCCACTTGCCTGCCAAAGTAATGATGTATCTTAAACTCAATATCATGTCATTGATTTGAACAATGGTATAGCGTATATACGCTTTTATATGATTTTTTCTTATATTATTTTTTGATTTGTGAGAATAAAGTCATATGGACAGAAACATTTATCAAATAACATAATTTCTTATATAGATCAGTTTATTAAAGGGAGTTAAAAAAACCACATTTGTGTGATAATTAATTACTAACTTGATTGTATTACGATAGCTTGATATTAGTTTGGTTCATATCTTATGAATTTAGATAGAATTTTTCATCAAATAATGACGTTAACGAGAAGAGGAAGGAAGACGTACGTATGACAGACTAACTAACCAAATGTGTTCGGTTAAAATTTTTAAAAGAGAAAAAGCATTCGAGAATATAACTTCTTATAAAATATACTAACACTACTAGCTCGCGATGTTGTGGAGCAATGTACAATTAATTCGATGAGAATTGTCGGTTTTGAGGTCTACGAGTACCTGAATGTGACACATCAATGCTCCCACGGGTTGAGACAGATAACGAAAGGCCGTTGTTACAATTTTCTTTTTCTTTTGTCTTTTTTAGTTAGGCATTTTAAGGGCAGAAAGATACGTGATGAATATCGTTTGCGTTCAATATGAGTTTTGGTTTCCTTTTGTTTTAAGACAAAATAAGCTTTCTTCTTCTGCCAGTTTCAGGTTTGTCTAAGGATGAATAATAAGGAAAAGAAAAAAAGTGGGAAGCAATGTATAGTGGTTGTTGTTCAGATTTTTAATCAAGTTGTTAGACAGATGCCTAAGATAAGAGAAATTGAATACTGTTACAATAGTGCGATTTTACAGTTTTGTCGTTTTGGATTCTTTTTATGATATTTCAACTCAACCTTGTGGATCAAAACATTATCATTTACTTCGCCATTTTACGCTCCAAGAGAGCATAATTTGTTCCTTTCACTTCACGTGGATATCTTACAAAAATGGCAGATGGTTGATACAAAAACATAATAAACAAATCCATCGAAGTCATCAGCTTTTATAGGGGATTCTACCATTGCATTTGGTTCGCATAAGAAATCCATATTTCTAGCTTTCTCGGAGACATTCTTAAACAACTGCAGATTCTTCATGCAATCGTCAACCAACAGTATAGAAACAGTTTTAATTAATACCCATAACCTAAACAGTTTTATTACAGCAGATCATATATCAGTCAACATAGAAACACAGAAATTACACATTTCATGCACTAGGATTTAAAAAAATGAGCCTCCTATTTGCTTTTGCTCAAGGAAAGTTATGACAGCAGTGTTAGAAATAATGCAGAAACTTCTCAAGTCAGTATTTTACTGCTTACGTGTCTATTGGTTTTTACTTGGTCAATAAATTAGCTGTTATAGTCCTAGTCAAAATGAGTTTGTTAGTAGTTATCTTAATTTCAGGAGAGTTTTTCTGATCGTGGGTTTGTTCCGTCTTTTTCTTATTTTTAGTTATCTTTTCAACTGTATTTAAGAAGACTTTCAGCTCAATAAAAATCATCCAAGTTCATTATTCAGTTGCATCATATTTGTGTTCTTGCCTCTGTTTTCTATTCTAAGCTCTGTTATCTTTAACATCTGGTGTTGGGATGGCAAACAAATCCCACATCGGAAAGTTAGAAGAAATCCCTCCAACATATAATACTAAGTGGGCTATTCCACCCATAGCCAATTGGTTTTGGGTTGGAACCTCACTTGGGTTATTGTGGAGAGGGTTTGGGCCTGGGCTGAGTCGCTACATCTGGAAAATTTAACATGGTATCAGAGCCTGGTTCGGAGTAGCGTGAGCAAAAAGTTACGGGCAGGTCTCCCCAAAAAGAAAGCTATAATGGGCTCCTACTGAAAAAGTTCTCTCGGTGAAAAAAAAAAAATGAGGAGATGAGTTGGGTTTCAGGGAGAGCCAAGTATATTGTGGGCTTTGTTTGAGGGAGAGAATGTTGGGATGGCAAACAAATCCCACATCGGAAAGTTAGAAGAAATCCCTCCAACATATAATACTAAGTGGGCTATTCCACCCATAGCCAATTGGTTTTGGGTTGGAACCTCACTTGGGTTATTGTGGAGAGGGTTTGGGCCTGGGCTGAGTCGCTACATCTGGAAAATTTAACAAGCAGCTGATCACTGATGAGGCTCGAGGAAATGCCATTATTGTCGTTCATGGACCAAGAATTATCTCTATGGCTTTTCCACGTTCATGGACCAAGAAATGTTTATGTTTTCAAGTACCATTCCATTTTTCAGAACAAACTTTATGAATTCGAGCGCATTAACCTGACCTTCAAAGTTGCTAATCTCAACAGTCCTCAGATGATAGGCCAAACATTTAGTACCCTCTGGTTGCAGGATATCCTTCCAATCACCCCGTACCTGAAAGTAAAACTGATCTATCATCTAGCAACAGGAGCAAAATATATGCTTATTTGTGACTCGCGAGAATTCATAATTTTGAGGAGAAAAAAGAAAAGAGTGGAATAATGAACAGGTGAACTAAAGGACGCTATCATATGAACAGGTGAACTAAAGGACGTTATCATAGTATCATCATGCATGTGGTCCAACACAAGAGTGCCTATTACTACCTGTGCAAACCCTTTAATAGCATTGAGCAGGCTAACAACAAATTTGCTTGAGATTTTTCAGACATGAATTTTTCATTGCTTTATGAAAGCTCGGGTACAAACTATCTGCAAGCTAATGCTAATTGCTAGCTATAATGACAATAAGATTATAAGCTGGTTCTTGATTAAGATAGAATAATGAACTGTTTAATTAGTCAAGACACATTCTTTGCTCATATGATAAGCATAGGCAGATTCATACTAACACCCCAAATTATGTACTTATAGCGGCAGTCGTATAAGGTAGTCTAGGTCCACCGCTTAGTAAGGCTCAAGCTCTTATGTAGGCAAAAAGCAAGGGAAAAGAAATGCTACTGTTTCATCAATTTATACATTGGTGATATTCAAGAAAAGCAAGTTTTATAGGAATTTACCATCAAATTAATGTGAAGGGCCTCCAAATTTGGTGAATTCTTGAGGATATGAATGATAAGTTGCATGTGGCATCCATCAGTGCCAGTATATAACTCGAGGAGTTTCAGATGACAAAATGGAGCAGGGAAATATACTGGTTCACTAAGTACAGAGAATAGAAGCTGGATAGTATTGGAAAAGTTAAAAAGATAGAACTTCAATGTGGGATACAATATTTGAATATAAGGAAAGTGCATACCTCCAAGAAAGCGATGGAAAGTTTCATAACTTCTACATTATAAAACCGCCAATAAATTTACACATCAGATAGCCAAGCCCTTCAAGTGATCCTTCCCAAATATTATTCCCCAAATGTATATACACGTTAACTATACACAAGGGATCCTGCAGGATATAGTCACGAGCTACAGGACCCATGTATTTGAAAGGATAAGAGGTTTGGCGAAAAAATTTTAAGTATAGTCTTCCTTAAACCATCATCCCCAAGCATCATAACTTGAGATTTTTTATGGTCAAAGTCTTTAACTTTGTGGAATAGATATCAAGCACCTTGATATTGTCATAAACACACCTTTCCAAAACCAAATTTTCGAGCAGTGGGCAGCCCAAGAAAAGTAGTCTGGCCAAACCATCATTCAAAAATCTTAAAGATACAAGATGCAGCGAAGTGAGTTTATCGAAAACCATAGTTTTGGCATTTCAAAAACATGGTTATACAAATTCACCTTTTATCAGATTATTGGATGAACCAACAGAATGAGGGAAAAAGGATGCACCTGATCAGATCATACACACAAATCAAGCTCACGAACATTGTGACTAATAACAACATGAATCCATTGCAAAAATTAAAACAGGAAAGACGGAACACAAGTTATAAAATTGGTAGATTTCTGACTGAACTCCTGATGCCAGAATCTCAAGTGACGCGACCAGAAATAACAACGATCGAAGTCAAGGTAATGTATTGATTTCCACAAGCACCTCTATCGCTTAGACAAAACGCTCGTCTTAACAGCATCAACTGTCTGTAAAAACGAGAGTATTAGGTGAAGGATTGCGTCTGGCAAGTTGCTGATTCTATCAATGCCACCATCAGATTGTTTCAACCTGTGATGTCTTTTGTTAGCAAAATTATTTAGATTCTTCTTTGCCATGCCTAAGTCATCATCTTAGCTGGTTGCGGCATTTTTTCGAACAGGTAGTGTACAAAAAGCAGCGGGTTCGTGAGAAAGTTGGTAAAAGTAATATTCAAATTTCAGAGGAGAAGAGTGTAAGAGCA
Organism: Excoecaria cochinchinensis; assembly: GCA_947683425.1. Classification (NCBI taxonomy): domain Eukaryota; kingdom Viridiplantae; phylum Streptophyta; class Magnoliopsida; order Malpighiales; family Euphorbiaceae; genus Excoecaria; species Excoecaria cochinchinensis. Next base: position 115,625 of record CANTUQ010000193.1, on the reverse strand, counting down.
GGTATGTATGGGTTTGATTTGGGCCGCGTCCCAACTCTTCAAAATATGTTGGCCGGCTTGGAATATAAAGTGTTGGGCTGCAGAAGCCAACTCGTTTATAAATTTTGGGCTTGCTCGGATGATCAATGTAGATCGTATGTGGCCCAAATCTTATTTCCTCTATTATAAGTCTAGGCATTCTTGAAAGCCCAACGTTTTCTTATTACAATTACACTTCCACAAGTGGAAGTAATTCTCGGAGTTCTTCCTCAGCTCAACCATGGCTTCAAAAGCTTCCCAAATTCTCCGGCTTTACGGTAAATACGGTGTACTCGTGGAGCCCCCTGATCGATTTTTGTCAATTTATTACTCACCTTGTGGAAATTTGAATTGATTGCTTCAGGCTATGACTTGCTGCTGGGATCAATAGCTGCGTTTTACGTGCTCATGGTGCCATATACTAAAGTTGAAGAAAGCTTCAATATTCAGGTGCTCCTATTCGCTAATACTGATTTTAATTTTGAGGTTTTATTTCTCTCTCTCTCTCTCCTTTGTAAGTAGAGAAATTGAAAGTGCTGAATTCTGAAGTAATACGAATTTAGCTCTCATTTTCCTTATGTTTCTGCCGAAGTTAATTGAATTGCTGCTTTTCTTGGTGTCTATGAAGGCAATGCATGACATTCTTTACCACCGCCAGGAATTGGATAATGTAAGTTGACCTTTTTAGTGATTTTAATCTGATTTTGCTTTATTGAGTTCGCTTGTTTGGATTTTCGTTCCCTCTATCAGTATGATCATTTGGAGTTTCCTGGAGTTGTTCCTCGTACCTTCATTGGTAACTTTGACTCTTCCAAGTCTTCAGTTAGCTTGTTTTTGCATTAGCTAGTATAATTTCGTTTTGAAATCTCTAGCTCTGGGAAGTCTCACTGCTATTTATTGTTCCTGTTTAGGAGCTTTTCTTGTATCAATTTTAGCTTCCCCATTTGTGTTAGCTATCGGCTTGTTACAGTTGCCAAAGATTTACGGACTTATTGCAGGTTAGTTGTTTGGATATTGTCGTATGCTCCTATGACCTTTGATACCCAGGTTTATTTTTTTCTCATCTTGGTTTGTAGTTCATGTATTAATTTAAGAAATTGACTAATATATTTTAATTCATGGTATGTAGTCCGTCTGGCATTGGGCAGCATTGTTTTATCTACATTAAGGTTTTTCCGAATTCAGGTGTTTATTTGGTTCCTTTTTCTTTGATCTGCTTAGTATCTTTCTTCCTTTAATTTTTTATTTCTTGGTTTTAAATTACTTTTTGTGTTAGCAGGTTAGAGATAAATTCGGTCATCGAGTAGAAGCTTTTTTTGTCATATTGACAGCAATTCAGTTTCATTTGCTGTTTTATTGCACTCGTGCTCTCCCCAATGTACTAGCTTTGGGTGTAGGTGATCACTTCTTAGTATCTTTGTTAGTGTTCACTTCGTTATCATTCTTCTAAGTCAGTTTGAGTTTGTCTTTTAGCCGTTCTTGATGGAATGCCAATTTTCATAGTTTATATGTTAAATGTTGATCCACTTTACAGAAACAGAAGTCAGTGTCTATTTTGTTTTTGCCATAAAATTTGTTGACATATGTTTCTATAGTTGTAACTAACTTCCCCCTACATGACTAATTGCAGTTAACTTGGCATATGGATACTGGTTACAAGGGAACTTTTATGCAACATTATACTGTCTAGTAAGCCGCTATAATTTCTAATCTTCCAACTTATGCATAAAATTAGAATGTTAATTATGCTCAATGCTTAATTCTTCTGTGCTGGTTTTATTTGTGCTACAGAGCTTCCCCAGTACTACTTTTCTTGTTTACTATGGAGGAATGAATGTGATTATCAATTTCTTTTTTCTTTAATTAATTCTTGAGAAAGTTTTCTTTTTCTTGCATCTAGAACCTGAGAGTATATGGCTCAATTCCTTTATAATTTTTGCCCACATCTATTGTCTTCTAATATGATTACGTTCACACACAACAATATAAACAATATAAATTGCTTATCCTGGTATCTTGTACTGACATCCTTTAAATCTTCTTACTGTTGTTCTGTTTCTGCTTACCAGATTTTTGCTACAATCATCTTTAGATGTGATATGCTGCTACTTCTGGGCCCTATTGCATTCGAGCTTTTGCTGGTATTTTTCAGTTTGCTGTTGGCCTTTGCTTCACATATTTTCTACCACTCTGTTAAACTGGAAAGCATTACAATATATAAATGTATCATATCCATTTTGGTGTGTACTGATGCATCATAATTTAGTCAATAAACACCCTTATTCTTATCTTTATCTGGAAATGTAGCTTTTTCTTTTTCTCATGGTGGTACACTAAGCATAAAGTGAGAGATGAGTTGGGTTATTTGTGTTTGATTCAAAATTACAAAATAACTCTTGAACTGAAATTACTGAAATAATTGACTAGGCAGGCAGAAACAGAATGCTAATCTTTATACAATCGTGTCATGCATTGGGAGGCATATTGAAGATTAGGGCAGCTAATAGTGCAATTTTAGAATTTTAGGTGTATTAGTCTATGGTAGTGAGTTTGGTCATCAGCCTAAGTTATTTTGGTAAACCTTTGATACCTTATTATATTCAGTTTATTTATGTCAGGCCAAATCTATTTCATTGTGGGAAGCAATTAAATACTGCACTGGAATTGCACTGCTTTCCATAGGTTGGTTTGTAGCAAATACATGAATCTGTCCGTTCTAAATTGTTCAAATTAGCACAATTTCTAAGTAATATCTTCTTGTGAAATTCTCCTCAGCACAGGTCTTACGATATTGGTTGATTCGATAATGTGGAAGAAGTTGATATGGCCAGAATTTGAAGTTATTTGGTTCAACTCAGTTCTGAATCGGAGTTCCGAATGGGGTGTATCCTCTGCCACTACATCATTCACTTGATCTCTTGTTGTTTTATTATAAGAATTTGTACCTGAGCAAGTTATCCAATTGGTGACATTTTCTTTGAGGAAATTTTGCAGCCAATATGCTTGCTTATCTATTCTGGGGTTTGTTATTGGTTGGCATGCTGTGCCAGTCTGTTTCATTCATGTTGCAGCATGTATGATGACTTTGATGTCATGACGTTACATCTCCATTGCCTATCATTTGCTTGATCTGAATGTTCTCTTTATCAACTGATTTGATTCAATTTGTTGATTGAATTTCTCTTAGCTGCACTTTTTGGAATGTTATGTAACATATGGATTATCACCATCATACTTTTTAAGTTTGTAGCGCTCAAGGTCACTTGAATGGATCTAGTTTTTGGTTCATGTTGAGTGTTTTGATGTTTATGCTTTTATTTTTTATTTTTTATTTTTATGTTTCATGAATCCATTATCTTCTGTAAATGATTTCCTTGCTCTTTGATTAATTCTCTCTAGTATATTAAAATACTTTTCTGAAATATATACATGTCTTCCTTGACAATTGCTTCTTTATGTATAGACACAGCCGTTCCATTGGTACTTCACTTCAGCTCTACCCCGCTCATTGCTTGCTGCATATCCTCTCTTGGTGGTAATAATCAAATGAGTGATACTATGACATGTTATTGCAGGAACCAACTTAATGATTTATTTGTTACTATTGCTTTGTGTTTTGGGCATGTTGTTTAGTATCTATTACTGCTTTGTATTCTGGTGAGCAAGTTTCTTTATTTTACTGCGCTGTAGCTAGTGATGCTATATTGTCCTTGATTGGAACTGGCCTTAAGTGATGGAATAGAATTTCTTTTATTTCCTAGCCATGAACTTCACATGTCTTTGTTTTACTTTTTTACTTTTCCTGGATCAGTGGACAAAAAGGTTATTACTGGATTCTTTGATGGTTGTCTTGTGCTGGACTTCTGTTACCTTCCCCTTTTCTTCTTCTAAATATGATGACTTTCCTTTCTTGCAGCTTGGAGTCTTGCTTGAAAGAAGGGTCCTACTATATGTTCTTCCAGTTTTCTCCTTCATTTTGCTGTACTCTAAGCTTCCACACAAAGTATGCCTTGTGATTTGTGAATTTCAGCTGCTTGTTTGGTTAAGTCTATTTATAAGAATGTATTGACTCCATTTTGAATGGTGTAGGAACTTCGATTCATTATCAGTGCCATTCCAGTGTTCAACTTATCCGCTGCAATTGCAGCAAACAGAATGTATCTTGCTTCTACCTTCTTCCATCTTTAAGTTGCCCTGTCTGACATTAATGAAGAATGATGTTGAATGTTGGGGTATTAAATTTAGATACAACAGCAGCCATATCTCGTCTTTTTTCATTCTTTATTGGGACGAATAGAAGCTGAGAACCAATCGTTGACACTCTCATGGAGAATCTTTTATTACTTTCTTTCTGAACATTATTTGAATGATATTGGATATGCTATGAAGTTATTTGTGTGCTATCATTTATCAGAAGCTGAATTTCTTTTGTTTTTATATCTTTTCCTCACTTGTTGCAGCTATAACAATAGGAAAAAGGCTTCATGGAAATTGCTCCATCTGATTATGGTGGGATTACTTTTGATTAGGTAGATAATTAGCCATTCTGTCTCTCATAAACATTTATGTTGTGCCCCCTTATCTAACTTATTGGCTACCTGTAGTCTTGGATGCACTATGGTAACTTTCTTGGCTTCATATGACAATTATACCAGTGGTCATGCACTAAAAGCTTTACATCGGATGGGTGAGTACCTCTTTCCACCTCTCTCACATGCTTGCCACTGGCATGCATTTGCACCTGCATGCATGCCTTGATTGAGTTGGCATTCATGTTTAATTTATGAGAGCTGAGTTATTTTTGACATGGGTGAGCGCAATCCATCTGGAACTTGTTGATTTATTATTCCAAATCTTCCTAACAATTTTGTTTTTTCTTCAAAATTATGAAATTCCTTATAAAACAAACAGTTTTATCAACAAATTTATTGTATGAGTGTACTGTTTTTAGCTGTTGTATTCTCTCTCTGTCTCGCTTTTTTAATGTCTTTCTTGATTGTATAAGTGCAATTCATTGGAAGTCCTTTAATTGGTGGTGTCTTTTAAAGCTCTCATTTGATAAATTCTGAAGTTCATTGTTAAAGCCAAAACTGAATTTTGAATATTATGATAGGCCCTCTTGCTAATAAAGGTCCATGGTTCGTTCATATTGACACCTTTTCAGCCATGAATGGAATCTCTCGATTTTGTGAAAATGATTACCCATGGAGGTATAGTAGATTTTACTGGCATGGTCTTTTCATGGACTCTTTCAATATTAACATGCTGTAATAATTTTACATAAAGTTCTCTCTCTGTGAAGTAATAGCTGTGTAATATGATGCAGGTATTCCAAAGAAGAAGGAATTGCTCTGGAAGAATTTCGTCATAGGAATTTTACCTACCTCATCAGGTGCGTTTGCCATCATTTTCTTTTGTTCATAATTAGCAACCTACAATTTTGGCTTCATGAATGACACTCTTGAGGAATCAACAAACATTTGTTTGTAGATAACCCTTTGTTAAGAATGATTGGTACCTCAGACCCAACCATGTGTTGACTTGTTTCTAAACTGAAAAGTATAAATTCTGGTTGCATATTTGAGAAAAAGGAGACTGAATATATGATGAGCCACATTTGTTATTTATAAGTGATCTTATTCTTTTGCTACCCTTCTCCTTTTTCGTTTTAACAGTGAGCAGTGTACTGTTGATGGATTTGAGTGTTTATTTTCTGTAAATGGCTTCTCAAGGGCTCGCCTTAAGCTTGGCTTTCCACCAATCACGCTGGTACTAACATCATTCTCCCCACTTGCATTACCTTGTTACAGACTTTAGTAAAAGACATTCATGATTTCTTCAGGTTAAAGAGCCCAAGGTATATGTCCATGGGAGTACAAGAATCAAGGAAATCATGCAACTAAATTGGCCAGGATGCTCTTGAAGTGGAGCATAGATATGAATATCACCTACAAGGTTATGGTTTGATTTAATTTTATGGCAGATAATGAGGAAGACAATCTCTTGGCCGAAGTTGATGCTTGGGAGACAACATGAGTTCAATGTTAATTGACACCCACCTGCTGTAGTAAAGAAAATTGCTTTGTTTGTGAGAACAGGAGACCAGTGCTTCACACAACCACTGCCTTGGAAAGTTTTCGTTTGCAATGCTTCTGTCGAATCATATTGCATGCCAACTTGATTGGGTTAGATTTTGATAATGTGATGTTTTGCCTCTCTTTTTGAGGTATTAAGAGATTGTACCATGCATTTATTTATGTTGATCGAAAAGATTTTCTTTAGATGTACTATTGTCCTTGAAAAACGCTGCTGTTCGAAATGAAGCCTAAAATAACATCCACTATGTTTATTAAGGAAGATCAATCTGATAGATTCTAAATTAAAATTTGCCTTGGCTTAAATGTTAATTAAAGGCCAAAAAAGGGTAAAATTGCGTCTGGCGCTGTTGATAGTGACAAAGTGGGCCCATTGGTCCGGCTTAATGTCCATAATCATCGGGCCCGTAGTCTGGCTTATCGTCCAGAATAAGCAGGCCCATTAGTTGGCTGTCGTTTAGGAGTGATGAACTACGAGTCGTTTATTTCTAATGGCCGAATGAGCGACTGTCGTTTTCAGTCATCAAGGTGAAGAACGACAGAATAGGTGTCTTTGGTTGGTTACCCTACCTTGCTGTAATTTCCAAGCTTTATCTTCAAAACACACAAGAAGCTCAGAAACCAAAACCTCCGCTTAGCGCTTCACTGTTAAAATTCTACTCTCCGGAAACTCCAACAAAACAATGCTTCTTCAACCTTCTCTACGCCACCAAAAGGCTTCACTTTCCTTAACGATCTCGTACTCCAGTCCCCTTCCATGGAAAAATCCCCGCTTTGCCCTTGGCCAAACTGTAAATTGCCGGAAACTTCCAATCACCTGCTCAATATCACAAATCCACAGCTACGGAAGTGTGGATTATGAGAGAAGACCCATAATCAAATGGAACTCTGTCTACAGGAGAATTTCATTGATGGAAAACCCTGAATTGGGTTCTGGGACCGTGTTGAATCAGATGGAGAAAAATGGTAAGAAGCTCAATAAGTGGGAGCTTTGTAGGGTTGTGAAGGAATTGAGGAAGTTCAAGCGTCACAAGCAAGCCCTGGAGGTAAATTTTTGCTTTTGTTGCTTTGTGGCATCGTCGCATTTGGCATAGTTTTCATGTTTGAGTTACCTTTGTTACTTGGATTCTTAGTTTATAAATTAAATTATGATATCTGTGAGTTTATCAACTAATAATCTTAAGTGTTTAAATTCATTTACTGAATACCAGTTTCCTGTAACAGTGTGTTATGGTAGTTCTGCTTTTGAGGTAAAATGTTACAAAGTTGTGTGTTTTGTTTTTCTTTCCGTTTACTCTTTCATGGATTGTTGCGTTGGTATGATCAACTTATAAAGTATTGTCAATTCTACATTATTTAGGATAATTTTCATTTCAAAATAAGATTGCCTTTAGTTTTAGTTGCTCTCTGTTGAATTTTGCTTTGTGGGATTAAGCTGTGGTTTCTTCATTTTTCTACTTGGTTCTGTTAACCTTGGGTTTTTGTCTATAATCAATGTGGACACTCACAACACCTTGTAGGTATATGATTGGATGAACAATAGAGAAGGGAGATTTAGATTATCAGCTAGTGATGCTGCAATCCAGTTAGACCTTATTGCCAAAGTCCGAGGAGTCTCTAGTGCTGAAGATTTTTTTACAAGGGTTCCAGATACTGTAAAAGACAGGAGGATATATGGGGCTTTGCTGAATGCCTATGTGAGAGCTAAAATGAGAGAAAAGGCTGAATCTTTAATCGATAAAATGAGAAACAAAGGTTATGCCACAACTGCACTGCCATTCAATGTGATGATGACTCTATATATGAACCTTAAGGAGTATGACAAAGTTGACTTAATGATTTCAGAAATGATGGAGAAAAAGATACGACTTGATATATATTCGTACAATATTTGGTTATCATCTCGCGGATTCCAAGGATCTGAAGAGAGGATGGAAGAGGTATTTGAACAAATGAAACTGGACAGCACCATAAATCCTAACTGGACAACATTTAGCACAATGGCTACCATGTACATTAAGATGGGACAGTTCGAAAAGGCTGAAGATTGCCTGAGGAAGGTTGAGAGTAGAATTACCGGCCGGGATCGGATACCTTATCACTATCTCCTAAGTCTATATGGTAATGTTGGTAACAGTGAAGAGCTTTACCGCATATGGAACATTTACAAATCAGTCTTTCCAAGTATTCCAAACTTGGGATACTATGCTATGATCTCATCTCTGATACGAATGGATGACATTGAAGGGGCGGAAAAGATTTATGAGGAATGGCTGCAAATTAAGACATCTTATGACTCTAGAATAGGAAATCTCCTTATGGTTTGGTATGTGAAACAGGGGAATTTGGTTAAGGCTGAAGACTTGTTTGACCATATGATAGAAATGGGAGGAAAGCCTAGTTCAAGTACATGGGAGATTCTTGCAGATGGGCATATTCAAGAGAAGAGAATGTCGGAGGCTGTATCTTGCTTTAAGGAAGCTTTTGTTGCTCAGCGGTCAAAAAGTTGGAAGCCAAAGCCTGTGATTATATCTAAGTTCTTTAAGCTGTGCGAAGAAGAAGCTGACATGGCAAGCAGGAGAATTTTAGAGGATTTGTTGAAGGAATCAGGATATCTTGAGGATAAATTTTATGCTTCACTTCTTGGATTAGCAGTAACAAGCAATGAGCTGTCAACTGAGAAAGATAGGAATGATGATAGAAATAACAGTTTGGAGAATGAAATGCTTATGGACCAATTGCAGGGCAGTCTCTGAGCTCACATTTGGTGCAAATTGCAGATCATACATGCTACTTTCACATGTAGTTCATATGGGTGGGTGAAAATGTTTGTTATCACAAGCCACAGGAAGGTTTTCAAGGTTACAACTTTCAAGGTACTTTACTATCTCTTCATGGCAATTACCAGGCGAATTTTAGGGTCATGCTAATATTAGCAAGGATACTGTGCCTAAGCATGTCAATATGACCAGCAAAAAATTATCCTGGCAATTTGAGGGATTGCACCTGTCTCCTTCTTTGGCATCATAAATTTGGCCATGTGTAAGTTTTAGGGGCCTAAGCGGTTAAAAGTTTGTATCTTAAATTTGATTGGTCAAGTCATTCAGTAATCTCTTTGTGTTCTTTCCCCCCCGTTGCAACATAACTTAGCATTAGAGGCAAACTGCTGATCCTTTTAAGTATCTTGTTATTATTGGCTCTTGCTTTCCTTGTTCATTCTTCTGCTTCTGGATAATTTCTTAGAGAGCATGCTATTTCTGATTCAGGAATATGCAAATATGGAGAAGTTGATGAACGCGTTCATTAGGGGGCCATGGCATATGCATCGTTTAGTAAATGCCTGTAACTGATTTGTGCAGAAATCTTAAATATTCCTCGTATTTCACACCTTTATATAAATGGATTTTGCTTCTCTATGACTGGTTCATGCTTTGTATTCATGAATGATCAATAAAGACAACCATTAGTGGTATTAGCTCTACCCCACAAGATTGTAAAGTTGTAATGATCATAATATACGTATACCAAATCCTATTTTACTCCAAAAATCTTCCTACAAATATACATATACCAAATCTATAATAGATTAGCATGTAACCAAAACATTATTTCCTACAATAAAGTAGTTTTACATTACCATTGATTTGATTTATACACTTGTATATAATAAAGTATGCATATTAGAATATAGCTTTTAGTTGATTCAATTGCTATGCATTTATATAGGAAGAGGGCAGAATCTTAATTTTTATGCGTTTATTCCCTTTTCTTTTGTGGCTGCAATGTAAGAAATTTATGCGGGTATGAATAGTGTAGGCTGTTGTTCACATGGAGAAGCACATGCTAATGATACGATTTAGGGATTTTGATTCCAAAAATACAATGAAGTTGAGAGTGAGCCAAACACGGAATTTTGTCTCATAAGACATGCTTTTCTCTTGTTCCACTCCAACCAAAACATGCTTCCACCTTGGCCTTTCCCCTCTACACTATTTTAATTTTTCAATTATAAACTTATAATATTTAACAATTATTATACAAATCCACTAGGATTTGGTAAAAATAATAATAATAATAATAATAATAATAATAATAATAATAATAATTAAAGAATATAATTGGATGATATTGAAATTATTTTGAGGACAATTCGATTTGATTTATTGGCTTGACCCATTGATGAATTTCACTAGAATATATCTAAACAAGAAGTCAAATCTTTAAGGCTGAATATATAGCAAAGTAATATGATGGCGTGGGATATTTACTAGGGCTGTGCAAAAATCGAACCGACCCGATGAATCCGAACAACCCGATCCGAATTAGCTATTCGGGTAGGGTTATTCGGGATAATAAGGTCGGATCGGTTCTTCAAAATTGGTAAAGTTCGGGTCGAGTTAAAACATTCAAATCCTGAACCCGACCGATGAGAATATATAAACCCTTTTTTTTTTTCCCAGTTGCCCCTCCCCCTCACCCTCACGATCTGATCTGCCTCTCCCCCTCTCTTCCCCTCCCCCTCCCCCGTCGCGATCTGCCCCTCCCTCTCTCTTCCCCTCCCCCTTCTCCATCGCTGCTGGCTCCTCCTTCTTCGCATCGATTCCCTCTCTCTTCCATCGCCGATGATTCAATTTCCCCTCTCTCTCTCCTTCTTCTCCTTCTCCTTCTCCTTCTTCTTGGCCGACAATTCTGGTTTGTGGGTTTTGCATTTTTATTTTGCTCAGATCTGATTGTGTGTTTGATTTTAATGGATTTGTGTTTATGTGTTTTGATTTTGTTGGCTTTGTGTTTGTGTGTGTTGATTTTGTTGGATTTGTGTTTAGTTAGGGTTTGATTTGTGTGTGTGTGTGTGTTAAAAAATGGTGAAAAAACACAAAAAGAGGGAGAGAGCTGCGAAGGCAGGAGAGAATGCCCGGGTTAATCGGTTCGGGACCCGAAAATTACCGGGTTAATCGATTCAGGGCCGTGTTAATATATAGGGTCTGTTCGGTTTAGAATATAGGTTATATTTCGGTTTTCGGGTTGGTCGGGTTCGGTTCGGGTTGACCTGAATCCGACCGATGCACACCCCTAATATTTACAAAAAGAAAAGGACTAAAAAGTACAAGTGTAGTTTATACAAATTGAGTTTACGAGTAAAGGACATAAACTCAACTAATAGTAAACCCTAAAACAGAATCATTATCATGTTCATATATGTATAAATATTTTTGTACTGTTTGCAATTTAGATATGTAGCCTCAAAATTAAAGATTATCACCTAATAACCATTATTATGGATTAAAAAGGAAGGGATGAAATTGTTTGCTGAGAAGCGGCACAAGGTAATGCCATAGACCATCAAAACTAATCCATTTCATAGAATCAAAACACATGCAAGATCTCATCAACAACATGGGACCCCTTTACTAGTCTCACAAATTTCTTCCCACATGCAATCACATGATGGCCTTGCATGCCCATCACCACTTCCCACTTCGGCCTTTGAATTTTCATTTTTATCCAATTATATGCTTATTATAAGAATATTTAAATTTAAAGAATTTAATAACATAAAATTGAATAGTTAAAGGACTAAAACACAATTTCCTGTAAAGAAAAAGGCACTTCCCTCCTCTTCAAGTTAAGTTTTGAAATTATTAAACAAAATTAATCATTAACCCAAAATTCTTTTTTAAGGACATCAATGGCATAATTTAAAATGCCCGAGGGCATTTCGTCCTATAAAAATACCTACCTATTAACGACCATGTTACCTGTTTCTATAAACGCTTAGTATAACCGAAAAATACAATTTATTCAAAGTTAAAGCTTTTGCTCCAAAAATTCGTCATCGATGGCAAACTTAGAGAGCCCAATTTTGATGCCAAAGCTTATCACATTTCTCTCATCTCTGCTTCAAAGGGTAGCTGAATCAAACGATCTCAACCCCCAATTTCAGCTTCAAAAAATATCAGTGTTCCATGGACTTTCAAGACCCACCATCTCTGTTCAGTGCTATCTAGAGAGGATATTCAAGTATGCAAATTGCAGCCCTTCTTGTTTTATTGTTGCATATGTTTATCTTGATCGATTTGCTCAAAGGCAGCCCTCTTTGCCTATCAATTCCTTCAATGTTCATCGTTTGCTTATCACAAGCGTCATGGTCGCCGCCAAGTTTATGGACGACATGTGAGTTCTCGATCCATTTATCTTTGTTCACTGATATTTCTGATAGAATGGATTTCTGTGAAGTCTGATACGTATATGGCTGTAATCAACTTGAAATTCTGATTCTTGTGATAGATTTCCTGGATTTGCACGTTTCTTTTGCTTTATTCAGTTTCTTGCATTTATTGGTGGGGTGGGGTGGGGGGTTTTTCTTCTTTAAATTGCTTTCCTTAAGGCGTAAAATTACTAAATTGGGAATTTGGGTTTGGTTTCTTTCATCTTCATGGTCTTATATTGGCCAAGAATCAGAGCTCCAGATGAAAAAAATGGGTTATTTTATTTCTATTTGAAATGTGCAAGGAATTGAGCTTTTGACAGCCGTGTGAAATTCCTGCTGGTTTAAAATCATAATTAAGTAATAATTAGGCACTGTTTTTTGAGTGATTAATGGAAAATTCAAAATTGTGCTAATTACTGTGTTTTTTTTTCAGGTACTACAACAATGCATACTATGCAAAAGTGGGAGGAATTAGCACAATAGAGATGAATTATCTAGAATTAGATTTTCTATTTGGATTGGGATTTCATCTAAATGTGACCCCTAACACATTCCACAATTACTGTGCATATCTACAAAGGGAGATGACGATGTTTCAACCTGCTCTCAGCTTAGCTGAATCTTCACTAAAATTAGGAAAATCGGTAAAGCTTCACTTATGTTTCAATGAAGATGGAACATCCCATCAAAAACAACAGCAGCAACTTGCTGTCTAAGCCTCTTTAAATTAAGATAATTGATGAGTTCTAAGCATAGTTAGTTATAGTGATATTGACTCTCCTCCGGTCTCCTTTTAACTATTTTAGGTTTGGCAAACGCTGTGTACTAAACCGACTTGGTTTTCTTTTTCATTTTTTATTGTTTGGATTGGATTATTGAAATCATCTAGTAATGTACAGATGGGCAGATGAGTTGATCTTCTTTACAGTCTGGCTATCAAAAGTCTTTCTGAAAAATAGGTTCAGACAGTCTTAATTTTCATTTTCTTTATTTGAAACAATTCTTTTGGGGTCGTCTTTTTGGGGATTCTACGGCTGATACCTGTTCTTATCCATGTTAGGATTCTAACTTCTAAGCTTTTGAGGGTGTTAATTGGCTTAAAATTGGAAAAGAAGAAGAATAGTGAAGCTTTTATAGTGGAAATCTGAGTAGGGGACACAGAATGTTGCTGAGAGAGTACTGTTTTGTTGTTGTTGTGGTTGATTAATTTGGCCAAGTGAAGACAATTCTTTTCCTATTTGACAGTTGTAATGATTCTTCAAAGGGGGCATGGAACATGTGGCATCATGGTCAACTAAATCACACTTCTCTTAAATATTGTTTCTTTTTTCCCTCCTTTCCTTTACTTTTATTAACAGTAACACGCTACCAAGAGCAACGAAAGAGGCCAATTAATTTGCACAGTTTTTTATCCCAAACCACATGACATATATAGTTTTAGTTTGAAAGCATTTTAAAGATGAAAATAAGAACAGCATCGCATATATATATATATATATCTATACACAAATGATTGATCAGAATGATAAGAGATATAATAATTAAAGTTGTTACATTTTCACATTTCTATCTCCTACATTTGTTAACATCTGAATCAAACACCTAATCAACAACGGCAAAGCTGCTGTAATCAAGAGATAGCGAAAATGAACAGATTCGTGAGGGGTGACAGTAAAAACAGCAGTGAGAAACATAGAAATAGCAGCAACCCAAATTTCAAAATGAAAAAGTGAGAGAAACAAGAACCAGTATTGAAGTAGAGAAAGCCAAGGTGTTTGCTATTAATTAAGAAAATATAGTAAGCATGTTTTTGAGACGCATAAATTGCCCTTCCTACGATATTTCCATTGCCACTGTCTTGCCAAACGCCACCAGGAGGATTCACACCTGCTTGAAAAGTTGCATAAGCTATCAGAGCCACGATCACTAGCAAAATCTAGTACCTACGGAATCATTTTGAGACACATAAATACACAAGAAGTTAAGTGTTTTAATATAAAAAGAAAATTCATAGAAAGATCATTAAATTAGTAATTATAAATTTGTTTGGTCAAAGTAAAATTATTCTCTATTTTCTCCATAAATGTAAATTTAAATCGTTTTTCTCTCTCTTGTAACATTAGTTAATTGCTTTTAATCTCAATATCAAGCTTAACGTAAAATCCTTATTTTGGAATACAATCCTTGTGTTATCTTCGTCCGGCCGGCCTTTGTTGAATAAGCGTGATTTGCCTATCTAAACTTGTAAATCCCTCGTGTGTCTCAGTCGCATCCATATGGTTTATGGGCCACAAAAGCATTCCAATGAAAGCGATATTGGGTTCTGATATTAGCTCAAGGCTAAAAATTCAACCCATTTTACTCGTCTCTTGAAATTAAGAATTTTCATAAATTGGAGCAATATATTCCTCTTTTATTTTATTTTTTTGTGGGAGGGTTGGATTGGATGGAATGCTATCCCACTAATTGGAGCAACAGGAAAATACTCTATGAGGGGAGCCACTATCACTAGTCCACTGCCACTTAAGAAGCAAAATTAAAAAGCCCAATAGGATTGAAATATTGGAGCTTCACATGTGACCATCCACCACTATATATATGTAAGTTGATGATTTGATTTCGGCTTCATTCTTTTCTTATAATCAAAGATTATCTCTCTCCGCAATAAAATTAGAAAAACATGGCAAAGCGGGTGAGCGCCTCCTCCTCCACCACCATCACCATGAGCCTTAATAAAGTGAGGGAGTAAAAAACAACAACAAAAACAAAAACGGCACCACCCAATGACGTGGGCAGCCAGGCAACCACCATAGGCGCAGGCGGTGGGTTTCCATTTGGATGACATCATCATATAAATTAATAATCAGAAAGTGGACCTGGTTTGTCGCTGTGGTCGTGCGCGGCCCAATTTTTATGTTGAACCCCCGCGGCGCACGTTAGCTAACCCCCACCCCCACACCTAAGCGGTGGTCTCCTCATCCTTCTAGATCTCAAAATCAGCCGCACACACCTCCCACCCCCCACCCAACCTTTTACTCAATATGCCACCAAACCCCACTTTCCGCACCACTACCCCTCCTTTTTCTTTTTCTCTTCCTTCTTTTTTCACTCCCCCGCCGCCGCCTCCTCCGCCTTCCTTCACATTCTTTCTTTTCTTCATTACTTAACATACGCTTCACCCATGTCAACGCCGGCTGCCGGATCTCCGTCTCCTCAAGACTCCACGCTCCCACCCAACCCTCTCCCAGCTCTCCCAGCGCCGCCGCAGCCCTCCTCCAACCCTCGCCGCCTGCCGCCGCCCTGCTGGTCCCACGACGAGACCGTCGCTCTAATCGACGCGTATCGCGACAAGTGGTACACGCTCCGCCGCGGCAATCTTAAGGCCAATCACTGGCAGGAAGTCGCCGATGCCGTTGCTCTACGATGCCCAGCCGCTTCCCCGCCTAAGACGGCGGTGCAGTGTCGGCATAAGATGGAGAAACTCCGCAAGAGATATCGTACAGAGATCCAGCGGGCTCGATCCATGCCTGTATCGAGATTCTCGTCTTCTTGGGTCCATTTTAAGCGCATGGATGCCATGGAGAAAGGTCCGCAGGCTAAGACGGACTATAATTCGGAGAGCGATGGAGAGGATAACGATGATGAGAATGAGGAGGAGGAGGATAATCAAAGTTTGTATATGGAAAATCAAAGGAATGGGAATAATCTTTTGAATACAAGGAGCATTCATAAGCTGTATCGAAATGGAATTGCTGGAAATACAGGTAGTAACGCGAGTGTGGGGGGTTCTGCCGCTACGGCTGCAAGCGGGTTCAGAATTAGAATACCCACCGGAATTACTATAGCTCAACCATCTCCTAATTTTTATGCAAAAGTTGATCCGAAGTATGCTGTAAAACCTAATTTGGCATGTAATATGAATCCAAAGCCTAATTATGTTGGTGGTTCAGTATCAGGATCTGGGTTGGGGAGTAGTAGGGGTTCGAGAGGGTCTGATGAAACTGGAAAGAAGAGAGAGAGAGAACCCATGGATGAGATGGTGACGGCAATAAAGGTATTAGGAGATGGTTTTGTGAGAATGGAACAGATGAAGATGGAGATGGCAAGGGAGATTGAGACCATGAAGATGGAGATGGAAATGAAGCGAACGGAGATGATACTGGAGTCACAGCAGCGAATTGTTGAGGCTTTTGCCAAGGCTTTCTCCGAGAAGAAGAAGAAGCCCAAGAGAATAGGTTCACCAGAGTCTTAGTAGTCCATATGGTTTGCTTTTTCCTCGCTGACTTACACTTGGGAGCAGTTTGTGTCCAGTGATTTCAGCAGAATATGCTGCTTTTTTATTCTTTCTTTTTCCTCAGATTCACCCAGCCACTTGCTTTGTGATTAGTTATCCAGTAACTTAGTCTTCAAATTTCCCCCCCTTTTTTGAAAGATTGTAGTTTTTAATCTTATGAGAATGTAGTTTTTTTTTTTTTTTGGGTTATATATTTTCCTTGTGTATTTTTCTTAATATTAATCAATGAAAGATGCCATGGGAATTGGCTACATTTGTTGGCTTTTAACAAAATATTGCTCGATTGTGTATGCTACATGCTATGGTATGTTCAAATTAGAATGTGCAAAAAAGAGAGACGATTGGGTTTGGTTTGTAGGAGTCGTAGAATTGTTAATGTTACAGCAATGTTTGGGGTAAAGATTATAGTATATTAGTTGGTTGTGGATTAGAAAGTTTTGACATCCAAGTTTATAGTTGAAGATGATGAGGGATGGAAGGGGTAAACTGCTGTCTCAATTTCTTGGTCTGTAATTGCAGACTTGTTGATAAGAGATGGAAGAGTATAAGTGCTGTGCTGTCCCAGTTTCTCAGATATTTAAACTGGAAAGACGGGACATTGTTGTTTTACTTTAAGTTGATATTAATGGCCGTTGTGGTGTATTACGTCTCCATTCCCAGCTGTGCAGGGATGTTATAATGGCCGTTGTGGTGTATTACGTCTCCATTCCCAGCTGTGCAGGGATGTTAGTGTTGTATGTGTACTTGAGACCTTCAAAATTTCATACCACTTTTTTCAAGCCAAAGGCGGTAAACAATTTAAATTATTCTAACGTAAGATTTTGTCGGACCTACAGGCGGTAATTAAAAAGGGTGAAGTCATGGAGAAAGAAAATAATGTAAAAAAGGAGGATCAGTCATGGGGGTTTGAACCCGACGTGAATCGAACACGCAACCTTCTGATCTGGAGTCAGACGCGCTACCATTGCGCCACGGATCCTATGAGTGCTACCGTTGCAATTGCTACCTATATAGTATGGTGTTAACTCCAATGTTTACCTTTCCATTTGAGTCCCAACGTCCAGAGCTAAAACGGAAAAGCGTTTTAAAAAGAGTATCAATAAAAGAAAAGGTTGCTAGATTTCAAACGCAATAAATAAATATTCAATTTTTGTATTAGTGGCTGCCTATACAGTACAATGATCCAACTAATATATATATATATATATATCCATAAATTTGAGTCTCAGCATTACCCTGTCATTCCAACTGTGCCTTTTTTTTCCCTCTACTTCATGATGAAAATAAGATCAAAAAATACATCAGAAACTAAGATCCAATGTCCAAATTTGCAGCACTTTTGATTCTGCTGAAATACAAGGGAACAGTTTCTTCCAAGGCCTCCACATTAATATTGCTCCATACCTCTGTTTTGGTTGGAAGATTTGCGATTTTCTCTACTATCTTAATGTCCTCTGGAAGAACAAAACCAAACACCGTGTATCCTTTTCTCCACTCATTGTGGTCAACCAGGCTGATGAAGAATTCGGGGCCAGAACCAACCCAGGCAATCGACCCTCTTCTTATTGTAGGGCATGCCTCCGCAGGAATATCCTTAAATATCACACTATGAGCATCAAGGGTCCCTTGAAGAAGTGCATATGGAGGGCCATATGGCGCCTACATAGATCTCATGAGAAGCATTCCAATCAGAAAAATCAATGATCTTGAAATATCACATACATAGAGCTAGTTTGTTATACATAAGTGACAAGGTATTTCAAGCAATTCGCTTCAGGCATCAATGGATAATGCAAGCGAACATTTGAAAAATTGACAACTAAACAAACGACTTAAATTAATTGACATGAAATTGTAATATCCTCATCCAAAACAAGGTCACTAGAGCAACTCACCTGTTTAATATGATTTCCTTCTTGATCCCAATATCTTCCACGACCTTCTGCACGATAGAAATGGCAGCCCACACAATGACGCAATCTCACCAGTTCAAGAATATAGGTAACAGAATGTGGAGCATACTCTGGTAAAAGCTGCAGATAATGAGAATTAAACAAGCCAGGTAAGACCTAATAAGTGAATAAAATTTCAAAAAACAGAAAAGAAGGGAGGGCTAGGGATGCAACTTTGCCTCTTATCAACCATAAACCATTCTTGAACCTATATAAATATTATGTTTAATGATAATCATTCAGCTACTCTTAAAACTAATAGAGAAAAAGAAGAAGGAAAAAAGAAAAAGACATATTCGAGTAATGATGCAAGTTTCTGTTTTTAGACCATCAGCAGCAGTCCTTTTTGGGTCTCTCAACATCCAGGTGGCGTCTCCTTGCTTGTCTCCGTTGCTGTGGAGATATCAATTTGGAGAGACGTGTTTCTCATTAAAGAGATCCACTCACCAATTGACACAGAGCATTTAAGCATATTTCTACGAGTGTACGGAACAAACGGTTCAATTTTTAACGGCTAAAAATTATATAGTTGATATAAACATCAACCACCATTTAACAATTTTTCATACAAATCTACATTTCTTATTCAACTAAAAAAATGTATCAAATCAATTTCATCCCAATACTTATTTTTATAATTTATTTTCTTAATTATAGTTTATTTAATTAATATTAATTATTATTAATATAAATTATTTAAATATAATATTAGTTAATATTTATTTAATTATTTTTAATAGTATACGGATCTTCATTTAAAGTGAAAAGTGTCTCTTTTAGTCTCCATTGGGATCTATATGGCAGATATAAGCCCACATCCACATCAGAGACTCGTGTGAGGGTCTTATGTTTCAGTAATTAACCTTTTCTTGCTTAGGAAGCATACAAGTATAAAGATTAGGATCAATGACATACATCCCATGCCATATTGTCATGCAATTGCTAGCACTTAATCTAAAATGCCAATAGGTGAGGTAGATTGTGGTATGATCAGCTAATTAGCAAACATAGAAAAAAAAATTACCGGAAAGGTGAAATATATGTTTCAACAATTCAATGAAATTCAAATTTTAACTATGAATTGACTGTCATAGATTAAAATAGTAGGGGATATAATACGAGGAAAAGTTAGGCCTCGAAAAATGTTGCTGAACCACTTACTTTTATATGAAGAATCCCATGTTTGGTTTCCATTGCAACAATCCCCTAATAGAAAGAAGTTGAAATAAGTTAGAATTTAAAAATCATCAACTTAAGCTAGTCTGTGAACATAGAAAACAACATAAACACAATTTAGTTATTCCAGAACTCATTTCCATAACCTAAAAGGGAACTTAAATACTGTTAAGCATTGCTACCTCTATTTTCAGCAGAGAGAGAGAGAGAGAAAAAGACATCTAATTCTTAAGTTCCTAACTGGAATTAGGAAATCTCAGTTTATATGAACCACATATGACCACAACTTAAAAGTGCCAAGCCTCAAAATAGAATCTCTTCCAACAATGCCATAGATAGAATGCAACTAAACATTCAAAAGAATATTTAGCTCTCTAGCCGGTACACTGAGGCACCATCAGAGCACTGTCAGACCAATAGAACAAGTACCCATACCCAGATCTCTGCAACACAATGTAACTTCAATAGCTTCCACCTTCACTCCAAAATAAAAGGGAAAACGAAAACCTTTCTTAGCCTGAGTACTCTAATAATAGGTTTAACTAGGAAAGCTATCACAACCTGCAACATGCATTCACCTTAAAAAAACAAAAAATGTGCAACAACTAATTAAATGTTCACAAGTCCCACAAACTAACACGAGCAGTTGCCAGTCAAGTGGTTCTATTATGTTGAATCTATTTGGCCTCAAATTTATATTATTGAAAACTGCAAAAAAAGAACACATATTTTGAAATGCATGATTCAGTACACTTAAATGGAAGGAAATATTGAAACAGTGACGAGCCGTTCGTTGAAACACAAACCTCCCCTTCCCCAAAAACCAGTCCAGAAGTCCACATAACTTGATCACCAGACTCTCGTATATCAGGCTCGAGGATATCTTTCTGTTTCTTCAGCCAACACTTTAAGCAACAAGAGGAAGGCAGATCAATGAATCAAACACTCGTAAGCGTCTTAAAACAAAATTTCACCAATTAGGAAAACCAAAATCTGATACCGGAAATCAACTGTCAATAAATAAATCATAATTTCATCGTTTTTACCACTACTGATGAAATGTAAGCCGGGAGAATCAAAAAGCAGCAAGCTTGAAGACATCCCAAGTTTGCAATCAATTTTTTTGAACAAAATTAATAGCTTCTTGATAATATATAGCTACAAGGCGAACTTACCAGCCGATTGCAAACAGAAACACATTGCATCCTATACAATTCAATCCGGAAATATCAAAATCTCCCATATGGAGAAAATCGAAGAGTTCAGATTTCAACAACCTGGATTTGAAATCAAAACTTGAAAGAAGATCATACCTCGCCAAATTTAGACCCACAAGCCTTCTTATCTCCACAAAACACCCAAGAATTACATAAACAAGGTCCGTCTAAACCAACACACATGGTCTCACAAGCCTTACAACACTCTCTGGCAGAATTGAGCTTGAAATCAGAGCCCCACTTCACTGCATCACCCCAAAGCTCTAAATGTTCAATCCCTTTACAACAGTCCCGATCTTCTCCTTTTCGACTCTCGGACAATTTAACGGTCCCTGAATCCAAAACCGGAGTACGGGGTCTGAAAACCGTAGAGAAGAAGAGGTAGACCACAAAACAGGAGACTGAACCTATGAGTAGAAGCAGGAGAAGGGCGCAACGACCTAGTTCCGAATCGGTTTGCCTGCGGCCCATTGAAGTTGCGAAAACCCAGAAACGTGTTTCCTTAATTCAGCTGCGGTCGCTGTGTTTCGTTGGATTAATAATAGGAATTAGGTGAGGATCAAAACAGCTGTCTCTGTTCTAAATGTTGCAACTATAATAGCAGGAATAAGCGATACGCGGATCTTCCATTAATTTTTGGTGAAAGGATTTTATTTTCTTTTTTGTGTTTTTATAATTTCGAATGCATCGACTTAATTATTCTTTTAATTTATTTCGAATCTGTCCCTAATGCATAGTAAAGGAAATATTTTTCCCTTTTCTCCGCAAGATTTATTTTTCTACTAAACGCCAAGGTATTTATAATGAGCAAAGACTGTCCAATTAAAGAGTATAAATATCAGAATTTGGTCATCACATCTTCTTTTCCATATTCCAATTAAATTATACGACAAAATGAACTTTCACCTGATGATTTTCCTCTTAATTTTCTCATACTAAAATAATTCTTATTTTGACGGGAAGCAGGTTGTTGGTCCGTTCCAAACTCCAATTTTTATTTTAATTTTTTTTCTGTTCAGAAAATGGTGATTTCATTCATATAGCCTTGAAAGAAGGCAACAAACAAACGGATACAAATGGAGAATAGCAAAGGATTCACGGCCTACAATTCTACGACTGAAATTAACCACTTGGCTTTAAACGATTATATATAGCTGGCCTCTCTTCTTTTAAACAATGCATTCATCAATAATTTCATTGGTTATACGCCACAAGCACCAAATTTTTTTTAATTTAAATTTCCTCATGTTTAGCCCAATTCTAAACAAGAGTAGTGGACATTACTTGATTGCAGAAACAATCTCGGACCGTGGATTGTCTACAAAACACATTTACAATTGATATTTCACCAAAATTTCCACAAAATACAAAAAGAACTTTACGCGAACAATATCTAAAATCATCCCAGCCACAAAAGCAATCAAAAACATTTGGAACTCATTGGAATTCAAACCAAATGACTGAAGAAGCATCACCTCCAAAAACTAATCGATTGCATGGAGATATCATACCAGACACCATATTACCAAAATGTTATCGCAGAACGCACACAGCCAGCAGTTCGAGATTCCGCTATTAGCCAAGTAAAGAATAGTTACAGACTGACACTGATATGCTAATAATCCAACTATTTCCAAAATCCTAAAACCATGCAGCATTGCATTAAATAGGTAAAGGGTCCTTAGGATTAGTTTTCTCCCAGTCTTTAGGATAATATTATTCCATTGAGCACTGCACCATCTGTATTCTAGTACACAAACCACAACCATCTGAGTTGTGCAATCAAGTTCTTGCTAACATAACCACTTAACACTTCCAAGTTCTAAATAACAGCTTTTACCTACTTCATATCATGAATGAACTTGTAAAATCAGATATTTGGTCAATTACACTTGCCACAATAAAATGCAATCTGAAAAATGGTATGCAGTCAAGCTGCCTCAGAACCTCCAGAACCATAATACAACTAAATCACTTAAGGACTGGACATCCCCCCGACAGAATGCTTTAGATTCAGGTAACATTTTCAACCATTATTTAATTTTCCACTATAGTAATCAGAACGCTGAATAAACTAAAGAATATCACAAGACCTTTTTCCCCTTTCGTGAAGGATCCCAGTAAATGACTAGATCTGCCCACAACACCACAGAAAGTATCAAGCATTAGATGAATCACTTGCATGTTTTCCACCAACAAATCATGTAAGGCTGCACAGCACTATGCACCAGTTGGCATATTATAAGTAACACAAGAACCAAGAAATGCAGTGCTTTTTCCAACTAGTGTCATTATGAAAATAAAATGGTGATTGTCCTGCAAATGGACAGGCACTATGGTTTTACCATGCGTTAAAGATTGAACTTTTAATCATAAAGTGAGCAAAGATGAAGTCCTTTGACAAAATATACTCCAAGTAATGTAATCCAACTTTGTAAAGCTACAACTATATGCAAGAACGTAAAACTCAGCTTTTTCCTTAAAAGAAGTTATGAGCCCATTGTACTTGAATGCAAACACGCCCATCAACAAGAAATGTCAATGTTGAGGTTCCAAGGAAAATTGTTATCCCTGAATGCTTCACATGCCATGAACATCACTGCTAACTTCAGATATGGGCACACCCACTAGTCTCAGTATGCTCTCCACATATGGCTAAGGAAACCAGAGTATGAAAACAAAGTTGGGGCATGTCGGCACTAATTTCATATGCACTTCCACAGCTTGCTAATTACCTCCCACCCGCATTCATGATGGTTTGCAGCACTACAAATAGCACATGCTGCAAGAATGATAAAAATATCTTTCCATATCTTATGCTTACCCACTGCATCAAGCGCAACAAATATCCAAAATTCCTTACCATATCTCAACAAACATGCTTCCATCAAAAGAGATGGAAGCATGACTTCCCAAGTCCGTTGTGTGAATAACTTAAAGATAGACAACAAAAGATCAAATTCATACATATCATACTAAGCAGTTCTTGTTTTCATCTCAAAAAGAGTGCAGTTTCCTTACATCACGAACCTATAACTTGACAATATCCAGTCTGCTGATCTAAAAAAAGATTTGAACCAAAGCAGCCCTTTCTACAGAACTTTAAGCTCTATGTTTTTCATAATACATCGGAGGCTATCATGCTTGACAACATGCTCTGTCCAATAAATATGATATGCTTCAAATAGCAAACATCCTACAGCGCCTCTTTGTCATGTCAAATCTGTTCCACAGACAAATTAACTAGTAACCACAAGTTCCTTTTTGTCCAATCACACCTCTTAGGAAGGGAAGAGATGTCAATATCTTCAGAAAACCTATGATCTCCAATAAAATAGACCAACACAAGTTGCACACTTCTTGAAGACTTCATAAAAGAAAATGACATTAAAATAGCAGTTTGCTTACTTCAATAGTATGATCCTGAACCACCAGAACCCATGTAACTGCTGCTACCCATTCCACGACTAGAGTACATTGATGAATAAGACCTACCACCAACCTGCAATTGAAGTGTAGAGTCAGGATGTAAGACACTAAAAGATTAATTCTTAAAACTATCACCATATAGAAGCAGCAAAGACCATACATCACCGCCACGTGACATGTAATCACCACCATAGTTTGATGGGTACATTCCACCAACATCGCTGCTGCCATAAGAACCTGAAAACCACAATTTTGAGTAGCACAGCTTCAGATTAGAGAAAAATTCAAATGCAACATCATAGGCATCAAGTATCAGTAACACAAACACACCTCCATAAGCCACACCCTGGCGGCTGTTATATAGCCCATGTGAATCCTGACTGGAGATAGAACTTCTGCTTCCCCCATATCCTACGTTAGATCTCCCCATCCTTCCAACCATAACAAATTACAAGTTACTGCAGCAATCCAGGAGCAGAACTAGAAAGTGAATTCAAAAAGGTTGGAACAACAAACCTATCACCATATGCATCCCCATATTGAGAAGCAGTTGGGCCAAGTTCATAATCCAATCGAGCCCTTGAGTGGCGAGTACCAGCATCAGCATAACGTGGAGGAACATCATCCTTGAATCATAAAAAGACACATAAATAGAAGTTTTGCTATTTCAAAATTGAAATGGGACACAGATTAACCAAAGCCAAAACTGACCACTGCAGAATATGGACGTTTTGACCCAGACACAGAGCCATAATCACGAGGACGCCCTTCACGGTAACTTGGAGGATGCCTATCGAGCCTTTGACCATAGGCATCATCTATATAAGCTCTCCTTCCTGACGTATGAGATGTGCCTCTAGGAATATCTGAATAGCCAGAGCCACGTGACAAATAATCATCCCTATAAGAAGACGGCCTTCTCTCTGGAACCCCTCTTGAACCATAATCTACAGGACCTCTGCTCCGTAGAGGAGGAAGCTCATCACGCCGACCGTATTCCTTCTTCAGGCTACTCTTTGAGTAAGAAGGAGCTGTCAAAAGAAGGCATTGCATTGGTAAGTATATATACTTTGTGTGAAAGAATGTGGAATTAATACACATACCAGGTGCTTTTCTATCATAGGATCTAGGAGGAGGTGGCAAAGGCCTGGATCTTCCTGGCATTGACATTACAGGTGGGCGTCTATCCCTCAATGCTACAGGCCTCTTTGTGCCGGCTGGAGCAGCACGACTTGCAATTCCTCTCATTGGACGAACCCATGGCCCTCTGGCGACTCTACTCACATGCCAAGCACGGTAATCTGCACGACCTGCATGTTTTCCTTTTCCTCTTTGAAGTGGTCTTGATAACCGGGCCCTAACTTTAGCCTGAAGTGCAACAACTTTATTTATTGGGTGAAATATGCAATTGCAACCAATATAACTGCATATAAACAGTAGATAGTAAAACATCAAAACTGTAATTAACAAAGTTACCTTATTGTCTCCCTCACCCAACTCTGCATTATTAATGCTTTTAGCACAAGTCACTGCAGCATCATGAGAATCAAATGTAACAAAACCAAAATCCTTTCTCTTGGCAGATGGCATGTTCCGGGCAAGCTCAATCTTTTCAATCTCCCCATATTTCTTTAAAAGCTTCCTAACATGATCCTCATCCCATGAAGCAGGTAGCCCATCAATAAATACAGTTTTGACCTGAACTTATAAAAATGAAGTGAGTGGAAACGATCAAAACCAGTATGCAAGCAAGCACATATATAACCAGCCAGCCTCAAGTTTAAGACCATGATAAACCAGCAAAAGAAGCCGACACAAAACACTCTAAGGCCTCGAGATAATTGTCAAAACTATACAAAAGGGAATGAAGCATGCAATACAAATTGATCAAAACAGGTTATCCAATCTAAGCACAAAAGAAAAATATATATATTAAAAAAATGACCTGTCTTCAGAAAAAGCACATGAAACATTGTGTATACATCTTATCCATATTTGCCAATACTAGCTTACTACAAATTAAACAATATAAATTCAGGCTTCTTCCTAACAATGATTTTTCACCTTGACACGATAAACTATATAGGTGAAACAAAAAGAGGTGATTACATCGAATCCATCCAAGTGAGAACTGAAGTTCACGCAGAATACTCGAGAAAAAATTTTACCTGCGCCATGATTTCATCACCAGGGTCAATGAAGGAATCAGCAAATGAAACCTTCGCGGGCCTATCAACCCCAAATAAAACATCTCTCTTCTGAAGACGCTTAAATGCATCCATAGCATCTGAACGAGATGAAAATTCCAAAAAGGCAAAACCCCGATTCATCCCCTCATTGTTACTATCTTCTACCAGTGTCAGGTCTTCAACATTCTCGACTCCATAGTGTTTTAACTTCTCTTTCAACTGAAACCACAACAGATGGCCAAATATCAGGGTTATATTAGCTCCCGGTGACTAGCAGAGGACCAATCTTTACATGATAGTGTGTAATCCAATATACTTACAGCTTCCTTTGTCCATGTCTTGCAAATGTTACCCAAGAAAAGTGTGTCACTATCTTGACTAGGAGTAACACCACATTTTTTCCCATTAATCTGGAATTATAGTCATGAAAAGAATTTATATAAGACAGCGAGGTATGTTTACTCAATATTCCAAAAAATGATATGATCAAAGATTACCACTGGATTTTTGAGCTCTGTCACAGCTCTTTTTGCTTGTTCCACAGTTGCAAAACGCAAGAATGCAAACCCTTTGTTTTTCTTGGTTTGGGGATTCATCATCAGCCTGACTTCAGTAACCTCACCAACTCGACTGAAAGCTTTCCTAAGATCACCCTCCGTAGCATCCTTATCTAAACCTCCAACAAACACTTCAAACTCCTTACGCTTACGTCTCTCCTTGACAAGTTCATGATGATCCTCTTCCTCTGCATAAACAACCTCGTGATGATCTGCCTCCTCACCAGTATGCTCATCATCCTCCTCCTCCTCCTCCTCCTCTTCAGCAACCTCTTCCAATACCTCCTCCACCAAATCACCCTCCTCCTCTTCACCTACATTCTCCTCAAGTTCTTCCTCTACTTCAACTCCCTCCACCTCCTGAACATCTTCTTGTTCTATTTCTTTATCATCATAGTCCACCCCACCATATTCTTCAGGTTCATACTCAGGTTCATTATCATCAAGCTCCAACCGCTCGTCTTTTTCATATTCATCTACAGATTCCTTGACCTCTTCCCCTTCTGCCATAGAAAAGGCGGATGATCCAAAGCAGTCAAGCCAAATTTCCCATTATCCTCGTTTGAAATTGTAAGTTACTAGAAACATTCTTATGAGTTTTAATCCTTTTAAAACTGATATCCCTCTCGTTGTTAGTTACTTACAAATTTGACCAAAATATCTTTACTACATGTCATCACGCCACTATGTATGATTTGAAAAAACTTGATTTTAGAGTATATGTAATTTGAAAAGAAGAATATTACAGGCAACCCATCATATCAGGTCATTACACACTAAAAAAATCAATAATTTTGTGATAAATGAAACAATATTTCATAACTTTAAAAGCAGCAGATCATATAAGAGATGCCAGTCCCATCCGATCTGAATAAAGTTCGACAACATAGAAAAGGAAAACTTACTTTTCAACGAAGCGGAGCCATTAGCATCTGATTTTGCTCCAATTTCATCTTCGACACGTTTTTTCTCTTCAGGACTTGTCTTCTCAAGCGGCTTCTCCTCCAAAACAGGCCTTTCATTAGCAGGCGGCCTTTCCTCCGTCTTTGGTGGCCCTTCGGCAGCTTCCAATTGCTGATTCTGTCCTTTAGCCGCCCCTCTTGCGGCTTTCAACGTCCTCTTTGACCCCGCAGCTGGGCCACCCCTCTTCACTGTCCTTGGAGGCATTGATCCAGTAAGAAGATCAAATGGCCAAAAGAAATACCACCGACCACTCGTAAAAGAACCTGATTGATCTCCTTAAAATCGAATAATTATTTCTAATCTCACAAATCTCCAGTAGCAATAAAGCGCGAACGAACGAACAAAAAGCCCTAAATCGACCTCGTAACAGAAACCCTAAAAAATCCGCCAACACAAGTAAAAAAAAAACGGAGAGACTTAAAGGGATGACCCAGACTTAAATTTATATAAATCATGTTTTTCCTTCTAGGGTGTGCAAGAGTACGCGTGGACACACAGTATTGGTGTTAATAATACACGTTTTTGTGAGAGCTGGGTCCTTGTTGACAGTTGAGACCCATGCAATTTTATCTCCGGGACAGGGTGTGCACAACCCGATTCGAAGTTGTTATTGAGGTCAAATTGTTCGGGTCGGATTGAAGATGTTACAAATTTTCGGATTCGATTCGGGTTAAAACCTCTTTCAATTTGATCCTATCACAATAATATATATACTTTTTTTTTCATTTTGGACCCCACTTTTTTCGCTATCATCTCTCTCGTAATACTTCTTGTTAAGGGTGAGTATAAACCGGTTCATGAGACAAAAAAAAATCAGTTAATTAATATCGATTTTTTGAAATTTCAGTTCATTACCATCGGTTAACCAGTTCATCGGTTTCGAATTTTCGGATCGGTTAACCAATATTTTTCGCTTAACCACTATAATTATAAAATGCATTTATAAAAAAAATTAAATTATCGAAAATACTTAAAATTTAAAATTAGAAAACAAACATAATCGAATATAATAATTAAATATGATGTTCAAATTAAAAATATTCAAAAATATTATTTTCACATATATTAAAAATTTTATTTTGAAATTTTTAGTTAATATATTAATTTTATATAACTTTTCGAATATATTTTGATTTTAATTAATGAAAAATTGATTTATCAGAAAATAATAAAAAATACTAAATATGTACATATTGAACAATTAATAAATTAACTAAAATAACTTTAAAAAAATAAAATATAGGGGTTTCATCTTTTCTCTCTCTATGCTTCATCTTCCATCTCTATCTGTCTCTCTCTCTTCTTCTTCTCCTCTTGAGGTTGCCACCGACCATCAATTGCCGTCCTCTGATGAGAAGTAGATAGAGAAATAAAGAGAAAGGAAAGAGATCTACGAGAAAGAAAAAAAAATAAACAAGAAAAAATCTTTTCTAACCGGGAAAGAGAAAAGAGATATATTTTTTTTTGGCCTAAAGATACAGTTTTTAACTTGAGATCTAATTTTTTTTGCCTGAGATATCTAGTGTTTTTTTTTTTCTTAAAATTTGGTTTATTTTTAATTTTTTTGATTGGATTTGCTTGGGAAAGCGTCCGTGTTGGTTGGATTTTTTGGGTTTCCTTGATGAAGCAGATTTTCTTGTTCAAGCGTTTGATTTTCTAGATTTCAATTTCGAATTGCTCGAGTCTGACTCCAATGAATTTTAAATGTCGAATTGGGTCGGGTCTAACGCCAGTGATTTTGGGTTATACGGGTTGGGCCCCTACTATAACTTATGATCAGTCGGATTGGAATTTAGGATATATTTTAAATATCAAATTATTCAAATTTGGTTCGGATTAACCTAAAGCCGACCGATGCACACCTCCATCCTGAACGCAAGATATCATATTTGGCATTCACTAAATTAAAGTATCTGATAAACTTAAAGAACAATTAATGTTGAATTAATAAATTCATAAAATTAATGTTCAATTATTAATTATTTAAAATCCAACAAATCATAATTCCATGTTTATACACCTCACACCTTAATCAGTACCATTCACACTTAAACCTTAGTTTTTTATATATAATCCAAGTGTGTGAGTTTTGAGAATTCATATATCAAATTTGAATGACAACTATAAATACAAATAAGTCCAATAGAAGAATGGTGATTGAATTTTAAATTACATAATAAATCCAGTTAATAATATATATCTATATATATCTTGCTTTTCTGTTCTGCAACTTCTGCCTGTTGATATCACTATTGCTACTGTAATCTGAATTGGGCATTTATTCATTTAACATTAAAACTAAAGATGTTAAAAAATAAACTAAATTTTATCATAATCCATTCAATCCATTTTGAACATCATACTACTAATTATGAATATAATTAGAATTCAATTTAGAGTCAACAATTAAACTTATAATTTTTGCTATTCATATTCCAATCTAACAATTCTGTATATTCTAATCAATTGTGTAAATGGATATATCTTTCGAAAGATGACAGTTGATTTGAAATCTGGAACTTAAAATGTTTATTATCATGGGAAATGAAATTACATGACTCTTTGCAACTCAATAAAACTAAAACTGTGTACACGATTAAGTTTATTTCATATCTTTATATAGTATTTTTATTTTTATGTTCAAAACTTTATGTTGATGCATGTGCACATGCATCGTGGATTAGATAAAAATAAAAGTAAAAAAATATTTTATGACTATGCCTACACGTACATACGGTTGCACGTGCTCACTATAGTGATACTTTTATTTATCACACCCATATACATAAAAATTGAATGAAAAAAAATAATGATTGATCTAAACAGAAGTATTTTTCCAAGAATTCCAGCACCCAAAGTGGCCTGACCATTGAAAAGGCAGTGTTCCATTAGTGGCCATTCCATTAGTGGCCAATCTCTTGAAACGAGCAATGACTGCTTTAAATTTCATCCAATCACGAAGAGCAGATTTTAAATCCATGAGTTTGGCTTTTATACTTCTACAGCAATTGGCATGGACAGTGATCACTGCCCTAATATCCGTGCTATCCGTACAAAACCCACTGAAGTAGACAGTGTCTAGAAACCTTGCATTAATGTCCAATCGCCTAAAATGACCATCTTGCATCAGCTCATAAAGAACATCTTGCTCTTTTTTACCTGTGGAGTTGTCTTTCATGGAATACCAGGCATCAAATAATGCTATGGTTTTGTTGTTTGATCTTACGTAGTAAAATCCTGTGTTAATCAGATTCTTTTCGGAAAATGCATCCCCGTTGAACCAATCCGTACTGAATTGAAGATCTACACTTTGGTTTTTGGTTAGCATTGGAAATGGATTTCGGAGCCACATAACATCTGCATCCTGTCGCCAAAAACGTTCACTCAGTATTTCTGTAAATAACTTTAATTTTATTTCATCAATATATATCAGCATTTTCTTTGTATTCGATCCCATTACAATTTTATTAAAGCAAGTGTGTTTTTGTTTTGAGAATGAGAAGCTATGAAGTGCCGTATAGGAATGTATAATCAGAAGTCGCACAATTAGATATTTCTGAGCAACAATTACGTACCTCTCATGAGATTTCGTGCCGAAATAAATAAAAACCTTATATATTTAATGAGTTTGGGTCCTTGAACGTGACTTGTCAAAATTAACTTCATTGTAAAATCTTTATACAGGAAATCACAGACATTTCTTACATTGAGAGTTCAGAATTTTTATTTTTTGGGTTACAGCCTGAAGCTATATTAAGTACGTATCTCTATTTAATTTAGGTAACTAGCAAGCACATTTTTTAAAAGTATAAAAAATTGAATTCCTCAAAATAGTTAATTTAATTGAATAAATGGACAAATATAAGGACTTGTTGGACTAATTCTTACTAATTAATACTATATATTAAATGGGTGATGCAAAATTTAATCTAAACAATCAAAACCAATGAGATTATAGATCGTGGCGGTCTTTGAAAGGTGCAAATTACAAAAGATGCTAAATCACTCAATAATTGATTGTCGGCACCTCATATTCCTCACCCTCTTTGAAAAACAGAATTTCACTAAGTGATACATACTGCTACCTTTCTTAAAACAAATATTCCTCTCTCCTAAAAATATACTAGTATATATATTTTTGTATAATTTGTCTGAAAAAAAAAATTAATACTCTTTTTACAAGGTTTGAAGTTCGATTTATCCATATTTATACTTAGCTAGAACTCGACATCATGTTTCGATCTCAACTCTAAACTCTTAATTAATGATCAGTCTGAGTTTTTTCAGGAATACTATCGGAAAAGCTGGCTTCCATGAACCTTAAAAACACCTACTCCTAGTAATGGAAAAGGACTTCACCGTCTTAAATGCGCTTGATGCTGGAAATTAAAAATCGAAACTTTCTCAAAGTTTATCCATTTTTATATTCAGACAATATATGTAGGGAGAGGTGATAGCTAGGCCTATTGAATTTCAAGCAAACTTATCCTTTTCTATATTCACACAATATATGGTACATTACCTTACTGAAAGTTTCGATTTTTTTGAAGCATTCTCGTTCTTTGTAAAAAGGTCAAAAAAAAAAAAGTTCTACATTTACGTACCGACATTGATTTAAGTTAAGGTAACATAAGTGGTCAAACATCTCCATTTTCAAGAAGTAAGTAAATGCAATCAATTAATCAGAAGAATTAAGAAACGTACCGTGAAAATGAAACTATAACCATGTGTGAGAACATCAAGGAGCAGGAGAGTCCTTTGCCACATCATTTTGATGAAATCTCGAGACATGAAAAGCTTTTCGCCGGTGAAATCAACGCCTTCCGTTTCCATCTTGTAACAGTTAAGCCTCTTAAACATACACCGTTCATAGGCTATTTGATCGACGGCGACTAAGAGCAGATGGTCAAGCAGTGGCCTCGTCTCCTGCCCCAACCAAAAGCTCTCGAGAAAAAGATCAAGCATCGTGGCATCAGATTTTACACTGGGTTCTGCGTAAGCCTTGTTGATAACCACGATTATTACTGTTTTGTTTGGCATGGAAGCTTTCTCCAGTGCAAGTTGCAACTCATCTATGGGGAACTTGATGGTTCGCTGCCAAATATAGAATATTGAGAGCATAAAATAATATAATATAATATAATATTCTAAAATTACAACTAATTATATGGGGCGAAGAGATGGAACTTACAGAAGGAGAGATAGGGCGATAGCAGGATTGGCTTTGGAAAATGAGTAAAGGATTAGATGAGGAGGCGGAGGAAAAGAAGAGATAGATAATGGCAGCGAAGATGAGAGAAAGAAGTGCTAGATTCGCGGCGGAGTTCTTCGGCGGATCCATGTGCATGTTTGGTAATTAGGAATGGGTTTGTTGGGGATAGAGAAGGGAGATAGAGAAAAGAGAGAAATTTGGTAGAATGGTCATGCAATACGCATGAGGTTAATTATGAATTACGTAACCTTGGCCTTGGCTGAAATTTCTTCTTCTTCTTTTGAATATAGAAAGAAAATTAATGTGATGAGTAAATGTGGAAAAGCAAGTAACCGATCTCAGTTTCATTTGCTATTATATAATACCAACATTTTAATATTCAAAATACTTTCCTTTTTTTTTTCCTTTCTATGTGATTTTTCAAAACACAAACTTAGCAGCCATTCAGTCTCATAATTTTGGCCTCTAAAAAGAATTCCATTATTAATACTTTGATTGAATATATACACCAATTAAAGGTAATATCATATTAATAATTAACATGTGATTGTCAAACTTTCAGCCCACCCGCCCTCAAAACTTCAACTACTCACAAATTTTGAACATTATAATCCCAAAAGTCATACTACTTGTCCACTTCAAATTTTGATTTTTTTTTTTCTAAAAAATGCTTCTATTTCCATATTTATTAGATGTATACAACTTAAATATTTTCACACGTATGAACTCAAAATAGTGTACAAATAATTAATTTGAGGATACTTTCTAATGAACAAACTAAAATATATAATTTAAATTCCACCTCATCTAATAATTTTTTTTTTTTTTTTTATAAAAAGACAACTATAAAATAAGAATTGCAGAAGCAAAGTGGCCATGATTAATTAGTGGAAGACAGGAAGAAAATGCACTATCGCAATCATTTGTGGATATAAAACTATAAGATTGGTGACTGGGTGGTTGTCTCCTAACTCCCTAATCCCATCAAACACAAAACAAAAGCGTTTGGTTTAGCTTGCTCCGAAGAAAATGCACAGCCAACACGTGCTGCAAATGCGGAGTTAGACTCAATTTTAAAAATTAATTTATGATATGAAAATATCATATTTTATAATTAGGATAATTAATGGAGTGTTTCATGATTTTGAATGTGATTTACTTGATAGTTATTCAGTTGATTTGTAAATAAGCATTGCCATTATCTGTCCACTTCTTCCAATTCCAAATATGCAATACAAACATCACATCCTCCCAGTAAATAAGATACAATAATCCTTTGGAATGGTCTACTAATTTATCACATGAAATAAATGGAAACAAAACTAAAACTAAATGGCACCACAGATACACATTATCATAAAGAGGAAAAAGAATACACAACATTAGCAGCATTTTGTAGTTACAGGAAACTAATTAAAAAATACGGCAGATCCTCTGTTTTCTTTTCTGCTTCTTGTGCTTTGGAGGCTGCAGAACTGCCTTGATAGCTGCATCAAACACAGCCTTCACATTCTGTATACATGATGAAAAAAGGCCTTATTGGTTGAGCCAACATCATGGAATAATGTCATTTTGCAGTACAAATAATTAAGAACATATGATGTGGGATTTTAGTTCAGATGAGGTAGATCTAAATTTTAGACTAAGATTTTACCTCTTGAATGGTCGAATTAGGAATAATTAACAAATTCCACTAAATGTTCCAAGGTGTTCACTAAATCTTGTCACTCGAGATACGGCTGGCATTTTTACTAGAGAAAGGTCCTTACAGTGCTATAAATTATAATGCAAGAAAACAAAACATTCACTTCCTATCCTTAACTCAGGACTTTATAGAGCATGCAAGTGACAAGAGAGCAGAAAATAACTTGAGAAAAGCCATACAATGGCTACAGAAAATAAACATTTTATCATGTCATTGAGAATTGGTACAGATGTGAGACAAACCTGCTGTGTCTTAGAGCTGCATTCAACATATGCCAGGGCTCCAATTTGCTTCTTCAACTCTAGACCCTGGGAGTAATAGAATTAAATGTTTCATGAACTTACAATACAGCATGAGGTCATATGCAAAAGTTCCTTTTTGGCATTTTTTCATGGATAGAGGGAAATTCGCCTTACATTTATTTTACTGTACAATTTTTAGTCCCAAACCAGAAGAGTTACTGGGAAAGGTTGGGTACCTGCTCCGGAGAAATGATGCATGCCCCAGGATAATCTAAGTGAAATTGTCCATCTTCCCTGAGATCTTCCGAATTACCGCAACAGTAAAAATTGACAGCAGTGAACACCAGTTCAAACTCAGTAAGCAGTAATAAATATTTCTACCAAGCATATGTGGAAACAATATTCTCAGTAATAAATGCAAGAAAAAGAAATGATCAGTATGCGACCCAGTAACACAGGATGCACATGACATGATACACCAACCTCAAGCACCATTAATTGCACCTACAGTATTTAAAGGAATTGTAGAAATGAATTACATTGGAAAACAAAAATAATACACTTGTTTAAATATCAGGCGATTTCATGTGGATATGAGAACATGCACATATTAATGGAATTCATGAACATCTGCGGAAAGAATTCAAATAAAAGAGGGGTTCTAAAAAGTAAAAATGTCTCCTTTTCCTTAGATCCTCTTGTAATGAGCTACAAGAATACGAAAGGGAAAGTTTTTACGTAATTTGCTTTCTATTTCACCATAGGTCATGAACAGTTGATAAATTCACCACGAAAATAAAAACTAAAAAGTAGAACAAAGAACGTCGGATCACTTAGCACTAAGCAAAGCACGTTCCGGGAATTATATAAACCACAACAGCACCAACTAAATAAGGGAAAGAAATTATCACCTAGTTTAGTCCCTACAAGAATAATGGGAACTGCGGGGGCATAATGTCTGAGCTCTGGGACCCACTTCTCCAACAAAAAAGGAGGCAAAGAGGAAGAAACACAACAAAGAGATGAATAAGAAAAGCATTAGACATTGTGACACGTAGTGAATGATATAGTTGGAGTAGGAAGTTGAAGATGGAAAAAAAAGGCAAAAAAGAGACGCTCACTTTTTTTGATATGTTCTCATAGCTAGGCCTGCTTATGAGAGAAAATGCAAGAATGAAAACATCAGCTCCTCTATAACTTAGAGGCCTTAGCCTGTTGTAATCCTCCTGCCCTGCATCAATTTTGCTAGAACTTAAGTTGTTATTTAATTGAATGTGACTTTTATGATTATGAGACGTCATAACACTTGCTTCAAATTAAGTTGAAGGTAACCATTGATTACAGGTATTATTATTCCTTTATGATTACTAGTCTTCAAGAGCAGGAAAATAAAATAAAGTAAAAGAGCTCCTAAGGATTGTGTTTGGCATGTGCAAAATATTACAATGCAGCATCAAGTGATCTCCATGTTGATTTGGCGTGTGCATTTTAGGCATCATATGATTTAGAACAACATAGAAACTTCTAATTATAACTAGTTGAAAGGCATAGTAATTCATCCATTTTCTGCAGTACGCAATGCGCTTAGTAAAATCAATAATCGAAATTGAAGAATATGAAGGGCATATCATCGATCACTTATTACTCTAGTTTATTCGATGTCTAGAGATTATTTGGAAATTCAAAATGCTGAAAAACAGAACTTGTCAAGAACGTGTAAAATTTATGGGGTTTGGGTTCAAAAAATAGCCATTTTCAAAGGGCTAAAGCTATCACACCATATTTTGCGCTGAACAGATAGAATTTAGAAAAAGCAGTCAAAAAGTGAACTTTTTTCCCCCTCTCAATTCAACATGTGAATCAAAAGCACGTAAATATAGAGACAGATCACTTTGATCAAACAAAGAAGAAGATAAATTAAAAGGAAAGTAAACAATTTAAAAGAACAATTGAGCAGATAGACAAAGAATAAGAGACAGGGGGAGTACCAGCAGTGTCCCAGAGACCCAGATTCACAGTCTGGCCGTCGACAATAACATTGGCACTGAAGTTATCAAACACAGTGGGAACATAATCCTATGAAGAGAAGAAGAAGGAGAAGAACCCATGAAGGGAAATGCCCATCAGAAGCTAAAATGCAGTAAATTTAAAGAATGGAAAAAATGATACATGTAAATGAATAGGAAGCAAAAGAAAAAGGAAAGAAATTTATAGTTACAGTAGGAAAGGTGTTGCTAGTGTAGGAGATAAGAAGACATGTCTTTCCAACAGCTCCATCTCCAACTGTCACACATTTGATAAACTTAGTTGTTGTAGCTGCTGTTGTTGCTGCTGTTGTAGCACTCATTTTTATGACAATTTTGTGATCCTTTATGTTATAGTTTGTCAATCTTATTGTTATATATGAAGTGAGAGAAAGAGAGAAGGGGGGGACTATAGGCTATGAAGGATAAAGAAAAGTAGCAAAATTTTCTATGAAGAAAAAAGATTTTGGAATCACTTTAATTTGAGCTGTCAGAGAGGCAAAAAAGACTGAGAATTAGAAAGGCAGAGAGACCCATCCTTAGTTATTTTGAAATTAATAAAAAAAAAGGAAAGAATTTTCTACTACGCTCTAGGCAGCGAGTGACTACACAGCACCCATTTGATGAGAAAGGAAATACTCTTAATTTTTCACATAATAAAATTAGATCCAAGTCATGTTTGCTTAATAGAGTTTTTGAAAGAAACATTCTATAGATTCTTTTCTCAATATATAATTTTGCTAAAAAATTATATTAATATTTATTTCAAAAGGAAAATATTATAAGAGACGTACGATACTTTTTGTAAATATTGATTTAACTTGTATTTTTATAAAAGTTAAAATAATTGCACAATTGTTAGCTCGTTAAACCAATTTGAAGGTATTTCAATTAATGTACGTAATAGGCTACTCTAATTTCATTAAATGTAACACTTTTTATTTTAAGAAACACTTTATTACATTCCAAAATATAAAACACTTGTTATTTTTATTATATTGTTAACTTAAAAAATACTTATCACACTCTTATTTAATTTTTTCAATAATCTACAACATTAAATTTAATAATTTATATCATTTTCGAATAAGACTTAAAAACACGTGATATTTAATGCCTAATTTTATTGCTCTTCATTACATACTATACTTAAAGTTAAGAAAGGTTATTTACATTTTCAACACTATACATTAATATTAATTATTATTTTAATTTTACAACAATAATTATGCATAGCATAAATGAATACTATAATTAAAATCATATATTATAATAATAAAAACTAGCATTTGTTTAAACTATATAAAAACAAAAGTGTTGGTATAGAATATTTAAGAAAAAGAAAAAAAGAAAAAGTGGAGATTGCGTAGCACGAGCAGGAAAGGGCGGGTGATTGGTTACCAGAAGGAGAACGGAATCATTGCCGGTCCTGGGTTGTAATTGCAAAAGTGATTCACCTGAAACCACGGCTTCTTTACTTTATAAAATAAATAAATAAAGAAGTCATAAAATTAATTTTTGAACAAAAGAATAATAATTTATGGACTTAATGTTCAATTTCTTTTTGAGCTAATTGAACTAAGACATTATTTCATCACTGAGAATAATAATAGAAGCATATATAATTTTGGAGTAATCAAATTGCAGTGTAAAGGAAAACTCTGTAAATGGATTTTTTCCAAAAGTTTTTTAAATTAGAAAGAATTAAATGCCATGTGTCGTCAGTAGATTGCTCATTCATTGTTCTAAAATAATAATAATAATAAAAGATTGCTTGATTTTCAAGAAACACGTGAAAAAAAGAAAAGTATCATTGGATGGGCTCAAGTATTTTGGGTAAACCTACTCAACACTGTTATGGGCTTAAGTTTTTCCCTCACAGCCCGTTAGTTATAACCTACTTTTTTATATACAAATCTGCTCCATCCCAAAATTTCATTCTAAGCTTCAATACTAGGTATCAACAAGTGATCAAGCTGTTATAAGTTATAAACCACCAGTCGTTTCGTCATTGATGGCTCCATGCGCTAATGCAACTGACTTTCTATAGACAAGGTATATAATAATCGACGAGGCGGAGGAGGAGGAGAGTCAAAATGGCATCGAAGGCAGCCACACCGCCTTACCCAAGCGCTGCGAGAATCGCAGATTCTCAATGCTACCCTCAATATACCGCATCTCTCAAATGTAAGCTTTATCCTCAATAACTCTCTCTTTCTACTTCATTTTTATCTTCTTTAACTTCCCTCTTTATTTCATCGCTTTCCTCTAAATAAATTTAGGCATAATTTGATGTCGTTTACACTTGATTTTGCTTGCTTTTCTTCCTTTGGAAGATGTTTTCCTGAAAAATTCTGATTTTTCTTCTTCTTTATTATTTTTTTTTTCAACTGCATCTGAATTGCTTCGACAAAGTTTTTTTGTGGAAACTTGATAAATGAATGCGGTCATAGCAGTGATTTTAGCAGTAAGAGCACTTGAACGGGAAAGTAAGAAGCAAGTGTCCGCTGGCCCAGTGGTCTATATATGTAGAAAAGCTACAAAATTTAATTAATTTAGGTCTGATCTGTACAGCTGTTTAGAACCATTGAAGCTCTGAGAATTCAATATTCATGGGTGTTGCTTATTTTTATCTTCAAAACTGTGATCACAGGTAGATGCATGACCACACACGGGATTCAATTTTTTTTTTTTTTTTGTTCTTTTCCTCCAGAAACTAAATCTAATTGCTATTTGCCTACTTTTTTCAATTTGCAAAGAACATCCTTACTTATATCATCCAGGCTAAGCTTAGTTAGTTTTTCTTTTTTAAAAGTCAATTTGTCTCAAAATGTAGTGAAAGCTTGGAGTTTGAATAAAAATGTCTTTTTCTTTTTTAGCGGTATTCTCTCGTGCTTTATTGTAACTTCACCCAATTCATTTTGACTTCATTTTGTTCTCAGTTTATATTGTTCTCCAGTTTTTTCTAGTGGGTGCCATCTGAATCCTCTTCATCATTGCTGCTCTTTCTACAGTTCTTGTGGATTGGTGAAGTTTAATCGTTATACTGAGTACTAATGCAACTTATAAAATCCATATGAGCATAGGATTGTTTTATCTTTTCTGCATGTAAGATGACAAAGAATAGATTTTTATTTTTTTTTTAAAGGAATCATTTTGTTATTTTGACTGATCCAGTTTTATGAAAGCCATGCTTATGTGTATTGATAGTTGTTCCACTCCAGAATTTTCTCTTAGGCTCGCCGTTTCAGAGTTTTCTTTCTCAATACGTTTTAAATCATTCCTTGAAATAGGTTTAATTCAGAGTTGGGCTTGCAGGTCTGGAAGAGTTTAGCACGGACAAGAATAAATGTCAAGAGCATTTTGATGTTTACAAGGAATGCAAGAAAAAAGAGGTATTGATTGTATTGTAGAAATTTGAAGGTCTTATAGTCTTTTGTGTGTTGTTGCTCTTACTATTACTAGCTTTGTATAGACAGATACTGATTGTTTTTACATTTTTATGTTCTCCCTGCTTACTGCTTTCTTGTGGCATAATTGTATTTTCGTTCTTCTCAGAGGGAAGCTCGACTGGAACGTAACAGGAACAGGTCCTTTTTCTCATGATTCATGGGAACAGTTATGAAGATCTCTTGAATCATGAATCAGGTTATAAATATAGCTAGAGCAGAGGAAGTATTGATCCCATGTTCTTGCCAAGATGTATATCTTGGATTTGTAATCCATTGTATTTGGACAAGCTTGGAGATGAACTTTATTAAGTAATGGCATGGAGAAAGTTTCAATAATCTGTCCTTATATATGTATAGTTATGTCTTTTGTGTGATTTACATGAAGCTATGAAAGTTTTTAACATGACCAAGTCATTTTTTAGACCAATTAACTGCCCCTTAAGGTCCTAACTGTGCAAGCACTTTTACACTAGCTTGCATCACTTAAACCAGTCATTTCAATCTTTTTGCTACTCTTTTATTTGGGTTGGTGTTTTGCTTAAGCCATAATGAATCTTAGAACAGTTTTCGGTAAAGCATTTTCAAGTTGTGCCCTTCATGAGAATTCAGATCCAAGTTCATATAGTTGCAATACTGTTCCAGGGAGCTTTGGTTAGTGTTAATTAAACTGTCAAATGCCTGTCAGCATCTTTATCTTAGATTTAGTTAACTCTTTTAAGGTCTTCATTCTTGAAGAAGAGTAGCTTGTGTCCAGTAAGACAAAACATGATTCAAGAATGGTTCACAGGCATAAAAACTCCATTACAAAGTCTCTCAAATGCCTTCCCGAAAGGAAGTGGCTATTGCTGGGGGTTGAATACTTTGTTTGGATTCTAGTTATTTAAACAATCTTGGCAGTACAAGTAACCTGACTGAGAAAGACTGCCTGACGGCACGACTATAGTTGACGATGACAGATGAGGCATTGAACCATACATGTAACTGTATACCAGAGAAGGACCTCCCCATCCTGATGGGAACACAAAATATTTGTTTAGGAAGCTGATCAAGCTCATATCTGATGAATTTTGGCCGCGCCAGCTTTTTGACTATACAATTGAAAATTCAGAGGTATTGATGCGTACAGCTAGTCCGCGGTCTGAAGATTTTTGGTGGTCATTCAAAATAAGTGCAAGAAAATTCGACTGGCCAACGCCCATGACCCACTTGATATCACCGACCAAGTGATTACTTTTAGAAATGAGATATCCTCATCAACTTGGTAAATACTTTACATTCATGGAGAGACAAAAAGGAAAACAATTCACCCATTCTAAGGTAAATGTTCTACTCCATTGAAGTCACCTAGGTAGGCAAATATCACTGTTCATATAATTCTTCACCCATTCTAAGGTAAATGATCTACTCCATTGAAGTCACATAGGTAGGCAAATATCACTGTTCATATAATTCATTTGTTTGTACTGTAGCACAATAATGTTCACAGAG
The DNA here is from genome assembly GCA_947683425.1 of Excoecaria cochinchinensis. Taxonomy (NCBI): domain Eukaryota; kingdom Viridiplantae; phylum Streptophyta; class Magnoliopsida; order Malpighiales; family Euphorbiaceae; genus Excoecaria; species Excoecaria cochinchinensis. Next base: position 73,404 of record CANTUQ010000193.1, on the reverse strand, counting down.
AAACAAGAAGTTACATTAAATTTATAAGAGATTTGCGAAGGAAGAGATTCTTGTGACACAGAGATTCACTCCATTTCCAGGTTGTAAAACCAGCCTGAATGTTGGAGAATGATGGTATGTTGGTGAGAGAGAGAAGCTAAAGTTGAATAGAATGAGGGATAAAATAACCTTGAGTTCAACCATCGCAAAGTGTTGACCTAAACAGACTCGAGAGCCAGTTCCAAAGGGCAGGTAAGCCAGTGGAGTTTTCGTAGCTCCGCTAATTCCATTTGCAAATCTTTCAGGATTGAACTGGTCGGCATCAGGCCCCCATAGATCAGGATTCTGATGCAGTATTCCGATAGGAATTCGAATAACCATTCCTTTTGGAATCACCAAGTCCTTAAACTTCACATCTTGTAAGGCCTCTCTACTCAAAAAAATGGCAGGTGGGTACAGACGCAGAGTCTCTTGAATCACCATTGTAAGCTGCCAATAAATAGCACTTTCATTATCAGGATTGGTTAGTTCAAATAAACATATTTGCATTGTTTCTTTCGCACAGCACTTACTGTTCTCATCTTTCCAAGCATTTGAGCATCCGGAATATTATCTTTGCAAATTTCAAGCACTTCCGCACGAGCACGAGCTTGCCAATCCGGATGAGCAGCCAACAACATTAATGCCCACGAGGCTGTGATGGCTGTGGTCTCATGGCCAGCAAAGTATATTGCCTTGCAGTTATCCACTATGAAGTTGTTCACAGATACTTGGTCACCATAATTCTTAGCTGCTTCAAGTATAATTTGCAGAAGATCCTTCTCATGGTTTGTAGCTGCCCTTTCCTTTACAACTTCTAAGATCATTGAGTTGATTTCTTTCTCTAATTTCCACATCTCTCTATTATTTTTGGTGGGGATGTATCTGTTTATGATTATTAACAGGAAACCATTTAGATAGACAATCTCTCATCAGCTTTTAAAGATGGACCGAGAATCAAACCTGAATCCGGGAATGCCAACAGAAGCCTTGGACATGACATCTTGAAGATTTCTAAGTTTGAGGAATATATGTTCTCCTTTGATATAATTGCTGCCAAAGGAAGCTCTTGAAATTATATCTGCAGATAAGCTTCTCATAAAGGGATCGACATCGATCTCAGCAATACCTCCAGCAGTCTCAATTCTAGTCGCCCATGATTTTAGCATTAAGGTAGTGGAGTCTAGCATTAAGCCCACCACGCTCTACAAGACATAATTTGTGAAGTTAAAGTTGCATTCTCATCTGATAATAATGATATTCAAGGTAATTAATTAAGGAGTTTTGTGTATTTACCTTAACCTTGTCAATGTAGAACTCAGGGGCAATTACCTTCCTGTGATAAGCCCACACTGGACCATTTGCAGACATGATGCTCTGGCCAAGCAAAGGTTTACGATCTTTAGACAGATAAGAAGGCTTCCCCAGACTTAAAGATGTACAGAGGCTTACTTCCTTCACCAAATCTATATCTGCTGTGCACAGTAGATGGATGTTTCCAGTTGAATACATAAATGTTTGTCCTGTCCCAATAATTTCGGGTGTAATTAAGAATTGGAGAAATCAAAATTGACAGGGGATTAAGCAAAATTAGAAAAAGAAAAAACAGTACCATATTGATGAAGCCATCGGGGTAAGTGTGGAATGATTGAAGAAGGCCAGTGATGAGAGATTTCATGAGTAGGTTGAAGCGTTGGAGTGGTAGTGATGTGAGGGATGTTTCCAAGGAGAAAAGGAGAAGGACCTCTAATCCCTTGCTTTAGAAGCTTTGATCTAAGCCTTTTTGGTTTCTCATAGTAAACGCTATATAGGTATACAAATATGCCTATAACTACACCCACTATCAGTTTCACCATTCCCATTTTCTTTCTTCTTTCTCTTCAGCTCTGCTATATATGTATATTATACAGCAACACTTGACCTTCAATCTTAAATAATATATAAAATTGTTTTAATAAATTTATAGAAATAAAATAATGGTGCTATGACAATCGCACCTGTAACTTCCAAATTCACGTGCCTACTACTGCTACCAGACAAATACGTTACAAACTTCCTGTTTAGTTTATAATAGCAAACCAAAGCTCAGGTTTAGATTCCTTTACTTTTTTTTTTATTTTTTATTTTTTAATTGCAAAAATAAAGATTAGAGTAGACAATTCAATTTAAACTGAATAATATCAATAATTATATATATATATATATAAAAGATCTATTTCATGAGATAAAATAATTTTTCATTTTCTAGTTCATCAAAATTTTAAATTTTCATTGGGGTGAAGTAGATTAGAGTAAATAAGTATTTTACCTGAACATAACGAAAATATTTGAGAAAGACGGACTACGTTGGGCCCTCTGGCTTTTGGGCAAAATACACTATGTCTATAGGTAGAGTTTTGTTGCGAGGTTTTCTATCTTTTTAAGCCCAACACGGCAAGGCCGAGCGTGTTTTTTTAAAAAAATTAACGATTTTGTTTTTTTTTTTTCTTTCATTTTTTGAAAAAAAAAAAGAACAAGAAAACAAGGGAGACAGAGCATAGAGGAGCTCGTGTGAATCTCCCGTATCTTCAACATAGAAACCCTAGTTTCCACCGTCTCCCTTCAAGCTCTCACCTTTTACTCACTCTGTTTCTCCTATTACTCTTTCATTTCCTCGATCTTTTTTCATTCTTCCATTCCTCCAAAACCCCTAATAACTTGTTTTGATCTAGGGTTTATTTTGCTCTTCTCCTTCTCGCTGGGGTGCAGTGGGAGCCAGCATGTTTACTCTGAAAGCTTGAAACTCTATCCATAAAATTCGAGCTGTTGGTGTTTTTGAAGTTGGGAAGAAAGGAATTATGTATAAGGATCGTGGAGGAGTTGTTGGCGGATCCTCGAGATCGGAGATCGATCGAAAGCGCATAAATGATGCTCTGGACAAGCATCTAGAAAAGTCATCTCCTTCTACTTCAAGAGCCTTGAATACTAAGGACAAATTGTCCGTACCATCCACTTCTACCGGTAAATCTCAGCTCGATCATCGTGATTCTCGCACCGCTTCTCTCTCTAGGAACAAATGCTCTGATGGTTAGTTTACTCTACTAATCCTTCACTTTTCTTGTCTTTGCTTGCCTACGATCTGGGCTTTTTTGTTTGTTTTGTATTTTTTCTTAAGATAATGTTGCATTTGATAATTTTCTTGTGTGTTCCTTGGTGCTGACGCGCTATGAATGTTTTCTTGATTTGCATTCTTGAACTATTTTGATGTTTGTTTCTTTCTTCTGGGTCCCAAGGTAATATCTTATGACTTATTATCTTAGATTTACTGGCTTTTACGGAAACTATTCTGGTAGGACTGTTATAATGAGACTAACAATTCATGTGATTTTTCCAATGTTGATCCTTATGTCTGCCTTTTCTATGATCAAATTGCATCAGATGATTAAGATAACCAATTTATCACTTTGTTCAACGGGTTACTTGCTTTGGAGACATTGCATATTATTGTGCTGGGTTATTATCTCAACCTACACATGTTTAGCCTCCGTTAAATTTGAAACGTCTTGTTATTTGGTAGGAGAGTATTTGTGCTTAGCCGCTGATTGTGCCTTTATTTGAATGAAATGCAGAGGAATCTGAGACCGATAGTGAAGAATCAGACGTCAGTGGCTCTGATGGAGATGACACATCTTGGATTTCATGGTTTTGCAATTTGAGGGGAAATGAATTTTTTTGTGAAGTTGATGATGAATACATCCAGGATGATTTCAATCTTTGTGGTTTAAGCAGTCAAGTTCCATATTATGATTATGCACTTGACCTGATATTGGATGTTGAATCTTCTCATGGTAAGCATTTTATTCTCATCACTGGGGCCTTTTTTTTTCCCCAAATTCATTTTCTACCATTATATTATGCGTTAAAACTAAAGTCTTCATTCAAATTCAATCTACTCCCTTGGGCTAGAACATATGATAAGCATGCACATAGTGCATTTCAATTATCGAGAAGGTTTGAATGCTATTGCTGATTTAGCCTTTTTTTCATCCATTGTGATGACTCATTTGCTCATTACTTTTCTATATTAATTGATCATATTTATCTGCTTTATTATACTGTATTGTCCAGTACAATAAAATGGATTAGAAATTATCTGAATAATTGATGATTCTCATTTTTTTTTTTTGGCTTTCATCTTGTATTCCTTGGATTAGAAAATATCTGAATATAATGGATTGAACATATTTATTCTTGAATGAATTGATTTGGTATTGAAAGACGTAATTGAATGATTAAGCCGTCTTAGGTTAAGAGCTCATTTTCCAACATTGCTCAATCAAATTTGCATTCAAGTTTTCTGTTTCTATATTCCTTCTACATCTTCTACTATCTTTTGTGTGGTTATTTTTTCCTCTCTCTCTCTCTGGAGAATAGAAGGTTACAAATGAATAGGTTTAAGGCTGAAACAGGGCCTTTATTTATTTTTTGGATATCCACCAGACTGAACATGATGGGTTATATATTCTTTTTTAATTCTCTGTTACATCATATCTTGTGGTTAAGTTTTCACACGTGTTCATAAATTCTTAGGTGATATGTTCACTGAGGAACAGAATGAGTTGGTGGAATCTGCAGCAGAGATGCTGTATGGTCTAATCCATGTGCGGTATATACTAACCAGCAAGGGAATGTCTGCAATGGTAAAACAATGCGTGTCATTTGTGTTTTTTCTCCCGCATCGTTATTGTGTTGATTTCATTGTTTAATTTGTTTATCTAATTGTACAGTTAGAAAAGTACAAAAATTATGACTTCGGGAGATGCCCAAGAGTTTACTGCTGTGGACAGCCTTGCCTTCCAGTTGGCCAGTCGGATATTCCTCGTTCAAGCACTGTGAAAATCTACTGTCCAAAATGTGAAGATATCTATTACCCACGATCCAAATATCAAGGCAGTATCCTTCTATAATGCTAGTTGTTTCTAGCTTTGGTAATGCTACGCAGCTTGAATTTATATTTAAGTGGACTCATAATTGTGTGCTATCATTCTTTTAATTTATGGCTTATTTGTTGTTTTCCAGCATGATTATTGTTTTTGTGTTTGTGCATGATTTATCCTCCACAGTGAAATAATTTATACGGCTTTAGTCTATCGGTTTTTCTCTTGTAAATTTTTATATAAAAATTTCTTTGACATTACCTAGACATTGATGGAGCATATTTTGGAACCACATTTCCTCACTTATTTCTGATGACTTATGGGCACTTGAAGCCACAAAAGGCAACACAGAGTTATGTTCCCAGAGTTTTCGGATTCAAGATTCACAAGCCTTGACTTGGAGCTGGAGCTGCATAAAAAAATTGGTGAGGTGTCCTCTCGATGTTGTCCATACTGTCTTTTGTATGTTTTTCCCCTCGGGCCAAAGTATTATGAAATCTAACAAGCGAGGTAAAGGTGCAGAAGTTCTGAAGAGGTTACAATTGTTTTATGATGAAAATGTTTAATATGCAATATGAGTTAGCAGTTGACCTGCGTACATTTTTAAATTTGTGAATTTAACGGAGCGTTTGTAAGCGTATTTTTGTTTTTCTTGGGTTGAGAATTGTTTCTAGCATTTTTACTGTACTTATTGCCTTGCATATGATCAAATTATATCATATTGTGAGACAACAGTTCTTCCGCATCCTTCGAACGAGGCAATCTGCCTACAGCAGTCCACCATGTAGGCTTCTGATTATTTCCTCCCTAGTTTTAATTGGTACATCTTTTTGGGTATGTGTGGTTGGACATTATGAGTAATGCCCTTTTTGCTATTAGAACTTAAAAAGTTGGCGATCAAAATGGATGTAAAGTTAGTTGGACAATTACTATAGATGGATGTTGTTATTCTCATTTCAAGGTTGAATGTGTTACTCCTTGTTAATAGAGGTTAGTGTAGGTGGTGCGTAGATGAAAGTGTTGATATCGGTGCTTGTTTTAATTCAACTGCTGAGGCAGAGTCGAGTTATGGTGAAGCTCGGTAATTTTATGAAGAAACAAAGTCAATGATGAGTGGCACGAGAGTCTTGATTAGCTTTATCTTTGAACTGAAAATGATTATTATAAAGGAGCAAAATGATGTTGAATATTTATCAAAATAGAGTCCTAAATTGAATTAGTTTGCAATTAATTCTCCAATTTTGGTGCATTTATATTGTTATTTTGTGAGAGATGATTTTGCTGTTAGTTAAACTTGGTAGTCTTGAAATCAAAAGAGTAACATTTTATTGAAGAGGGATTATTTTGAGACAAGAAAATCAAATCAAAAACTAAACATTATTTTGTATTGCAAGACTGTCTATTTTATTTCACTTGAATATTAACAAGGTATCATATATAGGAAGAAAATGGTATTATAGAATATGTAAATTGAAAAATAATCAAATCCTATTTACTAAAGAATTAGTATGTATCAAATTTAACACCCACGTCAATCATAAAATCACAGATATTTGGATTAACATTTTCCTCATATGCTAATCATAGTTTAAATTTAATAATTCCTATGTTGTTTTTGGATACAAAATTTGAGATGGGGCTTCTATAAATAATGTGGGCGGGCGGGCTTTGCTATCTACAAATAAAATTTTGTCAAAGCAAAAGATATTTCCACGTGTGTCCATTTCATTGGTTCATCTCACCTTCCCTTTTGGACAGATTCCTCTGTCGTTTCCTCCAAGTAGAGCCAATCTTAAACTAAACTTATAATAAGCGATAAAATCAAAGAGATAGAATTGTGTTCCCATATTGCCCTTGCTTCCAAATCAAAGCTTGTGATTTTAATTATTTTATTTTATTCGTGTTTCCCGACAATTGTCATTTTTTCATTTTTGTAATAATGAAATATAATAAATAATAGTATATTCCGAGTATTGATTTATTAATCAAATCAAATTAAAATTATGGGTTATTATAAAAATATTTTTGGGTTACTTTTTCCAATAAAGTTTCAAAAAAAGGAAAAATATCAATATTTTTTAAGATAACTAATCACATAATGTCGCGTATGCTATATTTTAGTGGTAAAATATGTTTATTTTGATAAATTTAATTATAAAAATTACATATTTTAAAAAATATAATAGTAAAATTTCTTTTTTTTTTTAAAAAAAAAATACACTTTAGTAAAAACAATCCATAAAGAAATTTATAAAAATTTATTGGCAAAAAATGACTTTAATCCTATTTGTTATTAGTAAATTACCTATATTTTTACCAATTCACATTAATTCATATTTTATCGATGTATAATGCACTAAATTTAGCTTGCACACATCAGAACCAAATTATAACATATTAAGGGATAATACATAAATTCTTCCTAATTACGACTAGTAAATAGATTATGTTTAAACTAATTGAGTATCAAATTACTTAATAAATTTATTAAAAATATAATTAGTATCTTTATACTATTAAAAAAATATATAAAATACATATCTAAATTATTAAAAATATTATATTGTCCTCATATCTCTGTCTATAAGCTACATGAACATATTTTTACGCACTTTTCATGCTGTATCACGTATCTCTATAAAAGGATAATATGACATATTTAATAAATTTAAGGGGATAATATATTAAATTAAACCAAATTTTATATCATGAAAGGAGAAAGTAGGTCAAAATTAAGTGTTGTAATATCAATTACGGCAAGTAATAAATGATAAAAAGCTATGAATGATAGGAATTTCCAAGTAAAAAAGGATAGGCATCTGAATAAGCAAATTTAGCAACTTGGGTTAGAATTATATTTGGTTCATTGGTTGTATGTATGTAGTATAAGATTGGCATTTCTATCTAAATTATGTCTACCTTAATTTTCTTGAATTTGACGAATTGACCTATATACCAACATGACGAATAATTGCAAATAATGGGCGATGCCAGTTTATTTTTGGACCCAAAATCTAAATGTGAAAACTAATTGTAAAGCCTGATCATACATATAATTATTTATTTATAGGAACTGAGTTGTTTGCTTGTCAACGAAGAATGTAATAATTGTAAATATCATTAAATTCCATGGAATTAGAATAATGATATCTTGAATATTCAATATTTATTCTTATTTATTTAAATATATATATTAAAAAGGCAACTGAGAAATTAAACAGAACTAAAAGGGCAAATTTTAAATAATATATATATATATATCCAGAATTAAGCAACAAGGTTGTAGGCTAGGGAAAAATAATTAAATTATTACATATATGGATAAATAAAAATATATCTGAATTTATTTTCTTAAAGAGAGGGAGAGAGAGAGAGTCAGAGGTTTGAAATTAAGGCATTCTCCTAAAAACATTAAACTCCACATAAACAAATCTATCTTTTAAAAGTCTCTCCTCAAATCGCTCTTTACAGTTTTTACATTTTGAAAATTTAATAAACAAACGACGCACACAAAGTACAGAGAGAAAAGAGAAAAAGCTAAGTACGTTAAGATAACACAGGTGAAGAACACCAGCGAAAGAATTCATCTGCAAGGGAATTGAAATCGGAAATCTTCCCTTATGTAATGCATCAGAAGAAATCAGAAGTCCAAATCGGAAAAGAAAGCACCGGCATCTCTTCCGATTTTAACCCTACTCCTCCTCTTCTCTTCCCTCCTTCTTCTTCTGATCATAATAATCATTCTGGTACTACTGTCGCTCCTCAAATTCTAGTTCAATCCCCAACTATTCATTTTCACAATGACCCAATTACTCCTTCCGCTTCTTCTTCCTCTACTCCCTATAAGAGGCCTCTTTTGACCCAACATCATTCCCATCCCCATCCTCATCGTTCTTCTTCTTTATCCAAATCCCCGACCATCTACCATTTCTCCCCCACCCAACAAAATCAATCCCTTTTTTCTGTCTCCGTCGCCGCTAAATCCGCTGCCTTTCGCTTCCTCCGCCGCTTCAACCACCTCCGCCGTCTACGGGTCCATCTTCGGTTAATTCTGCTTTTATCTCTCCCATTTTTCTATTTCTTGGTCTCCCATCCCAGTCACTCCTTCCTCCTTGATTTTCTATCTGCTTTTGCTTTCTCCGCGGCTTTGTTATTCTCTCTAAATCTCGCTCTCCCTCGCCTCCCTTCAATTCGATTGTTTTTTGCGCGTTCCTTCCCAATCAAGCTCAAATCCACATCTAATATTTCTAGACCGCCTTTGCCCGTGTTCTGGTCAATTGGTTCCAGACCCAAATCGGAGAAGAGAGTGAATTCTGGGTGTTGGGTTCAGGTTTATAGCAACGGAGACATTTACGAGGGGGAGTTTCATAAGGGTAAGTGTTCGGGGAGCGGGGTTTATTACTACTATATGAGTGGGAGATACGAAGGGGATTGGGTTGATGGAAAATATGATGGTTATGGAGTGGAGACCTGGGCTAGAGGAAGTCGGTATAGAGGGCAGTATAGGCAGGGTCTCAGGCATGGATTTGGGGTTTATAGATTTTATACAGGAGATGTTTATGCTGGGGAATGGTCTAATGGCCAGAGTCACGGTTGTGGAGTCCATACCTGCGAGGATGGCAGCCGATATGTTGGAGAATTCAAGTGGGGAGTCAAGCACGGCCTTGGCCACTACCATTTCAGGTGAATTAGCAATGTGTTTATTATGCTGAATTATCGTATGCCTGATATACATCTTTTGACAATTCAATTTTAAGTTAGTTTTCGTGGGCATTGTTTTTCCGCTTTTGACTTTATTCTAGTTGATAAGTTGTTTCGTTTGCACAACGATGATGGGAATCTGTAAGCTTATGGGATCAATTTGCATTGTTTTCTATTGATGCTGTTGATCTTTGATCATTTATTTCATGTCCCTGAATTTTTTATAGATTTGGTATAGCATTGAATTACCTAAGAATGTTATTGACAAATTTCCTGAGGTTTACCTCCAAGTTGTTATACCCAAATAGGGCAAGAGCTTTTTATAATTCCTTGTGGAAGTACAATTAACCTCAAATAATACATTGCAGTCCAGAAATTAATCATGTATTGGGTTTGAACAAAATGATATAGGAAAAGAAAATCATACAAAATAGAAATCTGGGTTGGGATTTGATTATGCTGTTTTGATTATTTTTATTTTAGGTCATCTATAAAGTCAGTCGTTCTTCTAGTTGGTTTTGGAATGAGCATTGCGGGAACTTGTTCAACATGAGAGCCACATACCTTGCATTTCAATTTCTTGAGTTAACAAGTGGATGGTCACTTAAATGAAAGCCAAAGAAATACCTTGGATTGCTAATCATGTGTATTTATTTTGTATCTAAAGGATGATCTAAATTTTAGGTCGCGACTTATTTATTAGAATAGAAGTTAAGTTTTTATTTGGTATTATACATTATGGTGATTGAGTTCTTTTAATTGCAAACCAGTTTGGTTTGAACAAATGATCGTTGGACGTTTTTCTAAATAGTAATCCGGATGGGAGACTTTCCTTTATTTGATAGCTGGACATCCTACATTTATACACTGTACTGATTGCAAATCATGTTTTATTACTTTTTTATCTTCTTAAGTCTGCAGTATATGCGGGATTATAAACTTGTCTGGCTTGATCCTAGTTGCTTGCTTGAATTTATAGTATAGGGTCAATAGGACTTAGCAAGTCAATATTAGCCAGACTGCATAATTTTCTTGTTTCAATCGTCATTTGTATGGGCCAAGTGGGAGAAGCAATTTCTTAGTGCCTTCTTTCTTGAGTTGAAATAGTTAAAAATGGTTACCATTTATAAATTTTATCAATAGTTTTTGATAGTACAGAGTGCAGGACATCAACCTAAATAAGACAGCCTTAGATATACACATTTGTGCACATGAATATGCATAAACTAAAATTCCCTTTTTTGCTTGGTCTTATTAGTTCTTTAGTGCAGATCATTTTAAATCATGAAAGTCTTTACATTGTCTGGAAAAATTGTGATTGTGATTATATTTACTGGCTTATCTATGATTCTTAGAAATGGGGACACATATGCTGGAGAATATTTTGCCGACAAGATGCATGGCTTTGGTGTATACCGTTTTGCTAATGGGCATCGTTATGAGGGAGCCTGGCATGAAGGCAGAAGGCAGGGCCTTGGAATGTACACGTTCAGAAATGGAGAGACTCAATCTGGTCACTGGCAAAATGGAATTCTTGATGTCCCAAGCACACAAAACACTGCATATCCTGTATCTCCTGTTGCTGTCTATCATTCCAAAGTACTCAATGCAGTTCAGGTATTTGATTTTTTTTTTTTTTTGCAACACTTCTTTCTTTTGCTTTGTTATTTGTAATCACTTCATGTGGTCTACCGTTCCCTTCTCCTTTGCCATTTAATTTAATGTGGCAAGACATGAACATTTTGGCTTACCTTTATAATCTTGTATAATTGATGTGATTTCAATTTATTCATAGTAAGGCATGTAAGCATGTGCTTTTCAGTTTTAATTTTTATTATTTCCATAGACGTTTATTTGTTTTGTGGCCTAAAGAACTCAACTTGAATTGGTTGAAGATGAGAAATTGACCAGTTTATTCTGTTGTGGGTTAATTGGGAGATGTGCTTCTTGTTTTTTCTGGCAAAGAAGGAATTGGAATCTTATGTACTGTTTCTTGTGATCAGGAAGCAAGACGAGCGGCAGAAAGAGCTTATGATGTGGCAAAGGTGGATGAAAGGGTGAATAGAGCTGTAGCAGCAGCTAATAGGGCAGCCAATGCAGCTAGAGTAGCAGCAGTTAAGGCTGTGCAGAAACAAATGCATCTTAACAATAATGGCGATAACATTCCAATTCCTGTTGTGTGAGACTCCAATTACAGATATGCGAAAGAAAACATGAGATGACAGTGGTGATAATGGCTTCTATGATTTTCCTTTCCTTCTCAATTGCTTCATACTTGGCATAGCAATCTTCTATTCAGCCAAATTCTTTCTTAAAGAGGCTGTAAGCTAAATAGGTCGGCATGGATTTGATGTGTGGAGAAAGATGCTGTGAAGTAGATTGGTTAATTTGTTTGCTTTGATGTCATGTATAGATGGATAATGCTGCCAGCCAAGAAAAGGAGAACATGAGAAACATAGCATATTTTGAGATTTCTCTTCTTTTTTGTCACTTTTTGTAGTTTTTTTTTTTTTGTAAAGTCGAGGTAGATGTTATGCAAGTTATGCTGGGGCTAAGGTGAAACCTTAGTCCAGCAGAGTGTTGTATGTGAACTAATTGGCATATGCGAGATACACTCGTGGTCCTTTGACAGGAGCTAATTAGTCTTTGCTTTAATAGTGATATGATGAAAGAAGCTTATTCCACATCCGGTGCTGTAGTGCGCCAGCAATAGAAACTTTTTCACCGTAGCCTTGGTTCCTCCATCAGGGTTAATCAAGAGACAATATTCCATCTCATTATCATTATTATTGTTATGCTAAAGATTAGATAAAATTAACCATCTGCCGAATTTACGCAGATCTTACAAAGTGTGCGCTTATAGCAAATTAGTTTGAGACATACAATTGAATAGCGATAGATAACTTAAATCGAACATGCCAACACATGTTATTCATTCAAGCACTTAATACTCCCAAGAAGAAATTTAAAATTTAAAATGCCAACATAACCTTTTCATTCAAGCACAGATTTGTGCAAGCCGCCATCCAACTAAGGTATCCAGCACAATAATTTCTCATAAGTTGATTATCGAAATCAAAGAAATGTTCAAAACAATGCCCAAATATCATTTCGCTTCATTAGTTGGCAACAAAACTCAAATGTCAACACCTAATCCATTAATGTCTAAAAACTTCTACAATGCCCAAATGAAATAGAAAAATCTGCTATGCCAAAATTACACTGCAATCCATATGCCAAAGGACCATAGTTATGATGCAACATAACTAACTCTCAGTCTGCTCCCTAAGCCTGCGGATGGTGCTCCTGACTGTCACGGCACTTGCAGTGCTGTCAAGGCATAAAATCAAGCGATTTGAACCACCATAATAAGGAAATACAGATTAAAAGTGAAGGTTTTGATACATTGATGAGAGTAGAAAATCATACTTCAAGGTGTAAGCACCCCCTGCTTTCACTTTGCCACAGTCTTTGCATCCCCAGATACCAACAGCCTTCCTCTTCACCGCATACTGTGATAAATAAAATTTCATATAAATCAGAGAAATGTTTCCACATCCCAGGTTGTATGGATGAGGACAGAATTAAAGGTCAATAAGTTCAAATAAGATTAAGGAGAAGCACATCGGTAAATGGATTGATTACCTTCCCACAGAATTCGCAGAAGTACTTGCTGTGCTGGCTGACCTCCATCTTCTTAATCTGCTTCCGCAGACTAGCACCATAACGGGTGCCTGCAAAGTGAATGTGTTGTAAGTTGCATTAGAAGCACATGTTGACTTCAGAAATGTAATCATGAGGCATAACAAACAACCAAAAAAATAAAGACACAGGTATAAGGTATATAGAAATCATGTGATCCATAATAGCACCAAAGGCAAAATAAAATTCTAGCAAAAATAAGATTATCCTTAGGGTAAGTATATCATAATAAGATGAGAAGATATCCACAGATCGCAGGACCTTTGGAATATGATTGTTGAGATCTATGAAATTGTTCAATTACAAGAGTACTACAGATCCCTTTTATTATACAAGATTGGCAAGGAAAACTATGTAGCCATGTACTTTTGCGAACCAAGCAAGACAAATATTTACACCATAGTCTGTGATTTCAATCTTTAGATTCATCAATACAGCAAACAAAACATGAGAAAACAGGTATAATGGTACATACCATACTTCCCAACAATACCAGCCTTCTTGGTTCTCTTTGTCTGCAGCATAACACACAAAAAAAAAAAAAAAAAAAGTTCACCAGCCATCAAAAATCGAGAATACATTGAAGTCATATTATAAAGCACAGGACAACTACTACCAACATGCCAATGATAATAGTAAAGAAAACTACTCCATCCCATGAAAAATTCTCTCAGGCATTATGATTCTAGAACAAAATGCCATAAAGTAAAACATACCTAATAGCCACGCACCTAAACTTTCATTTTTATCATAGCTGGTCAAGATGTGATTATACTAAGCTTGCAATCAAAGAAATGCAAGAGCCAAACAATTCTAATTATGGAGACCAGAAACCAATACAGATAGTATTGTGAAACCAGTATCAGAGAAACAATGCAAAATAAAAAGAATAGAAAAGATTAAGCAGATGAGAGGCAAGCAAAAAGTACCATCTTGGACTGCTAAAAGGAGAGGAAACCCTAGAAATCAACTGCTCGCTCCCAACCAGCCACCAGACAATAGAAATATTTGTTTTCGTTGGCATTATATACTGAGACCATTTCAAAGGAAGTGATGCCACAGGACCGTAACTCCTGAACTTTAATTGGGCCGTAAATTGAACTGGGCCGTAAATTGTACTGAATTTTTCAAAAAAAAAAAAATATATATATATATATATATATGCGATTTGATAAAATAGAGAAAAGCGTATTTCAAAAGGATAGTCTGGGATACGATATATATACCAGCAGCTTTATTGGATCAAACTCTGAAACTCGAGTCAATTATTCTGATTCGATTCCTTGGTTAAATTTACCGCTACTACTTCACCCAAACCATGTACATGCTCGTCAACTGCTCCAATTGCCGGACTCCGCTGCAACTACCTCCCGGCGCCCGATCCTTACGCTGTGCTATTTGCCAGGCTATTACCCAGATCGCCGATCCCCGTGCTGTTCCCCCGCCTCCTTCTTCCTCCTACGCACCTCCTCCTACCCACGCGCCACCTCCTCCTTCTCCCTTGGATCACGCTCCGCCAGGGCCTCCTCCCAACGCGCATGGCAGAAAGAAGGCAGTGATATGCGGGATATCTTACAAGTATTCGAGACATGAGCTGAAGGGATGCATCAACGACGCCAAGTGCATGCGGTATCTTTTGATCAACAAGTTTCATTTCCCCGCAGATTGCATTCTTATGCTTACTGGTATGCTCCTAAACTCTTGCTTCTTTTTTTTTTTCTCTCCTCAAGTTTGGATCCCTTTCTTCATGTTACTGGGTGCAATTTCCTATAAATTCTGAGCAGTTATTTATGAAAAGAGCTGAAGTAATTTAATGTGTGCGTAAATTTATTTTCTCGAATCTTTTTGTTCTGGAACATCACGCGGAGTCTGAACAGATTGAATTCTTACTGATAAGCTCTTCATTTGGTATATTAAGAATTTGGACAGAGGGAGATCAATCTTATGTTGCATCTTTCTTCAATAACACATTTTTACTGTTTAACAGATTGTTTATTGCAAATTCAGATGGAGTGTAAATAACAAAGATCATAAACATAAAACATCAGCCGAGGAAGTCCCAAGATGATGACTACAGTTGTAGAAGTTTGGGTTGGAATATCTCCTTTCAACGATTGGATACTCATCCCCTCACTATGTTATTCATGAAAACTCTGTCAATTAAAAATCTCATGTAATAATAATAGTTTCTCGTTTCCACCAGAGAATTTAGGAGGTCTAAGGCTGGTACAAAAATTATATAAAATCTATTCTTCTATATTCCAAAAAGTTTTGGTGTCATTTATTGTTCAGTAGGGAGAAGAGATGGCAAAGAAGAAAGGAAAGTTGGCATGTATTGACTAAGTCTTAATAACATTACTGTTTCAAGAGAATCCTAGAGACGTATTGCTGTCTATGTGCTGGGAGAAATTAATCAAATCCCTATAATTATTTGTCATCTAGATGGATTGGCATTGTCCTTATCTTTTTTCTTTTCAGCAACTGATGAATTTTCATATATCTTGCATTACTATCATTTCTGTGTAGCCATAAAGCATTAAATATTTCTCGTTTAAGTCTTTTTATGATCCTGGCAAGAATTAACCCTATTATGAAATTTATGTGCAGAGGATGAAACTGACCCTTACAGAAGTCCCACTAAAAGTAACATGAGGATGGCGTTATACTGGCTTGTACAAGGTTGCCAACCTGGGGACTCCTTGCTTTTTCACTATTCTGGTCATGGTTCACGACAAAGAAACTATTCTGGCGATGAAGTTGATGGATATGATGAAACTCTATGTCCCCTAGATTTTGAAACTCAAGGGATGATTGTTGATGATGAAATCAATGCAACAATTGTCAGACCTCTTCCACAAGGTGTTAAGCTTCATGCAATAATTGATGCTTGCCATAGTGGCACCGTATTGGATTTACCTTTCCTCTGCAGAATGAATAGGTCAGTTGCAATGAGAAACAATATGATTTTGTTGTAAATCCTTGCTTGCTAGTTTTGTAGGAGTGAACTTTTCACAGAAACACTGCAGACATTTCAGAGATTTACAGCTGTTTGGCAAGCTAGAATTCTATGTAGAATTCAACTCTAAATGAATTCCCATGTTTGAAATGCGAAAATTTAAAAAATTATGCATTGCAGCTTATGTTCTTTATTTGTTTCGCAGTAATTCAGCTTATTTCTGAATTAAAAGTTTATTATAGACGTATACAACCAAGCATATACATGTTACTTTTCACCAACAGATTTGTCTTCATAAACAGTATTTCTTCCTTCTCTTTTCTTCAGGGATTTTGTCTCTGTATTTATTGTTTGAAATAGATTTGGACCATGAAAATTCCTTGTTTTGATTATATCTTGCCTTCCTGCAACAGGAGCGGACAATATGTATGGGAGGACCATCGTCCAAGATCAGGCTTGTGGAAAGGAACAAGTGGTGGAGAAGTCATATCTTTCAGTGGTTGTGATGATGATCAAACCTCTGCTGATACATCTGTATGTCTCAATAGGATTTCCATTTTTTTTCTTTTCTTTTCTTTCTTTCTTTTCTTTCTTTCACTCTTTGAAGTTTAAATCAACGGAAATTTTAGGTTTTATACTTCAAAATATATTTTTATGG
The DNA here is from genome assembly GCA_947683425.1 of Excoecaria cochinchinensis. Taxonomy (NCBI): domain Eukaryota; kingdom Viridiplantae; phylum Streptophyta; class Magnoliopsida; order Malpighiales; family Euphorbiaceae; genus Excoecaria; species Excoecaria cochinchinensis. Next base: position 56,453 of record CANTUQ010000193.1, on the reverse strand, counting down.
GACAGGCTTTGTCAAAGATAACATCTACAGGTGCAATGACTTTTTGCTTCATCCAAGCCATTGAGCGAGGGCAGGGCACTACATATGGGAGCATCCTCAATTCAATGCGTGCTACCATCCGAAATACTGGTAATGGCCTTGATGGCGGTGCTGTGACCTCTCTCGTCACCATGCTTTTAACAGGAGGCAGCAGTATTGGTGGACTTAGACAGGTACATGCTTATATTACATCTAGGGGCCGGGGATTTCTTAATATTAAATGGATTTTAGGATGAATGGCTAAAAAGAAAGTAATAATGACAATAGAAGTTCTTTTTACTATAACCTCACTTGCGAGCAACTCCAAACTCATATCTACTCAAATTTTCATAAAAGAGTTCAAGTCCTATCACTTGTATAGTATCATTCGTTTGAGGAGTAAATAATCTTTCCATTTTGTTTGTTGACAGGAGCCACAATTGACTGCCTGCCAGCCATTTGATGTGTATATGCGACCTTTCTGTTTGTGATGATTATTTAAGAGCAGCAACAATTATACAAGGCTATAATTGCATATAAAGCAACGGGTCTATTTCTTATACAAGTTTGTTTTTTGAGTTAAGCCATTGCAACTGTTAGTTTGCATGGTGGAACTACTTTGTCGTAGCAGACATTAGCATTTGTAGTTTATTTGGCGCATTCCTTTAGCTGTTTTGGTAGCTTCTTTATAGATACAAGCAGGGTGCCAGTCTTTTTAGTGGACTTCTGAACCGTGTCAGAGCTGCAGACTTCTTAGTACTTCCACAAGTTATTATTTCTTAAAAGATTCATAACATTGATGTTTTGTATATCAAATTCTATATTTAATTAGGACAATGAGGTTCTTTGAATTGGACTAGGTAGGTCTTTTTCAGTTCTCACTTGTTTAAAGGGTCTTAAAGATACTCGATATTAAATGTACGCGTATAAGTCAAGTTTATGTTTATGAAAATATATTGGATGTTTGTTTGCCCTCTCTTAATTTCAAATCCTAGCTCCTCCCTTGCTACCAACTAAGCTGAATCATACAACCAGATGATTTCCGTGGATTTAGCTGCTCTTAAGTATTTCGAAGGGCAATTCCATTAATTCTTATTGAAGTTGGCTTTTACAATATGTTTTTTGAATTGGAATGTTTTCTAAAATCATAATCTTGATTATCATCACTTTAGCCTTACAAGTGTCGTTTCCTAGATGTGCGCCATTCTAACTTTTTGAACTCGAGAAACCCAACAACAGTGGCCGAACGCGTTTTCAAACGTTCTTCGACGAAGGTAAGTATGATGCTAGTTGTTAAGGAACATGGATTAAATCAATTTTTTAATATATAAAATTGAATTTTGGAATTAAAGAATGAATAAATATAAATTATCTATCATTATTATGACTATACGTGCACACACATGTAGACTGAGTAATCACAAAAAATTGGTCAAAGTCGTGAGAAACAAATCATCATCACAGGAAAAAACAAGATGCCTCCACTGATTTTAGAGACCTAAAATCTCGATGCTCAATTGAACCTATCATAGTTGCAGTGAATATCTTAAAGAATAATATTTAGGGCCTTTGGAGACGGCAAACCCCATATAAATCACCAACCGCCACCGACATTGAAAAATATTTTTCATAAGTAAACCTGGATGAGCTAGACATTGGATTTTTTTCTAAGAAAGATACAATGAGCATCACTATCATCTAAATAAATTTTTTTCTAAATAAAATTTTCTAGTATCCTTGATCTGTTAGGATCAGGAGGACGGAAATCCTCCAAATGCAAATTGGAGCTAATTCGTATCTCATTTAATACAATCTCTCCTTTCTCTGCTTTTATTGTCTCCAATGTACTTCCAAGAACATCCCCTGCAAGTCCAATCTCGAGTAGACGCCCTGGTTCCTCTCCACCTGTATGTAACAACTGCCCAATCTCTCTCAAACCCACCACATTTTCCGCAACAACTTTAGCAAAGATGCGCCCGAGAAACTCTGCTGCTTTTGGGGCATCATTCACAGCATCCTCCAAAGTGGTGAGAACCGACTCAAACCTGGCCAATTGGGACAAAACATACCAACACACAAAAATTAACAATTGACACTGTAAAACCCAACCCAAGACTCTGAAAAATAGTGCAAAAAATTCCCACCCTTTGACTAGCTGCAGCGGAGTTAATATGGCATCCTGAGACCTTGCAAGATTGACAAGAAGTTTAGCCAAAAGATCTCTTTCCTTGTCCTTCCTCTCAAATGAATCAGTAACCCAGAGGGAGATCATTGAAGGATGAAAACTTGAGGAATTGAGATCCTTGATGCATAAAGCAATTTCTCGCTCATCTCTAGCACTGGAAAAGGCCCATATACTTGCAGTTAGATGCTAAACTCTGTAGGAAGTAAATCCATGCACATACTAAATATGATGCAATATTTATGACCATACTGCTTTGAACTAGTAACAAGTTATATCTTGGCAATTGCCATAGATAATGAATTAAAAATAGAGCAGAAACAAAGAGGTTGATAACAAGATACATTTAATCATAAAAGATATCATAACTTTATTTAATCAGAAACTTGTGTACTAAACCATTAAACCAACTACGTTCAAGACATTCCATTCAAAACTCCTGAATATGAAACCAACACCATTATCAACATACTGCAAGTGATTTTGAAACATTCCGTCGGCTCAACTTAATCAAATGGCAAACCTATAATACATATTTGCTTTAAATTCATCAACTGGAGATAAAGAGCTAAAAATCAACTACATCTCAAATTAGAGGATCGAATCACTTCAGCTAGAATCCCAACCACAACCAAAGCGACCACCAAACTTGCATCAAAGAAACAAAATTAATGACACATCCAATCATATCATAATCAGCCAAAATATTTATCAAACAATGACTTCAATGCTAACGATGCAATGTGCCTACAATGATAAAATTGAACACCAACAAAAGAACAAAGCCTATGCATGGATAGGATACCTGTAAAATTCTTTGATTGCTGCCATGGACATGTCCCGCAGGCGTTCTTCAGGCCAGACCTTTTCTAAAGGAGTGCCTTGGGTAAAAGATGGTGGCTGAGCTCGTCCAGGTGGTGATGTTGCTGATGTTCCAAGAGGCCTATCAAAACTGCGTTCCTGACTCCGGGGATCCCTGCTAAATTTAATTTTATTAACACTCAAAATCACTCAATTGACCAAAGCAACAAGAACTACAAAATCATCCAAAGCAAACCTTGAAATGAAATCCTCCCTTGGACTGTAAGCCTGCCGCTCAGCTGCAGTACTAAAACCATTCAGACCACCTGTCATCCTTCTCAAGTCACCAGCATTGGAAATATCAGTAACCGGAGTGCTTGCCATTGCAGGTGGCCCTCTAATGGACATTCCTCGGGCAAGTCCACCTTGGGGACCCAAGGTGATAGAATCATCACCAAGCGGCCGAGGCAAGGGAACTGACAAAGTCCTACCCTCAAATGATTGTCTATCATCAAAACGGACATCCTGCGCCCCATATCCTCGAACTTGAGAAGGCAACCCATGGAAACCACCCATCTGCGAATTTGGGGAAAATAACATGGATGAACCTCTTGGAGCAAAATCCATAGGAGCCCTTCTTGGAGAGGGATTGGTGCTAGGATTGCGAGCAAGCCTAGTAGCTTGATGCTGCCGCTCTTGTGCTGCATCTCTGTGCACTTCCTCTATCTTTTTCGGTCCTTCCACCTTCCTCCTCTGCTGCCATTTATTCTTTCTCAGATCAATTGCATCCTTCAACATAAACCTAACCCTAGATGAGAGTTTCATGTTGTTCGATAACTTGGCCATCCTGTCAAAATATGCATCCATGTGTTCCTTTGCTTTGGGATGATCAATCATCTCTCCAATTGTGCTCATTAATTTGCACAAAGCCTCAACATCTTCCTCATCAGGATTTTGATACTGACCAAGGAGTTTTTGTATGCATTCATGCATTATTCTCTCCGTCAACATTTTCTTCTTATACAACTCACCAATTAGCCTTATGTTACCGAGCATTCTTCTTCGAGCATTAGTTCTCTTCTCTTCTCTTTCCTCTTCAGATTGTTTAGTCACACCCTCTTCATCCACTTTATTAGCTTCTTCTTGTTCTCTCTCCCCTCTTTCGAATTCCTCCTGGCACTTGTTCAGAAGTAACCTCTTGAAAGTAATCTTTTCATTATCTTCAGTGAAGTCAGGCAATTCTCCAGCCAGATGAAAGCAGAAGTTGGCATACATTTCACAGAAAGTAGGCTCCATCAAAGCCTTGTCAAAGATCTGTGAGATAACGCTTCTAAGAGTGACAGCATTGTCAATCTTAACAGCTTTTACCTGCTCAAAAAGCTTTTCAAAATTTTGTGGAGTAAGTTTGTTCAAGATAGCTTTCAACTGCCTTTGCTTGGCCTGCTCTTCATCTGTCACTTTGCCCACTTCATATCTCCTTTCTGCCTTGTGCATCATCTGTAATGGAGTGTGAGGCGAAGGAATCAATCCCTTCTGCTGGAAATTTGTAGCACGCTGCCACCTGTCAGCATCTGGGCTGCTTCTTTGCATACCTACCTGAGAACCCATTGACTGCATAGGCCCAGATAGGATACCACCTGCATATGGAATGGGAGCCTGTGTTCTTGGATTCCTCAGAACACCATAATTGCCCCCTTGACCTGGACGAAGGCCAACATTCCCTCCAAATCCAATATCCAAACGCAAATCCCTCCCCGTGCCAAAGGGGCCAGGCACTTTAATCCATCGTTCATCATCCACCACACCACCACCGCGACGGTCCATCCGAGATCCGCTGTTTGACCTATCTACAACTCTTCCTGGACTAGGATATGAATCCCGTTCAACAAAATGGGAAACATTGATGCTCATCAAAGCATCTGCAATATCAGATGTAATTTCAAAACTTTCTGGAAGACCAGTACACTGCTCCGAGAACTTCAAAAGGAAATCCCTTGAATATTTTTGTGCTGTATCTTTGCCACGTTCACCTGTTCCACCAAGAACCTGTTCCCTGTTATCTGAAGTTTCCAATTTTGGTGTAGAGATGTCAGCAGCATCCTCCCAATCATCCAACTCCGCCTTATTCTGGACACCTCTATCACTAGGCACAGAGTTCATTGGAAGTGCATCGACCGCTGCTTGTTTTACATTAGACATAGCCAAGGTGCTCTGTGTTACTTCTGAAGAAATGGCACTTTCTTTCTTTTCTTCGGGGCCTTTATATGCCATGTAAAGATCAGAAGTCGTCCCAGCAGCATCTGCTTTCTGAAGAATTTCTTTTCTTTTCTTCTTTACTTTGCCAGTTGTACTCTTCGATCTAGTCAACTCCGCAGCTTTGTCCTTAGAACTGGAATTTGCAGCAAAGCCCAAGTTACTCCCAGTATCTTCCACTACTTCCCCTTCATGTCTTGAAGTTGCCACCGAAAGATCAGGAGTTGAAACAGGACCAAATTGCTGATCTGATGGACTGGATTTTGCAACAGAAACTTCTTTGCTCTCCACATTATTACTTTTGATTGAAGATGCATTCAATGCCAGGGTATCATCAATGCTGGACTTCTCAATGTCTGCGGAGTCCAAATTTCTAGATGTAGTCCTATCATTTTTTGTGAGACAAGTCACAAGTTTGTTCGCCCCTTCCTCCATGGTCTCCAAGATTGGAACCTCATTGCCAAATGGTGTATCTATCAAAGCAGGTTGCTTTTCACTTTGATGGATAAGATCTGAAGATTTTGAAGTGATCGATTCTGAAGAAATATCAGAACCTTTATCTTCTTGCTTGGGAACCTCGAGCAATCCCTTTTCTCCTCGCCCCTCAATTCCAGGAGATCCAATTTTAGCATGTTCCTGCAGGGCATAACCATCCTCCTTAGCTTGCTGAGCAGCATTTATGCTATCAACAATACATGGAGAAGAAGTAACTTCAGATGGAACACCAACTGAACTATCTCCAGAATCACCGACGTTGGCTTCAGAAACATCAGCCATGGAAGTACTAATTGTGGGAACTGATTCTGTCAAGCCTTCAGTAACTGTTGATGATGATATAACAGTTGTTTTAGTTTCTATGGAATCAGAAATTCCACTGTTAGAAGTTTCAACATGGCCTTGAGTATGAGGAGAAGTCGAAATTGTGGTAGATTGTCCACCAACCTGCACAATAAAAATAGCAATGAACGCTCAACAGAAATTTACACGTCATGGGAAAGCTTTCTTTCCAAAGCACAGCTCAGTACCTGATGCGAGTGGATAGAGCCCTTTTTGCCTGAATTCTTCTGATGATCCTTCATGGAGTTTGATCTGCTCAGACTTTCCTTCTTTTTGCCTTCACCACTGCCCCCAGCCAGCATTGATTCCTCAGACTGGGAAGGTGTAGCAGTTGATGAAGAATTAGAGGCTATGCTATCAGCAGTAACTGGCACAAATTGTCTAGATGCCACTGCTGATGAGTCGGTTGCTATAGACTCGATAAAAGAACTTGAATGTTGCGAAGAACTGTCAAGAACATTCTCTGAATCCTTCTGTGCAGGAGATGAGTTAGCTTCCACAAAGGGCCTTGAAAGCTTGCTGTTTAATTCCTTCTCAGCACCAGTTGAGCTGTTTGACAATAATGAGTCCACAACCTTCTCCCCAGCAGAACTAGCTGGTTTAACTTTCACTGGTCTCGTTCCGTAAGAAGCAGAAGATACCACATTCTGTGCATCACGTGCATTTTCTGGATTTGATTGTTCTGCCACAACATGCATTGAAACACCAGACTTGTTGGGCACAGAATTAATGGCAGATGGATTCACAATTGATGCATTTTGGATGCCTTGGCTAACAGAATAATTAAACCTAGGCGGCTGAGAATTGGGTGCTATCTGGCCAGAGGTCAATGCTAGAGAACTCGAAGGCTGAAAAAATAAACTATTCGGATTGTAAGAGTTGGAATAATAATTTATTTGGTGAGTAGGTGCATACGATGGGATTGGCTGGGATTGAGGAGGCATATTAGGATGTGACCTGAGACCTGAGGATCCACTATCTGCATATGTATCTGTCCGCTTATCAAGCCTTAGCTCTTCATGGGTCTTCGGATCAGTGATCTTGACAGTTGTTTTACGTTGACCTCCAAATTTACTGCCTTGTTGAGGATATTGTGAGGTGATCCCAATTCCTAAGTTGCCCAGCTGAGGAGGCAATTGAGGACCTATTTGGGGAGCAAAAGTCAAACCCTGACCCTGATGCATGATTCGCTGAGGCTGCATTGGATGGTGGGGCTGAAGACCTTGAACAAACATAGGCTGTTGTACTTGGGGAGCATTCCCCATTGGTAATGCTGTCATTGGCATTGGCACTTGAAGTGAAGTTGGTGGGACACCCTGAGATTGAATTTGCGGATTCGGGCCACCAAACTGCACAGACACTGGTGGCTGGTGATATGGCATTTGCATGGAAGTCATGGGAATGGGTAGAACAGAAGACTTCTGTGTTTGACTCACAGGTGATGCAGCTGAGACTTGGACATCCTTTTTTACCTTAGGCACTGGATGAGTCTCCCCAGAATTTTCTTGGTCAACAGAACCTACATCCTTCCTCGGTAATTGCTGCTTAGGAGCAGGAATTGGCAATGGAGGCACAGTCCTAAAGCCATCGTGGCGTGCCTGCAAGTCAATATCACACAGTTTCTTTTTATTACTGTACTCTTTGTATGGAAAAACATTTCCAGCTGCATTAAAAACTAACATTTGTCCCAAAAGCATCAACTTGCACAAGTTCCACTCTTACATATAGAAATGCTAAATTGGGATTTCATGTTCATCTTAAGGCTATATAACTGATATCAGGAGAAAACGGAAAGGATCTGCAGTCCAGCATTATTTAAACTCAAGAAGAAAAGAAGATGAATGCCTGAACTCATAAAACAAACTACATTGCAATAAAACACGATATGCAAGAGAGAAAACTCGCGGACCTGGTCACGTTTTTGCTCATCCAAATTTGGAGGAGCTGAGCTTGTTCGGGCTGGAATCTACAAAATAATCCTACTGTTACCAACATATAATATAAAACCTATAAAAAGTTGCACTTGAAAGATGGAAGAAAAGAGGGGAAAAAGAAAAAGGCATACCTGCATCCCATTCATGAAACCGGGGCTTATGGACCCAAACTGGAATGGGAATGTCTTAGATGCATCTCCAGCACCTATGCCATAAAAAATAACAATGAATAATTCACTTGTCTGGGAATAGAGAACGCTGACAAAAGCTAACATCAAACAAGATGACATAAAAAAAATGTGAAAAATAAAAATAAATAAATCTTATCGCTGTGCATGACAAGCATAGTAATCTCACTCTTAACAGGAGTGGCAGGTGATGCAGTCTCAGAACTCAAGGTGGGAGATTGAGAAGTTGGAGCCTTAGGAACAGCTCGGGTGCTCCTCTGTGTGGATGGTGTTTCAATTGGCTTGGCAGTACCGACAGACACAGGTGCATCGGGAGCTCCTGGAACAAAATTAATTAAAAAAAGATGCAACCCTTCAAAACAAAACTACTAAGTCTTAACACAAAATAAATTTTAAATATCTAACCTCTTTGCCAAGAAATTACAAAACAAAAATTTGACAATTTATGCAAAGAAAGAAGCTAAAGCAGTAGCAAAATTTTAATCTTTTTATGAGTATTTACGATCAAAGCATACCGTGTAATTGCTGCTGTACATGGGCACCATTCTGTACATGACGGGACGCAGACGCATTGGCAGGATTGGAAGAATTCACAGTTGGTGTGTTCACCCTAGATTGCGCTCCTTGAGCATTGTTAGACTTCTTAAAACTATCATCAGAATGGCGAAGAGCAAAACAATAAATAGACAAATTGAAAAGCATAGAGAATGCACAGAAACCCTAATTAAAAAATAAAATTGGAAAAAAAAAAAAGTAGAAAACCCTAAAGGAATACCTTCGATTGGAAGAAAGAGAAGAAGACGGTGCAAGGGCGGGCCCGCCGCCGCCGCCCTTACCGTAAGCACCTGAGGAGGTCCGCTGCTGATTAGAGCCTGCGGATCGTCCTGATTTCCGATATTGTGTCTCGCTCTTATCGGACCTAGATTGATTGAAGGACATATATCCTTACCCTAGAATCACCTTTTTGGAGTTGAGTTTATCTGCGAGGAAAACAGATCCACTGAAAACAAAAACAATCGGAAAACAAAGCAACAATAACAACAATTGAAAATAGTAATCAGGGGGTTGTAAACTAAGAAATTAAGATTAGACAGTTGAGGTACCTGTAGAGTGAAGGAGTGTAAAGGCAGGAAAGTTAGGGTTTTAATGGACGGTCATGACGATACTCAGAAAAGGGGGAAAGAAAAAGAAAAAAAAAAGAAAGAAAGAGAGAAGAGAAGAGAAGAGGAGCAACAAATGGTGAGAGTATAGGCAGAGAGAAAGAAAGAAAAAAAAAAATTAAAAAAAAAAATGACAGATGGGAAGAAATGGTAACAAACTGACCAGCCAAGGTGGTCAAAACGTAGGTTTTTTAGGAGATCGAAATCGAATGGGTCGTCCCTCACTCAGTGCTCTTCGCTTCTCTCCTTTTACCCTCTCTTTTTTATTTATTTACTTTTGTTCTTTATTTTCTTCCATGTCAATTTCCTTTTTCTCAATATATGTACATTTTTCATTAACTCGGAATGTCAATTTTTATAATCAAGCTACTCATCTCGTGCTTTCTAAACTCTGCGATCCAGACACAGACACATATATTAATAAATAATTGTTACACATATCGGTGAACATAGACCGGTTAATCGGTCCATAAGTCAAAAAAAAATCAGTTCATTAATATCAGTTTTTTCAAAATACTAACCATTAATCAGTCCGTTACTATTGATTAACCAGTCTATCGGTTTCGAATTTTCGAACCGGTTATTCAATATTTTTCGGTAAACCACTATAATTATAAAATGTATTCATAAATAAAATTAAAATATTAAAAATACTTAAAAATTAAAATATTTTCACTATAATATAACATTATTGTTGTTAAAATAAAAATATTTGATGCATATAAGTAAATTTATTTTTAAAAATTAATATTTAATAAGTAAATAAATTAATCGGTCCATAATTATTTTTAATTAAATATATTGTTATCATTACTAATAGCCAATTAAGAAAACTTAAAAACTTTAAAATAGTTAATATAATGAAAAAAAAAGTACATTATCACGTTTAATTAGGATAAATTGTTATATAACTTTTCAAATATATTATAATTTTTATTATTGAAAATTTGATAAATCAAGAAATAATAAAAAATAATAAATATAGACATATTAAATAATTAATAAATTAACTAAAAATTCGGTTTCGGTTCGGCTAACCAGTCACATGAGTCAAAAACCATTAACCAGTCCATTGATGTCGATTTTTTCAAAACACTAATCATTAACACGTCCATTACACTCGGTTAACCAGTCCATTGGTTCGATTTCGAATTTTTTTCGATTAACCGAATCTATCGGTTTTTTTGCTCACCCCTAGTTACACATAGTACATAGTTAATATTACCGAACATTTATAGTTATATCCTGTAATGACAGGCTAAGAGATTATTATATGTAAAGGAATTGAAATCCTTTTTTAATCTCTATTTAGGGTTGGTCTTCCTACTAACTTTACTGTCATAGTAGGCTAAAGGTGCAAATTTACCCCTATAGTTAAACCAAATGGACAAATATGCCCTTAATATTTTTTTATGGCAGATCTCCCTCTGACGTTCGATAATCGGGGTAAAAATACCCCCACTGTCAGTAGATGTTAAATGTAAGTATCACAGCGTTAGCTGACCCCGTTATGTGGTTGAAGTTGGACACGTGTCGCCACACCAATTGCCACGTCACCCACACGTAGAAATAATTGAAGTACACGCGCTGGTAAAAAAAATGACCGTTTGCCCTAGATTAATCGGAACAGATGTGGATTTTCTCCCGTTCTACCCTCTCCTGAGATCAGCCCTTCTTCCATCCCCTTCGATTCCTCGTTTAGGTAAATCGTGTCCCTCGTAATCCCAAAATCGTGCAGCTTTCGATTTGTGGAGCTCGATTTTGCGATTAGGAAAAGAAATAAAAAACCTAAAGCAGGAAAATTATGTAAGTGGAAATCGAAGGAGAAACAAGGAGAAAACTTGAAACGCGAAACTAATTGTGAACTCCAAAGAACCTGCATCAAATGTGTAGCGAAAACTCTGAGGATCTTGAAGATTTATTCAGGTATGTTAAATCGAACTAAGTGTATGTGGTGGTGTGGTTTAAATTAAGCAATTGTCGTTCATTATTTTTGCGTGTAATGGCTATTGTGGCTGTAAAATGTTATTGAATGAAAGGGGAAAATTGTGGATGTATATAAATAATATGTTCTTTATGGTGTGATATTGATTATTTTAGTCTATGGTCCCTTGTTGCATGTTACTTTATTCTCTTTACTGTAGCAAAACATGTGCGCACTGTTGATTTAGTTGTCTTGCGTTGATTGAGTTGTCTTTTTCAGCACATTCGTTAATTAAACCACTGGTAATGTTAATTAAATACAGGGTGAATGTGGAAACCACTGTTAATATAAGGTATAACTGGAATGGGAGGTGGCAGTTTGGGAAAGACTTTGGGTATTTTGATGGAAAATTTGAAACGATGAACAAATTTGATCTAGATTTAATTAGCTTCAAAGAAATATGGGATGAATATGTGCAAAGATTTGGTGTTAAGGATCTAAAATACGTGGTATGTTTAGAGCCTGGTAAAAACATGTTAGAAGAGCTTTTTGCATTTGTAGGGGATGCTAGTATGCATAGGATTTTATCACGTTTAGATGTGTTTGCAAGGGATATAGCTTTTTTTCCTATTACAAAATATGATTTGATTGTGTTCCCTGATGACTTGTTGGTTAAAATAGGGATAAGTAGGGAAAGGGTAGTTGTGGAAGATATAGATGGGAGTGTAGGACTAGGTGGTGAAAGTGTGAATGAGAAAGTGGTGCATAGTGAAGCTAGCAGGAGTGAAGAGGGATCAACTGAAGAAGATCATGTAGAAGAGGACAGTGAGAGTGAGATTGAGGAAGAGGATAGCGATGGAGAAAGTGAACGTGACTGAGTCGTAGGTGAATATGTAAGTGAAGAACTTGTCAGATTTGAGGTTAGAAAAGAAAAGAGTTAGATATGATCCTAAAGAGGGCAAGGCATATTTTAGCAAAGGAATGACCTTTAAAGATGCATATTCTGTAAGAGAAGCTTTGAAATCTTATTCTGTTGTTAGTGGAAAAGACTACAAGATAGTAAGGAGTGAGCCGAACAGAGTAAGAGTTATATGCAGGAGGGAAAATTGCCCATTTATTTTCTATGCATCTAAGGAGAAGGGCAAACCAGGTCTAAAAATTAAAACCTTATGCATGCAACATAAATGCTATAGGGTATTCAAGAACAGTAGAGTCACTTCTAAGTGGATTGCTAGCCAATTGAGGGAGTCCATTCAAGAAAATCCAAGAACAAGAATAAAAAAAATGCAAACAGATATTGAGAAGTTGTTTAGGGTGCATGTTTCTTTTGATAAGTGCAAAAGGGCAAGAAAGTTAATACTAAATGAATTGCGAGGTAGTTATAAGGAAGATTTTGGGATGCTAGATGCATATGCACATGAGTTAAAATCCACAAATCCTGGCAGCACTATTGCAATTGAGTTATGCAGGGATGTAGTAGAAGAGGGAAGGAGGGTTTTCAAGAGGATGTATATTTGTTTTGATGCATGCAGGAAAGGATGGAAGGATGGATGTAGGCCAATAATTGGGCTTGATGGCTGTTTTCTTAAGACAAAAATTAAAGGGATGCTATTGACTGCTATAGGTGTTGATGGAATGAACCAGATGTATCCTATTGCTTTTGCTGTCGTTAGTAAAGAGAATAAGAATAACTGGACTTAGTTTCTAAAGCGATTGGAGCAAGAACTTAATTTGGGAGATGGCTCACAAATTACACTAATGAGTGACATGCAGAAGATAATATTTACTTATTTCCTCATATGAACAATTTTTTTTTACTCACCTAAATATTAAGTTTGCTGATGCTAATACCTATTCTGTAGGGATTAATACCTGCTGTGTTAGATGTACTCCTTATGGTTGAACATAGGTGGTATGCTAGACACATCTATGCAAATTGGAGTAAGAAATAGCGAGGTGAAGAGATGAGGAAGAGATTCTGGATCTGTGCCTGGAGTAGTTACGAGGAGGAGTTCCATGATAACTTAAAACATATTGGAGATCTCAGCACCAAAGCTGCAAGTGATTTGGTAAGTTATCCTCCACAAGCTTGGTGTAGAGCATACTTTAGCAGTAGGTGTAAATGTGCAATAGTGGACAACAATATTTCGGAGACTTTCAACTCATGGATATTGGATGCTAGGTGCAAACCTATAGTTAAAATGATCGAAGAAATCAGAATTAAGATAATGAATTTATTGGTGGAAAATGGAAAGAAGTTGAGTAGTTGGTTTAATGATTATAGCCCACATTGTATGGAATTGTATGAGGATTGGGCTGATATTGCTTTTAGATGCAGAGTTGAGTGGAATGGAGAAACTGCTTATGATGTTAGTGAGGGAGATGATAGGCACAGTGTGTGGTTGGATAAGAAAATGTGCACATGCCGGGCATGGGACTTGACTGGGATTCCTTGTCCACATGAGATAGCTGCTCTGTATCACAAAGGGGAAGACCCAATTGCACAAATTTCTGCATACTACCATAAGCAAACATATGCAGCAGCATATTCCAACAAAATGCAGCCAGTTAGGGGTCAAAAATTTTGGAGGGTGGACAGTTTCAAAACTATTGAGCCTCCCCCTATACCAATAATGACTGGTCGACCTAAAAAGTCAAGGAAGAAAGATAAAAATGAATCCAAAAAGTACAAGTCAACCAATGAATCACAAGCAAGTACCGGGATTTGTATTGAGAGACATAGCCCAAAAGGGAAACAACAGACTTGTGGAAAATGTGGGCAGCTAGGCCACAATAAACGAAGCTGTAAAATGGTAATTAAATTTACATTCAAATTCGAATTAATTTGATGTTACTTAATTTTACAGCAAAATTTGAATTAATTTTGACGGGAATCTGGTCAACCATCATTGGTAGATGAAGCTCCTGTTGCCGAACCTCCTGCATCACATGAGCATTCAAGTCACCCGCACACTGATGATTTACCACAAGAGTCACAATCTGGTCCTGCAGGAAGGAGACCCCCGAATGCCATCTTAAGGCACAGGATGCAGCAATCGCGTCAAAGATCATTCCATTCTCAACAAGAAAGGGGACATGGGATATTCTATGATGAGAATGGCAACATCATTTACAATGTGAGTATAAATACCTAATGCTATTTACTACCGATGTTGTGACAGTTTGATTGCTGCTGAAGTTGAACTATTTATGTGTACAATGCAGCCTGGACATGCTGATAGCTACATTGTTAGTTCCTATGGACATGGTAATCACAATAGTGAAGATGAAGAGGAGGTACCCATCATGCCTGATCATGATATTGATCCTAAGAAGAAGTTCCCGATTCCAAGTGAGAAAGAAGTCATAACCAATGCAAGGAAGACAAGTCATGTTCCAACTGGATCAAGGATTATAAATCTGAAGGGTGATGGGTATGAAGTTTCGATGCCAGGTAGATTGCCATTTAAACCTCCACCTAAAGCCAGACTTTCATTCGGTGATTTGGAGAAGCAGCAAAGGATGAAGAAATTAAAGAAGAAGATAGTATAGACACATAGTTTTCCTATGTACTTTTTTTGTATATTCATATGTGAAACTTTAGGTTAAACATCTTAGTGCTGGATCGAACACATGGGAAACAGCTCTTGTAAAAAGGGAGTATATCATATACTGCTAAGAACATCATGTTCACAATGCTGGTTACTTTGTTCGTATCAACGAAGAAACATTTCTCTGCTTGCTGGTTTATGTTGTGCCTAATATTGTGTTTCAATTAAAATAGGATTTTAATTACAATATTATTTTACCAGGGTTCTCATTACTCGGAACATATACAAAGCATAATGGAAACAACTTGTGAACACCAGATGAAGATAAATGAATATCTTCAATATAATATGAGTATAAACTATAATTCTTTTACAATTTTGAAGTTAATATGTGAATTGTCGTATATAAAAAGGATATTCAGGAGTAAGAGATAAGAGTTTAGAAATATGCCTAACAAGAATATTGCAATAAACCAAATTCCTGCTTTTAAAACAATAAATTCATGGATTACATATGCTGTGCATGTTAACAAACACATCATACCAATACAAACCAAAAAACTGCTAATACATAGCATCATACCATATGCATTAAACCTTGCTAAATGCCCAACACACCCACGCAACCACCACTACACACATAACCTTCATCATCCACAAAAAGCACCAACTGAAATTAGTGTTTCTTGAATTCATTTGACTCTCCATCCCAGGCCTGCTTTGTAACTCAGAAAAATCAGTTGTCTCATCAAATTGCATGGCCAATTGTTGTAAGGTCTCTGATTGGCTTTCTATCCTTCTGTTCATCCTCATTATCTCTTGTTGCAGTTGTAGATTCTCTCTATGCAATTCATAGAGTAACATTCTTGACCTTTCCTTCATTGCTACCACAGAATCATACCAAGAAAAAAAGTTGCATTTCCTGCCCTACAATAATAGTACAAAGCAAAATCTAATAGATTACTAGATTACTCATCACGTTGTAGTGACAATGAAGACGAAAAAAAATTAAATCGATTAATTTTACCCTGATATGCGGATAGCTATAGTATCTCCTCACAGGGTTGCTAATACTCCATGATTCAAGTAAAATAGCTCTATTCCCACACAAACACTTGACTTCTGTCCCTTCATTCCTAAAATTTTTTCCATCCCATTGTCTTGAATGCACTGACGAGGACATAGAGCTAGACGACATCCAGATAAAATAAAAAAAAAAATTACAATTGAACAAGAACAATGAGAGATCAGATTGGGAAGATCACGAGCTTCGCGTCCATGGCAGTAGAGAGAGCTGATCTCCGGAGAAGGTAGAACGGGAGAAAATCCACATCTGTTCCGATTAATCTAGGGCAAACGGTCTTTTTTTTTTTACCAGCGCGTGTACTTCAATTATTTCTATGTGTGGGTGACGTGGCAATTGTTGTGGCGACACGTGTCCAACTTCAGCCACATAACGGGGTCAGCTAACGCTGTGATACTTACATTTAACATCTACTGACGATGGGGGTATTTTTGCCCCGATTATCGAACGTCAGAGGGAGATCTGCCATAAAAAAACATTAAGCGCATATTTGCCCATTTGGTTAAACTATAGGGGTAAATTTGCACCTTTAGCCGTCATAGTATTATTACTGAAATTTATTTACCTTATATCTTGAATGACATAAATAATTAGAAAAATTATTTAAATTTTTTGATGAAGTATTTAATGAATTGAATACACAGCACAGGAGGTGTTTAAAGGCGGATATGCCATACTATGTGAATTATATGCTATAAAAGCTATGAATTTTTGTTTGAAAAACCATTTAATCCCCATTCTCGTTGCAATTCTTTAACTGGTTCATGTATCTTGCTCTTTTTCCAAACCGACATTCTCACAGTCACCCACGTAAGTTGTTATATCAGTGGAACTTCCCTTTTCATTATTTAAATAAATTTCATCACTGTTACTATAATTATCTATTCTAAAAATTGACTCGCCTTTTATCTTTTATATCCCTAATAGTTTTATCTGCACGTACTCTGCGTGTGGTAAATTTTTTAATTTTATATATAATTTAATAATTCTGTATCATTTTAATTCAAATACCGTCGTAATACAATATTAAATAGATAGGATTATTGCAATTAACAGAGAAAAAATAAATTAATTATAATTGCAATACTTTTTTAAGAAAGTTTTTTTGATAGTGAGTAAATAAAATTAGAGTGTTTTAAAAAGAAAAAAAAAAGGTTAAATAAGAAATAAACATATATATATAATGTAATACGGGGAATGCAGAAAAGGAAGAGGTTTCTCGTAGTCTAAATGTAGCTATAACGGAGGAGCTGGGTTTTTACTTAGGGGCTCCAGTGTCAGTGGGCAGAAGAAAGAACCAAGTTTTCAGTTTTCTGAAGGAACGTCTGTGGAAGCGTATTAATGACTGGAGAGAGAAGTTATTGTCTAGAGCAGGAAAAGAAATTCTTATCAAAGCTGTGCTGCAATCTATCCCAACCTATATAATGGGTATTTTCCAAATGCCAATGCAATTCTGTGAAGATGTGAATCGGATGCTTAATAAATTCTGGTGGAAATCTAGTGGTTCTAATCCTTCGGGTGTTTGCTGGCAGCGTTGGGAGAAATTATGCATCCCAAAAAGGTGTGGCGGTATGGGGTTTAGGAGTCTCTATGAGTTTAATCTTGCTCTTCTAGCGAAACAGGGATGGCGTCTGCTTCAGAATCCACAGTCACTTGCTGCATCTGTCCTCAAAGCAAGGTATTTCAAGTCTTGTAATTTTGTTCATGCTGAATTGGGGCATAACCCATCATACGTGTGGAGAAGTTTGCTTGCTGGTCGCAACGTTCTAAAGAAGGGGATCTCTCGCAAAATTGGTGATGGCCAGACAACAAATATATGGAACGATCCTTGGCTCCCTGATGCTGTTAATCCAAGAGTTACTAGTATGGCGGTTAGTAATCTTCCCATATCCCAAGTTAGTGATCTATTAGACTCTGCTGGTGGTTGGAATATGAATTTGGTGGAGGAGTTATTTAATGACAGGGACAAGATGCTTATTCTATCCATCCCAAGGGGGCGAAGAGACTGCAATGATGACTGGGTTTGGCATTTGGATAGAAGAGGGATGTTTACTGTGAGGAAAGCCTACCTTGAGCTTATGAGAATATCTTCGACTGAACAACCAGCTGCTGCTATTATTAATTGGGACAAAATGTGGAAGCTGAAGGTGCCGTCGAAAATCAAGAATTGTATTTGGCGAAGTTTATCCAGTTGCTTGCCTACAGTCAATAATTTATTGGTCAAACGAGCTCCTATTACACCAGTCTGTCCAGTTTGCCAAGTTCAGGGAGAGGATGAGACTCATGCTTTTATCCATTGTGCTTTTGCCCAACAGGTATGGAATTTATTCTTTAAGGATGCACGCATGTCGGAGGTTGGGTGTTTTAAACTTTGGTTCTCTATGTTGTTGGAGTCTGTCCAGGGTGATGTGGTTAGTGAAATTTGTTTTATTCTTTGGAGTTTATGGAATAATAGAAATAATATGTTGTGGGATAAGAAGAGGGAAACCCCTGGACTGGTTCTTCACTTAGCTCGGCTGGCTTGTTCCCAATGGCAAGTAGCACAGGCCCAAAAGGCTATTGGTGCTACGATCCCTACTTGTTCTGATTCCAGTTGGAAAAAACCAAGGGAAGGTGTTCTTGTTTGTAATGTTGATGCGGGTTGTTTCAAGCAAAAAGGGTACAGTTCATATGGTTTCCTAATTCGGAATTCCTTAGGTGAGTGTATTACAGCGTGTTATGCAGCTCTTGAAGGGAATTTTGATGCCCACATAGCAGAGGCTCTAGCGGTAAAAGAAGCGCTAAGCTGGTTGAAGAAAAAGAATTTCACTCATGTTAGCATCCAGACTGATTGTATTATGGTATCTAAAGCAGTGCTTGAGGACTGTAGGGTTGCTTCTTATTTTGCAGATATTATTGATGACTGTAAAGAGTTATTAAAAGTTTTAGAAGGATGTTCTATTACTTTTGTTAGGCGATCAGCGAACATGGCTGCCCATGAGTTGGCTAAAGCAGTCAGTTCTAGGACTGTTCGGGGAGAGTGGGATGGTCCACCTCCATTTCTTTTCAGTGTTTTGCTTAAAGATTTAAGTTCTTAATGAAAGGTTTATTTCAAAAAAAAAAAAAAAAAACATATATATATAATGGCATAATAAATAAATAAAAGAAGATTTAATAATACATGTTTAAGTGTTTAAAAGATAAATAAATATTAATAGAGTGATACAAAATAAAAAATAATAGATTTGTTGTAAGGGGTTAGATAAAACAATAGCAATAGCATGATGTAGTATTTGGAAATTAATTATAGCATGATATGTGCAAAATCGAAATTGAATGAAATCCTTTGATTTTTTGTGGCTTCCTCAAAATGATATACTGGATCTCTTCGCATTCAATGAATCAAATAAAATCCATACATAAACACAACAAATATAAAATAATTATATCAAATGTCTTATCTTATTCTAAATCCATCACTGCAATTGCTCCCATCATCCATCTGTGGATTTACTGCTTCTTAATATTTCATTAAATTTAAATTAAAATAATAACAATTTTCTACATCTCCATAGATTTTTAACTACTCGGGATCAACTTTCCTTTGTTGTACCTTTGCCTTATTTTTATTATTTAATTTAACTTTACTCTCAAATTATATAACAAACTTTTCCAATTTGTATATAAATCATATTCTCCCTGAGTATATATATAGTTTTTTTGTCATTATTGCTCTCTCTCTTTTTTTTTTTACTTATTTTTTTATTTATGCGTTAATTGATCAACTATAAAAAAAAAAATTACGGTATATTTTTTTTATTTATATTTATTTTTTTTTTGTTTATATATTATGTCTTCATATTTATATTATTTTTTTAAATTTTTTATATTTATATTATAAAGTGCACAGTGCAGCCCTATGGCTAGTTGAAAATAAAGGAAACGGAAAAGGGTTTAGATATAATCATTATTGCGATTTCGTAAATTTCCCAGTGAATTTAGGTAACATGAGAAACAGAATATTAAAATAAATATTTCAGCATGAGAAAAACAATGTTTTCAACATTAGGGTTGGAAAAAAAAATCATTAAATTGATTTAAAAAATTGAGTTCAAACCAATTTTGTTGGTTAACCAATCTAATTAAATGTGAACGTAGATTTTAATTTTTAAAATTATGGTTAATGAAATTGGAGTTGGAGTTAGATTTAAGTATTCGGTTAACCGGTTGGTTAACAATTGACCGATTTATATATAAGTTTACGCATCTATATATGAAAATAAGAGTAATTTTTTACATACATTGATATTTTGTCCAAATATTATAAAGTAAATAACTGATAAATTAATATTTATATAATTTTATTTTAATGTATTGGTATTAAATTTAAATAATTTATATTTTGTATTTAAAATTTGGAAATTTTATATTGTAATTTGATATCAATTGAAGTTTTTTTATATAAAATTTATATTTAATTTTTTTTATCGGATCGAATTTAACAATTAACTAATTGTTAATGAATTTAACTTAAACCTTTTCTAATAAATTAAACTTATATTTTAATTTTGAAAAATTAAAATAAGCTATAAAGTGATTAATCAATATGCAAACTCCATTTCAACGCCATAGCAGTACAATATAACCTTTCACCTAATCACACTTTGTCCAACTACACAACATTCTATTGCTTAGAGCTTAAATATGATGGATTATTCTCTTTTTGACAGACTTTGCCTTGAGCCTTCATTGTTCAACCCAAAAGTCAGAATTTGCAACTACAATTCTAAGCAGGGGCGAGAAAAAAAAACTGATTTATGCGGTTAATCGGTAAATCAGTTTGAAATCGAATCGATTGGCTGATTAATCATTTGTAATTGATTAATTAATGGTTTGTATTTTGAAAAAATCGATATTAATTGACTGGTTAATGATTTTGACTCATATAACCGGTTAACCGAATCGATAATATAATTTTTAATTAATTTATTAATTATTCAATATATCCATATTTAGTATTTATTATTATTTCTCGATTTATCAATTTTTCAATAATGAAAATCATAATATATTCGAAAAGTTATATAACATTAATATATTAATGAAAAATTATATTTGTGATGGATTTTTATTTCCACACACACAAATTTTGTTACCTTTCAAACTTTTTTAATATATATAATTAATTTCTAATTGTAATTAATTTAATAATTTTAACTATTCAATTAAAATATTTTATATTTAAATTATTAAAATTTAATATGATAAATAATATTTAATTAAAATGTGGAATGTTAGTTTTAATATTCTTATAAGTAGCATTTAACAATTGCAAATCGAATTAAATATATTTTGCTTTAAAAATAAAAAATTTCGTTGTAAGTAATAATTAATATTTAATAAAATTAATAAATTACAAAATTTTCATTTATTACATTTTTATATCCTATGCATGCATATTGAAACAATATTTTTAGTTTATATTTATAATTTAAATATTATATTAAATTATATTTAGTTTTTAATGTTTATTTTTAAGTATTTTGGATATTTTAATTTTTTTATAAATGCATCTTATAATTATAATGGTTAACCGATCTGAAAATTCGAAACCGATTAACTGGTTAACTGATAGTAATGGACTGGTTAATAATTAGTGATTTTAAAAAATCGATAATTAATGGACTGATTTTTTTGGAACTCATGGATCGGTTAACCAACCCATACTCACCCCTAATTCTAAGAGTGTCCAAATTTTGGTTAAAATCAAAAAAATTAAATTCAGCCCATCGATTTTTTTTTTAATTTTTCTAACTTTTTTTTATTTCAGTTTCGATTTGAAATTTTCAATAAAATTGATTATTTAATTCGATTCAATTTCGGAAGGTAAAAATTATATAATAACCAAAATGACCAAATAGTGTATAAACTATATCATTTTGTATATATGTCCTTAATAGTTAATACTATACCATTTTGTTTTGTGTAAATCTAAATTTTTCATTTTTGAAATTTGGTACAATTTTTATATACAATTTATAATTTTTCATGAGAAAATTTAAAATTCGATTAACCATATAATTAAATCGAAATAATCGAAAATTTTGGTTCAATTTCAATTCAGTTATCATAATAATTCGGTTTGATTTTAGTTTGTTGAATTTCCAAATTAGATTGTTGCTCACCTCTAAATAATTTATTTATTTATTTAAAAAATAAGTAAATAGTGGTAATTCAGAGTGGATACATCTCAGATCATACTCATATGGTCCTAACCCAACCCACATCCATAAATATATAATACTGTATCAGTAAATTTCCCGGGAAGATGATTAAATTAACAAAGAAGTAAGGAAATTCGTGCTTAATCTTCGTAGAATATGTTTAGCATCCAACTAATAATCTATGTTAATATAATTAAGTAAATTCATTTGTATTTTTGCTTTCTTTTCTCAACTGCCTATGGCTTCTTCTTCCCTTTTCATACTATACGATAGTTGGATTTTCTCTTCCTTCATTTTCAACGCTTTGCACTTTGTAATTTCGGTCTTTAATTCTAAAAATTTGGAAATGAAGTGTTTTCCTTACTTTAAGGGAAAGCAGAGGTCAGCGCCAGAACTGAAAGAGCAAAGACAGATTGATTACTCAGAAGCAGATAGAACCGCAAAATCTACATGTTCTGAAACGTCAAGGCGTGGTATACCAGAATTATACGAGGAGAAAGCTCATAATCTGCGGGTCTTTTCCTTCTCTGACCTTAGAAATGCAACTCAGGATTTCAGTAGAGGGTTAAAGATTGGAGAAGGTGGATTTGGGTGTGTTTACAAAGGCTCAATCAAGCTTGCTCATGGAAACGGAGACTCTACTCTGGTTGCATTAAGAAACTTAACAGAGATCGCTTACAGGTATCTCTTCTATATGTGTGTATATATATATATATATATTTAAATGTCTTCGTAATTTTCTTCATTACTTGTGCAATTTAATACCTTGTGTCTTATTTCTTGAATCTTGTTTAGAATCATTCTTTACAGAAATTTTGAATTTCCATATTGTTCTTAAGAATCAAAGAAATGTAACTATTCTTTTTCTTCTTTTCGTTCAAAAAAGTGGCTACCATATTTGTACTGATATATAGCTGCGTATTGGGGTAAAGGGTCATAAAGAATGGGGGGCAGAAGTTCAATTCCTCGGAGTGGTGGAGCATCTAAATTTGGTAAAACTGATAGGATATTGCGGTGTGGATGGTGAAAGAGGAAAAGAAAGACTACTTGTCTATGAATTTATGCCCAACAAAAGTTTAGAATATCATCTTTTTAATACAGCAAATCCTCCAATTCCTTGGAAACCAAGATTGCAAATACTACTTGGAGCAGCTCAAGGATTGGCTTACCTACACGAGGGCTTGGAAGTTCAGGTTCTTTTCTATATCTAACTTCAAATCTACATTTTACTTGTCTACATGTATTTTTTCATTTCTGCATTTTAATGAAGCCAGAAAATGTTCTCCGTATATCTAACCAGTTTTTGCTTGCTAACTGTTTCTTCTTTTTCTTGGGAGGCTATATATCGAGATTTTAAATCTTCCAATGTTCTGCTGGATGAGAATTTTAATCCCAAGCTTTCAGACTTTGGGCTTGCTAGGGAGGGTCCAGTGGCTGGACGAACACATGTTTCAACAGCAGTAAGATTTTATGATAAAATATTAATCGATATAATTCTAATAAACATGTACAATAATAAACAGCAACTGCAATGTGACGCGATACAGGACAATGAAAACATAAATTTCATTCATCTGTGATGATGGTCAGGTAGTGGGGACGTATGGATATGCAGCTCCAGATTACATAGAAACAGGGCATCTAACAACTAAAAGTGTGTATGGAGCGTTGGAGTTGTTGTATACGAGATTCTTACGGGCCGGCGAGCATGGGAAGGTAACAAGCCAAGATCGGAGCAGAAATTACTGGAATGGGTAAAACAGTTCCCTTCTGAAAGCAAAAGATTTAGGTTGATAATCGACCAAAGACTTGAAAACCAGTACTCCGTAAACGCAGCTCGAGAAATAGCCAAGTTTGCAAACAGATGTTTGTCGAGGAGTGCAAAAGATCGACCAAAAATGAGTGAGGTGGTAGAATCGTTGAAGCAAATAATCCAGGAAACTGATGAAGGAAGCACAAGCATTTGTTCAAAGGAAAGTTTTGAAGCCGCTTTAATGGACACATATGACTGGAGCAATTCAAATCAATTGGGATCATGGAAAAGGAGGATGGCCCATCTCTCAAAACTTGGTGAGTATGCAGAAGGTGCTGCAAGCAGAAGAAGATTTATATTCATGCAGAAGGCCAAGATGCCATAGAATGATTTTGCATTTGTACAAAGCATTTTGCACTTGCAATCTCTTGTCAGTAAGGTCTAATTGGGTTCAATTGCTACCAACGAAATGTTTAGGGAAGTAAATCAACTTCACTGTCACAGGGAGTATGCTGATGCCACATTATGCTACTTTCTTCTGTTCTGGCAAATAGGTCTCTTCTATGGCAGGGCAAATTAGGCGATGTGATGACCTTTACCAACAAATAAGGGCAAAATTTCAGGGAAAATCTCTTCAAAGCATATCCATGCCGTTGTTTGATCAGTTTAGGTAATCCAACAACTAATCCCCGCGGCTCATTCGAGTTTAAATAACTCAAATAATTATAATTAGAACAGTAAAAGAGGAGAAACTGATGGAAATAGTCAAAGCTTTGAGAAGTAGGAGAGTGGGAACAATAAGAACCGGATTATATGAAGCGAAGGTTTAAGATTCAGAGTTCGCTGAATGCTGAAGCTTTAATGAGGAGAGCAGAAGGGAAGGGAACTTGTACCTTTAGGGAGTTGTGCAGGTGGCGCACCTTAGCAGACATCCGGTGCCACCACAAAGTGGCTGAAAAGTCCGTCCAGGGAGGAAGCTAACGGTGCTTCTTTCCTTTGTTTTCCTACGCTAGCAGCGCATTGGAGTAGACAAGCAGGGAGGTCGCTGCAGGTGAGTAAGGGTTGATCCACATTTTGCTTAGTGATTGGGCCATAATGGGTTCTGCGCCCTATATTTTCTTGGATTAATGGGCCTATTTTTTGCTCAGTCACTGTCAGTTGCTGATTTTAATGGGCGGCCTACAACTATTATTTCGCACCAATTTTTAATTATTTTCCATCAATTTTCTCAATGAATTACATTAGAAGTAATGCATTTTTTTCAGGTATTATAAATATTTCTTGACTTTTCCCGCGATACCTTTTAACTCTGGAAGTGGGAGTCAAAAGTATGATGGTTTTACTAAAATTTGAAGATAGATAGTAAAATCTTCAGTAATCTCCAATTCTCAAATAAAAGTAGTATCTATTTAGTATTTTATTCAAAGGTGAATAGAAAGCTCTGAATTGTGATTGAATATCCCTGCTGCTCATTATACGTAATGCTTTGTTTGATATTATAATCTTTAAATTTGTTGCACTAACAGATTCGTATCCATAAAGTTGCGTAGTGGAATGAGTAAAATCAGCATGACGCACAAATCAGAAAAGAAGAAAGCCCTTGGTTGTTTCTATGGCCTTGTGTATGTTTTTATACTTCACAGTCAATTTTATTGGCCAGACACCACTGATGATTAAATTTTGCTGAACTGGTTTTCCAGAAAGACCTACACATTCTAAAGGACCAATGATTATTGAACTAAAATCTCTATTGCACCTTAATTCTGCTCCTACCGATTGGGTTCTAATTTGGATTGAGTGAAATAAATCTGGCAAAACATTAAAAAGGAAATCTCTTTGGATGCTCTCTTGATTCCATTTCATCAATAGTTCCGTTTGGACAACAAAATGAAAGATGAACACTACCCAAAAAAAAAAAAAAACAAACACAATCCATCCCTACCATCCTCTTCACTGTTATAAACATTCAACCACCAACCCCCTAAATTAACAAGAAAAAAGAAAGAAAAAAAACTCAGAGCGGAGTCTCAACCATCACTTCTTTACAGATCAAGGTTGGTCTCTCCTTTCCTCTGCTCTGGCATATTTGTTTGTTTCCGGTCTATTATCCTCAATAAATTCTTAATAATACTGTAAAATGGAGCAGCGATTTATGACTAAGCAACAGCAACAGTGCCGGTCCGTACAGATTTCCTGGTGGAAGTCTCATTGGGGTCAGATTGCCTGATAGATCTAGAAGACGAAGATGATGAAGAGGAAGAAGAAGAAAGTTTCCATGTCTTCCTCTTACTGGACTCATCCATCTCTATCTGTTCTTGTCTGCACTCTTTGCTACAGAAAGGTGTGTTCCCTCTGCATCATGAATTTCAATTTCCGATAAGAAAAACACCGATTATCAAAACAGAAACTAAAATGAAAGAGTAATTAATTGAGCAAACTAACCTGTACATGAAAATGTCGGAGTTATAGCCGAGAGGTTTCCGGCAAAGATAGCATGCTTCGAGAAAATGAGGCTCTTGACCGTAATAAGACATTATGAATCGATTTCTTGACTGTAAAGAAGAAGAAGAAGAAAGAGATCTGAGAAGATGAAGGAGGAGAAGAAAGCGAGTTGCAATGTCAGGGGGGGTGGAAGTGAAGTGTTGGATGTTTTATAATGTAAGTTGAGTTAGGAAGAATCGGGTGGTGGATGGACCACTATAGTGAGATGGTCCGTGGTAAAAATAAAAACCTTTACATTGGATTTGATACACAGTTTTTATTTGATTATTAGTTATTTTAAAGGAAACCATTCACGGAAACCAATGGGTGGCATTAGAAATTTATTGAGGCTGGAAAGCGACTTTTTGTGAGGTAGTTCTTCCTTATTTACCTTTTGGTCCTTCTCTTTTTAATTTTAGCACCTTCATCTCTTTTTAAACTTCTCTTTTCTCCATGGATGGCAATTGGACATTCATAGATTCTGATGTATATGCTAGATTCTGGATGAAATTAAATTATGAAAATATCATCTATAATAATTCTCAATATATTAATTAAATAGAATACGAATTTGAAACTACTTCTTTTGTTTTTGTATATTAAGAAAAATATAATTTCTAATTAGCAGTATAATACGATAAACAAAATAACAATTTTGCAATTATCCTATCTATTATAACTCCTATATTTGGTTACAAGAAAATAGAAAAAAAAAATACGTAACTTTCATTATGTAATTATGCACAGGCCCATAATAAACTATAATTTATATACTAGTATTATTTTTATGCTACTGGCCATATACTATTATCAAAATTCTATGAAATTCTTCAAACAAAATGACTGAAAAATAAGTATATGACTTATATCAGTATCATTGCAGTTGTGTATAATATAATTTATCATTTTTATGAGTTATTGAGATTGTTATAGAAAAAGTAAGAAATTGCATTTTGTCAAAAAAAACATACACAATGGTTCCTTATTACTTGGGATAAGAAAAAAAAAAAAAAAATTAGTTACCAATAAAATCGGTTCGAAATCGAATCAAATTTTTTAGTTAATCAATTTAATTGGTTCGGTTTTAATTTTTATTTTTAATATTTCTGTTATCGGTTTCAATTTTGATTTTTGAGTACCAATTAATTGTTAATTCATGGTTAATTGGTTCATAATCTTTTATTATTATTATTTTTCCCTAAACTTTATATAGAATAACATTTTAAAATATATTTAAATTATTTGTTATTTTCTTTAATTATATAGAATATCTGGTTAATCTTTATATATATTTTTTATTTTATATATGAGTGTCTATGTCATATTTAGTAACCTTAAAGGCATTTGTTCATGTTTTAGAATTTATATTTTAATATTTAATTTTGTCTATTTTTAATATAGGATTAAGTATTCTAATTCACAATAAATAGCGAATCCACTTTGTGATGTTAGTTATTAATCAGTTGAAATAATTAATCATAAAAAGTAAAAAATAGTAAAAAATGATGAAAATAAGACATGAATTTAAGCTAAAATTATGTTTATTTTATTATTTTTATTTTGAATTACTTTAAAATATTTGAAATGAAATTGAAATTTTTTTTTGAATAATTGCAAGTTAAAAAGTTTAATGATTAATTGAAAAAATATTAATTAAAAAAATATAAAAATTGAATTGATTAATGATTAATTATTTAAAAAATTAATATTATTTTGAATTTATTAAAAAAATTATTAATTAATCAATTAATTGTTTCATGTTGGTCCTGAATTGATTATTCTAGAAAACCGGGGGCTGGACCACAAATAAAATTTTACTACTAAACAAAGGACCACTTGGGTCATTCTCTCTCTCGTCGTAGCCTTGATGATAGTGGGGCCTACAGTCCCATCAACAAAAATTAAAAGAAAAATAAACCAACTTGGAGCTGAGTAGACGTAGACCCCACAGCCCCAAAACCAAACAAAAGGCAATGGAAAAGTGGGACCCACATGACGTAACATCAAGCTGGCTCAACTTCCTAGGTCCATGTCTCTCGGCCCCACAACAGCTGACCGTGTGCCCCGGTCTGTTACTTGCGTCCAAGCGTCTCTCTTTGTTGTGTCCTGGACACGTGCGTCTTGAATGGGTAAACAGCGCATCAAGCCATCATCAGTTCTCTTGAAACGTGGCATCCGATCAGAAAAATAAATTCCGCTTTTCTCGATGTCATCAAGATCAACGGCATAGGACCTTCCACGAAATAAAAAAAGGATGGGCTCAACAATAATTGAGGGCACCACTTGTGTCTCCACACAGATTGGAGCATCAGCATGTGGTGTGGTTAAACTAAGAATATGAGGGAATTAGTCTGTTATAAACCATGATTTTCTCCATAATTAATTACAAAGCTCCACTGCTCCTATTGCTGTTATTTAATTCCCGCGCAGCGGAAGAGAACTGTCCAAATCTATACAAGTTGGATTTTGTCACCTTTTTTTTTTTTTTGGCATGGGTGTTGAGTTGAGACATATAAATTCTAATATTTTACTTAGCAAATGCCATATAATTAAATAAAAAACCGTAAAATGAAATTCAGGAAAAAGAGTGAGGACTAAAAAAAAAAAATCAGCAGCACCTACTATGGTGATGTATATATTTGACTTGGCCATTCATTAATTTTCTTATCTTATCAATGGGGATGTTTAAAATCAGAACCGACCCGAACAACCCAACCTGAATCTAGTTGCTTAGGTGGAATTATTTGGATAATTCGGTTTCGATTTGAGAGTTGAGATTTTGAAAATTTTGAATCGGCCGAACCCAATCGAGCTTCATTCCCATCTAAAAGTCCCAAATTGATGGACTCCTCATTTTTCCTCTTTTTCAAACACAGTAAATCCCTAATCCGCTAATCAAGTAATCGTTGCCCTCTGCCCTCTACCTTGCACTCCGCTTGTCGCCACCGATAGCTTCAACGGAAGTAAGTGATTGGCTTGTTCTTCTTTGGTTCTTCCTCTCATTCTATTTTGGCTTTATTTCTTCAGAATCATATTACAGTGATGCATGTAATTGATTTTGTAATATGATTTATCCCTATATAATTGATTTTGGAGTATGATTCATCCATTTTTTTTTTGTCTCTGGGTGATTTTTGAGTATGACAGATTCATCTATTTTTTGTCTTTGCATGATTTTGTTGCTTGATTCATCTAGTTAGCAGCTGAGGCCTTCCTAATTCAAAGCAGTTCAGAATTTGAGTGCAAAAAATAATAATTAAATTTCTAAAATGGCATTCATCTGCACTCACATCTGCACTTTTTTTTTTTTCTTTGTTTCTTTTTTTCAGTGTTGGAATTAATTTCTTGAATCTTGAATGTTGAGTTAATTAAAAATAGAAGAAGCAGGAAACAAGAGAGTATAATTAAGGTGCAGGTGCAAATGCAAATAAAGGCAACATATTGACATATATATCTATGTTATATGCCCATCATTTTATCTCTTATATTTTAATTAATTTTTAATTAGAAAAGCTTTGGTTATTTTGTTCGATTCAGGATCCGAAATATTTCGGTTAATTCAGTTCGAGATCCTATTATAATTTAGGATCAGTTCGAGTGATAATTTAGGTGAAACTTTGAGATTCAGGTTATTCGGATTGACCCGCCGATGCACACTCCTACTTGTCCAATATTTGATAATCTACTTATTGAATTGTTTGTGCGATATATTCAAATAATTTAGTAATTGGTGATTTGTATTTAATTAATTAATCCAAATCTTAGATTTGGAAAACTATAATCTAATAAAAAAAGATAACGATAACCATTAGAAGTTAGTTTGATGGCCAACAATCAATAGAAAAGAATATCGTCGATAACCATTCATTGTCCCAAAGAAATGTAAATAAATGGTTATGGGTTATAAAATACCTTTTTTATAATACATTTTTAGTAGGATAAAGCAAAAAAATTGTTATATTTGGTTAACTAAAAAATCGAACCGAAATCGATTCGAAATATAAGTTCATCGAATTGATTTTAATGGTTAACGGTAGGGGTGAGCAAAAAAATCGTTGTATTTGGTTAACCGATAAATCGAACTGATCCGAAAAATGGATTAATTGAGTCGATATTTATGGTTAACGGTCAGTGTTTTATAAAAATTGATATTAATTGACTTTTTTTATTTTTTAGCTTATAAATTAGTTAACCGAACCGAAATCGATAAATGAACACCCTTATATTTTATTAATTATATTTTACTTTTTTTTTATTATAATTTTTTATTTCATTATTTTCATATTTAATTATTTATATCCTTTTAATTTTTATTTAATTTAAAATATTTCAATTTTATTTTAATTTTTTTAAAGTTATTTTAGTTAATTTATTAGCTGTTCAATATCTACATATTTAGTATTTCTTATTATTTCCTATTATATCAATTTTTCATTAATTGAAATCAAAATATATTCGAAAAGTTATATAAAATTAATATATTAACTAAAAAGTTCAAATAAAATAAAGTTTTTAATATATGTGAAAATAATAATTTTGAATATTTTTAGTTTATATTTATTGTTTAAATATCATATTTAATTATTATGTTGGATTATATTTGTTTTCTAATTTTAAATTTTAAGTATTTTCGACAATTTCATTTTTTTATAAATGCATTTTATAATTATAGTGGTTAACCGGTCCGAAAATCCGAAACCGATAGACTGGTTAACCGATGGTAATTAGGGGTGAGCATGGTCGGTTAACCGGTCCATTAGCCCAGTCCATTAACCAGTCCATTAATATCGGTTTTTTGAAATTACAGTCCATTAACCAGTCCATTACCATCGGTTAACCAGTCTATCGGTTTCGGATTTTCGGTTCGGTTACCCAATATTTTTCGGTTAACCATTATAATTATAAATATATTCATAAATAAAATTAAAATGTTCAATATACTTAAAAATTAAAATGTTTTCACTATAATATAACATTATTGTTGTTAAAATAAAAATATTTGGTGGATATAAGCAAATTTGTTTTAAAAAATTAATATTTAATAAGTAAATATATTAATCGGTGCATAATCACTTTTAATTAGATAAATTGTTATACTTACTAATAGCCAATTAAAAAAACTTAAAAACTTTAAAATAATTAGTATAATGAAAAAAAAGTACATTATCACCTTTAATTAGGATAAATTGTTATAAATTATTAATAAATTAATAAATTAAATAAAAATTCGGTTTCGGTTCGGTTAACCGATCACATGAGTCAAAAACCATTAACCAGTCCATTAATATCGGTTTTTTCAAAACACTAACCATTAACCAGTCCATTACAATCAGTTAACCAGTCCATCGGTTCGGTTTCGGATTTTTTTTTCGGTTAACCAAGTCCATCGGTTTTTTTGCTCACCCCTAATGGTAATGAACTAATTAATTGATTGAAATTTTAAAAAATCGATATTAATCGACTGATTTTTTTTGGGCCTCATGAATTGGTTAACCGGTCCGTGCTCACCTCTAATTAACGGTTAGTATTTTATAAAAACCGATATTAATGGATTAGTTTTTTTTTTTTTGCTTATTAACCGGTTAAGCAAACCGATAACCGATACATAAATACTCCTATAATTTAACACACACACACACACATGTATATTACAATTTTTTTATTTTATTATTTTCATATTTAATTATTTATGTTCCTTTAATCTTCATTACTTTAAAATATATTTTAAATATATTTTAATTTTTCTAAAAAATATTTTAATTAATTTATTAGTTGTTCAATATATCCATATTTAGTATTTATTATTATTTATTGATTTATTAATTTTTCATTAATGAAAATGAAAATATATTCGAAAAGTTATATAACATTAATATATTAACTAAAATTTTCAATAATTTTAAAAAAAATTATAATTTTTAATATATGTGAAAATAATGTGTGTCAAGTTTATAAAAATAAAGGAAAAAAGTTGTTATCATTTGATAATTTATTTTAATAATTTCGCATTTTTAAGTATTTTTGTTACACTTTTTTTTTTCATTATCCTAATCATTTTGAAGTTTTTAAGTGTTTTTTTTAATTATCGATTAATAAGTATAACCGTGCATCTAATTAGAGTGATTATGAATCGATTAATTTATTTATTTAAGTCTTAATTTTTAAAAATAAAGTTGATTATATCCACCAAAAATATTTATTTTAACAACAATGATGTTATATTATTGTAGAGAAATTTAAATTTTTAAGTATTTTGAAAATTTTAATTTTATTTATGAATGCATCTTATAATTATAGTGGTTAACCGATCCGAAAAATCGAAATCAATAGACTGTTTAATCAATTGTAATGAACTGATTAATGATTAGTATTTTAAAAAAATCGATATTAATTGACTGATTTTTTTAGATCATGAGCCGATTAATCGAACCATACTCACCTCTAATTTTTATGGCAAGTAAAGATAAAATTTAAATTATGGTCAAATAAAAAAAATATATAGACTCTAAATCATTTAAATTAAAGTTGAATCATATATCATAATCGTTGAAAAAAAAAAATAACAATGCATACGTGTACGTAGTTACAACACTACATTCTCATTTTTGAAAGAGAAAAAAAAAAAGAAAAAAAAAATAAATAATAAGAAAAAGAAATAAGAGCCAACTTGCTCTTTTAGTCTTTTTCTCTTCCCTTGATTTTTATTGTGGGACACACCAAATACCAAATTGTGTTACGTGTTGTTTAGTTTTTGAAAGGTATCTTTTGGGCCCATTTATGACTTAGGCTCTCTTCCTCTTGGTTGTGTCTTTTTCCCTTCCCATTGCTTTCCAGTTTCTGTTGCATTTGGGCCATGCATGAAGCTGGGCCCCTCCCCTTCTCATTTGGGCCATAAATTACTTATTACATTAACCTTCATTAATTGCCAATAATGGTCAATTATTATCTAAAACATGCCTCTGCCACTTCAACCCAATCACAGGAGAGCAATCATATATTAATTTTATTTTGGAAAAAACACACAATTTCTGCAAAACGCAGCTACATAATACGATCCGCACAGACAAAATAAAATTCATTCAAAATTTCACTCTCTACGAATTCTAACTGCGAGAGCAAAAGGTTAACTAGCATAAGCATGAAAGACTCGAGAGTTTCGAGACAGCCAGAAAAAGAAAGGAGAACAGGGACCAACTCTAGGCCGCCAGAGCAGCACTGAGTGCACCATGCACATCAACTCCAATCTGGGCTTCAGCTTTCTCAAGGTCAGTGGAGGCTGAACTCAGTTCCTGGGTAAACTCTGCCAGTCCCTTCTGAACTAGGCCAGCATCAAATTGATCAAGCGGCATGGCCTCAACAGCAATTATATCTGCAAAAGAATTTGCATGAATGAACGCAAATCCATTGCTAACAAAATATTTTGTCACTTCATTCCCCTCGTGCACGGATATAACCCCAGCTTTCAACTCTGCAATCGTTGACACATGTCCAGGAAGAACACCCATTTGCCCTGTTGTTGCCGGAATTATGACCATGTCTACCTGCAAAAGCGAAGTTGAGAAAAGTTAGGGAATCATGAACATGCCATCTTCCCTTCAGTTCTATGTTCTAAGCTTGTACTGAGTAATTTAACCCAAAATTAAAGTAAAAACATTGGACTCTATGACTGAATAGTGAAATCAGGTAGCATGCCTCCAATATGAACCCAAATGACATGAAATTAATGACAAGGTTAAAATCGGTTCCAAATTTGAATTTTTCCCAGCATGTGCTTTAACTTTACTGGATGAAATCCCAGATCATCCATCAGCCATGGTGGTATGCTAATGAAGATCAGAAGAAAATGATCCAAGTGACAAAAAGGACAAAGTCATTCAAGACAGGCATTTACAAAATAAGATGGATTTAGCATTTCGTCAATGCTGTCAAGTGTAATGAACAAAATTCCCCCAGCCTTCACCCCACAGCCACTTTAACAAGAAATAAGGTACCATTTGCAAGCATCATTGAGATAAAGTTACAGGATTAAACATCTATGGAGGTTTCTTCAAGACAGTAAGAGAAAAAAGGCACCTCAAAGATAATTAGTATGGTTATGATAGTACAAAAACAAAGTGACTGATAATGTACTATGACCTAAAATTTGTAAATACAGAACTGCAAGGATGCTTATCAATCAAGCTACTGTTGGTCTAAAATTTGAATACCTGAGAAGAAAGGAGCAGAAGGAAAGGTTTACCATTATGCTCATTCTATATTAGCTGAGCTTGGAGAAAGAACAACATTAACAACATCGAAAATTTCATCACTTGACGGCAATAAGCAGTGCCATAAATTCCTGAAGCAATTTTCACACAGGTAATATATATTTTTCGTTTCCTCTTCTTTTAATATTCATATTATGATAATAAATGAGTTTACAAATTGATGTATGACGATTAAGACCAGAGAATAGATACATAAATTGATTTAGACCAGCATTCTATATAAGATTAAGATTCGAGCTCGATAATAAAGCTAAATAAAAAACGCAACAAATAGCCTACTACTAATAGGTAAAGAGCTGAACTTTAATATTTGCTTGCAAAGCCAAAACAAGAAATAAGGTAAGGAAAAACAGAAAAGAGTAGAATGAATCAACTAGCCTAGGTTCAAGTATTCAAGAAATATGAAAACATAGTTGCTAAAGGTGAGTTAAGTAAACATCACAACAAGTGCCAAGAATTGTAAAATGTGTAATGCTCTCCTTGAAGCTTATTATGTTAAACAAAATTGATGAGGAAACATTCACCCTATGGGAATTCCCAATCGCCAAAAAATCTCAGCCGTTTAAAAGCAAAAGTTTACACCTTCATAGTGCCGGATAACTATATCCTATATCCTATCGATGTTGAATATCAAAACTCAATGTTATTCTCTCTCTGAAACAAACAGGAGCTGGCGTATCAATTTTTGTTCCTTTTTAGAGAATAAGATACTTAAGGTCAAAAATCAAAAGAAATTTCAAGGTATGAAGAAAATTGTAAACTTCAAAAGTACAAATTAGGTAATACTAATAATTAAAATTTGAGCCATTCGTCCCAAAATAAACTCGAGTAACGTATCTATTAAACCATAATCAACTAAAAAAACCAAAAGACACAACAATGCTTTTCATTAACATGAACAAATACAAAATGTAATAAGATCTAATAGATACCTACCTCTTTATTGCACAATTCGGAAGCATAGGGAAGGACGAAGTTAACGGTGAGCTTGGAAGGGATAGAAGAGGGAGTAGGAGGGCGAGGCTGCATGAAAGAGAGTGGTGTTTTGGGAGGGTCCATGTTTGGGACCACCTTCTTCCAAGCTTCTATGAAGCTGGAGTCCGTGGTCTGAGCCGCCGTGAGATCCGTCGAGAAATTTCGAGACCTGCCCCCCAAAATAGATCTGGACAGGAGTCCGGTGGCTCGCCGCAGCATTGCCGGAAAGCTTGGTCGCTCGGCTCTCGCAAGGTCGGAGTGAAGAAACAGGAGTAAAATGCCGACGATTTGATAGGACGCAGGCGCACGCACTGGCACACTTACCTTTTGGGAGTTGTCTATATCGATTGCCAAACGACAACGTATATTACATTCAACTGTAGCAGTCAAACAGACGCTTGGTTGACCTCGTTTGTTGGGTTAGAATATTTCATGGGCCGGAATGACTCGTGACAAAGCCCATCATTACAAGTTTGCAGCGTACTATATAAACAACCATCTAGGGTTTTTCTTTCAGTGCCTCTCGCATATCTTCTCGTTTCCCTTCTTCCTTTGTATCGGCAGATCATCCACCATGGCGGAACAGGTATATCTACGTTTCTCATTACCATCTCTATGTGTTTTAACCTTTTATTTTATCATTAGCTTCTTTAAACGCTACATGCTCTGTTTGCTTAATCAGAAAGTATATAGGAACTTGACGTAACTGTGATTTCATTTTGCTCCCGAATGATCGAACTTATCAATTGTATTATCTTTTCTTGTTGTTCTTCTGTAACCGTGCTATGGCTTGTTTGTATACAGTTATCTTATACTTACTTTTTCTGCTTAATGCAACATTGTGATGCAGACGGAGAAAGCGTTTTTGAAGCAACCGAAAGTTTTCTTAAGGCAAGTTTACTCCCTCTCTTTCTATCCTATTTGATATGCTATTAAATGCTTCTATGTATATACGTTGCTTAATTTCACACTCTAATCGAATTTTAAGCTTTTACTGATGTTTTCTGTTTCATTTTTTTTTTTAAATTTATATAGCTCCAAGAAATCTGGGAAGGGCAAGAGGCCTGGTAAAGGTGGAAACCGTTTCTGGAAAAGCATTGGATTGGGTTTCAAGACTCCTAGAGAGGCAATTGAAGGTTTGCTGGTTTACTTCATTCTTTCTATATCTCTTGCTGGTTTTTTGAATCGCTTATAACGATTTTTGTTTGAATTTGATATATTTTCATCTACTGTTACTATATTTTTGGATTAGCTTACGATCTATTATGAAATTTGAGGAATTTGGATCTTGAGAGACTGATGTAATTGTTTTACTTCAACTGCTGGATAACTTTATTTGTTCTCACGGTTAAACTGTATCCTTGATTCATAATGACATAAGTAACTCAGCTTCACATTTCTTTTAATTGCAATAATGTGTTTATACAATAAGATTACTATGCTTAAATGTCTTTTATTTTAAAAAACCTTCTTTACATTCAATTTTTGTTAAAAAGTTATATTTAACAATGAACACTGTGGTATCACTCAAATGGTTTGCTTGATTAATTTGGTTGATCTGCAGTTGCTGTTGTTTTTCTTTTGGTAACTCGATATGTGCAAACTAGATTTGGGGTTTAGGAATATGGATGAAATAATACAATGTTAATTTGCCAAATGCTAGCTTATTCGTAGAGCAGCTTGATTTTGTTAATGTTTTGCTTACCAAATTATTTTGCTGGATTAAGCATTCCATGGATTTTGGCTGATCATCTGAATGCCGAATGCCTATATTTGCAACTCATTTCTCATAACATTGTTGCTGCATTCTAAGCATAATATTTTGTTGTCTGAATCCATTTGATCACTTTAAGTCTGATTCTGATGGTTGAGGTTGCATCTGTATTTACAGGAACATATATTGATAAGAAATGCCCATTTGCTGGCACTGTTTCTATCAGAGGCCGTATCTTGGCCGGTACTTGCCACAGTGCAAAAATGACAAGGACCATTATTGTAAGGAGGAATTATCTTCATTTTATCAAGAAATATCAAAGGTTTGAATTTATTGAATTTTTTCATTTCCTTGATAAATTTCCTTGTCTAGTTCACTTTTTTTTTCATTCTCTTTTGATTATTCTTTTCCTTTGGTGGCCATGTTTAATTGTATTGCCTAAAAGTTCTCTTGCTGGTAACTGTAATCAGGTATGAAAAACGTCACTCAAATATTCCAGCACACATATCACCTTGCTTCCGTGTGAAAGAAGGAGATCATGTTATCATTGGCCAATGCAGGTCTGTTTTCGATATTGTTAAAAATTTATTGGAGCTAATTTTGTAGATATCTGTATGCTTGAAAGTGTGCATAATTGTTGTCTATTTTACAGGCCATTGTCAAAGACGGTGAGGTTTAATGTGCTGAAGGTCATTCCAGCAGGGTCATCTGGTGGTGCAAAGAAGGCTTTTACAGCAATGTGAGACAATTGATTTTGAGAATCTTTTGAATGGCGGAGGAAGGTTCTCACAAGTTCATATCAGATGATCGTGGCTGTTTTTGCATTTAGAAAAGTTAAATTCGTTGCCTTATGATTTAGATTTGTAGTAGTTTTCATTACTTTTGATTAAAGGTTTAGACTTCAGAAAGCCGAATGTATGTTTAACACAATTTCGAAGATGTTTATTGTTTATTTATGGCTTATTTTGGTCTGCGTCTATTACAGATTTTTTTTATACCACGGTGTTTACTAATGTGGCATTTTACTTTTTTTTTGGCACTCGGGCCATCCTAGAATGCTATGCTATATGGAGGTAAAGTTTTCTAGGTTTGAGACGTTCTTTTCTGGAGCTTGAGACATGGTTCGGGTGGCCCTTTTCTATTGTTTGATGACCTTTTGGTTCCTTTTGTCACTGCTTATGAGCGTTGAGTTTGTGATGAAGTACTTTTAACGGTGTCGTTCTAATTGTTGTACTACCATTATTTTTTAAATTGTGAAACCAAAAAGAGCCTTGTGAAAAAGTGATGGGAGGAAAAGTCTTGTAGAAACTAGAAAGGCACGGCAAATGAAACAAGCTAGAAAAGAGGCTATATGGGTAAAAAGAGTGTAAGCTAAATGGCTCAAAAGCCCAGCCCGAGCACAAAAAGTCAGAAGCTAGAATGGGACACTAAAGTAAGAAGCTTGAGAACATGCAAGTCCAAGTCCAAAGAAGTTGAGTCCGATTCTGTAACCATGTTTTATGTATATGATATATTTTACAATAGCCGTGTTTCTTAATATATGCCCTCATATCACTTGGTACAAACAAACACACATCTTTATTTATTTTCTTTACGTATTTCTTTATATTTTCTTGTTTGAATATGGAGCATCAGGTACGTATTAACTTTGGCTGTTCATTTGATGATCTAAAGCCTAACCTAAAATTAGAGAAAGAAAAGAAAAGAAAAGAAAAACTGAGTAAATGGCTTAGTGATTCGGCTCAGCACAAAGTGCTTCCAGGCTTAGGACTTAGGAGGGACGGTAAGAATAAGATATATAAAAATAAAGTGGGCCCAGAAAAGAAATTTTTATTGGTGGACTGGGTGAATAATTTGAAAAAAAAAAAAAACTAATATCGGTGAGTGAGATAGAAAGAAGGGCATTGGTTTGGTTTCTTTGCCATTTCCAGCTCCTCTCTTTCTGTCTTAGATTTTTGGAGTTATGGGTTCCAGCAACAGTAGATTAGGGTCAAGGTCAACCACACCTACCTTCCCTCGCCGCTTCCTCTCTTCTTTCTTCTGTGGCGCTTCCCTTTCTCACTCTCCTTCCCAGGTATTTACCTTCTTTTTTTAACATGATCAATTTCTCTTTTTCTGTTAATTTTTATGCTGTTAGTCACGCTGATCAGTAGCTACTTGTTCGAAACCTCTATGATATGATTTTTTTTTTACTGTGTTCCCTGTGTTTATTGTTCACTCGTTTATATTACTGCTAAGTTTTGTTTAGTTTGCTTAGAAGGGTTTAGCGATTACATAATTTTCATCTTAAGCTTGCTACTTGCTAATTTTATGAAACCCACTGTTTCCAATGTCCATCGGAAATTACTATTGAATTCTATCAGTTCTTTTGACGGTTGACTTTTATTTTCCCCTTAAAGTCATAATTAATCACCTAAAGTGTTTTTGGTTCATGTTTTTTTAATTTTTTATTCTTAGTTACATGGAATGCTTAGGTAAATTGGCCGGAATATCTTGGACTAGAGTGATTATATATCCAAATTTGACTTTTTTGTTCAGATGGGAGACCATCTCGATGATTCATTGTCCAACTCTTTTCAGAAAATGGCTTCCAACTGTGACGAATCAGTTAACTTCACCCAGCAATCATCTTTGAACTCTGATGTAGAAACTGGGTATAGTAGTTTCACTTCTGGAAGCAGTAGCAATTCTGATATTATTGAGGATGCTTCTCCAAAACCTGCTATCAGTAATCATGCTGAAAATGACGCTCGTATGGAAGCTCATTTAGCTGCTACTTCCTCAAAATGTCAGCCCCCTACAGAGTCACTCTCTGCTGATGAACCACATACAGGCCTTGAGGATGAGGCTATTGAGAATCCACTTTCACATGGTGCGACCATAGGGGATGCAAGTACGGGTGGCAATACAGCTCACTCTAGTTCTCCTATAATTTCTCAAACACTTCCAGGATTTCTCTTTTCCATTGGGGAACAAAGTTCGATTGGCATTGGTGTGCTCCTGGTTGATGCGGTGAGTATACGTTCCAATGTTTTGTCTAGTAGCATTGCAGACATTAGTAACCGTGAGGTGAGACGGATTTCTAGAAGGATGTATTGGGATGCTTTATCAAGAATCAGTTTTGGTCGGAATAGTGATTCCCCAACCATTGTTTTTACGACTAGTCATTCTGATGATCTGGGATCTCATGACAGATGGCTTCTTGATTTTAGTGGCGATCTTCATTATGATGGCATTGGTCGTGAGTCTAGATACTCTGGCAGAAGTGATCACCAAGGAGGACGAAGATGGGAATCCAGATATGATGTAAGTATTTTTCCATTTGCTTTTCATGCAAGTGGCTGTAATTAACCCATGAAGAGATTTACCTAGAGATTAAGCTTTTCAATCATCCAAGATTTTGATATATACCATTTATTTTTTTTTT
Source organism: Excoecaria cochinchinensis (assembly GCA_947683425.1). NCBI lineage: Eukaryota > Viridiplantae > Streptophyta > Magnoliopsida > Malpighiales > Euphorbiaceae > Excoecaria > Excoecaria cochinchinensis. The sequence goes on along the minus strand of CANTUQ010000193.1, from coordinate 15,701 downwards.
TCAATAATATATTTTGAACATTGCTATCATTTTCTTACTCAAGTGTGCTTCACAGAGTTTTCTACAATGATTTTTCATTTCAGATGTCAGATAGGTTACATCATGCTCATGATGAGCATAGTTGGGAAAATTCTTCCTGCTCAATGGGGCGTCACCCTCGCGGTACATGCTCATGTGACTCCTTTTTTACTGCTGAGGAGTCTAGTAGCTTTGCAGGCATTTCACAGTTTGCAGATGCACTTTTTGAGGTAAACAGCATTCTAAGTTCTAACAAGTTCTTTTTTTGGTCTGTTATATGAAAATTTAATGTGGAATTTTGGTGTTGTGAGTGGTTGGCAGTTTCTGCATTATATGAAAGGGTTCTTCACAGGAAGATGATCGGTTATAGTCCTTTTACCTTTTTGCGTGTCTTCTTGATAGCAGCAGTTATGTACATGACAACTGACTTATCTAAAATAAATGAATAATAGAAGAACAAGGGGGAGGGGGGGCATGTGTAAAACCTTTTGTAGTTGTCTTAAACGATGCTTAAAGCATACTCATTTCCTCTCAAGTTTAATTTCTTATTCTTTAAAGCCATTTTTTTAATTCTTATTCTGTACATTTCTAGGTAATTGAGGAAATTCATCGCCATCGAATGTCGCTTTCACTGTCTATGATCACACTTCCTGCTCCAGAAGCTGTCGTGAACTCATTTCCTCTCAAGAATCATAAAAAGTTATCTGAAACTGAGAGTGGGACACAAGACATGCAACAGTGAGTTTTTTTCATTTGTTGTTATTGTCTATTTTGTTATGGTGGTAAGGCATATAGTCTGCTGAGATTTGCACGTGTAAAAAGAAGGAAAAAAAAAAAGCAGCAGCAGGAGGCCTGAGTATTTTCACTGCTTTATTTGGGAACCTCAAGCAGTTTAGACATGTGGGGTTGAAGGTGGGAACTGGAAATTCTGAAGTTAGGTCCTTTTAGTAATTTATGATGCACTGCAATTTTACTGTTATGACAGATCTTGTAATTTGTTATGACAGTGCTTTTGACATATTTCATAATAGGGAAAATGGGATGAAAAAATCCATACACTTACAACACTTTCCCTGCAGTTAATCAATCTCCAGTGCTCTTGACATATTTCATAATAGGGAAAATGGGATGAAAAAATTCATACACTTACAACACTTTCCCTGCAGTTAATCAATCTCCCAATGAAGAACAAGGAAAATTTTTACAAGGAAAAAGAGCACGAAAAGTCATTTAAAGTCCAAGTTCACACAATCTGATTTGTTATAACTGGTACCTTGTAAGGACTATTATACATGGCTTTTCTTCTAGTGCCTTAATAAAACTGTGCTGCGGGGGAGAGAATTTGGCAGCCAAGTTTTGATTTTTTAATCCACTGTTAATTGTATGTAATGCAAAGTACAAATCTGTTGCTTGAACTCAAATATATGTTGAATTGTATAATCTTAAGTAAATCTAAACAACAGTGTGCATGTTGTTGAATTTCTGCAACTCGTAATAGTTTTCAGATGTTGACATCCTTTGTCTGTGAAGAGATTTCAGAACCAATTTTTTGCTGTCCTCTGCTCATCCACAATGTTCATATGACCAGCGTTTGTAATTTTTGTTTGTGTTAACAGGTGTCACATTTGTTTGGTTGACTATGAGGAAGGGGATAAAATTAGAGTTCTCCCATGTTCTCATGAATATCATATGTCATGTGTTGATAAATGGCTCAAAGAAGTACATGGGTAAGTTACTGTCTTTTCATTTTTTAACTTGTGCTGTTTGCTTAGTGACATTCTCTTTTATTGACATTTTCTCCTTATGTTGTTATGTTGATTCTTCAGGGTATGCCCTCTTTGCAGAGATGATGTTTGCAAGGGTGGTATTGAAGGTTCTTCCTCAAACTCTGAAATCCCTTCTCTTTGATGGATATGTATATAATCGTGTAGATTATTCAAACTTTTCTTCTGAAATGTCTTATACAACACAAGACATAGTGGTGCTAGAATTTTCACTTGCTTACAGATCAAATTATACTAGTCTGTGTAATAATGGGCTAATCTATGGTGCTTAGAATTACCATTATAATATGCCATCTGGAGCATGTAAAATACGAAATTATAGTAATAAGATGTATCTATTAAATGTTATGGTTCCCATTGAGAAGTTGTAGATGCGTGATATACATGTTTATGGTCAAAATTCAGTGGGCAGTCTCCAGGAACAATGTAGTATAAGGAAGAATTTTGCTCTTGTAAAAAAGGGATTACATTTGACTTTGATGATAGCGGAAAAGCCCAGAAACTGTCTGCTGCATTGACTAGGGTTTGATCTGATGCCAAACCAGAAGTGAAAGAAGAGTTGGGCAGGCATCTTTTTGGTAGTGCTTTCCTTGCAGGTAGATGTTGGAAAGGACTTTCATCTCTATATAACCATTTACTCAAAATTGAAAAGCTAAAGCTTGTTCCTTGAATGCATGGGACCTACTGGTAATTTTATTTTTTGGGACATGCCTACTAAGAGTGAACACCAAGCAAAGTAAAGAGTGGTAATTGTGTTGTTTAAAAACTTGTCGGTGTTGCAGTGTCCTCAACCTCACCCATCTTTTTGGGTTTAATTAAAATGTCTGCAAACTTAAATGAGGTAGGTTGTTGTATAGCATTCTTCATTTATAAAATTTAATGTTCCGCAGGACTATTGTCTCTTGTTGATTTTATAGTATAGATGTGGTAGTATTAAATTCTGAAATCTATAAATTTCATTGGGAAGTGCCTGCGAGTAAAACTCCGAAATAATACATATTTTTTGTTGTCTATAGTGATATGTAAGAGTGGGTCGAAGTATTACGACCGATCTAAGTCGTAAGTTATAACCCACACGTATGCAACTCTTATACGTTTTTCAAAGCAAAGATATGCAAGAGCTCGTTGTTTAGCACAGCTAATTCCGCATGACTGTGTGCTATTTTGACTTTTTTTTAGAGAATGATTTCCGTAGCCATCCATCCTGATAACTTTTCATGTTTGTCCGCATGTACTCTTCAACCCTTATCCATCAATGCTGTCTATTATGGAGTAATAATAGCAGTAAAGTGATTTACAAGGTAAAGAAAAAAAAAAGACGAAAAAAGAGAAGAAAGGAAAAGATAGTGTGAATGATTCAAAAGAAGATGCAGCCTTCGAATTGGTTTAAAAGCTAAATGAAAGAGATAATCAATGAATCAACGATCATGTGATGTCGAATACTTTAATCCTATTTTTGTGGAACTTAATATTCACGACCCTGTCATGTTATAGCACAACTAATATATATAATATAAGCTGCTTTCATTCCTAAATATCAGTTCAGAGGAAGCATGCATTGCGAAGAGTGTGAAGAAAGCAATGTATTATATATTAGTTTTCTAACTTGTGTGTGTGTTTTTTTTAAAAAATAATATTCCATAATGGCATGTTTGTGCTGCTATCTTCCACTTTTTTTTTTAATCACCACTATCAAACTGCGCTTTCTTAACATTATAGAATTATAGATTGACGCTCTTCTTGGTTTTCCAATCTTTATCGTCCATTATTTAATAATTCTTGTATCAAAGTCAACTAATTTATTACAATAAACAGTTGGTTTTATTAGAACTTTTATCGTATTTCTTCTCTTTTCACCGTATACTCAGGCTGCTGCAAATATTTTGGTTTAAAGTCTTTTCTAGCTAGGAGCCGAAAAATCGAGCTATTATATTTGTTTTAGCTAGTAAAAATGGTTAATTTACATTGAAATTAATTAATTTCTAGATCAAATTAGTAAGTAACTTTTCATTATAATTACTGTCCTTCTGTTCTCTTTTATTATTTTCAGAAATGTTATCCAAAATAGTTATTGTTATCTATTAGTACAAAGTTATATATATATATTAATATTTTGCAGATAAAAAATAATAAGGTGAATTAAAAGAAAAAAAAAAAAAAAAAAGTAACCGGATAGATGCAGTGTGGGGAAGATGAGTGCATTGAATCAGATTATAAATGGATTAAGCAGGTAACCTGAACCCATGAATGCTATAAATGACTTCCCACATTTATCACCCACCCACCTTCCAACTCTTACTCCAAATCCTCCATTCTGTATATTTCTCTCTTTTCACTCCACCAATACCGGATACAGCCATGTCTTTATCTTTCCCGCCTCCTCCGCCCTATCCTCTTCTTCCCTTCACCACTAGCAATCAACACTCTCATCCTACTTCTCCTTTTCAAAACCTTAAACCTAGCATTCTCGTAATTGTTTTGATTCTTTCCATCACTTTTCTCCTCTCAATTTCTCTCTGTCTTCTTCTCCGCCATCTCAACCGCCGTTGCCTTCGCCACCTCTCTCCCGCTTCTCATGTCTCAACCACCACCATCACTATCACCACTGCCAATCGTGGCAACCGTGTTTCGCCTGAAAATCCTGCATTCTCCCTTATTGATTCTCTGCCTATCTTCACTTACGATTCCATCAAACGCCGTTCCACAACTTCTCCAGGAGATTGCGCCGTTTGTTTGTCCAAGTTTGAACAGCAGGATCAGCTTCGTCTCCTCCCCCTCTGTTGCCATGCTTTCCATGTAACTTGCATCGATACTTGGCTGGAGTCGAATCAAACGTGTCCTCTATGTCGGTCCCCGATTCATGCCTCCGAGTCCGACCTCTTGAAGGCGCTTTCAAGCGCTGGTGAGGGTGCTAGAACAGATAGCTTCCGTCTTGAGATTGGCTCCATCAGCCGCAGGCAAACAGCATCGGATACCGGCGTAGAGCCGTGGAGTTCGTACTCGGTTGGCTCTTTTGAGTACATTGTTGATGAAGAATCTGAGGTGACAATGACCCACACTCACAGAAGAAGCGTTTCAGATAAAGAAATTGAAGCTCAGGAATCAAACCTAGTCTCTGAGGTAGGCGGTGGAAGAAGTTGGCTAAGAGAATACGTTGATAGGCTTTCCGCTTCCGTCTCTTCTCGTGCTTTGTCGTTTCGAAGTTCGGGAAGAATGTTCACCGGAAGTAGTCGCCGAACTGAGATTGGAAGCGTCGGAGATTACGATGTGGAAGCCAATCGGATGGGGGAGGAGATCAGCGAAATGTTCCGTTGGTTCTCAGGGGTATGAATCGTAAAAAGGAAGCTTAGTTAGGGCAATTCAAATTCTTGCAATTAGTTTCGTCCATTCCATTTTTTGCTATATGTAGTCCGAAACGGCAGCGCACGGAAGGGACAAAAATTGCAATGAGGAGAGTGCATATAGCAAAATATGGAATGGAAACAGCGCTATTCCTTGCTTACTCTTCCATCTTTGGATATCGTAGATAGATAAAAGTGAAAGAGAGACAAAATTTTGAGGCGAATTTACGGAGGCGCCATTTGGTACTTTGAACATATATATATATATATATTTTTTGGTTCTCTTTATAGAAACGACCATGGCTAAAGGAGTTCATGGGATGATGCTACAGATGCCTTCTTGTTGGTGCAGTCTATTAATTAAAGAGACTTATCCAAATAAATTCATTAGTTCATGAGCATTTAGATATTTCAATTCATGTCATTTTAACAGTTTAGAGTGTTTTGCTTTACTGGATTGCATTTATGTCCTTTTTCCTCTATTATTATAGACTAGTTGTGCCAAATACTAGATTTCAAATTCTAACAACCAAAAACAAATTGGCAAATTTGCTTCAATTTCTGTTAATGTTTAATTACTTGCTGGGTTTGATTACCTTCAATTCGGCTAATATTCCAGGTACATGCATGCCTTGTTTGCTTGGTTGGAAATCAAGGGGCACTTAAGAGTTCTTGTATATATATCGAGAAGCAAAACATTGATGACTATCAGAAATTTGGCAAGGACTCTGAAATGTTGTTGTTTTGGCACACGTGTCTGTTATTAGAATTAAATTAATAAATGTGAATTTCTTACCTACTGGATAAACTGGCATTTGCATTTGACGAATTACTTTCAGGACTTAGGAGTATGAGCATCTATTCTATGTCAATTAATTTTTCTATAACTAAATAGCTACTTAGTTGAACAAAATACAGGGAGCAGTCAGAAAATTTAGCAACAGCATTTAATCTCGTAATTAGATTCAGTGCAATAATTGTCTAGAGAATCCAAAGCCAAATCCTTAATTAATTAATACTACTTAAAAACAGAAAAACATTTAAAAGGAATTTATTATGCGAGAACCTATGATGTGATGTTGGTAAGAGTAGTAGTACCGGTGAAGACGAAGTAGGCACGCAGTTAATAGAAGAGTGGAACTGGAAGCCCAATGTGGTCCACCTGAGCTGCTACAACAAATGCTATGGAGTCTATGAAGCTGTGTGGGATTCGAATATTTGGTATTTTCCTGCCATAAACTGCATATTCAAAATGGCATCTCCAACTCCAAAGAAAAATATTTCAATGTCTTTTTGTGAAACATGCATTAGAGTGTGGCTTATGAAATGGGGATTTAAATGGAAAACAAAAATTTGACATTTTGTAAGGATATGAAATTGAGATGTGAAAATCTATGTTGCGTGCTGGAAATGGACAGCTCATTAAAATATGATACCATTTTAGTGACATTCTAACCAACCAACTCATATGTCTGCTTGTCAAGTTTTAATTCCATAACCATCACTGCTGCATGCAGATATATACACAACTCTATATCACTTTGGGTCGGGCTTCATTGAACGGACCCAGTTACCCTTCCACAATAATAGGAACCACCCGCATTCTTTTTCAACAAGTCTAATCCAAAAGCCTTGGCCCAAAGAGATTGAGAATAGTCTGATCAAGTGAAGCACATTCCAGTCTCAGTCACATGTAGAAAAGTATGAAGTGAACTCACCTTTTTCCAGACTAATTAAGAAAAAAAAATAAAAAAAAAAAACATTACAAAATAAAATAAAAATTTTGCATTTCTTACAATGAATTTCCTAGAATGGGATCCAACGTTTCCTACTTCAGTATTGAACAAATCTCCAAGCACAATCCGCGAGTAATTCACATGTCCACAAACTAATTTTGGTGCACCAATTGGAACAAACAAATATGTAGAAAAGCCAAGCTGATAATATTGTTCAATAACACACTGACTTTCTGCCCATCGCTGCATGGGAACGTACTTCCACTGTAGCACCCTTTCTTCTGGCTTGATTCCTTTGCCATGATCTTCAAGAACAAATGTGGAATTTGTTTGGCCATTGCTGAATAAAACACACCAGAAAAAAGGACCCTTGTGAAACCCAACCAACCCTACTCCCACCTCAGTATGTGATTTATTTCTCAGAAGGGATAAAGTTGTGTTGTCCTTAACCAGAACATGAGTAAAAGCTTCTGATGGCTCAATGTACTTGGATTCACAACCAACAATGTGGCCAGTTATGGTGCCAAAAGTTGGTAGCTCCACACCACAATTAGGAGCAAAAACCTCTGTGAAGTCATCTTCAGGTGGTTTGCAGTTTTCAGCTCTGTTGCTAGTGCAGTTACCCTTGCATAATTCTACATACTGCAAGGCCATGCAGCCAAGACCAGGGCTGTCATTAAGCTGTGGAAGTTTCTGGGCGGTTCGATTCTTGTTAATGATTTCGACGATATCATTTGCTGGATTTCCTGTTGGCCAAGTACAATCACATATAATGCTCAACTGTTAGAAAGATTTAGTATTTTTGCATGCAATGATCTCATGAGTAAAGTATAGATTTTAAACTTTGAATTAGGTGCTCATCATCAGTTTCAACTATTTCTACACAAATTCTCTGATACAACCTAATTGAACTAACATAGGATGATGCTTCAGGGTAGCTACGCAGTTGATTTGGTGAGTAACGGATAGACATCTTGTTATTGTTAATACTGTATGGTTATGTGCAAAATATCAATTCAATAGGATTCAGATGTTCTTGAAATGGAGTAATTAACAGTATGATTAATTCACCGAAAAAAACCAAATTATACAATTATGGGAAAAAGGAAAGGGGGCGGTGAAATCTTAATTTTTTTCTTGGTTCTGCAATGTTCTATCCGTAGCTGTCTTAGATGCAGCAGCACATTTCACTCATTCGTGCACTCAATAAACAAAGTTTTAAACTGACATCTATTTAGCTCTCAATTATTTCACCTAAAGTTCAATTTTTCAGAAATGAATGGCTTCGTAGGAACCTTTAACCATCTCATTATGTGCCGGTTCCCAGACAAGCCTTTTAGAGCCTTAAGGTGCACAACTTCTGCACAAAGATGAGAAGACGAAGCAAATCTTTAAAAAAAAAAAAAGGCAGTTGGCAGATTTTATGGTTTCACATCCCACATATCCCACCAGCATTTCGAATAATCAATCAAGAATCTTTACTATAAACTCTTCAAAAAATAGATGCACATATATATCAGAAAGATCATGAACATCAACACCATAAGAACGCAATTTACCATGGTCCTTAGAGCAAACAAAGGCAGCTAGAAGGAGAATCCACAGGCAGCAGGAGAGCTTCTTGAGCATCTTCACAGCCAACAGCAGCTTTAAAATTATAATCCTCACGAAAGCTGAGAAAGAATGGAAAGGGGAACAAGAAAAGAAACCCTAGTCACATAAAGGGTTCAATTTCTTTTCCCAACATTGTGATTGAAAGAAAGAATGAGGGCAACAGTCTTCACTCTCTGGCTTTGGGTGGAAAAGATCAATTTTTTAGTAGTCCGCGGAAAAAAAGCAGTCGGATAAAAGGCTAAAAGTGTCGCAGAGATTAGGGACAAATTATGGAAATGGTGGTCCCTAGTAGCCGTTGTGAAGAATTTTTGAGCTTTGAGACAATGGACTTGGACTTTATATCTAATGATACATTGGGCTTGGCCCTTTGGTGAATGAACTATTACCCATGTACTATCCGCGGATCGCGCGGGATTGCAGAGCAGCTTAGGTTAATAATCATTTAGTTTCAAAATATTTGTGCGTTATTTTGGTTAGGGCTTTGTGATCAACAAGCAAATGGAGGCTTTTAAACAAATATGGTAAAATTAGCTCTAGTAGTTGCAGATTGTCAAATCGTTGAGTTTATTTCTGATATTAAGATGAAATTACAGGGCACACATGCAAACAATGGATCGAACATCCGAAAAGGTGGCCTATGGCGGTATATTCTCATCCTGTTACTGTCATTCTTTTCGCTTCCTCGTGCTTTCCCTCTAACAAGAATCTTTATGGGTTTTCCGGTTAACAGCTGGTGCTGCTACTGGAGCTTTAGGTATAGCTGCTGGTCTTGCATTTGGCGGTAAAATGGTTTGTGATTGGTTTGTTTCTCTGCTGCTTCTCAAACTCATTTCTTAAAATTGATGGGCGTGTTATCCATGCTAACAAGTGTTAGTCGTTTTTAGTGAAAAACTTTGTTTCTGTCTTAGGGTGATTGATCGCTGCGATGAATTCGAGACAAGAACTATAGAAAGGTTTGGTATCATCTATTTGCGTCTTTTTGTTAATTTTACTTCTAATATGGTAGTTTTCCTGGTGAAGGGTATAGTGTCTCTATTACTGCTCCTATTTTCATTTATTTCTTTTTTCTCTGTTCCGGTTGCTTATTTTTTCATAGCTATCATTTAGCTTGTTGATCATTTTATGTCTGATTCTTCATTAGTAAAGAGCGCAACTTACTTGAGCTTAAGAACGTAAGGCTAGATATTTGATTGGATATCACTGAAATGGTGACATTTATTTGGGACTTACTCATTGCTTATTGACAACATTAAAAAGTTAAACCTCCACAGTTAGCTCAGTGATAAAAGAGGAAAAAGTATACTTATCTGTACTTGTTGAATCTGATGAGAATTTCATTTTTAGTTTATGCTGGAATTTTGCATTTTGTTTAAGTCACTTTTTGACCTATGCAGAACAAGTAGCTGTTATTGTTATGTTTTTTACTTCTGAGTTCATATTTCAGCTTACTGTATCTTGAAGCAGGTTTTTTTTTTTTTTTTTGGTATAATTACTGGTTCTATCCAGTTCGAATTGGTTTTGCGTGCTGTGGGGACAAAGCTCTCTAAATATTGATTTTCGCCGTTCACAAGATTCAAACGTAAGATCTTACTTAGGGGAATAAGTGTCAAACCACTTAAACTAACCAATATTGGTTATCTTGAAGCAGTTTTGATTGCATTCATATATGACAAAAGAAGATATTCCTTGAATAACCAGTCAGTTATTTTTGTTGAATTTCAGGGTCATGCGAAAAATAGATATGAACCAGAGGAATGGAAGTAAAGGGATTTCCAATGTCATACATTCAGAATCCAAGTCAAATGTAATTATTTTGTTATTCCTTTAAGTTCCTGGACATTGATGATTCATTAGTTCTCCTTTTTACTGTTGGTACTTAATTTATAGGTTGTTCGATGTCATGTTATTTATTTTTCCAGAGCAGAGAAAAGGAAACATTTTATATGTGGTTTTCTTGGTAAAGACAATGCTTGCTAGAGCCTTTCCTATTTAATCAATTAAGGAATTAAATCATTATCAGTTGCCTTAACAGTGTATCAGCATGTTTCCAGAATACATGAACAAGACATGTGGAACATGTCTTCGGCAATATGTTTATATGCTTTTCTAAGAAACTTAATTCTTCAGATATGTGGGTATAATGTAAACATCTATTTCTGTATTGCATCTGATTTTGAATGAAAAAGTTTGATTGCTGGTAAATCTTTTTGATGACTAAAGAAATTCATTTTACAGGGTGCATAATATCTTGGAAGGACTGGGAAAGCTGTGGTGAAATGCGGTTAGTTTCAAAGGATTTGATTCCTGTTTCATAGACGATTATATGTTGTAGTACAATGATAATATCTTCAGTTCTTTGTTGGCAATTGAATGTCGTGTAGTCTTTACCTTTCAGGATGGTGCTGCTGTTATGGGTAGTTGTTGTTGTGCATATTTTGGTATTATGTTTTTGTCCCTTGCAGATGGTCAGTTTTTCCTCCGCTGTTATGTGTTTGTGTGAGCGCGCATATCTGTATATACATATGAGCGATTTCATCCAACCAAGGCCTTAGTAGGTCTGGCCATGAAAGCAATTGCGAATGAGGTCCAAGTACAGCATTTTCTAAATTCATAAAATCCCTTCTTATATTGAATTGAAGGATGGAATGGATTCAAATGCATAAGGAGGCCACTAATATTTTATTTTTTATGAGATGATAGGATATTCTTGTTATAAAAATACACATGTAATAAATATTCAATATAAATAAGTAATCTCTTTCAAAAATAAAATATAAATAAGTAATAAGAATGTTATGTTCGGTATGATATAATCAATTGTAATGTAATTGATTAAAAAATGTAATATAATGAATTGGAATTATAATTACATTATTATATTTGATTGAATTAGTAATATAATGTAAATACTAATATATTCTTATGTGTGGTTGGATGATATGCATGTATTTTGATGTAATTATATTTATAATTATCAATTAATTTTTATATAATTATTTTATTACGTCATCCGTTTCTTTTTTTCTGTCATTTTTGAGTAAAATTTAAATTCTCTTTATCTGTCACTTTTAGATTTTCAATACAATTTAGTTTTTTTTTTTCAATTTAATTTTATTTTCTAATGAAATCTGATCAATTAGATTTAAGTTTGTGCATTAAATTATTCAATTTTAATTTAAATTTAAGTCTAATTAATAATTTTTAATTTTAGTGAAAATAGTAAAAACGATAAATAATAAGGAACGGATGGAGTGTTTTATATACATATATATTTATTATATTATAAAAATACAAAAGTCCGAACTTAATAAAGCATAATATTTTTTTTAAAAAAAAAAAACTTATATTAAAAATGCAATATGATATAAAATAATAATTTTACTAAATTTAAGAGAATATGATTTAATTTAAAAAAGATAAATATAATAAAAAAATATTACAAGAGATGAATCATTTGAAAAAATTTGAATATATTATTATTATTATGATTATATTACATTACAAATCTTTATACTACCAAACATGGACTTAAGTTTCTTTGTGGTTATTGAAGAGAATATATATTGGAAAGACCCACTAATAATTTGTTTAAATTTAAAAGCACAATCCGATAAATTTCGATCATAAATTCTAACTAAATCCATTATTACTTTACGAAAATCGATTACCATTACCATTACCATTACCATTACCATGCTTTGATTTTCTGTTTCAAATACGGAATTAGGAAAATAGGAAGCAAAACAAAAGAAAGCTCTAGAATATGACGTCATCCATGCGATACGTGTCATTACATATTGTAGGACAAGGGTTTAACAAAACGCTCCTTTGTGCGCTCTCCTACTAAGTAGAAGGCAAACGCTCTAAAACTCTAATCGAGTCTTATCCATGGCGTCTGCTTCCACATTTGTCACAGTACCAAAACCCTTCTCCGTTACCAAAACCACTTCTCCTTCTTTCTCTCAACACACACTTGTGGGTCTGTTCTTTTCCCTATACATTTCATCTTCCTCTCTTTAAACCATTCCCTTTTTTTTTACCTAATTTCTGTTTTTTGCTCTTCAGGATTGAGGAGGAATTCTTTCAGAATCAATGCAATTGCTAAAACCTGGGAGCCTACTAAGGTAATCGACTTTGCGCTGTCAAAATTTATTGTTTAGTTCAAAGTATGTATTTCAGATGTAGTAGTTATGTAGTAGTTCTCTCCCTTTTTAATGAATTTTTGGGTCGCGCTTACATTGGAATATAACTTTGAGGTTGCAGGTTGTTCCCCAAGCTGACAGAGTCCTCATCCGTCTGGATCAGCTACCTGAGGTAGGCTTCATTGCTTCTGCTCTCTCTATAGTTTGTTCACCATTCGCTCAGACTAATCTCATATCTAATGTTTCTTTCAGATATTCTTCAATTCCCTGTTTAATTTGAACTTCTTCTTTTTTTTTTTCCCTTCTACTTGTTGAGCTATTTCGTGCTTTTTAATGGGAATAGTTTATATGAAACTATGTTTATTGAAGTTTTTACTATAATAGGGTCACTCTGGTTTTTGTTTTCTATACACGGCTATGATTGGAAAATGTAATCGTTGCAATGTTCAGTGATAGTTAAATAGTTGGATCTTCTTTAATAAGAATCCAGCAACGTGTTAGGAATGAAAGAGGCAATTCAACTCAAAAAAATTGTCAACAGAAGTTGTGCTATCGTGTATCATGGCTAAACTTTTGTTTGAAGGATGATCGATCAATTTGCTTTTCACATTTAACAAAATCTTCTCATTTTGAGGTGTTGTACTGATTAATCATCCATATGGCACAGAAATCAAGTGGTGGAGTTTTGTTGCCTAAATCAGCTGTGAAATTTGAGCGATACCTAATGGGGGAGGTGAATACCATCTTATTCTTTTCCTTGCGAAGAGAGATTGATTTTATTATCTTACTATTCAAAATTATGTTTTAGGTGCTGACTGTGGGCACTGAGGTTTCTGAAGTGGAAGCCGGAAAGAAGGTATCTTGTCATGCTTACATATTTCAGTGGATACATTTTAATAATCTCGTTATTGTAAATTTCTAGACATTTATGTGGTCAATTGCCTCATGCAGGTTCTTTTCTCGGACATAAATGCATATGAGGTAATCCGAAGTACCAAATTATGCTCTATTTGAACAACTATGTTTAACTACCTATGTTATTTACATGTATGCATGCAGACGTTGGCAAGTCTGGGATGACAATGGATTTTTATTTGCTTGTTTGCAATTCGTATATGTTTGTGTGGCACTCATCAAGCTTTTTGGATAGTCGCAGGTTGATTTAGGAACAGATGAGAAGCACTGCTTTTGCAAAGCTGGCGATTTGTTGGCCGTTGTCGAGTGATTATCAGCAGCTTCGCAAGATTTTCCAAATGATGATTTGTATTAGCTTAGTATATTTCTGTTACACTTGCGTGAAGTTCAGGCGTCTTTTTTCTTGGGTTCTTGTATCTTGACTAAACTAAATCTTTCAAATTCGTGGGTTCAGAAATCAATTATATTGTACTACTTGTTCCCGCTGGCTCATTGACGCCTTGTGTGACCAATAATATTTTACAGCATTGCCTGGTACTGAGAGACTTGATATAGTTCCTGGGGCAAGATGCTACTTATATTTCATGTTACAGCCAGGTCTGAGAGTAAACCAGTGGCAAGTCCATTTGGACAAAACCATAATCTTGCGCAAGGGTCTGCTTATTTAAGCTGCCGTTTTAGCAGTTAAACTAAGATCTTAAGGTCATTGGGTTTCGAAGGAATAATTCTGCCAATGATCATATATCTAGATATGAACGCCCCAATGGTTTGCATACCTTAAGCTATTGAATGTACATAATGAATACAAATCTGCTTCATTCGAAACAATTTTCTGTCATCCAAAAGCATGTCCAAAATTTTCTATTCTATTCTGAATTTCACCCGAAAAGATTCGTAGTAACAAAGTAATGTTCATCCATTCCTAAAAATACAACGCATGCGTCAAAGCCGAAAGAGACCCCTAAAATTTGATTGGTTGGAACGGCAAAAAATGTGCCCTTCCAATCTTTTAGGCTCGAGACCAAATTACTTGACAGTGGAAACCAAAGCTGAGAGAAGATTATAACTGGTGGACAATTTTTATAGTGCATCCAACAAAATATGCGGATCCCAAGCCTGAGCAACGAGTTAGAACTCGAACAGTCGTAATTCAATCATTCCTTCTTTTCTTTTTGGAGAATACCAAGCAACGACCTTCCCTGACCGTAAGAGCCTCAATGAGTAACACAAACTGTAGACAAGATCTTCCACATGTGGACCTTGTTGCGTTGATGTTGAACCAAGCGAAAACCTTGAATCAACTCGAGCAACAATTGGACCAGCAACCTACAAAACATAGCAAGCATGTAAAAATGTGGATAATTGAGTATTTGGTGACTCTTCACAAATCTTGGGATGAACCCAGTCAAAGTGCATAGTTATTATGCTTTAGCTTTGCATGCATCTTGTGTCCTCGAGATGACAAAACGCAAGAAAGATTACCTGCTGCTGAAGGATCAAATTCAGCCTGGGAGATGATAATGGATTGTCCGCATTACTAACTGAAGACCTGAAAATATTGAATGCCTTTTTGGTAAGAGCAAAAGCCGAGCAGATATCCAGGCGAGCATCCACTCTAGTTAGGTCACCATATAGCTTTTTAAACTTGCCCTGTTGGTAGGTATAGCAAACTGAGCCAAACAAATCAGCATTTAATGGGCTTCTCTTCCTTGCACTTGCTGATATATCTCCATCAGCAGAAGCTGAACTCCCTGCGCTCCCCAACCATGCAGCACAGGAGCCACCTAACACATAATAATTAGAGATAAGTAGCTAGCAACAAATAAAACAAGAAGCATTAGCATGCCATGAGAATGCATTAGTTGACCAACAAGTATTTAATCTATGTTGAGAAGGCCAGCAATTAAATTGGCAGATAGGCTTCCCTGACTATATCAAAAACAGGAAATGGTCTCATCAAAGTAGGTTATTCCGATAAAATAAGGAGCCAGTTGTGGTCCCTTTCTAAATGAGGAGCTTTGAGCAGAGTCCAAAACAAGACATGATGAAACTGGAAGAGGGATTTTTGTCAAACGTAAAAAGAGAAGATGCTGGAAATTTTGTTAAAAGATATTCTCCACAAAACAAGCAAGACAATTCCCTTTATAGTTG